>OZ010576.1:109491036-109583536 GCA_963932145.1 Acanthosepion lycidas | reverse complement strand
TTCTAGTTACTCTCGATATATTGTTTCTTTCTACAGATTAATTCTGAGATTTTCTACATATGTGTGTGTGTGTGTGACGTCTATGTGCATCCACATATTTCTCCATTTAAATGTTTCCTTACGTACATAATTACCATCTTCAACATCAGTCCCAGCAGCTGGTGTGATCGTAGGGCCGTTGTACAGGTAAGCACCTGGCCAGTTTTCGCCAGATATGAGGATTGAAAGCCGGAGAGATATTCATCTATGTGTAGTGAATCTTGGGCAAGGTAGACCTAGCAGAGCCGAAAACCTCTCCAGGTCAAACCACAAGCGATATCTTCTAACTTAAAGATTCTTCTTGGCCACAAACACGTAGCCGTTACCTCCATCTGTAGAACGCTCCACCCTGGCCATCGTTTTCAGTCGATGAAGCCCATCGCAAAGGCCAATAAAACGAGTGTAATGATTTAGAACCTCAATGTCTGCATTACTGTTGTGGTTTCTGTACCAAAGGAAGCTGGATGTCAAAAGAATTCCCAGGATGGTAAATTCGATTCTTATAGGGTGGTTCATTTTATGGCCTTGTGTTTAACTAAGCTAGGCTTAGAACATAACTATACGTATTTTTTTTACTATATAGAAATTTCTGTGCTTCTAAATTGGTAGTTTTTTTTAATTCATGCAAAATAGATATTAAATTACTTTCACTATCAATATCAATTCTACTTGTTTTACCGCATTATTATTTCACATTGAGTAATATAGTAGCACACGCACGTGTACACATACGTACATTTATAACCATGCCCAAAGCAATGTAAAATTTACATTATTAAAATACTTTTTCTCTCACACACGGACGAATACATATCAGTCCATTAAACTTTACACCTGTTTACATATGTAATAGATGCATAGGCAATCAAAGACATAGTAATGTATGATCAAGAAAGTTAATATTTTTTCCCTTCCTTTTTCTATATCTTATAAGTGTGGTTGTGAATTTTAAAACGGGATTTCTGTATTCTGAAAGCTTCGCGAAAGTCAATGGTTTGGACACTCTTTCTTTTTTCCCCTTTTGACGCCCTGCGTGGCTTAGCGTTACACTTTATGCGACAATAAATAAGTACAAAGTTTTCTAAATGACATTTAATATCGAAGATCCAAAACCTTCAAAAGCAAGTTGACACATTATCGATTTCTCTTTCAATGTGAAACAGAAACAAAAGTCGGAAAGGTAAGGTTAAATATTAATATCTTTGGGACATGGTCTTGAAACCAAACCACTCCTTGTCGTCACCCTGGCGTCCGGCCAGATCTCAATGTCAATAAACAGCCTACGCCAGGGTGAACGGCAAAATAGCCAGGGAAATAGAAAACAAAAGAATAGATGATAAGTCTTCTTGTTATGCTATGAAAGACATTTGGGATAGCCAACTGGATGAAAATGAAATTGTATCTATCTATTGCGATGTAGTGTTTAGTTTAGTGTCACTTGTTGATCAATATTCCAGTTTTCTATTATAGTATTTTATCTAAACGGTGTGTTGAGAGGTGAAAAAACCCAAAGAATCTGCAATATCATAGATCCTGAACTTGCATATTGGCTTTAGTCAATTTGCTACCACCGTAACGTTGTTGCCTTCTAGATTTTCTATAAATATTTCCATGGTAATTGATCTTATGACTTTTCCTCTTTGGTAGCGCGATTTCATCTATTTCAGCATACTACTAAATTGCCAGTCAAGTCTTATCACCTTATTGCTAACTGTAACCGTAAGTTCTATTCTGAGATTTTCTTCTCAATCACTTCTCGCCTATAGAACGCTCTCTCAATTTATTGCTTTCCTGTCGATTATGATCTTCAAGAATGTAAATGCAACGTCCATCGTCCTTTTCTGTTTCAATGAACTCTGTATTTTTATTGTCCTGTCTTCACAGCCATCCTTCGTTTCCCCATTTTTTTTTGTTGTCTTTCATTCTCAGTAACCTTTTGCTTTCAGTGACTTCATCGCCTTGCTTGAAGTCAAATAATTGAAATATTTTTTAATGCAATCTTGTAATTAAATGATTTGTAGCTTTAGAAATCAGGTTAGTAATATATACAGCAAAATGGGAATAACATGACAGATATTTAGTTGCATATTGATAGGATGTGTATTTTTATATCGAGAACAAAAACGGAATATCGAGAACAAAAAAGAAATAACATGATTGATATATTAGTTGTATATTGATTGGTTATGTGTTTTTATATTCGAGAACAAAAAAGGAATATAAAAGTATTTTGCTAACCTAAGCATAATGTACTATTACCAGAATTATTGTTAGTTCTACAAGGATTCATACCTAGGATATCAGCGTGCAATCAGATTACCTTCCAATGCAATACCGATTTATGATAGGGACTAGTGTCAATATTAATTAAAAAGTTGTTGAATTTTTACTAGGTACCTCCAATAATTTGCTAAAAATCAGTATAGCACAATGATAAAAGGTCCGAAACTTAATAAAAACAAAGTTTCATCATTAAAATGTTTATATTATTATTAAGAGGAAAGAACAAAGTATTTTTTAAATATTTTTTTAAGATTTTTCCTTCTTTTTAACACGTTCTAAATTTAGGTCAAAATATCGTTTTTTTTTGTTTTTTTCGTTTTTTTTTTTGTTAATTTAGTAAGACTTGTGGTCATCGCTTTTTTTTAATGTAGCAGTTTCGGGGGAAATCCATTAATTTGGAAATTCTTTCAAAAATCAAATAATTGTCTAATTTAAACGAAACTTTCAGGACTTATTCAAAAATGAATGAATTTATTTTTGAAATTTTTAAATTATAGAAAATCTTAGCAAAAATATTTTTTTTACATCTGTTACTACCCCCCATAAATTAATTTTATGAAATTTTCTAGAATTTCAAAGAGTTCGCAAATTGTTTTATATTATTTATAAGCAGGACTCCTTGGAGAAATTAAATAATCATTTTTTTTTTTTTTCACAACTACTGCCAAATTTTAAAAAATCTGCTCCAAATCGTAAAATAAAAACTGCAATAAACTATCTTATTATCAAATTAGATAGTCTTTTATTTGCTTTTATAAATAATATACATTAAGGACATTACTATCTGAAGAAAAACATTTTCGATGAATAAAGAATTTTTACAAGAATTGTTTGCATTTTTCTTTTAATTTTTTCATTTTTTTTTTCATTTTTCTTTAATTTTAAAAAATGTTTTAAAATTCTTTCATGCAGAGTGTGGGGTCGGATATTAAGTTTTTAAGGGACGACTATATTTATTAAGCGAAAATTAAAAGCTTAACACAAAACTGTTTTCCATAATTTAAAACATTTTTTTGTGCGTCAAAATGTTATATTTTTTTTAGTATGATATCTCATAAGTGACATTATGGTTAAAAGGTCACGTATTTCAAAGCTTGTCTCGTCCTTCGGGAAAGCCCCTTGACATTTAAAGGACTTATCTCGCTCTCAGTTATTAAATTAAAAACTAAATTGAGATCGTAAATTGTCATTCATCAATTTAAACAATTAAAAACTCAGTGAGATATTTTAGTTATTAATATAATAATAATTTTATTAGTTATTATCTCAGTTATTAAATTAAAAATGTAATAACTTAATGTAATATTAATAATTAATAAAATTAGTTATCATTATCTTAGCTATTAAATAATGAAAGAGATAGAGGTAACTCAATAACATAACAAATTTTTATAGTATTTAAATTATTATAAGAAACAAAAAAAAAATCGTTATGTCACTTTTGATGCATCATACTGAACTTGTCAACACATTCAGCCATGAAATTATCGATGGAGACGTTAAAATAACAAGACCCCGAGCTCAAGAAATGTTTGCCTAGAAAATGTTGTGCTATAAGTAAGTGATATTTGTTTCAGAACAGATTAATTTAACTTTAAATTTGCTAATTTTACGAAAGTAACGTTTCAGAAATGTATATCTTATTTTAGCGGGATTTTGAAAACCGAAAAATAAGTTTGTTTACATTTCTCTAAAAAAAGTTTAAAAAAATGGCCGTTTCGATTGGTTTTTCGATAGTATCGACTAAAAGTCATTGACGTTTCCATTTGAAATATTCCACAGTATTTTTTTTCTGGAATTAGAAAATTTAATCCTTTAGCTTTCAATTGAAGCGGTTGGAAAGCTTCGAAAAGGATTTTTACATTTAAACCTTAGATATATTCCGAATTTTTGGCGGTACCTACTTTTTACAGAGCATAGGCTTTTTTATCATAATGCTGCATCTACCCGGTTATTTATAATAATTCTTTTTTTTTTAATTAACAACTGTAATATAGATAGGATTTTGACATAGGTAATTTTTAAAAATTTAATAATCGGTCATTCTTATTTTCTTCCAGAAATCTATTTTCCAGGCATGAAATATTGATAATATCTTAAGCTTTTGTTGATTACCGCAAGTAATGTTACCGCAAGTAATGAATCTAAGAAAAAAAATTGTACCTTATTGTCGGTATTTCGATTACATAACCATTTAGCTATCACCACGGTGTTATGTGATGCATGAATTAGTTAATAAAAGACACACTTTGTTCACATGTTCGACAGAGCCTCGTAAACAGACAGTTAAAAGACTTACATGTGTAAAACGGAAAGAAATAAACAATCGCATATGGCTTTTTAAAAAATCGTGGACAGGACACTCATGCAAACAAAGAAAAGAACGGAAAGACATTGATACAGACGCAGGTGGTTAAAAAAAAAAAAAGACATACACGTACATTTTTGATAAAAAAAAAACTCGTTTTGATTCACATATGGCCACATCTGAAAGGAAGTGTAGGTAGAGGTGTAAAAAAAAATGACGGGTATACAACTGTCGAACAAATAAAGAGACGTTATGAACTTTGGTACTAAGTAGCAATACTAATTCCAGCTTCAGCAACATATAGAATCATCTGTATACGTTAATGACGGGCTTGTTCACGTTTTTTTTTTTTTTTTGTTTTTTAATATGCCATGTTCCTTCAGGACGTAAGTGATCATAAATTATATATATATATATATATATATATATATATATATATATATATATATATATTATCTGACAATTACCACGACTTGTTGACAAGTATATCACCTAGACTGGCTTACACCTAAGGCAAGAGGTTTCTGAATTTGAAATCGGCTCGCCAAGTTCCCTTTCCGTGCTGATAACAGTCAAGCTTTCCGTACATTCGATATTGGTGTAAACTAGGGAAGGTTGTTGAATATAATAATCAACCGAGGTTTGGTAATGAACGATAATACTTAGGACAAGAACAACACATATAAGATTTGCCATCGGCCCGGAGAAGTAGTCAACTGCTAGAAGCGATTCAAGTGAATTCCACAATTCCAACTGCAGGGTACCACGCAACCACCAACTGTCCCGCGTAGACAGATGTGTCACAAGGCCGAATTTAATGTCGGTTATCCGAGGCCGTAGGCTTGGTCAAAAATTCTCCATAGACCCCGTATAAAAAGGTGTCGGATAGCTGTTTCCCGATAATAGACTCTGCCTTTCGACATAGCCTCATCTGGGGATCCTTTCTACCCGGAAGCAAAGACTTTGACCAACGCAGCTTGAGACGAATGTCCGACTAAAGGATATCTACCAACCACGCCACGCAGTGAGCATGTGACACAAGACTGAATTTAATGTTGGGTATCGGAGCCCATAACTCGGCCAAAAATTCCTCGTAGACTCCGTATAAAACGGGGTCGGGTAGCTATTTCACGGGACGAAACTCTGCCCTTCGACATAGCCTCGTCTGGGGATTCTTTCTGCCCAGAAACAAAGAGTCTGACCAGCATAGCTGGAGACGAATCTCCGACTACAGGCTAACAGACAGTATTTACTAATGTATTTCTGTGCATAGGGGCATACTCATTATAGGTATGCTACAACAGATATGATTGGATTTTTTCCTCTCTTATAAACCAAATTATTTCAGGATGTAAGCGAACTTAGTTCTCCACAACTTCCGTTCTTCTTGTAGCTCTAACTTTTTAACCCTTTACAATCTCTTCTTTGCTCTTTTCTGCTATCTAGTCTTTCAAAACAACTAAATAGGTTACTTACTCTTTCTACCAACTTCTTTTGTCTTCTGTACGACTTGTGAGTGTTTATTTCTCTAGGCTCTACGCACTCATTATGTCTTGTTGCTGGTTCACATCTTCTGACTATGATAGTTTTAATATTGATAGATCATCTCTGACTCATCTTCATCTAATAAGTCCTGTCCAGCATCCATTGTCATATGGGAGAGTAGATATTGGATCGAAGTTAAACGCCTGTTTTCCTTAAAGCTTCTTCATTGCTCATATGTTTTGTTTGTGGTATACTTAGCATTCGTCGGTAGAAGCATATATGCGTCTCTTCAAGCACATTTTATATAATGAATTTAACGTAATTAAACATTTTCCTGATGCTAAGCTTGCGTTCTTTCCCATGTAAATACGCACGAAATAACACCAGTGTTCGGTAAGTTTAATTTGAAACCATTTAGTTTTTTTGTTTTTTTTTCCTTATCTCCAGTTTGTTAGGTCATTTCCCTCGATCCGTTGCAGTAGTGAAATATTGCCTTATTTAAGACGAAGAAGTGAGACGATTTAATAAACCTTGTGGGAGAGAAAGGCGGAACAGAAAAGCGATAATAAAGTAGAATAAAACAAACTTTCTCATTGTTAAGCAATATTGGGAGTGACAGGACTTAGAAAATAAGAAGATGGCATAAACACAAACAGAAAGAAAATGAAAGAAATAAGTTTCTTTTTTGTTTGAAAATAAAACGATTTTTTTTTCAAATAAATAAAGATATAAAATATAGTGAATGATTTATTCGAGTTTGGAGAGAAACAAAAAGGAAAAAGTTAAAGGAATTCAATGAAAGAAAAATGTTTTCAGAGAAAATGTTCAAGTCAGGAAATAAAAGAAGAAAAGAAGAATAAAAAAGACAGAAAAAAAGAGAAAGAAATAAATTAATGTAGAAATAAAGGAAAAAGAAGGGAAAAGGAAAGAAGAAAGAGAAAGAAAATAAAATGAAGGAAAAAGAAATTATAAATTAAAAAAGAAAAACAAAGTGAAAATAAAATGAAAATAAAATGAAGCAAATAATAAAGGAAGAAAGAAAGAAAAGGAAAATATGACGAAAAAGAAAAACAGAAGAAGACAGAAAGTAATATTTCGAAATGTAAAAAAGAAAAACAGGAAAGAAGGAAAAGATAGAATATGAAAAAGAAAATAGAAAGTAAAAATGACAGGAAGCAGAATAAGAGATAAAATCAAAAGAAAGAAGGAAAATGGAAAGAAAGAAATATAGGAAATAGAAAGGAAGCTAGAAAGTAAAAGAAAAAACACAGAAAGAAACATTAATTAATGTAGAAAGAAAGAATGAAAGAATGAAAGAATGAAATAAAGAATGAAATAAAGAATGAAATAGTATAGAGGGACGACAGAAAGAAAAAGATAAATAAGATGAAAGAAATTATTAAACAAAGAAATAAAAACAAACAGAAAATAAAATGAAACATAAAAAAGGAAGTAACATACAGTGTAACCCTGATATAAGAGAAACCCGGATATAAGATAGATTTTCTCCGGTCCAAAATTAGAGCCATACTTACCTAAACGAAATAGACCAAACTCGGTTATAAGAGAAACCCGGATATAAGAGACTTCTTCTCCGGTCCCGACAACTCTCTTATGTCGGGGTTACACTGTATAATGAAAAAGAAAGGAAAGGAGAAAGAAACATTAAGGAATATAGAAAGAAAGAAAGAAAGAAAGAAAGAAAGAAAGAAAGAAAGAAAGGCAGATAGAAAGATATGAATTAAAGGAAAATAGAAGAGCAAAAAGATTTATATTTGAAAAAAGAGAAAAATACAAGAATTGAAACAAAATAATGAAAATTAATCCAAGAACAAAGTTATGAAAACTAAAAATTAAAATCCTTAAAAAAATGAAGAAAGAAGCCTTTTAAGAAAATAAACCTGAAAAAAATCTAGAACAGCCAAACGGAAATGTAAAAATAAGGAAAGAAGTGGGAAAAAAAAACAGCGGATTTATAAAATATAAATAAAAACTGAAAGGAAATCGGGAAGAATGTGAGTTTATCTTTAACAGCGAATAAATTGATTGATTGATGCGTTTTCTACGGTTTATCAACTCTTTGCTGGTTATTTAAAGCCAGAAAATATTTTTATATAGTAAGAATATTTTTGAAGATAATGAAGACTTAGTGTTACAATTCTTACTAATTAACCCACAACTGTGGGAGAAGACATAGATGTATATCTTTCCGAAGGGTATTTGCCTCTAAGTGGATATAATGAACCCAACTGGACTTAGAACTCGTCTATCCGATTAACAATTCTCAACCATTATCCATTAAAACACCCGCACATCCAAGCTTACAGTACCCGGTAGTACCAAGGGGTCACTCACTTAGTTACTGACCAGGTTCGACGTTGCTTAACGCGGTCGTACAGGAACCAATGTTTCAACGAGTTAAGCCCAACAGTGAATGAAGACCAACAACTAAAATTAAAAGCAGATGTAAGTAATTTAAAAAAAAAACAATTAGTTAATGTATAATAACAGGAACAGCTTGTAATTATTCGAGAGAATTTAAGGATTAATGATAATAATAATAATTGTAAAGATAACCGTTTTTCATACAAGAAACATTTGGCATTCATTTGTCGACTAGTCTTGGCTGCTGCCAGTGGAAATTTATAAAATCTTTCTATTAAAAATATTTTCAGGAAAATAGGTTTCTGAAAATTAACTGTTATCAATCTTTCTAGTACTGATGTGAGTTTTCTTCCTAACTCTTTGCTTAAGGTAATGTGGAAATGTAATATTATGTTATCGGAAAAATTGGAATTCCAATTGGAAAAATTGGAAATCCATTAACTGTCATTGTTCCTTCTAGTGCGATGAGAGTTTTCTTCCTAAATTTTTGTTTAGGATAGTGTACGATACGAACATTTTGAATGTGCCACAATTTTCCTTTCTATCCATTTTAGTTGTTGCCGCTTTTGGAAGTCTTTAATTCATTTAGTTTTTGTTATTTAGTAAAGTCTTTCGTTTGTGATTTTGCAGCACCAGTTTATAAGATCTTATGAATGATTGTCTTATTTCGCTCGCTTGAAGTCATTTTTAATCATTTGTCCGAGGAAATGGTTGTATATAGCTAATAGTTTTAGACATTTTTGAATGATTTAAACGCTATGCATAACAGATAAAAAAAGTTTTAATGTGATGAGGTATGTAAGAATACTACAAAAGCGGATATATACTGTGATCAAACGTTGACCACAAGGGATTATATATACAAAGAATCGTTTCTTTACTTTAGTCTGGTTCAAGGCCACAGTAATAAGAGGCACCTAGAAAATATTAAACTACACAAACGAATGAGCTACAAGATGATATTACTCGGCTTGCATTCGTTGCCCAAATGTGTTTCTTTATAAAGATATAGGAGGTCTGATCAAAACTAATCAGGACTCGAGAAATCTACAACATATATCAATTCGGAATTTAATCTCATTCGAAGTAGTCTTTTTCTGAAGCCAACCGGTTTATCCAGGATCATTTCCACTGATGAAAGAATTCTTGGAACTTCTTTTTTTTTGGGGGGGGGGGAGACGACCATCTACCCCCCCCCCCTCGGATTCTCTTGAAATTTCCTCGACGTCTTGAAATCTTGTTCCTTTCAAGTAGGGATTTGATATTTTAAGAGGGAAAAAGCCGAACGGATAATATCTGAGGAATATGGTGGTTGTCGGACATGGGGAATATTGCCCATGACCAAAAACTGCTGTACAGATCATGATCACTGATGGAATCTATGTGGTGTGGTTAGACGACCACACACTGCACACTTTCCTTCCAAGTACTGCTATAAATAACGGAAGTGAGCGAAAACGTTATAACTTAGTGTGCATGCGCGATAGAGATCAAGGTCAAATTTGCCAAGAGGCTTCACTCTGCGTACTTTAGGTCTGTAGCCATAGCAAAAGTCCCCATATTTTTGGTAAGACCCCGTATGCATGTTTTTGTATGAAATACATATGCTGCCTGTAATAGTCATGCCGGTATGAAATTTTCAACACATAAAATAATCTGCTGCTGCTAAATCTGATGCCTTAAGGCGTTGAGCCCGTCAGAGCCAACTTGTCCATGCCACCTCTCAAGGTCTTTACCGGGCATCGGAACATCCTTCAGCGCCGTATTAATTTACTGGCGATCCTGGTGGATGACGTCTTTCAGCGAGGTCGTCACCTGTTTGTAGACGGCGAGTCGAACAGACACTGATGGTGGGGGAGTCATCAAGTGGTCGCAGGATGTGACCGAGGCGGCGAACACTGGGCTGAGCGATGGTGGGTTAATGGTCGGCTAACCGGTCCTCCAGCGGAGCTCGTCAAGTTTGGACAGGGGCACCCACTCGATGGTTCTGAGTGCGCAGGATTCAAAGCTATGAATGCGATATTTGAGGGTCTTGCTGAGAGGCCTCGTCTCAGAAGGGACGGTGAAATTGTAAAGTCACAGTATGGTGCGTCGGGAGAAATACGCGGGGTTTCTTCTTTTTTTTTATTATTTACGGAATAAAATAATTGTGCCGTAGAGAAAATTATTAGAAAAATAATAAATTAGTACACGGTATGTGGGAAATTAAAGGTACACATATTAGGTACACTTAAATACTCTTTGAATGTATCTTACTCAAGTACAAAGCCAGGGCTTGAAACACCGATTCCCGTAAGATTACTGAAGTTAAAAAATGTCTAGTATGGTTAGTAGCTAGATATTTGATCCCTTGAGGATACCAGGCGCTGTAAGCTTAGATATGTGTGATGTAATGGATAATGGCTCGGAATTGTTAATCGGAGAGCTGAGTTCCAATTCCAGTTGGGCTCTTTATACGCATTTACGTTTAGGAAAAGTATAAATTCACGTCTTCTCCTTCTAGCTAGTGGTTAATTAGTAAGACCTGCATCACTAAGCCATTATTAACTCCAAAACAATTCTTAAAATCTAGAAAAATATTTTCTAGCTTTAAATAACCTGCAATGGGTAGATAAACCGTAAAAAAAAAACAGTCAGTGCAAAGCCAGAGTAGTGAATCACCCAGTAAGGATCGAACCCATTACTTTAGCGAATGATCGGCGAAGCAAGTTTGTAAACCATATGGCACCGGTAGGCCTCTTGAAGTGTGTTTACGCAAACGTATTTGGTTATCGGTTAAATCCATTATTGAATTACAACGTATATCAATTGGTAACTTTTAATTTACATGTTTGAATTTATTTGTTTTTATATGTGGTGTTATTTGTAACTTCAACAGAATTTTTTTACATGAATCGATATTATCCGGTTCTCTTGTTTACACTTTATCGTCGTTCATAGGAAATTTTTAATTGAAATTTCACTCGATTTAAAGTAGAGCACTCGCGTAAGATCATAAAATTATATGGGGTGATGAAAAAATCTCGGATGTCAAAATTTCGGATGTTTGGCGAAATGGGTCAGGCCGAGATTCCTCCAGTAACCTCGAATATGTAATCATTGAAATATTTTAAGTAGTAATTATTTCATTTAAAATATATTTACATACGAAAACAGTGTTTAAAAAAGAATTTTGATTGTATAAGGAGGTGCTGAAGCGAAAAAGAAATTTAAAAAAAAATAAGAAAAAGATCAATAAGGACAGGATGATTTTTTTCTAATTTAATTTTAACTTAAAAATTAACAAACGAAAATAAAATTATAAATCAGGAGGTGCTGTAAATTTCTTAAATAAAATTTAAAATTTGAAAATAAGAAAATAATTAAAATAAAACTCTAAAAAGAAAAAACAAAGAATAAATTTAAAATAATGTAAAACAAAAAATAAGTAACTGTTGAATTTTTTTTTTTTTTAGTTTCTTATTTTATTTAAAAGTTAAAAATGAAAAAGCTAAAAGAAAAATATAATTAAAAATAAAGAAAAAGAAAGTCAGGAAGTGCTGAAAAATTCTTAAATAAAATTTAAAATTTGAAAATATTAAAAAATAATGTTCAAGCATCTCCCTTTACCCTCTCCGCGCAGTGTATCTTTTAGACCTCTAACCAACAAGAGATCTATACATACATAAATCACACTGTGTAGCTCAGCCTAGCTTGGCTCTCCAGCTGAGTTTCCAAGGCTGTTGTTGTTTTAGTTTTGTTTTTGTCTGTTTTTTTTTATAATTTTTTAATAGGAGTACATAGGCTTTCCTATCACCCGATTAATACTCATCTCCCTCCTTTTAAACAGGAGTAGAGGTTCATCACTTGTTTCCTGTTGAGGGAGGGTTTCCCGGGTCATTTGCTTTTCTCGGGCCTTAGTAATAGTGCTATCGCGAATCTATTGTGATGTGTGCGGTTTGTGGCAACATCTCTTTGTAATGAAGGTATCAGGTTGGCAGTTTTCTGGTTGATGTTCCCGACTGGTAGTTAACAGCCCAAACTCTTGCGTATCGTCTTGAGAGGCTTTTCTGGTCAACAGTTGCATAATATCGGGGTTCTTGCAGTGCCATGTCGCGCATGGATGGGTGTCCCTGAATGCACCTCCGGTGGGAAACCTCGAGGCCACATTATGTTACAGTCTTCGCCAGTTCGTTTCTGCTCGTGCTACATTTGATGACCGACTGCTACTATTACATTAGTCCTTTACCAAGGTAACTCAACATGACCATAAGCAGTAACAGTAGCTGTCCTAAATGGGTTCTGTATCAGTTCCTTTTTATACGAACGCTGGTCTTCCTCAAGGCTCTATTCCTTGGCCCTGCACTATTTGTGATCTTTATCAGTGATCTTCCTGACGCCATCAGTTCTCAAGTAGGCATTTACTCCGGTCTCAATAGTAAATCCGGCATTACTGACAAAGTGTTAGAGTGAAACACACCTATTATATAGTTAATAGACTCTCCCACCTAACATAAGTAGTAGTAGTAGTAATACAAACGGGAGTCGGTCAGTCAGTAGCTCACTTTCTGACCGGTTGTACTCTCTTCCTACGGACGGGAGGAACCCGAAGGAGGCTACGCCGAAGGGCGGAGTCTCCTTCGGGGAGGTAGACCGGCCCTGAACCCGTTTATGCGGGTTCAATGGGCTATTTTTTGACCGAGCCCACGGGCTCGGAAAGCCCACGTTAAAAAGGCCTTGTGCCACATGACACCCTCGTGGGGGGTGACTGAATATCGTCGGTCGGTCAGTCAGACAGTTAGTCGAATACGGAAGTATCAGCGACCACAACTAGATTACTCTGCGTAATGCCTAAGTTACTAACGTTTTGTACGTCGAACCTATTTTAGGACCGATTTAGAACAAATACAAGCCTTCACTGTGAAATCACTCCACAGCACAAAGTTAACCTGCCCGTTGGTCTCGAAAACGACCTCCAATCGGTGGTTGACTGGGGCAGGGAATGGCTTGTGAATTTTAATGCATCCAAAACGAAACTGCTGTCATTTACTCACCATAGAGAAACGTCCCTGCCTCCTATCAGCATAGCTGATGCTTAACTCCCCAAGAGCACCTTCTTGGTCTCACGTTTTCCACTGACCTGAGGTAAAATAACTACGTTGAAGCAATAGCTGCATCTAACTCAAGGAAAGCTAGTTCTCTGTGTCGCACCAGAATCTTTTTCTCGCCCGAGTCCATCCTCCAGATCTACAAATCCACCATTCGTCCATGCATGTAATACTGTTGCCATATATGGTCTGGTGCCCCCATTGTTCATCTCGAGGTTCTCGACAAAATCCAAAGACAGATATGCAATGTGATCGGTCCTGACTTGGGATCTTGACTCCACTCACTTTCTCAACGATGTAATGTCGGCTTCCCTCTGTCTTTTCTATAAATATTTTCATGGCATCTGTTCTGACGGGCTATTATCACTCGTGCCCTAACTACATGAATTTAAGCGTTCTACTGGGATAACATCTCGGTCTCACCTTTTTACTGTCGAAACAGTTTAACGAAACCGCCTCTTCTCCTCCAACAGCTTCTTCTCGACAGTGGAACTCCCTTTTTCTTACTTGATACGATAACTATAATCTTCCCTCATAACTTTAAATGTAATGCTAATCGACATCTTCTGATGCCTTGATTCCCGTTCTTTTTTTTATCCTTAGACCCTTGCGTACTAGTGGCTCTCCCGTCTTGATTGTGGGGAAATGCTTATAAAAAAAATTAAATTGAAAATAAAAAATTGAAAACAAAATTAAAATCTAATTAATTTTAAGAAAAAAAAAAGGTACTGAAAATTTTATTTTATATAAAGAGGTATTGAAACGTTCTGGGCCCAACCAAGAAGCCCTTCTCTTCAAGATATCTGATGTTTGGACAGTTAACCAGATTTTTTTTAAATGTGTCAGTCTGAGAACCTTTCAGCAACTCAACCTAGGACCTCACCACTCATCCAACTACCCGTAGGTCTTGCAACCTGTAAGTATAAAAACACCTACACATAACGAGGTGTGTTGTTAATAAAGGTAATAAAACTCTATCTTTCGCCGGCTTGCTATACTTGTCGCGTAGCTTACAGCATCTGGTATTTTCCCCAGTAGTCACTCATGTCAGTACTGACCAAGCTCAACATTAAAAGTACATAAAAAGAAGTGTTAGGACTTTTAGGTAAACTTGACGTATTTGGAAAAGGATATTAAAATAATCCATCACTTGTAATGGCAGCAAAATATCTGCATACGGATAAAAGAATAGAAATAGAACAGAAAAAGTTTGAAGACAAAGATGCGTGTTATCAACGGACTTGCCCATTTTATTCAATAAAGCGATTTTGAGAATTCCTACCAGGATTTATTATTGGCGGCAACAATCTTAACAACATAAGATATGTAGATGACGCAGTGTTGAGTGCAGAAACAGAAAGGGAACTGCAAGAACGTCAACAAAAGGTACTTAAGAAAAGCGAGAACAAATAAGTAAATATCAATTGTCAAGAAGACAGAATGCATTGTTCTTTGCAACTAGAACATCCCAGCATGTATATTAAAAATTCGAGGTAACAAAATGAAAAAAAGTGCAACAACTTAAATAATCCGGTAATTGCTTCAACAGAAGACGAGGATTAGGATAGCGAAAGATGACTTCTAAAATATAAGCAAAGTAGAAACAGAAAAAAATATTGTTAGAAGCAAGTAAAAAAATTAAAGAGCTATTATGAAATATCAGCCCCCTCCTCCTATATAGTAGTGAATGCTGGACAATCTCTTCACAGATGAAGAAGAGACTTGAAGCAACAGAAATATGGTTCTACAGAAGGATGCTAAGAATACCATCAACCTAATATGTGAGTAACGTCAAGGATTTAAGGAAAATGAAAACAAAAAGGACATTTATACTTAACATCAGAAAGAGAAATATGGCATTTCTAGGACACATAATGAGGAAAGTGGCTTGAAAAATTTGATACTCACAGGAGAGATTGAAGGCAAGAGAGACAAAGTAAAATAACGCATAACCTACTTAGCGAGCTTGAGGGGATGAATGTCGAAGCAAGACTTAGGAGAGATATCAAAAATACTAAATTTATTCAGAGCTATAAAGGAGAGGAAATTGTGAAGAGCCATGATCGCTCCCGTTTTGAAGGGATATCGCACATAGAAGGAAAAAAAAGATGGTCATAAGCCACACACAGGACCTCAATATAGTAAAAGTAGCAAAGTTTTAAGCGGTAACTTCATTTCAATCAAACTACATTTTCAGAGTAGATCCAGTGTTTTAGAAAAGCTAGCAACAAAATTTGACTAACCATCTACTGGATGCCAAACCTAACCCCTTATTCCTGTCCAAAACTGGTCTGCGTAACTCCATCTCACTGCAGGAGATCGAATTCTCAAACTAATCACCCTTTTGGTCGTCCTGTTTATTATTAAATAAACAGGACCACCAAAAGAGCAACGGCCACGAACTCAGCGCTTATATTCTGGACGGGTTTCCCTGTGGGAGAGACCCTAAAAAAGAAGATTCATATCTCCCGTATTCACCTGCATTGTCACCTTGTATCGTCCTAAGTATTATAGAATGTTCTACCGAATATATGAAACGATTGATAATATCCTCACCGAATTTTTTTCAGCTTGTTTTTTTTTGCGGTGACTTCAATATTCACCACAAAGAATGGTTAATTCACTCAAACAAAAACTGACGAAGGCAGATACTGCAGAGATTTCTACTGTCGTCTACGATCTGAAGTAGATCCCTGAAGAACCCACCGGCGTTCCTTATGTGACAGCACATCAGGCGAACCTCCCGGAACATTTCCTAACCTTCGACCCTGAAAAATGCCTCGCATAAGTTTTACCTCCGCTGGATCAAATCTGATGATAAACCGAAGAAGTCATCGCCAGTTCCATAGAATGATTTCTTTCGGTACATGAAAGCAGATTGGGTTAGTTTCATGGCGGAAGCTCCTCTCTCAGCCTTCTTTAAATACTCTTCCCCCAAAACAGTTTCCCTCGTATCCGAATGAATCCTTACTGGAATGGAGAGTTTTTTTTATACCATAGAAAAAAAATTCGCCGGAAGAGAGTTCTAGAAAATAAAAAGGTAGTTAATTCGAATTCCAGTCAAATCCATTACATTCACTTACGTGCTAATACCCTTGGAAAAGGTATGAATCCTCTTCTTCTCCCCTCATCTATGGATAAATAGCAGGACATATCGTGTTCTGTAGCCTTGGATGGCAACTGGTATACCACAGAAAGAAATTTCAACCGACCGAGGAAAAAAATCTACCTTGTCGGCCATGTATCGAAAGATACATGATCGCCTAAGCATGTATCACGCATGGCACATAACTGAGTTATACTCGAGTAGTCTAGGCCAAGATTGATAGCAAACAAATTGAATCACAGTATTTCTGCAAGATCTCTAACCAAATTGTGAAAAGAGGCAAAGCATCAGTGCCTAATATTATAAATGGCCCCGAGGTCATCTCATCTTCGTTGAACAAAGCGATGCTCTTCATCATCACCTTCCCGATTTCCCGCATCTCATTGAGAACAATCTCAGTAAAATGTTTATTACAGCGTGGGAAATCCCAAGCCTTATCAAAACTCTTGATTATAAGAAGGCCACAGGTGCAGACAAAATCCTAGTGGCTCTTAAGAATATTAATCCAAAATTATCGCCAATCCTAGCGAAAATATTTAACCGCTGCTTGAAGAAGTCCTTCCCAAAAGTGTCCACTGTATGCCCGTTTTTCAAGAGTGCGGGTCAATTTCCATACCCACTCCCACAGTATAGACCCATCAGTCTCCTCAGTATCATTAGCAATCTCTTGGAATCCCTAATCTAGAAGAAGGTTATTGATCACCTCAATAGGTACAACATACCTGAGAGCCATTAGCAAAAACAAAAGATTCTTGCTAGAAAGGTGCGACTGTTCAGTTTTATTATAGACTTTTCATGATCATATCAGTATATAATTTTCATGATTTTTTATTAAATTTTCCAAAGCAGCTGATGATATATTGAGATCTCCTTACTCTGACAAAGGATTTAATGGCAGACAAGTCCATAGATGATAAGAATGATGAAGAAGAAGTAATATTACCTTTAGAACAGCTTAAAATGATTAAAATATTTCGTTGATAAAACGTCACATGAAAATATATTAACCTCAAGTGTTTAAAAATGTGAGACATTGAAATAAATAATTTGCTAAAGTTGATTTCTGTCCTTATCTCGAATGATATTAAAAATATATTGAGACCGGAAAGAAGATTTGAGTTGCATCCCATTTCAATGGGAAATTAAATTAAAGGTCAATTCACGTATAAAACTATCTTATAATTCTGCTTGTCTCCCTTATTTTCCATTGTTACCGTTTACGTGACGCCATGTCAATATCTTCATAAATAATAGATTACTTTGTTTTGATTACGTGGAAAGATGGAAAACACATATCTAAGATGATAATTGGTTTCATTGAAAGAAAGATACTCTCAGCCAGTACCTCATAAATAATAGACTGTTCCGTTTTGAGCGCCAGGAAAAACGGTAACAACATATCTAGTGACGCTGTTTGATATCAAAGAAAGAAAGAAAGAAAGCAAGTAAGCAAAGTTTGATAACTAAGATTTTTGGAAACTTATTTTTAAACGAAAATGACGTAACATCTCAAATAAAATTATTTTCTTAAATTAAATCAAAATATTAAATTGTCTTTCCATTAACTCAAATAAATAATGAACCATCCCTTTTTAACTGCAAGAAAAAATAGAAGTAAAAGATATATTAGAATCCCTGTCCAATTTTACTGAAAAAAAGAAAGCAAACATAAAAATATTAGGTTGGTGCAAAAATAATGACAGTTTTTGACGTTAAAAATACGTCAAAAAACGTCATTATTTTTGCACCAACCTAATAACAAAGAAATTATAAAAAATAGGAAAACTTTGTCAATTTTTAATCTTCCCATTTGCACCCTTTTTTAACTGTTTAAACAATCCCCTGCCTTCATACTTATGATTGATATCGCAATATTTTGTTACAGATGTTAATTTCGTCGCAATAAGCTTTTTTCCTCCGCCATTTTATAGAACGAAACTTGCATGCTGCTTGTGCAATCATTAAATTAAGAATTATGGTTCTACGGAAAATCCAACTAGGAAAATGGCAAAAACTTGACATGTAGTGCTTGTAAATAATAGTTAAACTGTTCTCTCTAAGTATTTTCAAGTTTATTACGTCTAATACTACTAAATTAAGAAGACATAATATAAAGAAATCTTGGTTAAGAATTAATAATAATGACAAAGCAAGAAAACA
This sequence comes from Acanthosepion lycidas, assembly GCA_963932145.1. Lineage (NCBI taxonomy): Eukaryota > Metazoa > Mollusca > Cephalopoda > Sepiida > Sepiidae > Acanthosepion > Acanthosepion lycidas. The sequence continues at coordinate 109,564,683 of OZ010576.1, read as the reverse complement.
ACAAACATTAATTTTGTCTGTGTCAATTAAAAAACAATTTGTTATTTTAGGTTAGATGTTGCATAAAACAGGAACAAAGAGAATAAAGAAAGAAACTTTATATATTTAATAGCGAAGCCCAGTTCTCAGGAAACTCACTTCCTACAAAATCAGCGTATCGCGTTATGTACTACCATAGGCACCTGGATCATGGCGTCCCACACTGTACCGATATTAATGCCCAATCATTGGCACAGTGCAAACTGATGTAGGGATTTAGGTGCTTGTTGTGTACTCAAACTGGAGATAAACATATGATATCATCTTTACGTTTCGCGAATTACATCTCACGAGATTTATGAAGAATTTCTTATTATTGTTAAAAAAAAACATTTCTCAGCGGCACAAATCTCATTATTAAGAATAAATGTATTAAATATTAAGCTAGTTTCTCAAACATTTGTGCAGTCTGTTCATAAAATGTGTCTAATAAGCAAATAAATGTACAAATAACATGAACGTGTCTGATTGTTATTCATGATGTCGTTGTGAAACTCATGATGTGATGCGACCCACTTTACACTGGGTCGACAATGTTTCGATCCGCCATGAAAAATGTTTACCCACCTCTGCTCTATTATTTTCCTTATTTTTATTAACAATCTTGAATTTGATTTGATGATATTTATCTCCTCGTTTAACATAATTAAAGCAAGTTCAAACTTGTTTACACTGCCTTATCGGAGGAGACTAAAATGAAACGTTTCAGTTCACCCAAAATCGAACACAAATGGATCTGAAGAACGCTACAGGTGATGTATAGGTTTAATTTGTAAATTTCTTTGATGGCTTGTACGAAAAAATGCCACGATTGAAGAAAACATAAAATATGTCGTCTGGTTTTCGTAAAAAGATTTAGATCATTTGAATAACTACTAAAATAAAGATATTTGACCAGATGAAACAAATTCTGGTCTTTAGAGGGCATCTGCATCAATGTTACGTTAAGGAAAGAAAGAACACTGCACACGATGTCAACGAAAAATTACATGCCATCCGTACACTGAATGGGGCGAGGGACACAATATAGTATGTGTTGCTTTACCGCAGTAGGTAACTGGAAACTCATTTGGATTGTTAGAAGAATGGACTCGGTAAAATATCAGTCTAATCACCCCCAATAAAACTTATGTTTCTTTACAGAAAGGTTATTATGGAATTGTAGTGACCCTAAATAAAAAAATAATAATAATTAAAATATAGAAATAAAATATACGAACCATAAAAAACTTTCTCTCTCTCTCTCTCTTTCTCTTTTTACCGTTCTTTCTATACTTCTCTTCCAACTAATGAGAATGCAACCCTCAAAAGAGGAAGAAGATACGACTGAACACGGCTGCAAAACGGGGGAAAATTGCTGGCCCAGGGTGTAGCCATTGTAACTAGAAATCTGTCAAAATAAGAGTGCTCCACGCATAACACCCACCATAAAAAATATAAAGGAAAGAAACGTCAGAAAACAAAAGAATTTTCGCCAATAATAAAAAAAAAAAAAAAAAAAACCCAAAGATTTTGATGTTAACCGAAACCGAACTTCGTCCCAGTAGTCTGGATCCCCGACTCAAGGAATATAAACAGACAGAATAAAGGCAGAAACAAATAAGGGACCGCCAGAGAAACCAGACCAGCGTGTCACGTGAAGAAGTTTAGCGTTCGTCTCCTTAAGACATTTTCCGCCTTTCAAGTTTCCAAAGTATGCACACTCTCGACTACTACCAAAGTCCGACCTGTAAACAATCAACTACCGAGCCAAACAGACTTTCACCAACTTGAATTACAAAGAACTCACTCCAATCGAAATCCAATAAATAAACATATATTATTTGTTTATACTTTTGATGTTTTTTTTCCGTTTAATTTCGAAGTTTCAGATAAATATTGCTGAGAATATCTGACACCACCACAGAATAAGCTACCCAAACATGGGAAAAGTGAAAAAATTGCATATATATTTGAAAGAAACCTTTATGGATTCTCGTGAAGGGAACTGTATGGACAAAATTAAGAGGAAATTTTCAAAAGGATATAAAAAAATTGAATATCATGCTTGTATTTTTTAAAAATCTTTTTGAGGTGATTTTCAAATTTTTTAAGGTAAAATTAGGAAATAGTTTTGTTTCTTTTCAAGCCGTTTTTCCGTGGGTCTCTTTGCTTAGTTTCACGCGAAAAGAGATCATCAGACGTTTTAATGTTACACACACACACACACATACATATATATATATATATATATATATATATATATATATATTCCTGTCAGGAAGATTGACCTATCACTTCTTTGAATAAAGTACCAAATGCAAATATTTTAACACAAATCGGCGTTACTCCTTCTTATTTCTGTCAAACTTAGGTCGACAATACAAGAAAACTCCCTTCTTTCACAAAAATGATTACAAATACTGCAAGCCCTTTTCATCAAAGAAGCCAACTCATTATCAATGAAATTTGTTTCAATATAGTCGTTCACGTGTTAGAATGGCTTAGAAATGTAAGGATTTCGTATAATTATATTTATTTATAATAGCTTTTCTAAGAACGTTCAAGTTGTGATACAGCTTAGTGGTTACCGTATTCAGCAGTTATTTACGAAGAAAGATAAGATATTTTTTCTACGAAGTTAGATTCTGGATTGTCGCTAGATTGAAATATAAGCAATGCTATCAATGGTGAAGAGAATCTATAAAATCAGAGTAGTCTGGTTTCAGCATACCTCAGTGAATACGTGATTGTTGGTGTGAGAATGTAAAAGTTTTGTAAAAGAGCAGCTGCGTCTAATTAGGTTTTATAGGGAAGAAGAAAAAAAACAGCCATGTCGTAAGATGGATGCCACATAATATCGAATGATTCTGTAAACTTAACGTCATACAATTTTGGATAACGTTTCGCTGCGATTCTTTTCGACAAGCCTCTCGAAGACTTATGGCCGTCCCTTCCAAGAAGGATTAGGTTGATCGTAAGCGGACAGTGTTTTTCCCCTTTTATAGGCAACAGACTGATCCAGTTTCTGATTGCCATAAAACCGGTGTTAATTCTAACCCAGCCATCTAAGTAAATATTGCCAGATTTTTCCCTCTTTTTTTTTTTTTTTTTTTTTTTTTGATTACATCGTCTTCGAGGTTTTATTGGTGTTTTTCGCTCAATAACTTAAGAAAAATGGGTTTATTTCGTATCTTTCTTTCTTCTCTCTTTCACTTTTCAGTTATCGTCTTTCTTTCTCTTTAATTTTTAATTATCTTCTTTCTTTCTTTCTTTCTCTTCCTTCCATCTCTTTTTTTTTCATTTATTTATTTACCCCTAAATTTTTAAAATGTTTTCCTGCTTTATTCTTCCATTTATTCCTTCTGGATTATCTTAATTCTTTTATTTTTTTTCTTTTATTTAAATCTTTCCTTTTTCTTCTTACATTTTTATAATCATTTTATTCCTACTATTTCCTTCTTTTCTTCTTTTCTTCTTTTCTTCTTTTCTGTCTTTTTATCGGTGCTTGTTGGTACAATAACGTAAAAAGTGGTTTCATTTTTATTGTTTCTTTTTTTCTTTGATCCCTTAATTATATTCATTCATTCATTCTTTCTTTCTTTCTTCCTTTCTTTCTTTTTAATTATATTCTTTCTTTCTTTCTTTCACACTTTAATTATATTCTTTCTTTCTTCATGTTTTATTTATTTATTCTTTTTAATTTATTTTTATTTTATTTATTTATTTTTATTTTGACCACATTTTATAATTTTTTTTCTTTTTTTGATTTTTCCATTCCTTCCTTGCTGATTATTTTCATTGCCTTTTCTTTCACTTTTATTCAATTCTTTCCTTTTTTTCTCCTTCTTCTCCTTCTTTTTTATTCTTTTCTCACTATTGTCATCTTTTCCTCGTTTCTGTCTTTTTACTTTTTTAATAATCTTTCTTTCTCTTATTTTATATCAGAAAACTTCAACAATTTATGACCTACGCAACCTCAAGATATTCGTTCTTAAATTCTTATCCTTACATTTAATCATACTCAGAAACAAAATCTCCTTGTTCTGAAAGCAGTTGGCATGTGCACGTATATTGGATATAGCCTGATTTACAGTACACGCACACACACAAATACAAATACATGTGTGTGTGTTTTTTATTTAGTCGACATGTGGGGACACTTAAAATGTTATTTAAAATATCAAAATATTTTCAGTTGCTCCCGCAACTTTCGTCAGTGCTTGATATTAAATGGTAGTTTTTTTTTTGTTTTTTTTAACTGAGCTACATTTCAAATCTAGCGACATTAATCGTTTCATTGCGAGAGTTATCAATCCTTTGGCCGTGGAACCTGATAAAGTTTTTTATTACCTCTTCCCCATTTCTTCCTCCCAACAGATCTGTCTCTCACTCGTACTAAAAAGCGGATGCGTAACTAAGTAACGCTTCCACTTCATCTTGTTAGGGTGCTAATATTAAATAATGAATATTAAATAATAATAATAATAATAATAATAATAATAACTAAAATAAATGATATACGAAATAATAATCTACCTGCGGCATAAACTGCAGTTATCCAGATTATGTCACTGAAGATGGGTCAAACGACATTAAGGCAGAATACCTTGAAAACAACAGAGGTGAAATCACCGAAGCGAATAACCACATTATTCAAGTGCCCAGCAGAATAATTTGCACACAAATGTCAGACAGAGACCAGCTCGCAAAATTCATATGACAATGTCTAATAAACATATTCTACAAATATACAAAGCTGCACTGGAAAATATGTTAACAGACAAACCACCCAGAAACATCACAGAAGTAACTAATGTCATATATGCAACAGCTTTAGCCCCTACAGGGAAGCTTGGTGTCAAGACGATGAAAAGATCAAAAAAACAAACAAAAAGAGGCAGCTTCAAAAAAAAAACTGAAGCGAGAAATAAAGGCGATCATATGTGAGTTACCGGTACCGATATAATCTCAAGAAACTTAAATGTCTCAACACGCAAATGCGGGAAGATCAAGCAGAAGTATAAAATTAAGTTGCTAAATAATGTTCAACCAACAAAGGAAATACTAAAACAGAAACTGCAGTTAAAAGCACAGAGAAGAAGATGATATGAAAAGCGCTGTCGGGCCTTTCTCCAAAATAAGATATTCCAAACGAACCTTAAGAAATTTTACAAGGAAATTGAAAAAACGATTATAGATATCAAAAATCCACCAGCTATTGAAAAGTTGCAGAAATTTGGGAAGAATATTTGGAGCTGCCCAAAGGAATATAACTCCAACGCAGAGTGTATCCCACGAGAAGAACGAATGATGGATAAACCTCTACAAGAATGGGAAAATATAAGACTAATGTTATGCAAGCTCTAAAGAAATCCCCAAAATTGAAATCCCCAGGAAATGACATGGTACCCAGTTTTTGGCTCTGTCATCTGTCATCAATCCATAAAACCCTTGCACAAATTTTATCAATGCTTATAACTAATCCCACTGAAACACCAGAATGGATCAGTGAAGGTATTTCATATCTCCTGCTAAAAACGGGTGAAACAGATTATTCGGAAAATTATAGGGCAATAAAATGTTTTTCCACCACGTATAAATTGAACACGTCTGTCCTAACGAACTCTACTTACACTTTTCTCAAAGAAAACAACACTCTTCCCCTGGAACAGAAGGGATTCAGGAGAGGTTCATATCGTTGCAAAGATCAACTATTCATGAACAAAATGATCCTGGTAAACTGCAGAAAAATAGGCAAAATATCTCAGCACAACATGGAGAGATTACCGTAAAGCCTTTAATAGTGTGACGCACTCCTGAATCCTTAAGACTTTAGAAATGTACAAAGTCTCCTCGGTGATAGTAAATTTCCTTAAACACACCAAGGGAATGTGGAAAAGTCGGTTGTACCTGAATAACACCAACGCCACTGTCACTTCCAACCGCCTGAATATCTGACGAGAATTCCCTGTCAACCCGTCTGTTTTTTTTTCCGTCTTTAATCCCCCTTATTCCTGAACTAAAAAATAATAGTTATGGATACAGAGTAAACAAGAAATTTCTCAATCACCTACTCTACATGGATGATCTCAGAGTCTTTGCCAAAGACGACAGTGAGTTGAAGGATCTCCTCAATGATGTAAAATGTTTTAGAGACGAAATCGGAATGGATTTCCGATTAGATAAATGTACAAATGTAGCATTCAAGAAAGGGAGAATTACAGAAACAACACTCAAAGATTTTTGATTTTGTTACAAAGATTAATGAATTGAAACAAGAAGGAACCTGTAGGTACAAAAGAATTAGCGAAGAAGATGGAATACTGCATACCCAAATTAAGGAGAAAGTGAGAAAAGAATAATACAGACGTTTGAGTCTAGTATTGAATATCGAGCTGAATTAAAAAAAAGAAAAAGAATATCAGCCATAAACACCTTATCTCTCCCCGTGGTGCGATACAGTTTTTAACTGGACCATAGTTGACATTAAGCGAATGGACGCCAAAATGAAAAAGCTTCTCAGTTCCCACCGCATGCATTATCCCAAGACCGATGTTGATCGTACGTATGTGTCCAGATCCGAAGGAGGCGGGGGATTAGTTCAACTAGAACTGTCTTACAAAACTACAACAGTCGGCCTTCAAAGAAGACCGAAGGATGATCTGTGTCAAAAAACACAAGAAAAGTAACAAATTGTGTTCATTAATAAAGGAAGCCAATAAATTCAAAATGAAGTTTCAAGTGGATGAAGAAATGCAAATAAAACAATACAACTACTGTAGCTGCAAAAACCTTAAAAAAGAAGCAAAGGCAAATGCAATCGGCCAGATACAGAAACGATGGCAAGATAAACCTCTTCACGGTCAATATTCTGCCAGTAACAAACAAGGTGATGTAGATAAGCTCCGTAATCAGCAATGGCTACTAAGTGCAGGGATAAAAGCTGAAACCAAAGGTTTTATTCTTGCTGCACAGAACTAATGCTTGCTAAATAGAAATTATCAAGCACACATACTGAAAAATGATGTTAACCCAAAATGCAGATTCTGTGATAAATATCCAGAAACAATTGCCCATCTTGTATCAGGTTGCACAATATTGGCACCCACTGAGTATAAAATACGGCATGACAGAGTGGTTCAATATCTGCACTGGAAAATCTGCTACTTCTACGGGAAGGAAACTGCAAGATATTGGTATGAACGCCACCCAGACCCGGTTACGGACATAGGACCTGTAACAATTTTATGGGACTTTACAATACACACATATAGAACAACCAAAGCTAATCACTCAGACATCGTGATTACAAAATGTTCCTTCTTATCGGGGTCCCTGCAGATTGCTATGTATCTTAGATGGTCTTCAAAAAACTATCAAAATACAAAGATCTTGAAATCGAAATCCCCAAAATGTGGCACATGAGGACATCAACAATTTCCCATTGTAGTTGGAGCCCACGAATTTATTGGAAAAGATTCCAAGTGACTCATTGATGGGATTGATAATAGGCCATGCCTTAAAAATACAAAAGTACAGTTCACACGTTATAAACGGCTTTATCTATGTAAAATAGGTGTGATCTTAGGGTGTGTGTGTGTGTGTGTGTGTGTGTGTGTGTGTGTGTGTTGGTTTTTTCGTTTTTTTTTTTTTTTTTGTTTTGATTGTTTTCCTTAAAAAATGCTCAGGGGAAAATGTCAAAATGTCATTTCTGACCTTAGGTCTCTGGATGGAACCCGGAAAGAAATGAGTATATATCAGAAATTCAACAAAATCAAATAATAATAATAACAATAACAACAACAACACCAATAATAATAATAATAATAATAATAATAATAATAAAACGATGGCAAGATAGGCTTCTTCTTGATAAATACTCAGCCCATACCAAACAAGCTGATTTTGACAAACACCGTACACATCAATGGTTACGTAGTGCAGGGATAAAAACTGAAACCTAAGGTTTTATTCTTGCTGCACAGAACTAATGCTTGCTAAATAGAAATTAGCAAGCACACATACTGAAAAATTTTGTTTACCCGAAATACAGACGTTGTTTTAAACATCCAGAAACAATTGACCAGCTTGTATCAGGTTACAGTGTTAGCATCCACTGAATATAAAACCTGTCATGACAGAGTGGGCCAATATCTGCAGTGGAAAATATGCAACTTTTGCAGTAAGGAAACAGCAAGAAACTGGTATGAACATCATCCAGACGTGGTTACAGAGATAGGATCTGTAATGATTTTATGGAACTTTACATAGACACACAGGCAGAAAAAATCAAAGCTAATCGCGTAGACAGCGTGAACAAAGATCACAAGAATAAAATGTACTTTCTTATTGACAGTCTCAATAGATTATAATCTATTTTTAAAGATCTTAAAATAACTATTAAAATGATCTTTAAGCCGAAATTGCAGACGTGTGATGCATTAGGACAGCAATAATTCCAGTTGTAGTTGGAGCACTCGGATTGATTGGGAAAGGTTCCGATAGACTCGTTGAAGGGATTTCTGATAGTCCATGCCTTAAAGAAATACAAAAAGTTGTGTTTAAAAGTACAGCACAAACATTACAAAGAGCTTCATCTATGTAAAATATGCATGATTTTTTGGGGTTCAGGTTGCCATTTCTGACCATAGGTCTTTTGTTAGGACACGGAAGGAAATGAGTATACAACAGAAATTATGGAAAATAATAATAATAATAATAATAATAATAATAATAATAATAATAATAATGAGCACATATTAGTAAAGTAGATAATATAGGATGATAATGATGATGCTTATAGTAATAGCAATTACAAACATGAAAATATTAGTAGTATTACCGTATTTTCTCGTGTATAATACGAGAAACGTTGAACGGGAATTAAAGACAAAAAAGTGTAACCGTATTATACACAAGTGCACACTTTCGGAAATTTTTACCCAGCTTAAAAAACCTCTTATTTGAAACAGTACGATTGCAAATTAACTCAGCACAATAGATAATAAAGCACACGGTAGGCAGATGTTGATAACCAATAACTTGTCTCTAATATTTTTTTTATGAAAGACATTTTTTTTTCATACTTTGTTAATATATAGACATATAATGAAGTCATATTCAACAGAAAAGTATGATAGATTAATTAACACTTTAAAATGTATTACGGAGTATGTCTAGTTAGCACCTTTCTTGGAAAATAAGTTTTGAAACGAAAAAACTAAGAAAAAAACATGCAATGGCTGAACAACCAATTCATTTCTATCCTTTAATCTCGTTAAAAATAAAATATTTTAGTGAAATATATGTACAGCATTAAGATTTTAATCGATAATATGGAATAACGTTTCAAATGAAATTTATATAGGGATGGCTGTATGATATGTCCCTGAAAGGGTATATTTCTTCGAAGTAACAAAGTGGTTGTTGACTACTGTAACCGAGTAGGACAATTTAGCAGGTAACCGTAATGGACTGGTCCTCGTCGTAGAGGTAGACAATAGGCATAGGCAATAAGCGAAGACTATAGGCGTAGGCAATAGGCGTCGTCAATCGGCGTCCTCCCTGTACTTCCACATCAGTCTGTATTTATGGCTGACACCAAGCAATCATATTACTGTGAGGGGGAACCCAGGAGTATGCATATTCATTACATCACTGTACTATCGTATTATACGCAAGCAGTTAAATTATACACTGATTTTGCTTCAGAAACACAAGGTCATATTATGCTCAAGTTGTATTATACACAAGAAAATACAATAACTAAAAGGGAAAGACAAAATATAAGCAATAAATAAAAATGTATATAGTAGATAAACATCTACAGTGGGGGAAACAAATATTCGTACACAGAAATTTTTAATTTATTGTATTTCCAACTAATGAATAAACGTACTTTTCATATAATTAATTGTACACAGATTCATAATAACTAAATATGTAGAGAAAACAAAAAATAATTTTGAATAAAAGAAATAAATTCCATTGATGCATTTTAATAGATGAAAAAAATATTCGTACAATACAAAAAAGAATACATAATCTTTATTTAATACATTGTAGAATCGTCATTATTCGCTTCTACAGCAATCAAACTCTTCCTGTAGATCTCAATTAATAATCTGCAAATTTTAGTTGGTATTTTGTTCCATTCTTCTTTACATGTGTTCTTCAGATCTGGGATGTTTGTCGGATCTCTCGATTTGGATTCAAATTTTCAAATGGCACCACTGATTCTCCACTGGCTTTAGATCTAGGGATTGATTTAGCAATTTCAGGATATTTACATTATTTTCAGCAAGCTATTTCTTCGTGGATTTTGCAGTGTGCTTAGGATCATTATCTTGTTGGAAGATCCAGTCCTGAGAATGTTCAAGATTTTCAACCGAAATCATTAAATTTGCTCCCAAAATATTTTGATCTGCTGCGGCATTCATTCTACCATGTATTACTGATATGTTGCCAGTACCATTTGCAAAGAAACATCCTCAAACCATGATGCTGCCACCACCAAATTTCACTCTTGGAACTGTTTTCTTTTGTTTACAGACATCGCCATCTTTCCCCCATACATGATTTCTACAATTACGTCCAAACAACTCAATTTTTTGTTTCATCTGTCCATAATACGCTTTCCTAATACTATTTTTCCTTGTCTATGTTCACAAATGAATTTCAACCTGGCATCTCTGTGTCTTTTCGATAGCAGTTGAGTTTTCAGAGGTGGGAGGGCGTGACTTTAGATTGTTCCTGTGAATTTCATTGCTTATTGTCCGTTTAGTTACACAGATTCCTGATGAAAGCAAATCATCCTGCAACTCTCGACGAGTAACCATTGGATTTTGTTTAATTTGACGCATTAAATTCATCTTCCGTGAACCAAATTGTCTTTGATTTTCAACAGCTTTGAGGTTTTTTTTTTTACCATGCAATGAAGGAAATAATAGCAGTAAATGAAATATTCGGGTTGTCTAAGATTTTCCTATAACATTTACCTTCTTTCCAGATCTTAACAATGAGTTATTTTTGCAAATTTGTCAATTCTTTACTCTTGCCATGATGAAAACCTTCTTGCACGAATATCAATTACAGAACGTTCTGTTTGTATTTTTAGACTAAAAATAACTACAGATAACATTACTGGAACATTCTAGAATATTCCACTTGAATAATCAAGAGTATTAAAGCAATTTAAAAGTTTTAAAATCTTTCATTTGCATTGTCGGAATACTTTTTATATGCATTAAAATGGACAAATGGGATTTATTCCTATTAAATCTAAATTCTTTCTGTTTTCTATGCATATTTAGTTATTATGCATCTTTGCAAGTTAATTATATGAAAATTATGTTTATTCATTAGTTGGAAAAACAATACATTAAAAATTTGTATGTGAACGAAAATTTGATGTCCCCATTGTATATGAATGCATATTCATATGGTCAGCCAATAATAATGAAAATATACATATAGAAGAATAAAAGCACATATGCAAACATAGTCTGCTCTTATACAGCTATGAAAACGTATACGCATAAAACTTAAAAAGAACGCAGCTGCCTTAGTTGCTATTTTCGTAAAATTATAATAATGGTAACACACACACACACACACATATATATATATATATATTTATATATATACATATATATATATATATATATATATATGTATGTATGTATATATGTATGATGTAACACTATCGGTCAGAATCGGGCATAAAGCTCTTCATAGAATATTAGCGAATGTCTTACTTCATTACAACGTAATAAACTGATTGTTAATGAAAAATCCAAGGGTCAAAAACATTTTAATATTTTAAAAGAGCACATTTTTTTTCTATTTGGTGTAATGCAACGCGGGATTGTCCCTGTATTGGTGAGGATTTAACTTTGAATACAAAGAGTTCGGATTAAGGAATGTCTGCCAAATCGAAGATAACTAATTTCCCGGGATAATGACTTCGTTTTTCTTTATCATTCGAAAAAGAAGTGTTAGCCAAATTGGAGAGGAAATTGTATGATGACAAATCGGAACTTGTCACCGAGAAGAGGAAAACAAAGATTATTTAAGGCTTTGAAATACTAACGGATAATTGCATTCATGTTTGATTGTTTTTGTATGCAAATATGAAATTAAAAGTAAGCTAAAACGGAATGAGCTAACTTATTGCTAATTTATATAATTTTTCGTTTTCAAAATACGGTCAAGATAATAATTCACCTCTTAGAACAAAATGTTTTTTATGAATTTAAATATCCATTAAGTAATAATTATATAGGCCATACTATAACATGTTTGACACGAAGACTTACACTACACCTTTCTGACCATAGTTCAATTAGGTTTCATTTAAATACTCGTGGAGACCTATCGGACCATATTTGTAACATACTTGTTGACAACACAAATATAATAGTATCATCTACATGCAAAAAAGGCTAAAAATAATAGGAGCCTTATTAATAAAAACAAAAAAAAACACAATAATATCAACTATGAACATGGACACAATATATTGACCGAGTTTTGAGAATTAAATCATTATATAAATATATAAGTACAGCAAAGTATTTCTTTTTAACAGTTAATATATTTCAACCTTGAAAATGGCTAGATGTATAGCCGAAAGCGCTCGGATAAAAAGAACATTTAGATAGTTTTTATATAATTTATCATCCGAAAAGAAAAAATTATTAGACCACATGAGACATTTTATAAAATCTAAATCAAGGCACCTTGTCTGTTGTATTCGATATCGAAAAGTTATATATAAACAACTATAACCTCTTTCTGATATATATATATATATATATATATATATATATATATATATATATATATATATATATAATTAAGTTATGAAGAACTTGGTAATCCATATGGGTAATCCCAAGGAGGATGAAATCCTGAGAGCTCAATGTAAATCCAGAGCTAATATTTAAAAGAATAACAGACCACTTTAAGGTACCATTATAATAATTTATTTCACCAGAACCATTTTAAAGGACGCCGGATCATCAGATAGCACTTCCAAAAATGAAATGAAACGAAAAATGAAATTAAAATTGATGGGTAGTGTAAGTTTTTGTAATTTAACAGAGAGTGTAGGAGGGATAGTTAAAGAGACATGGTAGAGTATAGGGAGGGATTAATTTCATATCTCTCTCAAACATACTTTGTATTGGGGGAGGAGGAGTGGCCAGACCATGACCTATTTAGACGGTTTATTTATTTTATATATATATATATATATATATATATATATATATATATATATATATATATGCACACACCTAGTGAGCCAGACAAACCTACCTAGGTTTCACCTAAACGGATCGTCAGGGAAAGTATGGCTAACGAGATAAAGAGAAACACATATTTATAGGCGATAATTAAAACCATACTAGAGGAGAAAATAGCCATAGCTTTATTTGATCAACCTAGCCAATTATTAAACTCTAAAACTGAAATCCTTAACGTATGTAGACACAAAAAATCTTGGTTACTTATTTAGACAGTTTCCACCTTAGACATTTTTTTTTTGTTGAATAAATAAATTTTAACCCCCCGCCCCCATCTACTTAGTTTGTGGTTCTTCGGTCACGTGGTATGGTTTTAATTATATGTGTTTCTCTTTACCTCGTTAACCATACTTTCCCTGACGATCCGTTTAGGTGAAACCTAGGTAGGTTTGTCTGGCTCACTAGGTGTATCTAGGTCTGCTCTACGATTGTATTGAGCTCTTTTGTTAGTTAGTTGTCTACTCGTATCGGGGTTTTTTCTTTGGGCTTCAGACCTGCATCTGTGCGATTTGTTCGACAGTAGTTCATGTTTGTAGCTCTTTCTTTTTTAAAACCTTATTTTCCCTCAAGATTGATTTGATTACTTGCAAATCAATAATTCGAGGGTTTTTCGAAACGAGTCTAGTTATACACACACATATATATATATATATATATATATATATATATATATATATATATATATATATATATATATATATAAGAGGTCATAGTTGTTCCAGCAAGAGAAAAGTGTACATTTTAAAAAGAAGATAGAAACCGCAAACGTTTGTGGATTTTTTAAAAAATATACTTTATTTTCCATATTTTGCTACATGTGTTTCTGGTCATGCAAAGAGTGTTTAAACATCATCTCTCTTGTGTAGTAGTAACCCAAATGTTTCTTCTTGGGTTCTTCTGCTTAAGGGATGATAAAACAATTAGGATTGGACTGGGAAAGGGCAAAGAAAGGTTGTCTTCGTTATCTTATCATGATCACTCTATCTTCATTAGATCTATTTCCATTTTTGTATATTGTGTGTGCGTGTGTTTTTGCTAGTATGTGTATGCATATTCCGTCTCCATGCATACCTATTGTCTTATAATATATCAGTATATATACATATATACATATACACACACACACACACATATATATATACATACACTTCCCATATATATATATATATATATATATATATATATATATATATATATATATATATATGATGACTACGTCATTATCAAGATGTCTTACACTTTATTTTCAAGTTCTATTGTGCAACATCTAAAAACACATTCCTGTCTACCTTTACAACACAAGAAAACACTTGTTGACTACACTAATATACTACTCCACGAAAATAAAACAATTCTAGATCGAGGTCCTCTATATCAAACTCAACCAACAAACACACAACAAAATTTATTAAGAATATAGTAACAACATATTAAAGTGCATATAACATTAAATCCCATTTTAAATTTCTACCAATTTCTGGTTTGTAAAATATTCCATAACTAATATGGATAAATTTTTAAAAATTAAAATAATTACGGAGCGCGTTCGCGCTTTTTTTTAATTCACCATCACAACGGAATACAGATTTTATCGTAGTTACAATAAGTTTCTCTATTTAAGTTACCCCTGAATATGATCTTGAAAAAGATCGAAAGTACTTGTGTTAACAAAAACTACGCCGCTTCCCTTGATGAATTTCATCTTAACATCAAGAAACTGATTAGTGAACGGGTAAACATCAGTATAAAATAAGTAGACACATGTGTATATTATTCAATGAAACATGTTTGAATGAAGATATGCTTATATATATATATATATATATATATATATATATATATATATATATATATATATATGTCACAAAAAGTTGAAAATGCAGTTGGAATCTTTAGGAATATTTATTTAGCGTAACTTTAGCGCTTTCACAGTTCTATGATTATCGAAAGTTAAATTGAGATAGTGAGACCTGTGCCATGACTCGTTTTGCATGTGATTATTTAGATTGAGATGAAAAGAAGTGTGGCTATGTCTTGATCTGTTTCGCATCTGACTATATATTTCCATAGAATTAATGCATATATTTTTAATCCGATATTTCTAATTCTTCAACTGATATTATTAGTGGATACTCGTATCTGAAATAGAAGCCCCATTTTTATGTTTACTTTACTCTGGCCGCGAGACATAATACACGCTGTTTAAAATAAAAATAACTTTTCAAGTAATATGTGTGTGTGTGTGTGTGTGTATCTTCCAGTTTTTCTTCATGAGTATGTAACGATAGAAAATGTATTTAAATCCAATTAAAATGTATTTAACTATGTGTGTGAGAGAAACAGAGACAGAGAGACAGAGAGAGAGAGAGAGACATTGCCTAAAAGCTCTAATATTCTTAAATATAATGATGAAGATTATGATTATAATCTTGCAATTTAAGCTTTGGGAATAGTCACAAATATTTGTACAAAGATATTATTTGAAACCAAAATAAATTCTAAATTCGAATGAGAAATGAGGACATTGGTATTTCGGCCGTGTTGACTGTCGATGTGGAGAGTAAGGAAATTTTTCGAAATCACTTCCCCACAACACCAATACCAGCATAAGCCATAAAAAGTTTCCAATGACGATCAGGAACAAATTTAATCGGATAAAATAAACAGAAACTGATTCTATGAGCAAGCTTGATCAATTACGGCTGAGTCATGAATTCGATCCTCACTGGATGCCCTATAATTTTAGCCTTGCGCCAAAAATAAGAGACGGTTAGTAAATCACTATTTGGATGCTTCGAAGTGGTGGAATGGTGAGCAAGACGTCTCGCTCGATTAATTACGATAGAGTAGTGAGTTCGATCCTCACTGGGTACTCCATGCTTTGGGCCTTTCGCTATAACTATGATATGCTTAGAAAATCCCAATATGCTCATAAATTGTGCATTGATTTTTTTTCATATTAACTGTCGTCTGTCACAGGCGATTTAATTCAGAAGGCACTAAGAATAGCTAAGTTGAATGCAAAGAAAAGGAAACAAAACTAAACATTCTCATATTTTATGCTTTCTGTTGTCGATTATTCTCTAGTAAGAATAAGAAATGATCATATATATATATATATATATATATATATATATATATATATATATATATGATAAAATATAGTTCTAGGGTATTATATATTTATGGGTTAAAGTGCTCAATATCAGGGATAAAGGATATGTAAATATTAAAGTGGACATTAAAGTCAACACCCAGCGGCGACAGTTTCTTTAATGCCCATACACACTCGTCAGACCTTATATGTTGTGTTTTTGCTCGACTATTTATATATAGTGGCCAGTGATGCATTTCGATTAGGTCTGTTGTATTATTATAATGGTTGTTTTGATGGTCGATAACGGTTTTGTTCGAAATTATTTAAATTATTTCGTTTGATCTAAGTAATATTGTATAATAATTATTACAATAACTTGTATTGCAAATACAAATTAAAATATCAGTAATTCATAATAAAATTTATAATACTGTTACCTCACCATGAACTGTTTTTAAAGTGACTCAACGAGTTTACGGGTGGCAGGTAAGTATATATATATATATATATATATATATATATATATATATATATATATATATATATATATATATATATATATATATAAACTCATGAATCATTCATACAAAAAACAAATACAGAGGTTAATGATTTAATTGGCGAGAATCCATCGTCGCAAACGATTCAAATAAGATACATAAACCCCGAACCTGTACATGAATGATATGATCCTCGTTTATAAATTTCAGTTGCATAAGGTCTTTTTATTTTTACAAGCTTTCGTCTGTTCCTAAGTATCTTATTTGAATTGTTTGCGACGATGGATTCTCGGATTCTCGCCAATTAAATCATTAACCTCTGTATTTCTTTTTGTATGAATGATTCATGAATTTATAAATTAATTGCACCTTTATTGATATATATATATATATATATATATATATATATATATATATATATATATATGGCCTGACGATTGCGTCTAGCATGAAACAGACTGTGTTGACTTCAATATTCACTTTTATATTTACACACGCGCTATCTCTGATATTGAGTACTTTATCCCATAAATATACCACAACTTAAGAGTATATTTGTTCATATATATATATATATATATATATATATATATATATATATATATATATATATATATATATACATGTCTGTGCGTGTGTGTGTGTGTGCGTATGTATGTATATATACTAAGCTACCCATATTGAAGTTTTCTTCAATCAAGGAAATTTTAAATTAATCTGAGGCTCAAGTCCCAGGGAGTCATCCTTTCAGGTAATATCTCCTCTCCGGGAGGTGGTGGTGTCATGAAGCATCCTCAAAAAGGAAATGTGCCTTATATATATATATATATATATATATATATATATATATATATAAGAGGGATTTGAACCTGCAAAGGGAGACGCAGGTTGAAGAAATTAGATTTTAACTAATTTCAACTCAGATTTTTATTTTAACTTATTTTAATTTATATTGTATTTTTGTTAAATATTTTACATCTTAACGCAGCTAAAGTAAAAAAAATTATGATGCATTCAGATGCATCTTGCATTGTCTTAAATATGTAGACAATATTCTTCGGAATTTCTTTAATTATTTCACTCCAAGCAAGGCGGAAATTCCACTACAACGCAGGGAGTTACAGGTAGTTAAAGTGAAAGAAAACACTGGGTATAGGGAAGATTGTAGAAAGGGCAAAAGATGAATGGTATTCAAGAAGATGAGGATTGACGTTGCATTTAAATTTGTGAAGATAATTGAAGGGAAGTAAACGGAAGGGAGTTCCACAGGCGTGAAGTGCGAGAAAAAAGCAGTTGAGTAGAAGTGACGATCGTATTTAGCTATTTCAACAGTAAACCGATGGAACCTAAATACCAGTCTAGTAGCACGCTTACATTCCTTGGCACCAGGGAAAAAAGACCGTCAAATCAGTTGTCTTGAAAATATTTGTAGAAATGAGAGAGGAAAGCCACGCCACGTCCGTGTGAATGTGACTGAAGTCGAGATGCCATGTTAGGATCGATTATTTTTTTTTTCTGATGAGGCGGCTCCATTTGCAAGACACATGAAAAGTAGAAAGTTTCCAAATTACCCTATATATACATATATACATACACTATTTTATAATCCTGGAATAGGCACGTAGTTTTGGTTAATAATATTCCAGGAAAACACTGGGACAAAAGATTAGTGAAGCATCTGTTTAATCGCATAGATTAGTAATACCTTGAAAGCAAATACTGTAGTTAGGACGGCAATGCGTGCGACTTAAGGTTCTATGAGCTGACGTTCCTCTCATCGGCAATTTTAAGTGTTAGTTTAATGTAGCGAAGGTCAATCGTCTTTCGACACAACACACACACACACATACATATATATATATATATATATATATATATATATATATATATATATATATATATATATATATATCATCAGCTTTCAAATACTTTCAAGTTGTAAACTTCATTGCCATATATATATATATTATGGGGGGGGGGCACAGTCCTATGCGTAAAAGAGAAACTCGGATGAGTTCCACCACGGAATATGTGATCGAGCGATGCTATATCGTGTCTGATTCGCTACCTCTTCGAGGCCCATGGAACAGTTGATATGACGTTTGATAACGTAACTGTTCGGGTTTCAATTCTCGATAGTGGATTGTCACTGCTGATGTCCCAAATATAAGACGAAACGGCCATCCAATGCTTTCTGCATTGTGTTGAGGTTTCTTCTAGACTCGATGAATTACTTAATTATAATTATCTCAAATCTTCCTAATTTCTATCACTTAAAGCCGTGAATGGGGGACAATAATAGACCTTAGTACAATAATGAGTTGAGTATTTCGTCGTTGGAAAGGCCATGGTGACAAAAATATACATCAAAGCTTCATAATATAGTTCGCGTTTTTGAAACTAATCAATAATAAAAGAAGGGGGACTCCTTGCACCTTCACGGGTTAATATTTTTCTGTTTACATGAAGTGGAAAAATTATATTGCATCAAATGCCAGGTCTGCTGGTAGGAAAGTTGATTCACGGTGTCGTGTTAGACGATTTTTATCACCAGAATTTATCTTCTATATTTATAAGTCCATCATTCGTCCTTGCTTTGAATACTGCCCCCTCACCTGATCTGGTACTCCTGTTATATATTTAGAAATTCTTGATAAAATCCAAAGAAGAATCTTCAATCTCGGGTTGGTGCAAGGGTTAAACATTGTCAATCTGGGTTTACTGAGGCGTGGTTAACACCCCGGTGCTGTAAATGAAGCTATATTTCTCTTCATTTTAGATTGGAGAAGTTGTTCAGCCCCGGGAATTCCAAACTTGCGGCAGCACCTTACTCATTGCACTAAAGAGGTTGTGTTGATGTAATACCGATACCAGCGTGACAGTGGTCGTGTGGGCAAAAATCAATTTTTCCCTTGGCCCATATACATAAGTATACAGTAAAACGACCTTGTGTGACATCCAGTTTTAGTGGAGAGGCCGGGTAAATATACCTGGCATCTTAGTTTCAGTCACTTCCTCACTACTTTAATGTAGCTTTCTATAAATACTTTTATGGTAATTGGCGGCAAGGTTTCAACATTTTATTCCTGTAATTACTAAATGCAAGCGTAACTTCTATGCTAAGAGTTTCTTCTAAAGCACTTCTCGCCTGTTGAACTCTCTTCTAGCTTTTTAGTTCCCATTTAAGTTTGATCTTCAAAAATTTAAATGCAATGTCTATCGTAATCTACTGTCTTCTTAATTGTTATTCTTTTAATGTTCATTCTCTTTAATAGTCGTTTTTTCGTTTTCGTGTTCTCTACAATGCAGTAACCCCCTTGCGTCTAAGTGGCTTTATTATCTTGCTTGGATTGAAATGATTAAAAACAGAAAAATTTCAAAATCTTAACATAGTTCATGTTCTTAAACATGACTAATAATGATACTAAAAAGAAAATCGTGTTTTATATTTAAAATTAATTGGCGTTTATGACCCATGATTTATTCAAACGCCTTTTATTCACACCTACGTAAAGAGACACGTATCTTTTGTCTGCATATTAGAATCACCTATCGATCGGAATACATTGCGAAGGAAACGAATAGAAATCGTTTTTGCTTTTGAAAAAGGTCGTTATTCTGTTTGACTTACGTCTTTCCTCCATAGACGTTGAGGGCACGTTTCTGTTTGAAAGCGAGATTTTTTTTTTTTTTTTTTATGTATACAAACATATATAGTGATCAAATCCGATCGAATTCCTGCCCGCCAAGTTGATAACCCTGATTCTGGAAAAGGAAGGTCACTTTTTACCGTATGCCATTTGTACGTATCTCTCTTTCCCCGTTTTAGTAAAGAAAAATAGTAGAAAAAGAAAATGATAATAAAGAAGCGAATGTGAGAAAAGAAGAAAGCAAAGAAAAATACAAAAAGAAAGAGATGAAAGAGATAATATGAAAACTGATGAATATGAAAGAAAGATGCGTGCAAAAAAAAAAGAAAATAAAGAGAAATAAGTAAAAAAAGAGAAGGTAATAAAGAAAACTAGAAAAAAGAAAGAAAAGAAAAGAAGAGGAAATACAGAAAAGGCACAGAGAGATTAGGATAAACTGGGAACAAGAAAGGAATAAAGATGGCATAAGAGTGAGAAAAAAGAAAGAAAGAAGACAAGAAAGAAAGAAGGAAAGATAAATAGTAATAAATAAAAGAGTGATGAAAATGAAAGAAAAACTGTATTCGCAATACACAAGGAAGGAGAATTTAATAAAAGTTATACAAAAGTAAAAAATATAAGATAGAAAGATAAAAAAGGAGAAGAAAAAAAGAAAATGGAAATAAGAAATAAATAAATCAAAGATGATAAAGAAAGAATGAAAGAAAAAAGAAAGATAGCAAAGATATGGAAGAAAGATTGAAATAAAAACAACCTGTATTGAAAACCACAAAAAAATGAGTGTAAAACTTAAATGTGGAAAAAAATGAAAGAGGATTGGTAAACTAGAAAAATGAGGAAATAAAAGGTTTTGGTTTGGTATGTTTTACAACATATCAATCTCAATGGGTTATTTAGTGCCGAAGAGATTTTTTATTGCTGGTAATATTTTTTTCCAAAAATGTATTGCTGGTAATATTTTTTTTTTTTTCAAATATGTATTGCTGGTAATAAATTTTTTCCTTCGAAATTTCATTGCTGGTAATATTTTTTACACTTTCATAGTGTTTTGAGCCCATTTTGGAGTTAACTATTTGCCCATAGCTTGGACCCCCTAACAGGTGCTATCATCCAGGTGGACCTGGGAACACCAGTAGTTAAGCGGTGCTTTCACGCTCCTCAAAACCTCCTTGCAGTCGGATGTAGTTTGTCATCTTACCCAGGATGCGGATATAGTTTATCGTCATACCGAGGACTCGGAAAGAAAAGTCAAACTACAAATAAAGAAAAAACACAGTGAGAAAATAAAAGAAAATAGAAATAATGAGAAAACAAAGTGAAAATGAGAGTGGAAAATAAGAAAAAGTATTATGGGGTCCACCCCTTTTTGATATGAGTGGACTCGACCCTCAGTCAGTCAGAATATAGAGAAGAGGAACAGAGTGGAAAGTACATAGACATTGTGATTGAGTTGGAGGTAGAAGTCACAGTTACAAGCACGCCCGACTCTAAGGAAGTTTACTTCGAGACTGTATATAGCGATCTTTGATTAATACTAACCGGCGTTCCTGGATTTACTAACAGCATTACCTTTGTATTTTGTGTAAATACATTTAATTACTTATCTTAAATACTTGCATTTGTCATTTATTGGAGACCGATTTTTCATCTCGGAATCCACAACAGAAAGAAAGAAAAAAAAATGAGGTAAAAATAAGGAAATAAAAAATGAAAGAAAAAATAAGAAAGGAAATAAAGAAAGACAGGCAAGAGAGAAAGGAGTAGAAAATAAGAGAGAGTAAATTTGATTAAGAATCAGTGAGCAATGAGAAAGTTAGATAAAGAGAAAGAACGAGAAATTATTTTCTCGTTCTTTCAAAAAGAATGAAATATACTAGAGTGCAAAAGAAGAAAAAAGAATACTAGAAATGAAAAAGGAAATTATCTTCTTTGCCTGAAAACGCTGTCATTGATCAAAAAAATTCCTGTTTACTAGCTTTCTGTATTTAAAAATGTTTCGAACAATTGCCTCCCGCCTCTTCTCTTTACACACACATTTTTGCTAATCCTCGATAAATACTTATGGGAAACGCAAGTGTCCTCCAGAAATGGACTATTCTTAAAAATGGACTGCACTTAGAAAAATCAACAAACACATTTGTCTTCCTCTCACTTAATAAAACTTCATCAATAGAAAAAGAAATTTCACTTCAGGTACCGATTCCTATAGTAAAATGAATGTGAACATACCACCGTAAAAATTCAGATATTTTTAAATCCTTGTTGTTTAACAAGTGCAAATAATGAGACCAACTTTAGGACTTAGGATCGTACAGCTGATCTGAGTACTTATTACCAAAGAGTCATACTGGAAGGTTCAATCTGAAATACTGTGATAATTAGGACACGCTATAATTCATTCCGACGTGCTGGTAGCATAACTGCTATCGACGCGGAAAACGAAATGTATGGTTGTTAGTAAAAAAGGACAGCCCAACATGAAAATTACAAATTGGAGATGTCAAAATCAAACAAGTAAAACAATTTAAATATCTGGGAAGATTTTTTAACAGAGGGCGAAAAGTCCGACTTTGAAATCAGAAGGCGTATTGGGACAGCCAAAGTTGTCTTTCCAAACGTAAGCAAAGTATTAAGAAATAGGAAAATTCCGTTAGAAATAAACAAAAGAATACGGAACTGTTATGTATTAGGTTGGTGCAAAAAAAATGACGTAATAATGTCGTTTTTTGACGTATTTTTAACGTCAAAAAACGACATTATTACGTCATTATTTTTGCTAACCTAATAATATCAGTCCTCCTATTTGGCAATGAAACTATGCTTGGAAACGAGGAATAAGTTAAATGGTCAAGTTTGTCGTGTTCACATTCACACTAATAACCCTTGAGATAAGCATGAACCGATATCTTCACACACAGCTCACAATTAATACATAATCTCGTAGGGATGTTTTATTTTCCGAACATAGCACATTGTAGCTGTGTTCGTAGTTAATATTATTAAGTACTGGCTTTTTCTTTTATATTATTAAGGCTTCCATTTTTTTTTTTTTTTTTACATGTGGATGAGGTTATTATGTTTTTATTTTCTACTGGTATGTTTCAAAATGGTCTTAATTTATTAAAAAAATAAAGGTATCAGTTTAAAACATGAAGGAGGGTATAGTTAAAATAATAGGGTAAACCTGGCTCTCTTTCCTTCGGTGGTAGTCTGTCTGAAAGAAGGACTACTCTGAATTCCAAACCCTGGAGAATCTATTCTACTATATGTCTTACTAAACCATAGTAATTCACATAAAATAAAGAAAAGGGATGTGTGGAGAGCCATGATTGGCTCCGTCCTGAAGGGACATGTCATTCCAAAAACATTTTGTGTTGCTTAGTCTCTTGATTCTTTCGGTATCTCGCAAAAGATTAAACACATGTATGCATTCTGAGAGATTTTTTTTTCGAAATATAAAGTAATGTAGTGTAGGAGAATATAGATACCCAAAATATGACGTTAAAACTCTCACCATCATCTGGAATCAACTACTAACTATTCAAATTTCAAAGAATACAAAATTTCAAATAACACAAAAATTACTGATTCACTGTGCGAAGTACTTTTCGAAGAAAGATAATTTTAATTAAATTCAGTTTCAGACACTCCCATATCGCCTGACTATTTCAATGCAAATTACCAATAATTCGACAGTATCGGAATTTGGTAAAGATTAGACCTCAAAGAGAAACCATTTACTTTTTTTAAGTGGGCTTATGCGAAGTATTACATAATGGAAACAAATAAGGCAGCACTTTCAAAGTTGTGGGCTATTATGGTTACATCCTGGAAGAGCGTGGAATGAGAAACTTTATGCGTTAAGAATTCTCGAGTTCTTAACTTGGAAATCCTTCAGAAAAATGGATCATCCAGCCTATCAACTAGACATAGCGCCCAGTGATTTGAAATATTTTACAGATTGAAAATTGCCTTGAAAAGACAAAAAATTGGTGACGTCCCGCAATGCTTGACTACATTCTGTGAAGTTATTATGCACTACGTGTTTCCGGAATGCTTCCTGTCACCATTGCCTCACAAAGTAAACAGTTTCATTAGTGGAATACTTTGAAGTGACTGCAGGTAAGCAAAATTTCCTTTTACACGCCCATTGATGGAATTAAATTGCCACGCCTCCGATTTTATATAACTCAATTAGAAGCAACACACGCACGCCCGCACACACATACACGCACAAATATATCATATATATATATATATATATATATATATATATATATATATATATATATTCGATGCAATGAGAACGAAAGTAATATATAAATTCTAATGTTCACAGCAATAATTCAAAAGAGGGTTCGATAGTGATAGTAGAGCGATAATTATTTATTATAATTTTCTCATATAGACAAAAACAGTTTATTCACTACAAAGATGCAACTTCGTTTCGGAGCATTTTCGATTGCACCTCGACTGGTGAGAACCAAAAAAAACTGTTTTTGTCTATATGATAAAATTATAATATATATATATATATATATATATATATATATATATATATATATATATATATATATATATATCAAGTATGTGGTGCCGTTCAATTTACATTACATGAATCATTCATACAAAAAACTTCTATCTGTTCTTTGTATGAATGATTCATGTAATATATATATAATGAAATGAGAAAATAGTAAAACTCATATTTGCAATGTGTTTTGTTCCATCAATCAAATAGATGAATTAAGAATAATCTTGCCTTTCATGAAGTTCTTGCGGGAACGAAATATTGGGTTGGTGTATCAGACGTTTTTTAAATAATATTTATTATGAAAATTAACAACAATTCAACAATAGCATTTTAAAATGAGTGTGTTTAATCTGAAAATACAATAATATTTTTATTTAAAAAAAAAGTAATCAAAAAAGCATTTTTATTAACTAATAACCTGCCTGTAAAAACGCCTGTTAATTATGCACCAACCCTATACATTGCAAATATGAGGTTTTCTTGTTTCTTTTCAAATTATTAATATCGCCTTTCCGATGCATTCATTAATATCTCAATTCTGTGTATGTGTATGTGTGAGAGAGAGTGTGTGTGTGAGTGTGCATGTTTAAATTTTAACATACTCACGCACACATTTATATATATGAAACTTGAGATATATCTGAAAACATTGCATTATCGCGCCGATTAACGTGCTATATATATATATATATATATATATATATATATATATATATATTTACACACACGTATATATATATATATATATATATATATATATGTGTGTGTGTGTGTGTGAAAATATATAGAAAATAGGAAAGAACTCGTTAGGTAAGTAATCCAAAGTTCTTTAATATTTTTGTTATTATTTTTAAAAACAGTGTCGATACAAAAGTAGAGCTTAAATATAATTATTTATTTAAAAATATGATTCCTTCGTTACATAAGAGTTCTCATTGTTTTGAAACATGAAAACTCTTATGTAGCGATGGAATCATATTTTTAAATAAATGATTATATATATATATATATATATATATATATATATATATAATTATATAAGGTATATTAAGGCAACAGCTATTTACCCACATGAGTTTGATTAAAACAAACAATATACATGACGTTACGCTAGACTATTTCCAACGTCCAACTTCCTAAACTATATCAGGATGCGGGCAAAGTAAGTGTAATACACATCAGGAGGCAGACGATATCAGGAGGCAGACAAAGGAAGAATAACACATCAGACACCGCATCCATTCTTGATAATAACTGCGAAAGTCGAAAGTACTTGAACAAAAATAACTAAATATGAATTTCGCGTACAATAGTCAACACATCCGAAAATTTGAAAAATATAATAAAATATTAAATAGTCAGTTCTCTTTAATCAAACTTGTTTATTTATATATATATATATATATATATATATATATATATATATATATATATATATATATATATATTTAGTAATTGTGATAAATCCGTTGGTATATAATCCAAGTGAATCTTAGTATTAGAACTGATCCACAAAAAGAGCTCAATGTATTTATTATTGCAGAGCAAAAATTAATACACAATAGAATCCAAAATCACTTTATATGGGGAATAAGTTATTTTGAGTGACGAAAATATTCGTTAGTCTTATTCAACCTCGGTATAAACTGAGTTCGTGTCGGAAATAGAAATTTAACGGTGAAAAGGGCAATTTAAAAAACAGTGGCTCCTACTGCTATTAACACATTGCTCTTCAACTATGAATTGAGCTCTCCTGGCTACTGGCGAATTTCGCATAGAAATCGCTGAGGGGTAAGATCTCTGAGGGGTAGGATCTCTGACTGATGCCAAATTGGTCGGGTTTCGGACGTCTATCCACACAGAAGATCTGTGATACAGCGAAACAGTCTGCCTGTGGATGCCTATATACGCTCTCGGGAAATCCGATTGAGCTCTCTGGAGAAAAGGGTAATTATGAAAACAGTTGCTCCTACTGCTATTAACGTATTGCTCTTCAACTGTGAATTGAACTCTCCTGGCTACTGTCGTATTTCGTATAGAAAACGTTAAAAAATTCCCCTTCTTCTCTGCCGCGTGAAGATTGCCTAGGCGTAGGTGCTCTGACAGATGCCAAATATGTCGAGTTTCGATCCCGGCTTGAAGCAGTCGGACGTCTCGCCACAGGGAAGAGCTATGATACAGCGGAACCGTCTGTCACTGAATGACTATATATATACCTGCTTGGTCGTTTCAAGACTTAGAATGAGTTTAGTTCTAATCATGGGCTAATGTTTAATACATACTTTTCGATATAAGGAACTTGCCCGCATTTATATTTTAAGTGGAAAGAAATAAAGTTCTTTTAATTCATCATGTAACTAATTTAGAACTTCAGTTTTAAAAGTTCTACACGAATTGTTCAAGAAAAATGGCATGGATTTCTCTCTCTGAATTTAAGTAAATCTTCCCTCAGTTGTACTCTTCACTTTCATTAGTTTAGTGAAATATATGAGTTAAAATAAGGTCCTGTTGTAGATTGGGCTGTGACTATGATTTCAAACCGCTTATAATCTTGAAAAAAATAAAAATAAAACAAACAAAAAGAAAGGCGGAGACCACTTTTGAACCTGAGTTGTGACATTGGGAATCTGTTTATCGTTCCAAAAAAACGTTTAACTGTATCCACATCATAAAACCTTATGATCTTTTCGAACAACGTTTCGATAAAAAAAATAATTGGAGTCATTCTTTGTTGTTTATTGTTATTCGCTTATGAAAAAAAAGGGACAAAAGACTCAAATTAAAACCAGCCTAGATAACATTACAGATTGGGATAAATATAATCCCTTAATTATTTAAGTAGGTCCCCGCCTCTTACTCTCTTTCTCTTTCTCTCTCACAGTCATTCTCTTTATCTCTCGCTTTCTCTTAATCGCGCTCTGGCTTTCATTCATAACCTTTATTTCCCTTCATTTAATTTCACCTCTCACATTTTCCTCAATCTCTCTCTTATAGTATTTTTTTTTCTCGATCTCGCCTCTACTTTTACTGTGGCTCCCCTCAATGTCACTTTCTCTTTTACTGTCTCTCCCCCATCTCGCTTTCTATTTTATTATCGCTCCCCTCAACGCCGCTTTATCTTTTACTGTCGTTCTCCTCAATGTCGCTTTTTCTTTTCGTCTTGCTCCCCTCTATCATGCTTTCTCTTTTTCTCCTGCTCTATTCAATCTCGCTTTCTCTTCTACTGTTGGTTCTCCTCATTGTCACTTTCTCTTTACTCTCGCTTCCCCCATCTCGCTTTCCCTTTTACTATCGCTCCCCCTCAATGTTGTTTTCTTTTTTGTTGCCACTCCCCTCAATGTCGCTTTCTCTTTTGCTGTCACTCCCCTCATTGTCACATTCTCTTTTACTCTCGCACCCCCATCTCGCTTTCTCTTTTACATTCGCTCCCCCTTAATGTCTCTTTCTCTTTTAGTCTTGCTCCCCTCTCTCGTACTTTTTTCCTGATCTGTTCATTCTCGCTTTCTCTTTTACTGTCACTCCCCTCATTGTCACATTCTCTTTTACCCTCGCTCCCCATCTCGCTTTCTCTTTTACAATCGCTCCCTCTCAATGTCGCTTTCTCTTTTGCTGCCGCTCCCCTCAATGTCGCTTTCTCTTTTAATCCCGCTTCTTTCAATCTTCTTTTTCATTAGTATCTCTCCCCGTAGTATTTCTTTTAGTCTTTCTACCTCAATCTTTCTTTCTCATTAATCCTGTCTCTCTCTCTTTTCAACCATTATCATCTTCATGCTGCCTTTATTCTAATGTTTCTTTATCTCTCCCTCTCCTCGCTCGTCAGATTTTCCAGTTGTTTCTCCTTCAGTCTACCTTCTTATATTACACACTCACTCTCTCTATTTTTCTCTCTGTCCCTAACACTTTTACTTACTCTTTTCCTTAGTTTCCGCCTTTCAATAAGTCACTTTCTCGGAATAGATTTCCATCAATTAAATGCCTTTACCATTTGAACTACAAACCGTCCACTCGTCACTGGACAAAAGGTGAAGAAAATAAAGCATGAACTCTTGACATTATTTTCTTATCGCGTATTTTACTAGTATTAAGCTCGTTGTTTTGAAGAAAGGGCCTTCCAGTGCGCATTATAGTAATCCTTGTTCGCAAATATACGGTTATCATCCGAGGAACATTTTAACGAATGCCCAAACTTATGTGTTCAGTCATGAGCCAAAAATCTACAATGATACGTTGATATTTACGAATATTATATGTTACGGATTTTATAAGCATATGAATGTCTGGAAAGTAAATAGAACAAGAAGCAATTGAGTGATTGATTCAAAATTTGAACACTAAATATATTACCCTTTACCCAATATGTTACTCCCTGGAAGCATCTTCTAAAGTGACAAATTCTTCTTCTTCTCCTTCTTCTTCTTCTTCTTCTTCTTCTTTGTACTGTGTCTTTTCAGGATGTTGGCGATCACATTTCTACACAACTTCCTGCCCCTTGTAGCTCATCAAAGTACTTGAGATTTCGCTGTCTCTCCTAATCCCTGTTCTGTCAACCGTTTACACAAGCTCGTTAGATAGATAGATTCCTTCTGTTCATCTTGCCTTGAACATGTTTTGTGAGTGTTATATTTTCCAAACCATCTTTCCTCGTTATGTGCCCTAGAAATTTCAATTGCCTCTTTCTGATTCTATGAATAAGTGTCCTTTTTGTTTTCATTTTCTCTAAAACTTCGTCGCTGTTCGCAGGTTCATTTCACGGTATATACTGTAATTTTTCATGTATAGTACGCACCCATATGCCAAACGAACTCTTAACTTTGGTTTATGTAATTCTAGAGAGGAAAACTTCTCGTGAATAATGCGGACTTTTTGTAGAAAGTTACAAGTTAAATTTAACGTTAATTACAAATTTTGTCTGATTCATATCGGCTTTTATTTTGCTAAATATCCAACCAAGATAAAGCCTAAGAGCCACTTAAGGCAATAGTTTACTGAGTCGGGATTTAGCATGGACGTAAAAAGTGTGGGTTATGAGCATACGTATGATTCATATCGGCTAACCTTAGACGTGAAGTTCAGACTGTAGCGATCACAGAAGAATCTCTTCTTAGGAGTCTGTTCCTGAATTAGATGCTCTTTTAAAGATACTGGCGAAATGCAACTTCGTTTTTATCCATGGAATATAAAGGTAAGAGAACAATTCGACTCTGGCTACATAATAAGGTGAGTTTTAGGTGCAACGGTTTGAACTAGTGAAAATAAGCTATGTATCTCGTCTGAACATTTGCCATGGAAATAGCGATGGAGCAGCAATACCTTATTTACATTATTCGGACTATTGTCCTCATCTTTGTTGCCATATTTATTACAACGTTTCGGCCGTTGTACGCTTCGGCCTTCTTCAGGTGGTTGGAATGTTCTCAAGGACACATGGCACAGTGGATAAAGGCGTTGGTTAGATCCAGTCCTCAAGGACACATGGCACAGTGGATAAAGGCGTTGGTTAGATCCAGTGACAGGGACCGAAAGAGTGTGAGTTTAATACCCAGTTAAGGCAGGTCAGAAGGAAATTAACAGGAGATAACTGATAACTGACATCCATTAGACATGGCAGGTGGAACTAGAACAATCTACCCCAGTGAGTGAAATAAAGGGTTGTTCGACATTCCAAACACCTGAAGAAGGCCGAAGCGTACAACGGCCGAAACGTTGTAATAAATATGGCAACAAAGATGAGGAAAATAGTCCGAATAATGTAAATAGCGTACGTAATATCTCATCTTAGAAATATAGACAAAGTAGCAATACCCTTGCGACTTTTCGTCTTTGGGAAATGGGTTGTATGGTTGAATATAAATCATCACCAACAAACTTTTGAAGGTTGAAAATGGAAAGACGAATTCATGTCGTTTATATTATATTTTTGAGATACAGCATTTATAGAGAAATTAGAAAAACCTATGGACATGTTCACATAACAAGTTCGCGACGAAAACTCATATTTAGAGAAACAAAATTATAAATTAGCTTAACGGCCATTTCTCCGTTGTGGCGTAAATACAAATGAACCGTAATACTATTGGACCGTAATGAAGATTATATCGTTTTTGAGGACAAAAGATAAATTGACTCTGTAAACGACGATGGTATCGAAGATGACAAAGTCAACTACTACGCTGACAACATACCTAAAACTGTAATGACCTTTGACACGGCAAGAGGGAAGCAAATCAAAATGAGGCTTACGGCCATAACACCTTGAATCACCGGTTCTCGTACGATCACCGAATTCAAGTAACATCGAGCCTGGGTCACTTCCTAGATGGGTGAACCCTTGAAAATACCAAGTGCTGTAAGCTTTGATGTGCGGGTGGTGTAAGAGATAATGGTCCGGAATTGTTAATTGGAGAGCCAAGTTCCAATTCAAATTGGTGTCGTTATATTCACTTACGCGCAAATACCCTTGGGAAAACTATGAATCCATCTTTTCTCTCCCAGCTATAGGTTAATTAGTAAAAAATTGTATCAATAAATCATTATTATTGCCAAAAACATTCTTACAATCAAAAATATTTTCAGGCTTTTCATAACCCGCCAAGAGTTGATAAGCCTTAAAAACTAATTAATCAATCAGACCAAAATGGGCTTAATATCATTGTGAGTATTTTTTAAACAAATGCAGCCTTTGATTAAGGATTTAAACTTAAAAAAAAAACTACAAAATCTCCTACAAAACGCAGTGAAGGAAAAGGCTTAAACATCAACTGCAGGAAGACAGAATGTATGGTTGTTAGCAAAAGGATGAGCCAAAAATGCAAATTACAAATCGGAAATACCTTAATGAAACTAGTATAATTTAAATATCTGCGAAGTGTTTTAACATAGGACGGAAAGTGTGACACCGAAATCCAAAGGCGCATTGGGATCGCTAAATATGTATTGCAAATGTTATGAAGATTTAAGAAGAGACAGAATAAAATCGCTAGATTGGTTTGGTTTGGTTTGGTTTACGGCATATCAACATCAATACATTATTTAATACCGTCAAGATTTTTTATTGCTGGTAATATTTTTTTTTTGTTTTTTTTACAAAAATATATTGTTGGTAATATGTTTTTTTCAAAAATGTATTGCTGTTAACTATTTTTTACAAAATATTTCTGGTATTAAAACCTATTTTACACTTTCATAGTGTTTTGACCCCAGTTTGGCGGTTAACGATTTGCCCATAGCTGGGATCTTAAAAGGTGGTAGCACCACGAGCCAGGGAGACCTGGGAATACCAGCAATTAAGGGGTGGTCCCATGCTCTTCAAAACCTCTTTATTCAAGGCCTTGCTGTTGGACGTAGTTTATCTTTCTAGTCAGGAAGGAACTTCGATAGAAACAAAGGAAAGAGTACTGAATTATTACGTGATGTCTGTCCTCCTACACGGAAGTGAATTCTGGACAATCTCCTCAAAGATGAACAAGAACATTACAAGTCAATTTTGGTAGCGTAACCGCTATCACCCTGATAGTGTCACAGCGTATCAATAAGAAGTTGTTACACATTAGTCAGTTTGGACCCTAGATATATCTTACTTCTCGCCATAATGTTCGCAATACGGCGATGTGTGTGTCCGGAAAAAAGTTAGAATTTATCTCTCCTGTATAATACACACTTCTACCTTTTAGGGATAAAAATCTGAAAGGAAAATTGTAAAAATGTAGACACATAATTATAGTATTTATAACATTACACAACAAAGGCAGGCCCAAGTTTTTATTTATATATATGTCCGTTTTCTTATATTTGGTAGAATCTAGTGTTGACAAATGTAGGTAAACGTACATGATCGACAGAAAATCGATGTATTACATCAATAACTAAAAAAAGAAAAGAAAGAAAATACTGTTAATATTGACTCGCCAAATCGACGAAAAATGGGTTTTAATCTGTTCCATGATATCGTGTACTCAGCAATTTCTTTTCAGCCATATCGGATTTCAAAATAAAGCGTATTCTTTAAAGCCGAGCTTCAAATTGATAAAAGAATAATTGTAAATGTTTAGTGTCTGCCATAGAAAATGAAATAACGAATAATTAGTGTCAGTTTTCTAAAGCCCATTAGATAAGAACGAACGACAGATTTAGGGCCAAAAGTACAAGGTACTTTGCTACTTTTAATCTTTCAATGATTTAAAGAGATTACAGGCGGAAAAAAACATCCTTGAAAATTGCATAAGCACTTCTTGTGTACATACATACCCATATACATTTTCTTTATCTCTTTCTCTCTCTCTCTCTTTCTCTCTGTCTGTCTGTCTGTCTCTCTCTCCCTCTCTCTCTCTCTCTCTCTCTCTCTCTCTCCCTCTTTGCTGTAGATCTTTGTTGATCTCCCTTGTGCTGCTTATGTGAGTGTTTTTTATCGATTTGTCGATATGTTTTTTAAAAATATAAGTCAATTTATTTCTCTCTACCTCTGCCTTTCTCTCTCTCTCTCAGACATTTCTCTCTCTAACTACACATACACATACACATGTGCACGTATATATATATATATATATATATATATATATATATATATATATATATATATATATATAACTATTAAATAAGCGACCAAAGCAATTCCCCACCAATTTTTTACTACGTTAATAAAACATCAAAAACCGAAAAGAATAAATAATAGAAAATGAAAATGAAAAACAAATAAATTAACCCAAACAAATAAATAAATAACCAAACAAACTAGCCACTCCCACGAAAATAACCGCCAGAATAGATTACCCACAATGCACCATTCACCCATATATATAAATAGTCGAGGAAAAATCCAATATTCGCACCCTGGCGATTGCGCCTAGCATGAAAATTGTTAAATTAAATGTACATATTGACAATATATATCCATATTGATTCAGTTTCTATTTATCTATCTATCACTTTATGAAAAATCTTGGGGATGAAGAGAGATTTTCAAGGCCGCTCGAGTGTCAGTATGAAATTATTCGGGGTGGCTGATAAGCGACAGAATATCAGAAAATATTGGAATTCATCCAGAAAGTCTGTCGCGATAAACAATCTTTCTCTCTTCCTCTTTTTCTATCTCTCTCTCTCTCTCTCACACACACACACACTCCCCCTGTCTCCCATGATTGACAAAAACTTTGTCAAATAAAGATCCAAAGGTATTTTCCTCACATAGAGTTTTGTCTGTCTCTCATTCTAACCTGAGGAAGCCAAAGAGAACAGACGCTCTCAGCTAAATGTAAATATGTCTATAATATAAATAATTTTTTCTCATCATATGTATATATGTGGGTGTGTGTGTGCGTGTGTGTAAATTTCTAAACACACACGTCAAATGTTTATACTGTTTCATGATTTTATTACGGCACAAATACTCTCCATCTCTATTCTATCTCTCTCTCCGTTCCTCTCTCTCTCTCTTTATATATATATATATATATATATATATATATATATATATATATATAAAGCTCAAATGTAAATAAATATAATCACATATATATATATATATATATATATATATATATATATATAAAGCTCAAATGTAAATAAATATAATCACACATATATATATATATATATATATATATATATATATATATATATATAAAGCTCAAATGTAAATAAATATAATCACACACACACACATATATATATATATGCGATTATATTCATCTATTTATATTTCAGTTTTATATATATTTACTCCTGCCTCAAAACTAACCTGGCCGCGCGTCTTGAAATGGACCTCCAATCTGTTGTTAACTGGGGCAACAATTGGATGGTCAAATTTAACGCCTCAAAAACTAAACTACTCTCCATTAACCACCATAGATATCCTTACCTGCCCCCCATTAGAATGTCTGATAGTCAACTTCTTGAGAGCGATCTCTGCGTCTGCTTGGTCTCACGTTGACTGCTGACCTGAGATGGAACAAATACATTGAGTCAATTGCATCGTCCACCGCGAGGAAAGTTGGCTCTCTGTGTCGCGCCAGGAAATCTTTCTCCCCTGAATCGATACTTCAAATATACAAAACGACTATTCGCACGTGCATGGAGTATTGCTGCCATATATGGTCTGGGGCACCTTCTGTTTACTTCGGAGTTCTTGACAAGATCCAGAGACGGATATGTAATGTGATTGGCCCTGATCTGGCGTCTCGCCTGCAGCCACTATCTCACAGACGCGTCGTCGCCTCTCTCTGTCTCTTCTACAAATACTTTCATGGTAATTGCTCCGATGAGCTGCTTTCCCTGGTCCCCAGTCTCCATGAATACAAGCGCCTTACGAGGCTGGCATTCCGCTCTCACCCTTACACTGTAGAAACTTTAAAATGTAGCTGTCTCTTCTACTCCAATAGCTTCCTACCTCGCACCTCTCGCCTGTGGAACACCCTTCCCAATTACTGTTTCCCTGATAGCTATAATTTCCAACTATTCAAATGTAATGTCAATCGATATCTCCAGTTACCTTGATCTACACACTATCCTTCCCTTCATCCTTTCTTCTATCACTCCTATCTGCTCTTGCTACAAATCTTCTGCAACCCCTCTGCATCCTCGTGGCTTCATGCCTTGCACGGGGCGCTAAGCTTAAAAAAAATTATATATATATATATATATATATATATATATATAAAGCTCAAATGTAAATATAATCGCATCAATCGGGCTTGACGGGTCAGCCTGAGTGAGTCAACATTCAAGTATAAAAACAATATAAAACAAGAACAAATGGAAAGTGTGAAGAGACAGACAAATATATAAGAGATTTCGTCTTCGGTGCATAATTATCAGGCGCTTTTGTAGACTTGGTATTTGTTAATAAAAATTGTTGTTTCGTTTACTTTTTTTAATAAATATATTGTTTTATTTCCAGATTATAAAAAAATGCGTGTCGATAATCATTTAATAATAATTTAAAAATGTTATTATTGACTTGTTGTTTCTTTTTTCATAATAAATATTGTTGAAAAACGCCTGATTATTATGCACAAACCTAATATATTTTGTTAAAGATTCTAATGCGCCTGGTAAACATCGATGACCTAGAGTCGCCACTGATATATATATATATATATATATATATATATATATATATATATATATATATATATAATGTATGTATATATGATATAAAAAATAATATACCAATGATATATATATATATGTGTGTGTGTGTGTTGTGGCAAAACATTATATAAATTATATCAAGAACAGTTTTAGAAAATATTTTGACAAATTGGGAATTTTTTTCCTGTGACGATTTCTTCCGCTTTGTCGTAGTTTTTACTAAATATTTTTTGTGCCTAAATAGCCGTGAACGTTTTCGAAACCTCAACATATTGATTGGTGGGTCTGCGCGCACGCGCGTGATTGCGTATCTCTTCAGGATTGGTGCACATGCGCATACCTACGTGTTTGTTGTAAATGTGCGTAGCGGGAATACACATACCTGCGCGCATTCGTATGCAAACGTTTACGTATGTGTATATGTGATTCCATATGTACTCCACATTGCATGTGAAAATTGAGGCAATTAACCAAAGGCCATGATTATAAGTCAAGCATGAAATAACTTTTTTCTAAGAGAAGCCTATTGCTTTGAAATGTGATGACCCGTAAGCCACTGCTAATATCTGATGCACACTTTGATATGATGTGCTTTTTTGAAATTCAGGCAGACAGTTTCCTTGGAATCACCTCTGGATGAGCCCTTTTGTTTTTTAGTCGAAAATTATTAGAGAGCATCATAGCATTTATAGATTGGGGATAGAATCGAAGAATGTATCTGCCTATAAAAGAAATAATAGCTAACGTCCTGCTTTACATTGCGCTGCTGTCGTGAAAGTTCAGAAAACTTATTTCGTCAATTCTTTTTTCATATAATTGTCAGCAGCTTGCATCAGGAGATGATGTTCAGTCGACAGAATATAAATACGCCATATTGTTTGATCCAGCTTAGTATAAAGTATGATCGAGTGTGTGGGAAGCTAATAAAGACTTCTCAGCCTGACGAAAGAACTCTCTCTTCCAAATATTATTCTATGCGTAATTATTATCTTGGATTTGAGTGTAGGTTGGGCCGACGCTTTTAGGAACTCACTCATGTCTATTCACCTGCCGCACTGTTCTATCTATCTATCTATCTATCTATCTATCTATCTATCTATCTATCTATCTATCTATCTA
Source organism: Acanthosepion lycidas (assembly GCA_963932145.1). Classification (NCBI taxonomy): domain Eukaryota; kingdom Metazoa; phylum Mollusca; class Cephalopoda; order Sepiida; family Sepiidae; genus Acanthosepion; species Acanthosepion lycidas. Next base: position 109,527,370 of record OZ010576.1, on the reverse strand, counting down.
TCTCAGTCTGTTCACCTCTCTCTCTATGTACCTATCACGAGCCGTTCATATCTATCGGCTGTATGTATCTCAAACCGTTTGCTTCTATCTATCTATCTATCTATCTATCTATCTATCTATCTATCTATCTCCCTTTATATATTTATCTATGTATTCTCAGTCTCTTCATGCATATCCGATTATATATCCCAAATTGTTCTATCTATCTATCTATCTATCTATCTATCTATCTATCTATCTATCTATCTATCTATCTATCCGTGTCGGCCTGTATATCTATTATACTTCTGTCTTTTGAAACGCATTTAGAAGCTAGAATAATAGCAGTAATTTGATTTAAAATGGGAAAACATTTTTTAAATATGTTATGCTGGAGGATGTCGTTAGTTGCTTTATACGAAATCTTGCTTATTTATTTATTTTTCATCAACGATGTATAAAATCAATATTTGTACCCAATCAGTTTTTATTTGTATGAAGAAAATGCAAAATACATTCGATAAATCATTTCGTACACTGTCTTTTGACGATGGCCTTTTTGAATTGGTACTGGAATCGGACTTAGTAACTGCATTTGTTAGAACTGTAGTTTACGTTCGACTTTAATTCTCCATTGGGCTGGAGTCATCAAATTCAGGGACTTATTTTTCCAGTTCTGTATTCATTTAAGACATTTGCCAGCACCTTTCATCAGACGAATCTAAGTATGTCAGACAATATGGTTTAACAGAGTATAAAATGTGATTCTAAACGGTACTAATTACTAATTACTAGGTACTAATTACTAGGTACACGGCATGATCAAGTTGTTTTGCTTCTTGTTTTTCGTTTTTGGTTTTGTGATGTGGGTTGGGCTGAAACCTTATAGTATTCATTCATATCTATCTGTCTGTCTATCTATCTATCTATCTATCTATCTATCTATCTATCTATCTATCTATCTACGAACATCTGCACAGACGGGAGTATGCGTGCACGCGCACAAACGCATACATAAAAACAAAAATACGGATGAATCTTGCAGCAATGATGAGTGCATAACAAAAAAGAAAAAAGATAAATATGAGGAGAATATTGAAGAGTGGGTGGACAGCTCTGTCAAGGAAACTCTAGAGTCGGGATGATGGAAGTTATCAATCAGCTGACATACTCTTACTCATGCTAATCGTATATATATATATATATATATATATATATATATATATATATATATATATATATATATATATGTTTCTTAAAGACGACAGGCAAGGTGTTGTAATTAAGCTTTTTATTTAATTGTACTTGTATTTGAACAAGTGCTTTATTTTCTGGACACAGATTCTGTCCAAATGTTCTCTTATTCCGAGCACTTTCGGCTATACTTTTAGCCATGATCAAGGATGATTGTATTTTTGCCTTTTAACTGGGTGTATGGGTTTTGTGTGTGTTTCTAGAGTTATAGGGGGGATTGTTTGATGTACAGTGTTCGGAAAATAAAACATTCCTATGACTCTAGAAACATACGCGCAACCCATTCACCCAGTTAAAAATTTAGAAAGAATTTAAGAATTAAATAAAATGTATAATTGCAGTGCCTTGTCTGTCGTCTTTAATGAAACATGTATAAATGAAGGATTGCTGCTTAAATGCACAATATATATATATATATATATATATATATATATATATATATATATATATGTGTGTGTGTGTGTGTGTGTGTCACTCTTCTCTTTCGAACGAAATTAGTGGTTAGATAAGAGACAACGATAGAATTTCAAATGCGATAGATTAATAACATTTTTCATGTTGGTTGACAACATTGGCTGTTGTGTATGAAATGTTAACTTTGTTTTTCTTTTCTTTTTCTGGTGTAAAGATGGATAAACTCAGTAGTTGTACTGAATCAATTCTTATTTCTATAAAGCAAATACCAAAATAATCCAACTGATACATTCGACAAAACCATTTGTACACTGTTTTCTAATGACTCATTCTTGAGTTTAGTCTTCATCCAGAAAATCACAGAAATTTTCACAGATATGTAATTATGTTTTTGCCGCTGCAGAATTGGAAAAATTGAAAATAATTAGAATATTCTGCATAATTCTTTGGATACTTAAAAGTTAACCTTTTCGGTAAAATATGTTGCTTGAGGGAGAAGAGATCGGTTCATATATTTCACAATCTTGTGTGATAGTGAATGCAAAAAGCTCGATTGAAATTCGGACTCGGCTCACTGAATTCTCCTTCCGAGCAGCTGACCGTTACATTGCACACACATCCGAGATGCCAACATACTTTCGGCTTATTCTAACAAATCCATTGACTTAAGTGTAGCTGTGTCAAATAAGTTTATACAGATGAAAAACTCCTGGGAAGCGTATTGGGTGGCAACAGCATTAAATCCTAAATATTCTTCATGACGCTTTAGCTTCGACGTTGTAACAAAGAAAGGATACTTAAACTCATAAAAACAAAACTTCAATTGGTGAGAAACTTTAAATGTTGGGGCGGGGGTGGGGGTTAAAGAAGGGATTTGAAAAGAAGGTAAAACAGCGGAAAAAGGGTGGAGTTAACACGGCGAATTGCATCTGCCCGGAAGTCAAGTTCTTCCTCTACCGGAAATACTAAGTAGTAATATATTGTAATGGTCGTTTAGTTACTCTGATATCTGTACATATGGACTAGATGAGAACACCAGACAAAGAAACTCGAGCAAATTTATATGAAATACGATGCCACGGATAATATTTAATAATAACAAAACAAAACAAAAGAAAAAAAAAAGAAATGAAAAGAAGAAAAGAAAATAATTTTTGCAGCCACCGTGTTTATATATTCCCTTTCTCTAGTTTTTTTTTTTTTATTCTTATAAGCATTGCTGTGATCATTTGGATGTTTTATCCAACACTAGCATTACCTTGGCTCGCATATTCACATTTTTAACCACATTTCACCCCAAGCAAGGCAATAAAGCCACTAAGACAAAATTACTAGATCAAAGTTGGCCGAAAAGCAAGAAGCTGGAAGCGGGTTATACCTAACCAATTCAAAAGTAAAATGATGCGACCTTGTTGCTAATCTAGTAGTCCGCTTAAATTCATAAAGTCTAGGTGCTATTGGGGAAAGTTCATCCAAATAATGACCAATGAAAAGATATTAAAAAAAACGAACAGAGAAAGTACATTACGATAGTGATTAGTTACAGTGAGATAAACAAAGAAAGAAAAGAGACGCTATTCACTTTCATGTGTTTAAGGCGTAAAACTTGTCAATTGAGTATCTTTTAATTTGTACCCCCTTACTTCTTTAAATAATGAAATATTTATGATTGTCATTGCAACATTCGGTTAAAGTTGTTAAACTCAAATATTTAACGATAAAATAGGATGATTCGATGGCTTATATATATATATATATATATATATATATATATATATATATATATATATATAACACTCTTCATTATTGTGTACTAGTAGTACTCGTTTGAAATTTCTGATCTATCATAATATTTAATGGGTAATTAAGCTACCTGTGATTTCCACTACTAGTACACAATAATGAAGAGTGTGACGTTTTTTTTTTCTGGTTGTTTCTTTATTAAAGAAACAGAAATATGAAAATTAACAAATGAAATATGCGCTGATTTGAACATACAACCCGGCGGTAAGCAGGTAAATGACATATCCACCTTATTCTACTTCTTGGACAGTACGGTAAAAGTCAACTTGCAAATAATAAGGTACCCAAAGCGCACGGGTGCTACAGTCATAGCAGCGTACGAGGAAAGTCAATCAGACGCGTTATGTAGAGTAAACAGGTACTCTGACACAAGGCCTTTTTGACAAGGCTTTCTCTCACAGGAGCAAACACACACACACATATGTGTGTCTGTGTGTGTGTGCGCGCGCGTGTGCGTGTGTGCCCGCGCGCGTGTGTGTGTACCAGTACTATGTCTTCAGTCGTTCCAAAAACTATAGTTGGATTTGTACAAAGAAACCTTCACCACTGTAATGAAATTATATGTGCGGGTAATCTGACCGTTCCGTTCGAGGAACTAAGCTTTTGGATCATCGTCGAAACCACAGGAAGGTCTAGTATACATACATACATTCATACATATATATAGATAGAGAGATATATATTTCTAAGATGAGGTATTGTAACTATTTACACTATTTACATTGTTCGGACTGTTGTTTTCATTTTTATTTGTATATTCACGAAGTTTCGGCTGTTGTACGCGCCGGCCTTCTCGAGGTGATATTATTTAGAAAGTAGAATTAGAACAATCTACTCCTGTTGACTAAAGAAAGGGTTCATTTCAAACTAATATCACCTGAAGAAGGCCGGGGCGTACAGAGCTCGAAACGTCGTGAATATGGCAATAATATATATATATATATATATATATATATATATATATATATATATATACTTCTTTAGTTATCATCATCGTTTGGTAAGGGCATACTTTGGACTTTGGTGGAGTTCTTATTCTAAAACGAGCGTTTGAGGGTGGAACAGTGAATAAGGCTTTTTTTTTTTCAGTTAAACAAGGAATCCATTTCATCTGACCATCTCCGACCGCCCAATAAAACCGAAATAAAATCTGACTCCAGCTGCTTCCGTTTTCTATATTGTGGCACGTTTGTCGTTTTTTTACATAAGTCAGTCACGTCTTTATGTATACAAAATTCTCGCTACACGATTACATCGTCATCTCTTATTCGGTGACGCATTTTACTGACGTCTTTCTCCGAGGTTTTTCAACAAGCCAAACAGCCCAAGCTGCAAGCTACGAATGGGGAATACCGAACTCAAGTAAGTACAAACCTTAAATATCCGGCAAGTGTTTTGACAGATGACAGAAAATGTGACACCGAAATCCGAAGATGCAAAGGAACAGCTTCAGTTTCATTCCAAAAGTTAAACAAAGTATGAAGAAACAAGAAAATTTCGTTAGAAACAAAGAAAAGAGTGTAATATCGGTCCTGCTATTTAACAGTCAATTCTGAAGAATTTTCTTCTTTGATGCAACAGAGATGGTAATCTACTGAAGAGTGCAAGGAATACCATAGACTGAGTATGTGAGTAACGAGGATGCTCTACGACACTTGCAAACAAATAGGACAATGACAGTTAAAATCAGAAAGAAACATCTGGACGTTGCTAGGGAATATAACGAGGAAAAATAACTTGGAGAAACTGATATTCACTTGACATATAATACAATGTAATCGATCTTGACTTGACATCTCGACTTCACTCACTTTCTCACCGACGTGACGTGGCTTCCCTCTGTCTTTTCTAAAAATATTTTCATGGCTACTGCTCTGAAGAACTTTTTTCCCCTGGTGAACGGACTATGTGTGTTTAAACGTGCTACTACATTGGCATCTTTTACTGTTGAATTAGGTAAATGTAAGTGCCACTTCTACTTCAACGGTTTCTTTTCTCGCACTTCACGCCTGTGGAACTCCATCTTGTTTCCTTGCTTCCCTGGTAAATACAATCTTGAAAACTGTAAATGCGACGTCAATCACCATCTTCTACATTCTTGAACCCTGTTCAGCTTTTATATTTTCCTCTGTCAACCCTATACTGAGTCTTTTCTCTCACCTTCACTCTCTGTAACCCCCTTGCGTACTAGTGGCATTCCCGCCTTGCTTGGGGCGAAATAAGTGAAACATATTCAAGGCGAAAGGGAAAGAGGAAATAAACAAGTAACCTACCTAAGAATCTTGTGTAAATTGATAGAAGAACAGGGTGTATATGGAATAAACCTAGTTCGAGCTACAAAGAATTGGAAGATGTGGAGAGCAATGATCGCCTATGTCTGGAAGGGATACAAAGATCCTCCGTAAATGATTAATATATATATATATATATATATATATATATATATATATATATATATATATATATAAAGAACTTTATATATATATATATATATAAATATATAAAGAACTTTATATATATATATATATATAAATATATAAAGAACTTTATATATATATATATATATATATATATATATATATATATATATATTAATAATTTTATTTCAAACAAGGTAATAAAACTACTAAGACGCAAGATGTTAGTGAGTGTTAGAGAATATGTGTAAATAGTGTAAAGAGAGAGAACAATACAAGTACAGGAATTAAGAAGACAGTAGCTAACGATTGACATTTCCTTTAGATTTTTGAAGATCAAAAGAAGCCAGAAAAGAGTTCCACAAGCGATTAGAAGAAACTGTTAAGAGAGAACTTACGGTTACATCTCGCTATTTCAACTGTAAAATAACGAAATATTAATGCCCATCAATTCATAAAGTTTAGGTACCATAGAGGAAAGTCCATCAGAATAATTGCCATGAAAGTATTTATAGAAAAAGCACAGGAAAGCTACATTACGTTGGCGGGAAAGAGACTGAAGGTGAAATGCCAGGTCAGAACCAATAATATTGCTCATCCTACTTTGGATTTCATCAAGAATCCTTAAATATATAGCAGCCGTACCAAACCAGATGTGGCAACAGTATTCAAAGCAAGGATGAATGTGTATATTTATAAATATGGAAGATAGATTCTAAAAATTATCTATCACGAGACCGAGAAAATAACTTTCTTAGTAGACCTAGCAATTGATTCAACATAATATTTCTACATCAAGTTAGCAGAAAACATTAGTTCAAGAAAGCGCAATGGTTAGCTCGCCGGGAGGTTAGCATCAGCAATGCTGATTAGAGGCAAATAGTCTCTCTCAGACGATTTAAAGAGAGCAGTTTCGTAGTGGACATGTTGAAATTAACATGGCATTCCTTGTCTCAGGTAACAACGGAAACTAGGTCGATTTTTAAATCAGCTGCCAAATATATATATATATATATATATATATATATATATATATATATATATATATATAACTACGAACGTGAAGAGGCAGTCAAACCTACCTAGGTTTGAACTACGTGGATCGTCAAGGTACGCCGGCCAAAGAGGTAACATCAGAATATAAATAGCCTACAACATAAATACATGATCATGTGACCCCCCAAGAATAAACAGTAACACAACAACGGGAGGGGTTAATACATATTTATTCAATAACATTATATATATATATATATATATATATATATATATATATATATATATATATATATATGTGCTCCACAAATGTAAGTGATTCCCTACGATGATATTAAGAAATCTCTCTTTTTTCCAAATAATCAACAAATCCCAATTAAGCTCTATATTCTTTTAAAAAATTATCAAGCTGGAATATATTGAAAATTAGAAATTAATATATGCAATAGGAAGAGTTGTGACCAGGTATATGGTTAAAGAAAGTGTTACATATATATCATATATTAAATAGTAAGTACAACAGAAGTGTATTACACGACTTGTGATTGTATGTCGGTTGACCCACCGTTCAATCTATTCGACTGTTGATATTTACCAGCCTCCCCACGAGGTCAGATGTGGCACCAGGCCGAGTTTACTGTGGAGCAATCAGAGCCCGTATGCTCGGCCAAAATTTCCCCATAGACTCCGTATAAAACGGGGTCGGGTAGATGTTTCCTGAGACGAGACTCTAGCCTTCGACATAGGGGATCCTTTCTGCCTGGAGGCAGAGAGTTTGACAAGCACAGGCGAACAGATCTATTCGACTATTAATATTTAACAGACCCTCACCCTACGAGAGATGCATGTGGCACAACGTCGAAAATATCCCCGTAGAACCCGCATAAATGGGTCCAGACCTGTCTACCTCCCCGGACGAAACTTTGCCCTTCAGCAAAGCCTCGTCCGGTTTCCTCTCTGCCAAAGACAGAGAGTTCGACAGCACAGTCCGAACAGATCAGTTCGACTGTTATATTTATCAGCCTCCACACAACGAGGGATGTATGTGGCACAAGGCCGAGTTTACCGTGTGTTCTCCGAGCCCGTAGTCTCCGTCAAAAATATTCTTTAGAACCCGTATAAACGGATCCAAGGTATGTGTACCCCCCTGACGAAACTTTGCGCATCGTCCGGGTTCCTCTCTGCCGAAAGGCAAAGAGTTGTGAAAATTAACAATCTTCGAAAATTAACAATCTATCTATCTATTCGGCTGTTAATATATAACACCACCCACCTCAACGCAGAGAGTTCGACAGATGAACAATCTGGTCAACTGTTAATATTTAACGCCCCGCCCCACACACACACACGAGGGATGTATGTGAAACAAGGCCGTGTTTACCGTGGGTTCTCCGAGCTCGGAGAATCCACGAGCTCGGAGGCTCGACCAAAAATATTCCCTTAGTACCCGTATAAACGGGTTCATGGCCTGTCTATCTCCCCGGACGAATCTTTGCTTTTCAGCAAAGCCTCGTCCGAATTTCTCCCTGCTCAAGTCAGACAGTTCGACAGATGAACAATCTGGTCGACTGTTCCCCAAAGGCCTTCTCTCCTACTAATCTTATTATAGGAATAAGAGTCCAACATAGACCATTTAGAGGGAGGACACTACAACAATAAGTGAACCCTTACATTTAATATTTGGTGAATCCTACTTTTGAGATCACGACGTCACCCACGCATTTTCTAGAATTTTTAAGAAGTTTCTGGAAGTATTGAGTGTCAATTTGTAACCATTCCCGTTGACAACACTCTACAATTCCTAGATATTACCTGGCTTTCTTGAATGTACTGCTTTCTTTAACTTGAACCACAGATTTTCAATTTGGTTTAGATCAGTTCTTTGACTAGGATATTCTAAGAGTTGAAATTTCTTTTTTCGAAACTACTCTTTTGTGCATTTGATTTGATGTTTCAGATCATTGTCCTGTTGGAAGATCCAGCACCGACCTAAACCAAACTTTCGAACCGAGGATAAGACACTTTCCATTGTGCCGTCAATCTGTACTATTTTGCCTGTTCCGGCTGCATCAAGGTACATTCAAGTCATAATGCTGCAGTCGTCATTCTAATTGTTGGTACTTTCTTCTTCTCTTCAAAATCCATATTAGAAGCTCGCCAAGCATACCGCCTATCGTTCCCCCCAAAATACTCCCGTCTCGTCTTATCCGTCCTTAAATCTTTTATCACCATTAAGTCAAACTTGTTTGTGCATCTTCGTAAGCAGTGAATATTTGCAGCATTCTGCCATGAATAGCGGCATCGTTCAGATTTTGTCGCACTATAGACGTATGCACATTGATTCCGACATTGGCCAAGGAATGTTGCAGTCCCACAGGGGTATCACAGTAGGATTTGTTTGGGCTGAACTAGATGTCTGTACTTGCACTTATTTTTCACAGATGGCCATTTCTTGTTTGCGATGCCAAAGACCTTCTATTTATAAATTTGTCAGACGGTGGAGATGTGCACTCCAATCCTTTTGACAGCTATTTGTAGCCTTCCCACCATTGCAGGCTTCAACTACGCGATTTTTGAAGCTTCAGGAAATTCTTTTCATCTTAGCACATACATATTTTTTTATTTAGTCTCTAACTGCTCCCTTTTTGCATAAACAATGAGTTATATTGGTTGAATGCAGTATACACAGTTTGCCCAAAAATGAACACATGTCATTTTGATATTTACGCGTGCACAAAAATTATTTTCATTCTCAACAATGTAAAAAATACAGTTTAAATGTAAGGGTTCACTTACTTTTACACATCGTAGTTCCTAATTTTTAAATTAATATTTGTATCACAACTTGATAATTTTTTTAAAGTGGTTGTAATTTGTTTAATAAAGGTTTTCTTTATATATATATATATATGTATATATATATATATATGTGTGTGTATGTATATTTCTTTAAATATATATATTAAGATTTTTATTATGTGTAAAAACGAGACCATTTTTGGAATAGTACATTGGGGTTTCAATTACTTTTACGCAGCAGTATATATATATATATATATATAGATATATAGATATATATGTGTGTGTGTGTGTGTGTGTGTGTAACGCTCTCGTTATTCGATCGAGCACTATAGGAACACTATTAACGCACCGCCCTTCATTAATGAATTGAGCCCTCTACTGATGGCGTTTGTATACATCCATATATAACACGTTAAAATTTCCCTTTCTCTGCCCTGCGCCGATAGCTTAGGGGTAGGATCTTTGATATGCCAAATCGGCCATGTTTCGATACCGGCTTGAAGCAATCGGAATCTAGCCACACTGATGAGTTATAATACAGCGAAACAGTCTTGTATACGGACGACTCTCTGTCTCTCTCTCTGTCTCTCTCTCTCTCTCTCTCTCACTATATATATATATATATATATATATATATATATATATATATATATATATATATATATATAGGCCCGTATCTGTCTATATTTGAGATGAGTTATTATGTGCACTATTTACATTTAGACTGTTCTAGTTTCACGTGTCATGGATGTCAGTTATCAGTTATCTCGCGTTAATTCCCCTGTGCAATTTCTCCACTGCCTTAACCGGGTATTGAACTCACACTCTTTGGGTCCTGTCCCTTGAGGACACATGGCACAGTGGATAAAGGTGTTGGTTAGATCCAGTGACAGGACCAAAGTCTACCCCAATGAGCGAAATAAAGGGTTCAGTTCTACATTCCAACCACCTGAAGAAGGCCGGGGCGTACAACGTCCGAAAGGTTGTAATAAATATGGCGAAAAAGATGAGGAAAATAGTGTATAAATATGCACGCAGAGAAATGCTTATATATATATATATATATATATATATATATATATATATATATATATATATATATATATATATATTTGGTTGGATAGATATGAGCTTGTGACCCTCGGTTTCACGCGTTAGCGATCGTCAGACAAACTGATTAATTTTTTTTTTAAATTTGGGTTTATGTAGATTGCGTGTATTGGTGTTATTGCGGAAGTGGTGGGGGAAACTTCGTCGTTTTTTCATCGTACTAACGCAAACATCGATGTATGCAGACATATACATACTTGGTCGTCCGTCGGGACTCATACATATATAAACATATGTGGGCAGTTTCGGATATGACATATGTATGTATACGGGTGGTGTTGTGTCTATACATACGCATTTGTATGTTGAAATTTAAAGATTGGAAATGTGGGAAAAATGTCTCGTGAATGTATACATGTCATATATTTTATTTTTCCGCTGAATAATATTTCCTCGCATGTATGTATATACGTGTGGTGGGGTTTGTGTGAAATTATGATAGGTAAAATTATTATTATTTATATTTATTTTTAAATTTTGAAAAAAATGGCGGTTTATTTGTTATATTTAAAGCTGGTTATTTGTTTGTTTTTGACTGTGTATATGTAACAGGTAGAAATTTGTAATCCTTATTGGTTATCTATATGGTGATGTTTAATATTTAATATGCTGGGTGAGAGGGTAGTTTCATTTAATAACAGGTCTATATGATATGATGTGATAGTAATGTTGCAAGGGATTCGAGGCAATGATAATATAATTAGCTAATAGTTATTGTAAATTGGTAGAAATTGTAAATTGGTAGAAATGATTAGTAACGGTGGTGGGAGAATGATGAAACCATGAATGTAGTTATAGTGGTGGTAGCTAAAGAGTGGTTGTTGGTGTTTTATTTTATTTTATTTTATTTTGTTATATGTAAATTTATTTTGGTATAAATCCTGATAATAGGTATTCTGTGTAAAATTATGGTAGTTGAAGATTGCTATAATATTTTAATTTTTAATTTTTAATTTACAAAAATATTATTGTTTATTGTATTAAAGTTCGCTATTTCCTTGTTTATTTGTGACTGTGTATATGTGGCTGGTAGAAATTTCAGTTTGTAATCCTTATTGGTTATTTTTATGGTGGTATTAAATATGCTGGGAGAGGGGTTAGTTTACGTTAATAATTATGGCAGGATTATATGGTAATGGTAGATATGGTGTGATAGTAATATGTAAGGAGGATGGTGGCAATAATAATATAAGTGGTTAATATTTATTGTAAATTGTTAGTAGTGATTAGTAATGTTGGTGAGAGAATAATAAAACCTATAAATGTAAATATTGTGGTGCTAGCTTGAACTAAAGGGTAGTTGTTGGTGTTTTATTTTATATTTATTTGTTTATTTTTATTTATTATGAATCCTGGTAATGGGTGTTTATTCTCATGGTTATATATGGAAATTATATCTGATCTTATTGTTTTAAGGTGTTAAATATGCTGGGGGAGTAATATGCGTTAAAGATTGTAGAGGATTTATAATAGTAGGCGTGATGTGTAAGTGATGGTGCTGGGTGTTGGTGGTAATGATAATATTATTAGATAATAGTTATTGTAAAGTGGTAAAAGTGATTACTAATGGTGGTGCAATGATAATAATGATAGATGCAATTATTTTGATGGTATCTTGAAATTAAATTGTGATTGATGGTGGTTTGTCTATTTTATCCGTTTGGTATGCATTCGGATAATAGGTACTTGTTCTCATCCCTACAATTGGAGATTATCTCTGATTTTTTGTTTAGTAGGTTCTTTTGCGGTTTGTGTGATATTATTGCTACTTTTTCGTGTAGGCAAAGTAGACATTTTTTTTGTAATGTTGCTGTAGGCAGGGGATTTTTTCAATATTTCCCAACTTATTGTTGGTGTAATATTTTTGTCTTTTTGCTCCCATATGTATGTAGAAAGTGTCGTACTGTTCGAATATTTCCTGTTGGTGAATGAAAGTTTGTGATTGTTATTCCTCATCTTGAATGGACCTTCGGTGGCACCGATGTAGTGCATTATGTTGTTGTTTGCACTTACCTTGGCCTTGTATATTGTGTTTGTAAGTTGTCAATTTCCCTGGAGTGGACATGTTGTTCTGTTTCTGCAGTTGCATATTGGATCCTTGGTTTCATTTTTGTAGGTTGTCATTTTTTTGTTGTGGCTTTTGATTATTTCTGTTATGTTTTTTGTACAGCTGTAACTGATCTTTACGTTATTTTTGTTAAATATTTTTGATAATTTGTTTGCTTCAGTGAAGTGTTTTTCTATTAAGTTTAGGAATATTTTGCCTGTGTTCGTTTTAACGGTTTTGTTATATGGTGGATTAAACCAGATGATGTTTCTCTTTCTGTTTTTGCGTTTTGGCTGTGGAGGTATATATTGTAGTTGTGTGTAACCACTTGCTTTTAGTGCTTCGTTCTATGGCGCTTTTTTGCTATTGAAAATGTGTATGTTAGATGAGTTCTCAGATAATCTGCGGCTGATTGAATTTGGTATTTGTTTGATGATAGAAGGTGGATGGTTGGAGGATGTGTGTACGTAAATTGGGGTGTCATTTTCTTTTTTGTATGGTTCATATGTGTTGTTGATCAGGTTAAGAGTGACGTCAAGGAAGTTTACTATTGTTGTGCTTGTATTTATCTCTATTTTGAATCCAAATTATTTATCTCTATTTTGAATCCAAATTTTTTAAAAATTAACCAGTTTGTCTGACGATCGCTAAAGGGTGAAACCCAGGATCACAAGCTCACATCTCTCCAACCAAATATGTTAGCTCTATCTCTGATATTGAGCGCTTTCTAATAAGTACCGCGCATATAATATATAAATAATTATACATATATATATATATTTATTTATATTTATATACACACACTTTTCACACACACACACACACACACACACACACACACACACACACATATATATATATATATATATATATATATATATATATATATATATATATATATATTCATTTCTCTGCGCGACAACTCAAACAAAATATGCTACAAGATTGAGTTTATATTTGAGTTTTTGGGACGCCTCGCCCATGAACTTTTGCAACTGTTCTGTTATTGTCATGTTTCAATTTGAGATAAATTGCGAAATGGATGTAGAGAATTGGTGTCCCGTGAATAGATTTGTTACATCCTCTCGCTTTTCCAACTTTGATCATGTCCATCTTCAAATTACGTTCTGGTCAGTTACTCTGAAAAGAAATAAGTTTACATTATTGAACTAATGATACCTTTTGAGAAAATACCGACTCGGCACATCAGCGTAAGTTGGCCAGGTAAAAAGACATGTGTGAACAATATCTAAAAACTAATACATTTCCTATCTAAGGAAACTTGACCTCTGAATTACTGACTAAACTGATATTGTTATGTGTTGAAATATATATATATATTAAAAACCTAAGAGATCAACCAGAATCTGTATCTGCCTGGATCAGACATTCACAGAGAATGGTAAAACGACAGAGTGTGGTAGAATCCCGAAACTCTTCGGGGATTCTTAGAGTTAGTGTAAGAATGTTTCAACCCTGAAAATATAACCTGATTTCAAGTTCATGACCAGACGAACGCCTTTCTGGCGACAATGTTGCTGTCTTTATTTTACATATACCGTATTCTTAAAAGATTTTCGTATTATCACGTAGACACTATATATATATATATATATATATATATATATATATATATATATATAATAGGGTGATTCATGTTTCGTTTTTCTACAACTAAATGGTCTGCCGACGGAAATTTGAAACCCCAACCTAAAACAGACGTGATTGCGATTACTGAACATTTACAAAGTTCCTGATAAGAAAAAAAATATTCTCACGCAAGTCTTTAAGACATTGGCACAATGAACTACAACGATCTGCTTTCCTTAACTAAAACTACTAAGAATGAATAAAAGCCATTTTACTGCAGAATGTGAAACTTCTAACTGTTGTTCTTTTGTCTCTCTAAAAGCAAAATCTGTTTATAGTTGCAAAGACAGTTCAGCTAAGAATAATGATAATCTAAAGAAAAACAGATATACGATTTCAAACACAACTTTCGTTTATTCCGTCACTCAAAGTGACTAAAATGGGAGCTAATATATATATATATATATATATATATATATATATATATATATATATATATATATATATATATATATATATAAGTTTTATTGAAGCCGACTCGCAAGACACTGCGATTAAGCTTTTTTATTAATTTTTCCTGCATTCGTATCGTTCAAGTGATATCTTTTTCAGGACATAGAATATTGTGACAACTACCCAAAGGATCTGTAGATCCGAGCGCTTTCGATTAATCTATTAGCAGTTATCGACGTTGTATTTTGATCAAATAAATATGTAGATTTATATAATACTAGCTTAATCGGCATTTATCGGGTGGTATTTAAGCGGGTGGAGGATCTTGATTGAACCTTCATCACAATAGATAGGGAGGAGTAGATGCGATAGGCATAAATACACTACAGAAGAATTCAAATTTGGTCGCTGCATTTAAGTATTGCATTAATATTTAAGCTTACCCTTTAAAAGTTCAACGATAATCCTTCTGCCGCCACGCAATTCGAGGACAATTTGATGTACGTAGATCCTTAATTTCCCCACAAACAATTATTTTTATTTCATTCAGCCACAACGAACTGACCATGTTTGTAAAATAAGACATTCCTATTACTTCAGATACATACATAAAATCGACACAATTATTTAAAATGGATATGTAAAATTTCTGGACAGTTTTTATACACGTAATTGCAGTACCTTGTCAATTGTCTTTAACGAAACTTTTATATATATATATATATATATATATATATATATATATATGAATAAAAACAAAAGTGACCATAGCCGACACGTTTTGTGAGATTTTCTCAAGGCAAATGCATTTTCCTTGATAAAGTCCCACAGAGGACGAAACGCACCGGCTAATTCTCCCATATATATATATATATATATATATATATATATATATATATATATATATATATATATATATATATATATATATAGGCATTAACAGCAAAGGTCACTCTCATACATTTTTTTATGATATCTTCATTTTTAAACTTTAGGACAGACACTGATTGCAACCTATTTTGTCTCGCTTTTTTTTTACTGACATGAAGTGGAGCAATTATATTGAATCATTTTTCTATGCCTGCTGTCAAGAAGGTCGTTTTATTGTGTCGTGCCATAAAATTGTTCTCGTTAGACTCCATCTTTTGAATTTATAAATCTACAATTGGTCCGTGTATTGAATATTGTTGCAATATCTGGTCAGGTGTTCCTACTGCATATCTCGAGACTCCACTTCCCCTGCCGATAGACACGACCCTACGAGCACATCCATAGTGGATTCATTGGCATGCTTCCATACCTCAGGCTATGCGAACAGTCCGTGAACTGCCATGTCCTCGGGTTTCCCATGCTACTTACCGCAATACCGATTAGTTCATCTGCATCTATGTCCTGTAACATCATAATGCCATTGCAATAGCAGTTACAAAAACATTCTGAGAGATGTCAGTGGAAAAAAGATTATCCTATCAAACGATACGCAAGTGGGTTTAATGTTTTAGACTGTATGGTAGGCGGTTTTTTTTTTTCGTGTAACCTTTCTGAACGACAGATATCACCAAACACGCCTGAAGTGGGATCAAACGTGGATATTGCAATAATGACCCGCAGTATTGTTTACTCACGAGTGCAAAATCCTTCTATACCAAATCTATGTTAGGCAAAAAGTATGGAGACGCGGAGGTTAGCATGTTCTCAACGCAACGATGTGGGAGTAACATTCAAGAAAATAGTAACCAGCAACAGGAAAAAAAATGGTCATTATTGTTGGAATTATTTCTCGTCCTTCATACCAGTGGGATAATAATAACTTTTTTTTACCATTTCTCTAATTGGTTATAATGCAATTCCTGATGGTGATCACATCATTAACACACAACCCCAATTGGCTTATATCTAGACATCTCCAGATCTCAACCCAATCGTGAGGCCATTTAAAACGAGGCGCTTATGACCCGAATTTTCCCACTACATGAACTCGGATAATTTCCTGCTGATGTGGTTGAGGTGTGGAATATCCTGCTTGTGGGGTGTGAGGCAGAAATGCCAGGCAGTGATCAGTGATAATGCTGGAAGCGCCCGTTTCTGATGTTGTTGTGTTTTGAAATGTTGCCTTCAGCCTTTAAGAGAGACGTTAGATAAGCCAATAATTATTGTAACCAAATACTGTCCCCTTTTTGTACATGAGAAACATCCATATTACACATAAGCCATTTCAAACCAAGCTAAAAATAATCAGCAAAAACATGCTTATAGCATATATAAAATATATATAAAATATACTTAACACAGTGCGAATTCAAACAGCTAGTCTGTCTGTATATCTCTGCCTTTCTGTTTCACTCCCTCTTTCTCTGTCTGTCTGAATATGTCTGTCTGTCTGTCTCTCTCTCTCTCTCTCTATCTATCTATCGATCAATCTATCTATCTCTCTCTCTCTCTATCTATCTATCTATCTATCTATCTCTCTCTCTCTCTCTCTATCTATCTATCTATCTATCTATCTATCTATATATATATATATATATATATACGTATATATGTGTGTGAGTGAGTGTGTGTATGTGTGTGTGTATGTGTATGTGAAAAAGAGAGAGCAGGAGAGAAAAGAGCAAGAGATTGCCGCTTTTTCATGCGGTATTGGTTTACTTGTGGTGGATGTTGCTCAAAAATTCTCAGAATTCAATGGGCTCGGTCTCAGATAGTTAGCTAGCTAGCTAGCTAGCTAGCTAGATAGATAGATAGATAGATAGATAGATTGTGTATTTAGACAGTGATCCTTCATTTATATATGCTACATGAAAAAAACAGACAAGGCACTACGATTAATCAGGTTTTTTAATGAAACATGCCTATACATACACACGCGCACACTTATATATATATATATATATATATATATATATATATATATATATGTAATTATTTTTACTTAAAAATATGATTCCAACACGCTACATAAGAGGTCACATGTTTCAAAACAAGAGCCGAAAACTTCAATATAATTATTTGAATTAAATTGAATTAAAGTAAGCTCTGTTCCATCTTCAAGCGAAATTTTTTGGAAATCAATTTCGCTTGACGATGGAACAGAGCTTACTTTAATTCAATTTAATTCAAATAATTATATTGAAGTTTTAGGCTCTTGTTTTGAAACATGAGACCTCTTATGTAGTGTGTTGGGATCATATTTTTAAATAAATAATTATATTTATGCTCTACTTTTGTATCGAGCACTATTTTTAAAAAAATAATAACAAAAATACTAAAGAACTTTGGATTATTTACCTAACCAGTTCTTTCCTATTTTCTATATATTTTCACACACACACACACACACACACACACACACACACACATATATATATATATATATATATATATATATATATATATATATATATATATATAAAGATTATACGTAGGTCTATATAGAAATCAACACGGGATAGCGACCGTAAGTTTCACGCCTTAAGCGATAACCAGACCGTCTGGTCCGTCTGAGACAGTGTTTATAATTTTATCCACACGGTTTATATCTACAAAGACGCCACAATACCATTAAGCTCTCTTAACACATAGATATAACAAATATATACATTTATATATATACACATATATGTGTGTGTGTGTGCGTGCGTGTGTGTGTAAATAATATATATATATATATATATATATATATATATAATTTCTATATATATTATATGTGAACGGCACTTGTTTGTCTGATCATCGGAAAAGCGTGAAACCCATAATTACAAATTCTTATCCATAACGCACACACACTCTTTGTCTCTCTCTCTCTCTCTCTCTCTCTCTATATATATATATATATATATATATATATATATATATATATATTTACTGCGAGTTTCACCTTTTACAAGGCCAGTGGGCCACTCGAGGTAGAGGTTTATATTTGTATAGGAGTGGATGATGTCGGTTAACGCTGGCCCAAAACAGTTTAAGATTGTAGTGATCGGGGAAACATGCTGTTGAGAGCCGGTTCAACGGGGCAATGGATCGCGTGAAGAAGTGGGTCAAGTGGAACTTACTCGATGAAACGAGATGAGAAACGTTCGAATACCCTCTTATGAAGAAATGACTTAACAAATTTTTGAAAAAGTACCGTTATTTTATATTGCCTTTCCACTAATATTTGAACACGAGGGTCGTACAAGAGAAGGCCGTAAAGTCTACAGAGACACTTCAATTACTTGCACTGTGAGTGTCTGCAATCAAGAAGATCCCTATCGGACGAAAGTGAACACTTACCAAGCAGATGACGACAAAGCTAAGTGTTGTCACATGGCCAGTTATGCGAAGGTAACTGTAAAATGAAACGGTTACACAATAAAACGCCCGGAAATCCCAAATGTTTATCTACCGGTAATCAAAAACTACCGGATGCGACATCCGGGGTAGCTTGAAGTTAATAAATACAAATCACACCTACACACGCCAAAAAGCGCTCAAACAAATATATATATATATATATATATATATATATATATATATATATATATATATATGAGTGTGTTTGTGTGTGCTATTTATCGTCAGCCATTTTATCTAATGCAGGACTCAGGCCTTCCCCAAGTTCCGTCTGAGATGGAAAACCGCGGTGTCGCTTCCGTTAAGTACGTGCAGAACAATTGGTGCTAGTAAATACGCCGCTGTTGTCGGGAGGGACGTCTCATCGTGGCTAATAAACATATTTCTACACGTGGTCGATGCCGAGACCGCTGCCTATTGCACGTTCTCATAACTAGGAAAATACTTAACAGCTAATGAAACGCTCAAATACTCATCTTTTCGACCGATTTTAAATTGCTTGACAGTGTCAGATGAATCTATTAGGTTGGTGCAAAAATAATATCGTTTTTTGACGTTAAGAAAATACTTCAAAAAACGATATTATTTTTGCACCAACCTAATATTAAATTCATTGACAAAATATCATATTTATAAATATAAAATCTCTACCCATAAACAATTTTCAAACTTTAAACGCTAAAGATAGATTCCTAACAATTTTCAAACTTGAATCTGTGAGTGTTTTTTTTTGGGAGGTGGGGGGCTAGGGGGCAACGTATATAAACATGATATTCAATTCATTTATCTTTCCATGACGATCAGTTTAGTTTATACGGAAAACCTAAAGCCGGTTGCGAAGATAAGCACTTTGAATTGTTGCTTTAGTTTATTTTAGTTTATTTTTTCTTGAAAATAAAAAAAAACGTTACTAGTGAGGAAATCTCATTAGAACTGGTCTAGATCCAGCACCCCACCCCCCGCATTTGTTAGCGGAACCGCGCTATTTGATAGACCATGTGTTTTCAGAGGTGTAGACTTATTCACCACGCCTGGGAAATTGCGGGCTGGTAAGACAATTTAACTTATAGTTAGAGGTTTTAAATTCAAAGATGTCATTCTCCTAGATCGAATGCCACCCAAGGCTACAGTCTACCCTGCTATTTACTTACAACTTGGGGTAGAAAATATGTATTACATGTAAATGAATGTGACGAACTCCATTGGAAATCGAACTCGGTTCGCCGATACCTCAACCCGAGCCGCTAACTGCTACTCCAACTTACTGAAAATGCTACTAAAATCTGCTCGCGTTAATTTCTGCTTAATTCGCCGTAATTGACCTGTGTTACTAACATTATTATACAAGTTATAATAGATAGATAGATAGATATATAGATAGATAGATAGATATGAACAGGAAGAGATAGATAGATAGATAGATAGATAGATAGATAGATAGATAGATAGATAGATAGATAGATAATTTTAACTTTGCCTGTCACAGTACCCCAAAATTGCGATACCAGTGGAGATCATACACTTTCGTCACAACTAGCGATATTGCCTACTAATCACCACTGAACAGCGCATTAGTTCTACAAACCAAAAATAAATATTATTCGCTGAACAACGATATTATAGCTTCATAATGTCTATGATTTGACAGTTTAGTGAAGTATTTTTTAACAAAAGCTTAAGATTTAAAATTGCATTACTAAATTGACTGATGAAAACGACAACGTCCTTTTCAGATACTTCTTGCAGAGCATTGTTTTCTACTTATCTACCTCATTACTTTCCTGGAAGGACAAAATCTATAAAAAAAATCAATGCTAGCATCGAGTCAGTGGCTTAAGACTGTTTTATTCTGAAATGGAATGTAAGGAAAATTACTGAAGGTTTGTTTAGAGTCTACATTGCATTATGACAGCATGTGTAAGAAAGGCCTTTGACAGTGTTAAAAATATTATACACCTTGGCTGGAGGTCTCCTAGATTTTGAAGCCCGTGTATTTAGCTTGCAAAGCCTATAGATAAATCCGGCACTGTTTGTAGCACAACGATTCGTTAGAGTTGATCTGATCTTCAATTCTCTTCAGCTTGTGATGAATGGAATGAAGACTGAAATCTAAAAATAATACATTTCCGTTTGTTGTTTATCAAATAATCATTAAACTCAGAAAAAATAAACAGATATATATATATATATATATATATATATATATATATATATATATATATATATATTTAAGCATTTCCCCCCAAGCAAGGCGGTATGACACAAGCACGCGATGGGTTACAGAGAGTGGGAGCGAGAGTAAATTCGCGTGATAGATGAAAAGATGAAGAGAAGGACAGGGAATAAATCAAGGCATCTGAAGATAATGATTGACATTATACTTGAATAGTTGGAGATTATAGCTATCAGGGAAACAAGTAATAAGAAGGGAATTCCACAGATGGGGGGTTGCGAGACATGAATCTATTGAAATAAAAGAGAGAGCTACATTTAACAGTTTTGACAGTGAAAGGGTGGGACCGAGATGCCAGCCTAGTTTTTCAGATTCCTCCACTTTACACACACGCGCTCAAATTTTGAATCAAACTCTTTATTCAATCTGCGAGTGGAGATTCTTCTCATTCCGTTGTCTCTGAGAAAATTATTGTTATTCTCAAAAACAATGTCAATATAATATTCCCTCACGAAAATAAGAATTATTCTTACAATTCAAAATATACAAAGGGTTGATAAACCGTAAAAAAAAACAAATCAATCAGTAACTGCTGGCTTTGATAGGGGAGATAACACATACGCTGACATTATCACGTTAGACCTTCCTTGCAACATTGCTGGTCTTTTCCGCTGAAACAAATTACATGACCCATTTTTGTTCTAGCAGACGCAGGCATTGAAGTTAGGGTCTCTATGTAATTCGATTCGCTTAACCAATACTTTTCTATACATGGCCACAGATAAAAAAAACAAATTTCTATAGCAAAATTCTTGCAATTAATCTAACATATGGACAACACAATCTTTCCAGTCATGTTTGTCAAGGGTTTGGCTGAAGTCAAATTTCGTATATCATTTCTTATATACAGTTGCATTGATATCGAAGATAAGTTTGAAGAACTGTTCGGTTTGGTTTTATTTGATGCATACGCACTGATAACTTGTGAGGCCGATACCCGACCTTGTCTGCTTGGGCGCCATTTTTTTTTTTTTTCGCTCAGCTTTTCTTTTTCAGGCTGCTGCGGTTATTTGCTTCTAAATTGCTTGCAACTTGGTGGATTGTGATATACCAAGCCTTATGCTTTTCCGAATCACAGATTGAACCTGATGCTTTCAAGGGAGATATAAAAGTACACTTTCAGATACGCTTAATATATTTGGATGGTCTAAATTAAGCATAAGAAATCTCTTTTAATTCTCCTGAATGTTTTACTTAATCTGAGAGAACATTCCTGACGTAGTAGGTACAATCCTTATTGGTAGCATTTCTATTAAGGTCCTGTGGCCAACTAAAGTGGATGTGCTGGTAATGTAGCGGTTACCGACCCAGAAAGAGAACTCGGCGAACCAGGTTCGGTTTCCGACAGACTTCTTTAAGCTGACTTTCACATAAATACCCTTGAAAAAGGTATGACCCTCTCTCTTCCATCCCTAGCTACTCCTTAAATAGAAGACTGACTAGGATCTCTAGCCTTTTTGCAGCAACCACTCTAGGAAAAGGAAAAGACAGCCTGCAGACAGATGGTCGTTGTCAGGCTATCTTGCTCTAGACACAACACTGCTGCTAAGGCTGCAGTACATTTAGCGTCCCCATGACTCTGATGATTTACTGAACATAATACAATTATATATATATATATATATATATATATATATATATATATATATAGTTTATGAAAAACTAAGTAATCCGTATGGGTAGACCCAAGAAGGATAAAATCCAGAGAGCTCAATATAAATCCAGATCAAATAATTTAAATAAAAACAGGCCACTTTAATGTTCCATGTAATAAATTATTTACCATAGCCCTTTTAAAGGACTGCGGATCATCAGAAGCTTTGGAAGTAAAGTCTGATGATCCGCAGTCCTTTAAAAGGGCTGTGGTGAAATAATTTATTACATGGAACCTTAAAGTGATCTGTTTTTATTTAAATTATATATATATATATATATATATATATATATATATATATATATGTGTGTGTGTGTGTGTGTGTGTGTGTGTGTGTGTGTGCGTGTGTGTGTGTGTGTGTAGTATTTATTCAAAAATTATAACATAAACATGTTATAACATCACTACAAAAATAGCCATTTTGTTTCAACATTTCTAGTGTCTTGTCAAGTGATGGTGTTGATTGTAGAATAAAGAGTTTTAGCAAGTTTAAAATCAACTAAATAACCCTCAATAGGGAAAATGCTATTACGTAAGCTACAATGACCAATCAAAATACAAGTATATGACAATTCAAAAAACTTGACAACAAACCTTGATACAATTAGAAATCATTCTGATTAATTTTTAAATTTACTATAAAGTTAAAAAATAAAAATTACAAATTTTAAATTTAACCTGCATTAAGTTTAAAATATAAAATTATTCGAAGAAACGGAGGTAAATACGCATATTTTATTATTTATTGTTTTAATCGAAAAGCCAAACATCGTAACAACTTAGATACAATGGACGGGATCTCAATTCTGATGATGTGGGCAGGGGAAGAAATTATACAAATGACAAGACACACACAATCACATCATAATACACAAACATGTAAATATATTCAGAAATATAAACACGCAAAAATACGAACGACACAGGAAATCGAGAAATCAACGCCAAAGAAAAAATATCAGACACATGTCCATACAATTAAAAGCATATACATGCAATCATACACGCATGATAATAAAGACATAGAGAGGCTCACCACGAATAAAATCTAAAATTATTTCTAAACAAGTACAATTAACAATCAAAATTTGCATACATGGGTAAAAATATATAGATAAAAAGATTAATGAAAGTTAAGAAAGGTATAATTGAAAAACAAATATTCTTGTATGAACAAAGCAAAGAAAAATACGAAAATATAAATACAAATGAAAAAACATATACGCATACACTTAAAAAATATAGCATCCAAATTCGCATACGTGGATATCTATCTATCTATCTATATATATATATATATATATAAATATATATATATATATATATATATATATATATATGTATGTATGATGGAATGTATGGTCGTCAGCAAAAGCAACAGTCCCAAAATATGAGCTAAGAATTGGAGACGTCAAAATCAAGCGAGTAGAGAATTGCTTGTGTGGGAATACAGAAGGTGATGATCTCACTTTGGTGGGTTTCATGTCAATCATTTAATAACGTTGCTCCATACAGTGATAAGAGTGTCAATCAATTTCAGTCGGTTTACAGTAGTCAAACCGAGAAGTTGCTTTCTTAGACTTGCGCCCAGCCCATGGCTTGGACAGAAGTTAAATTTTCCCCCTCCTTAAGAGCTTCCAAATCAATGGTGCCGTTTCACTTTGGGCATATATCTTTATAGAAAGAAATTCCGGCTCACAGTAATCCATTTGGGAAAATTCAAGTCTCATCGTTTCCTCATCGTTCCCGGCTGGAACATAGTAGATGAATCCGGTAGTTTGAATTTGTAGTCTGAAAAATGGCTTCTCCATACCCAGAAGTATCTCCATATTATATGTCAGACCCATACTTTTTGTTTCTCCTTATACTCTGCTTTGCTGTGTAGCTATATATATTTTTTCCGCGCGTGTAACGTGTATATATAGTTTTTTGTGTATGACTTAGTAGTATAAAAGCATCTCTTTGTCATTCCTTTTCCTTTGAGCAATCCCGTTCCGCCTGTGAAGTATGGTGTTATCAAATATATATATATATAAATATATATATATATATATATATATATATATATATATATATGAAGAAGTATAGGTTTAGGGTGTGCTATATTTATGGGATAAAGTGCTCAATATTAGATATAGATAACTATAAATATAAAAGTGAACATTGAAGTCATCACTCAGAAGTGACAGACTGTTTCGTGCTGGACGCAATATATATACCTTTCTTCCATCGCTCTCACCTCTTATACTGGTGACCAAGACCCGACAAAATTTCTGATATTATTGTCATCCATTAGAACTATCTGGAAAGAACACAGAAATTTAAAGGGACTGTGGAATACAGCAAAATGCCTTCCAAAATCTAAACAAATTATTAAGAATAAGAAAAATTTTATTAGAGACAAAGAAAGGAAGGCTGAACTGTTATGTAATATAAATTAACCTATATAGCAGGGAATGCTGGATAATTTTCTCACAGATGAAGAAGAGACTTTAGGCAAACTCGATGTGGTTCTGTAGAAGGATAATGAGGGTAACATTAATGGAATTTGTTATTAACGAAGTTTTAAGAAAAAAGGAAATACAGAGGACACCTGTAAGAAAGGAACTGTTAAAATCTCTAAGACACATAATGAGGAAAGTGGGCTTGGAGAATCCGTTACTCACGAAGCATAACGAGGGCCTGAATGAAACATCGAGAGTAAAATATGGAAATTGATGAGAATAGATAGCAAAACAAGGACTAGGAGGAATAATAAGGGGATAAATATTATTTAGAACTACAAAGAATTGGAAGTTGTGGAGAGTCATGAAAACCTAGATCCTGATGTGGAATACGAGACATCAAAGAATTATCTGTACTGTGAGATAATGTTCACCCTTGAAAGCAGAGGTATTAGACAATGAATAATATTCATTACCAAGAGATGTGCAATGTCTGTGCTTCAAATGATAATCTGTTTATATTCTTTTAATTTTATATTTTTCGTATAACACAGAGATAGCTGGGAAGTATATTTTCTGATAAAAATATGATTCCGAGGATTTAAAATATATTATTAGCTATTTTTGCATCGAGCAATGAATACTTCTACTTGTAAAATACAATATTTTTTAAGGCAATTCACCCCCAAGCAAGGAGAGAGTGCCATTAGCGCGCAAGGGGGTTACAGAGGATTGAGAACAAGAGTAAAGAGGCATGTTTGTGGAAAGGATACAGAGAAGGACGAAGAACAAGCTCAGGGTGCCAGATGTCGATTGACATTACACTTGAATATTTAAAGATTATAGTCATCGGGGAAGCAAGTAAGGGAAAGGGAGTTCCTCAGACAGGAACTACTGGAGAAGCATTTTGACAGTGAAAGGGTGGGACCTAGATGCCAGTCTGGTAGCTCACTCAAATTTATGTAGTCCGGGAACCAGCGAAATTGGCTCGACGGAACAGTTGCCGTGAAAATATTTGTAGAAGAGACAGAGGGAGGCCACAGCACGTCTGTGGGATAGAGATTGTAGACTAGATGCCAAATAAGGACCTATCATCTTGCATATTTGTTTCTGGATTTTGTCAAGGACCTCGAGACGTAATATTCCATGTAAGCAAAGAGGGATGGTTGATTTGTAGATTTGAAGGATGGACTTAGACGAGAAAAACTTTCTGGCACGACACAGAGAGCCAAATTTTATTGATTTAAAGTCGTATAATGCAGTGATTGATATTCAATAAGTTGTCACACAAACGGAATGTCGCCAACCTTGTTCTTGTGCGGGGGAGGGTGTAATGAATAGCGAATCAGAATGAGAAATCGAAAGAGCCGCGTTAGAATTCCAGTCGGGGTGGTTATATTCCATTATGAGCAAATAGACTTGGGAATGGTGTGAATTTATTTCTTAATCTCCCCTGTTGTGGGCTAAATAGTAGGGAAGACTGGGCTCTTTAACCTTGGTTGGCAACCAGTCTAGGAGGGGAACATCTCCGAATACAAATCCATATTTTGCCCTTGAGAAATACATTTTTTGCAGCTCGCGAAAAATTGTGGCATTCCCAATGACATTATGATCCCGACTGCGATCGACCTGATAATGATGATAATAATGATTCTTCAAAGATAAGATTTATAGTTTCTATCCTTTACATACCGAACTTAGACTACAACTAGAGTTATAAAATAAGCAATGTAAGCCGGTTATGTAAATAAGTGAGAAGACTCACTAATGAAGCCATGCGCCAGACTAGTTAAGCTTAAATATTCCCAAGCAAGACAGGGCATCTATCTTGAGGACATTCCAAAAATAGTTATGTCAAACCGTCCAGTAAACATTTCTAAATAAATATAATGTTACCGGGGAAAAGAAGATTCTAGTACACACTTATGCTGTTATCTACACAAACAAATCAACTCTAGGACAATAGATGTATTAATAATGGAATCATTTTAAATACATTAGATCAACTAATGCTCAGACGGGAGGTACTTGGCTCCCAGGGGAGAAATTTGAAATCTTAGAGAAGTAATTTCAACCACAGGAGGAATTTCTGCCATATGTAAAAGTCATGAGTGCAATTGAGAAAAAATACTAGATAAGGATTTTAAATTGCAGAGAAATGAAACATGGAACTCTGTAAACCAGTGCTTTAGATTATATATATATATATATATATATATATATATATATATATATATATATATATTCTCATTATATATATATATATATATAATGAGAACGAAAAGAATATAAAATAAAACGTCCATAATATTAAGTTAAGAGACACCTCAATACTAAAAGTAGAACAATAGTTATTATAAGTTGTTAGATATAAACAAACACGTAATCATTACAAAGATGCACATTTCTTTCAATGCTTAAAACTAAACATCTCATGTGGTGAACAAAGATAGTAATCAACCTGATGAGATGCTTAGCTTTAAATATGAAAACACATATGCCTCTTTGTCTCTATTACTTGTTTGTTCGTATGTAACAACTGATATATATATATATATATATATATATATATATATATATATATATATATATACTCGACTCTCCCGTCGAATTCGACGTATGAGGGTCAAGCAGATCCGTTCCCAGGAAACCGACAGTCCGACAATAGCACATGAGGATAGATTATAGTGGTGAATATTTCGTGCAGGAAGATCAGCACTTTTTGAAGGGACGAATACAGAGACCTGGTGCACTACGTGCCAAAAAGTCCCCAAACGACCCTCAGAATTTTGAATTCAGAGTTGTCCTTCTCCTAGACTAGTTGCCATCCAAGGCTATAGAACCCAGTCTGTCCTGCTACTTACCGATAGCTGGAGGGAGAAGAAGAGGATGCATACCTTTACAACGGTATTAGCACGTAATGAATGTAATGGATTCGACTTGAATTCTAACTCGGCTCTCCGATTCCTCAATCCAAGCCGATACTCCACCGTGCCTCCTATATATATATATATATATATATATATATATATATATATATATATGTATGTATGTGTGTGTGTGTGTGTGTATGTGTGTGTGTGTGCTGTAACCTAGAAAGGGTTACTGATTAAGGAATAACCAAAGTAGAGGTTGGAAATGCAATACTCGCCAGCGGCGTGAAGTAGGTAAACCACTGCTAGTGTGTTGGACTACATAGACCGCATACTACCCCCACTTGCAATAGTGCCCATTGTATTCATCAGGATTGGGACATATCCATTAGTGTTCATAGGTACGGTATATAACAATATATATATGAAGACAAAAGGAAAACTTTATTTTAGCCGGCGCGTTTCGTCCTCTAATGGATGTTATCAAGACATTTGCCTTGATAAAGTCCATCAGTGTACAAAACCCATCGGTGTAGTTTTCCTTTTGTCTTTATTCATATTGCCCTTTTATAGATATATTTTTATTTATATCTGAAAGTTTACACACATATACTCAGCACATATACACCCAACCATACACACACACACACACACACATATATATATATATATATATATATATATATATATATATATATATGGTTCCCGTATGATCACGACCAAATTTAAGCAATATTGAGCCTGGTCAATACCTCGATGGGAATACCAGGTACTGTAAGCTTGGATGAACTGGTGGTGCAATGGCTAATGTACACCCAGTAATCACCAGAAAAACAGAATAGACCTTGCTACCCATAATGCACCACTGATCAGTATATATAGATATTGAGCCAAAACAGACTACATTACATTAAAGCATGAAACAGATTGCCATCGTTTGATGCTGACTTCAGTGTCCACTTATATATATATAGGTACAGGGTGCCTTAAAAGTTTCGCCAGATCCTTCACTAAAGCGACGACTTGCCTCATCTGCATTTGAGCCCGACTGATAGTAATGTCGGACAATAGCAATTCAGTGATTCTGTTTTAATCTAAAAGCCATGTTCCTGAAGCTTCAAAAACTGCAATAAAATAAAAACTACAATAATACAATCAAATAAAATTTAAGCCAAACTTTTTATACATCCCGTTAATATATATATATATATATATATATATATATATATATATATATATATATATATATAAGGTATGTTTTGGTAGCAATTATTTATCCGAGCATGCTTAATTATATTCAACCAACAGGGTCTATCCGATTCATTTTTATTGCATTTTTCCAGTTTCCGAATAAGATGCTGTATATAAGGAGTGAACATGTGGAAAAAACTTGCCAAAGTACTTTTTTCTGTTCGTTTTGTTTTCTTCGCGTAATTATTATCAATAACTTGATACCTGAAAAACTCCTCCTGATGTAAATGTGTTGTTTATGAAATTCTCATGCCCTCTCCGAGATTCTCTTTCCAATATCATCAAATCTAAATACAACTTTAAATTATTATATCGACCACGCATGCACCCCGAACTCTCGTGGTGGACTTATCACTTGTCAAAATGTAGTGCAATTTGTGCATATATTGATCAGGACGTCTCAACCACAAAATGCAACTATCAAAAGAAATCACAATAGATAATGCCAAAATATAGAAATTCTAGAAGAAAAATGAAAGCCCTACCTTAATTAAATATATTTCACGAGAGGAGACCGTATCTTAAAATATTTAATATACATAAAAAAAAACCCTCTTCTTCGTGAGTATATGTAATGACATGAACATAACATCCCTTTAATCTGATGACGTCCTTAAGGACGAAACGCGAAAAGTTTTTTTTTTTCCATTTTATCGTAGTTATTTATAAAATTCTGATATACATCTTATTCGAAAATTGGTAAAAATACTATAAAAAATTAAACAGATTTATCAGTTGAATTTAATAAAACCTTTTGGCATATATATATATATATATATATATATATATAACGGGTGATTCATTAAGACGGATTATATATAAGGGTGTTTCATTAAGACGGATCAAAGTCAGCAGCAAATAAATCAGAGTTATTGGTGAAAACTTATTTATAAATGTCCGCCAAATTTGCAAGAAAAAGAAAAAATCATCAGGCGCTTAAACTTAATTCACATTTAATATCGGGACACCATATATATATATATATATATATATATATATATATATATATATATATAATATATAAACACCTACAGTAAAATGAAATTAATATGAAAAGCTAGAAGATGTAAGCCATTGAATGACCGATGTCCTTTGTACTTACATGAGAAACTATAGATTACTGGATTTATATAAAATATATAAAAAATAAAAGTTTATTAATCAGAGAAATTTAGCTATTTTTGCCGTGATTGTCAAAAATTTTACTTAAATAATATTTAAATATAAATTTTAAAAAAAAATGTGACCTAGTAATATATATACTTATACTTGATGTGAAAATAATTTTACATACTGTAAGTGATTCTAATACATTTACTTAATTTAAAAAGAAATATTGTATATTAAAAATTAAAAGTGATTTTTTTTTAATCGTAATGAAATAAAACGTATTCTAACTTAACTCCCCTCCCAAAATCTTTAAGTATACAAATAGAAAAAAATGCCGTAAGAATTTTTGCCGTTAACAATAAATTTAAAAAAAAATCCAGACGACATGCATTTAACGAATGTCAGAATTCATTGAAAAATACATCCCTACTCCCTACCAAAACGTAACTAATAACTGATACATCAAAATACAGCGATAATGAACACCCAAACACCCCTTGTCTGGATGAATAGATTTCTCTGTATCCTTGGAAACGTGAATTATGATTTTTTGGTGTACCTTTAAAAACACAGTAATTCTAAAAGTTACTCCAAAATTCGCTTGAGGATGAAATGGAACTGATGTCTTTAATTTATATACAAAATTAAATTCGAAACTTTTAGCTTCCATTTTTGAAACATGGTTAGAACTGTGTAGCGAAAAAAATATTTTAAATCAATTAATTTATAATATATATATATATATATATATATATATATAGTTAAATTCAGAGATCAATTGAAACCAAATGAATTTAGATAGAATATACGCAAAACGCATATTTAAAAAATTAAATTTTAAATTCTCAACAACCCTTCTCTTTTATGCGCATGTGTAATCACATCAACCTAAACATCACTTTAATCCCATGAAAATATAAAGGAGGAAACGCCCCACACGAAAACAATATATATATATATATATATATATATATATATATATATATATATATATATATATATATAGCGAGAGAGAGAGAGAGTTTTAAATATTAGAAGACAAGCAAATAACGCTACCTTGGTTTCTACATTTCGGCATTTTGAGCCCTTTTTGATACTACTGTTTCTTGGTCTAATTCAATTCTGATCAATAACTGTTTTACACACACACACACACACACACACACACACACACACACACACATATATATATATATATATATATATATATATATATATATATATATAATAAAATGTTTATATTAGATTTGTAACCTGTAGTCGATTTTCTTGATTACACAGCGGCCCTTTTATAAATGCCCTTCGGTTTTAGTTTCCCCCGCCCCATCTCTCCCCCCACACCTTTTTCTTTTCTTTTCCTCTCCATCTTTTATGTTCTGATCTTTAAGATTAAATCGTCTATTGTGTGTGTATGTCAACACCATATGTATCTTTTCCGATAAATCTTTAATATATTAGACATCCGAGTATATTCATATTTCTCTCACTTAAACCGTCTTTGACTCCCCTCTTTAAAACTTCTGTCTGTTAAATTTTAATCCCCCCTTCATCTTTAGATTTTCCTGTTCTTCTCTCGTCTGTTACCCCTCTCTATAGCTTTCATTTACTCTAACATTCATCCCACACTCTCATACATACAGTCTCACTAAATTTGATTTTTTATTCCCGGAGTGTTTTTTTTCTGTTTTCTTTTTGAATTTGTAGGTCTGATGAATTGGATCGTATTTACGATTCCAATGGAATAAATTATGACCATGGAATATTAGTGTTTAAGACTTTTTATTATATCCTTACTCTGTAGCGTACACCTGGATTCTGTCCTCTTAGATTTATTTTTTATACAAATACATATGTATCTGTTTGTATGCATGTATATATATATTTTAGATATATGATTGCATATGTATGTGTATATTTACCACTAATATTATCTATCTATCTATCTATCTATCAGTATGCATATATATATATATATATATATATATCTGATAGTTTTGTGGTCGATGCAAAACGGGCCTCTTGATGCCCTGAGTTTAGAACTAAATTTTGAAACCAGGCTTAAGAATAGGAGACTTAAATAAATATATTGGAACATATATATATATATATATATATGTATGTATATATAGGATGATTGTAAAATAACTCCATAACTTATGTATGATGGCCTCTCCCATCTAACTATAATTTTTACAAGACTGGAGAATCCATCGTACATAAAATAGGAATTTACTTTTCAATCCCCCTGTATATGAATGTAATCTTTACGTATGAATGAGACCATTCTTTAAATACTTGTGGATGGTGACGTCCAGAAGCTGCTTCGGGTCCGATATAATTACATCTTTTCGTATCCGGCTTGTCACAATCCTCTGTTAAAAGCAGTTGGTGAAAATGCAGTCTGTTTTGTTTCTTGGCAACAATACCATCAGCAGTATCCCTGATAATACGTCAATCTTCTATTTCGTTTTTGACGTTGAACTAGGTTAACAATAATAACGTCTCAAAAATTTCGTTGCAGTTTATTTTTTTTTTTTTTGGGGGGGACAAGAATTTTTCGATGAAGCATTTTTGCTATTAAATTCTTTGTTACTTCTTTTACGCAATTAAACACTGGGATGGCGAAAGTTGACTTCCAAAAGCTAAGCTATGAAAAAACAAAGAAAATGTACGTGCCTGTTACGTAATATCGGTCCTCATAGTATATTGTAATTCATACTGGAAAATCTCTACACAGCTGAAGAAGATAATTAATCAACGGATATGTGTCTCTACACAAAGGATGCTGGGAATACCATGAACTGAACACGTGTGCAACAACGACGTCTTAGAGAAAATAGAAACAAAAAAGGACTCTTAGAATTATAAAGTGATAATTCAAATTTCTAGGACAACTAATGAGGAAAGAGGGCTTAGAAAATGTAACATTCACAGGATATTTTGAAGGTAATCTCTCTCTATATATATATTAGATATATATGGAGAACACATGTATATTTTATGAAATGTTAATTTATTCGAAACTTAATAAATTATTATAATAATTTATTAATTACTTAGCAAATATTACCCAAGCCAGTGTTCTTCCTTTTCTTAATACTTACATTACGGAAAATGCAACATCGGAATCTAAAGGCGCATTGGGATAGTGAAAGATGCTTTTAAAAAGCCAAGAAAAGTATTAATGAACAGAAAAATTTCATTAGAAAACAGGGTAAAGAGCACTAAAATGTTATGCAAAATCGGTCTTTCTATATAGCAGTAAATGCTGGACATTCTCCTCACAGATGAAGAAGAGACTTGAGAGAACAGAAATGTGGTCCTACAGAAGGATACAGAGAATCCCATGGACTGAACATGTGCACAACGATGAAGTTTTAAAGTAAATGGAAACAAAAATGACACTGGGAATCAGAAAGAGACGATTGAAATTCATAAGGCACATATTGAGGAAAGAAGGCTAAGAAAATGTAAAACTCACAGGGCATATTGAAAGGTGCCTTTTCCGTTTTTCTTGTATATCATCCGTCGTCGGCATCCGTCCGTCTCGAGAGACGATGGAATAGCGCAGTGCGCTACGAGCCTAGGCTGGATATTTGGAGAACTAGGCCTGCTCAGACATCTAGTTCCCTGTCTCGGCCTTGCTAGCAGAGTCCAAAGGAAAGGATAAACCAATACAGTTTGGTACCAGCGCGGCTGCAGGAGTTGCCGGAAGGTAGCACAAAGTGCCTTGTATATCTCATACCCACAAAACATAATATACATGTCCATTAAGACTAGAGATCTTTCACTACAGAGCAATATGCTCTGTAGTAGTAGTGGTAGTCAAAATATGAGATTTTCTAAGCAAGCTTAAATTCGTTAATGTGAAATTATTAAAATGTAAACGATTCTCTACACATTCTTTGTCAAAATATGTTTCGGCTTTAAATAACCCATAAAAGGTTGATAAGCCGTAAAAAACAAGTCAATAAATCAACAATCTCACTCTTCGAGGGGAATTTAATGCTTGTTCAAAAGTGTCAAATGCAAATTGCGACCAACATAGCGAGATAAATATTACGTTGGTGCAAAAATAATGACGTAATAATGTCGTTTTTGACGTTAAAAAAATACGTCAAAAAACGACATTATTACGTCATGATTTTTGCACCAACCTAATAGAAATCTATTAGAACGACTGAACATATTTTTCTTTGATTACTTCTTTCGTTTGCTTTCCTTTTTCTTTCCTATTACTTTCTCTCTTTTTCTTGGATTTATCATTTTTTTTTTTTCATTTTTTCCTTCGTTATTTCGATTCTAGTTTGATTTTTTTTCTTTTTTCCTTTGTTCGTTTTTATATTTTATATTTTTGTCTTTCCTTCTCTTTCTTACTTTTACTTTCATTCAATTTTTCTTTTCTTTTTTTTCTATTCAGTCATTATTTCTATTTCACTGTCTGTTTTTCTCTTTCTTTTTTTCGATATTTCCTTTTCAAACATGTCTTCTCTCTCTCTCTCGCTCTCTCGCTCTCTCTCTCTTTCTCTCTCTCTTTCTCTCTCTTTGCATTTTATTTTCTTTATATCCCTCCTTTTCGTTTCTTTCTCTCATACAGTAGGTGTTTTTTCTTTCTCTTCATTTTCCGCCTGTTTTTCTCCTTAAATACATTTCACCTTTCTTTCTACAATAATTTTTCTAAGTTTCATGCATTATTATTTATGTAAGTAAAAATATAACCTTGTAATTAGCGAAAAAAATATTCAAAATCATTTATAGTGGGGTTTTCTTGTGTCTGATTCATGCGCGTTGTCGCCTCATCACTTGAACTGTTTACACATTTATTCATACCCTTATGGGAAAATAGTGCGTTAATCTAAAGACTAAAAATGGTCATTTATGTTATATTTAATAGCAAATTAACAGTTTGCTCTCTTAAAAATGTTGATACATCCTTTGAGAAATGTATTAATCTGTGTTAAAAAAAATCTATTTGAAAGGTTATATAAAATTTTAAAAGATTTTTAATGTTTTAGGAATTTTCATTCAGTCTCATTCTCTCTTTCTATCACTCTCACTTTCCCCCACCTTCTCTCTCTCTCTCTCATCAATCTCTTTCTAGTCCCTCTCACTTTCTTTCTCACACATCTCTCTCACCTAACACTTTTTTCTATCAGACATCTTTACCTTTCTTTTTTTTTTCTCTCTCACATCATTACCTTTGTATCTATTTTATTCTCTTTCCTCTCTCTTCTCTTTCATCTTTCACTATACCGAGTGTAACAGCAAAATTGTCCAAATCTTGTAACAGCATGGAATAATTGTACATCCTACAAATATCTAAAAATCATTAATCCAATAGAGTTTCTTTTTCCAGGTTTTCAGATAAGACGTTTAGCCATCTTGAAACCATTTGTCATAAGAATCAGTGAAAAACCCTTTGAGTTATTCAGCTAGAAAGAGAACAGGTTAAAATCATTTTGTGTCAGCCCTACTATGTCACCAAAACTGAGCAATGGTAAGAGGAAAAAGATCATTCAGGTCTTTAGTAATGGTACCAACATTCATACTCTGGCTTCCATCTTCAAAG
>OZ010576.1:109351036-109486036 GCA_963932145.1 Acanthosepion lycidas | reverse complement strand
GAAAAGAAAACTACATTCTTCGTGGACGGAATGAAAATGCATTGAACATTTGGAAAAATGTGTAGCACTACATGGGGGTACTGAAATGTTATTGACTTGGGCAAGAAAGGGTTTTAAAACATATCTGATGTTATCTTGTTTTGTGTCAGATTCTGAGAAATCGGTCGAAACGAGAGCTCTTTACCGCGAAAACGTATATATTGTTTGGTGAATGATGTCCCAATCTTCTTTTTGGTAAGCAACCCCCGTCATTGTAGGAGTGTTTCTAAAAGAGAAAAGCACAATTACATGAACGCAATACCGTAGAGTTTTGTTTATTCATTTATTTATTTTCTGCTCCATTATTGGTTGGAATTTCGATGACGTTTAAACGGGGTCTACTTTTATGTCTGACATTTTAGTATGACTCCTGATATGAACATTGAGTACGTTCTGGGCATCAGTCTAAATTCCTTTCTTAAGGATTGGGGTTTTTCTTCAAAGAGCAGTCATTCTGTGTCTAGACGTTCGTGTATATATGACTCTGAAGAAACATCTAATATGCAACCATACGAAACAAGATATCCCTAGACATGGGCACTGGAACAAAAACAGTAGATTAAATAATGCATTCAGTCTGGAATTCCCTGTAGGTTACTCCGATCGATATACATCTGATGAAGGCAGGAGGGTACAACGACTGAAACGCTGTGATAAAAACAAAGATGAGCACAATAGTCTGAATGCAAATAGTATAAACAAATATATTTTGATAACTCAAACAGACACAGTTTTACCTTTGTTCCTTTTTTGTTAACCATATAATAACTGTTCTCCTAGTAACATCTGCATGAAACTCTGATTGATACAACTTACGGGAATTCGCTAAATTTCAGTCTTTCTTAATCAATGATTTCCCGACCGACAGATCTTATCTGGAAAGCAAGTAGCCAGAAGAACGATCCACAAGCGAGACAAGAAACTGTTAGCATAGAACTTACAATTACATTTAGTGATTTCAACATTTGAAAAGCTGAGAGCTATCCGCCAATCTAGTACTGTGCTCTAATTCATAAAGACTAGATACCATAGAGAAAATTTCATCAGAACAATTACCATGAAAATATTTATAGAAAATGCATAAGGAAGTTACATTACGCCGGTGTGGAATGTGACTGAAGACAATATTTACTTGGTTAAAATCAGTAGTTAACCTTTTTTGATTCACGGACCACCCCCCTTAGTCACTGAACCCTATAAGAACTATCCCTTCATAGACAGATAGATACTCACTATTTGATTGGCTTTTCCCAACACACGTACGTGCATTTCTCCATATTGCACCCTCATGCCCACTGAACACACACAGGTTTCTTCTGGATCGGCCACGCTTGAAAGAAATTGTGATAAATTAATCCTCAGTTGAAGATAATCAAGCTGTTATAAATCGTGGAAAATGAGAATTATCACTTGATCTTATGGAGTAGCAAAAGATGGCAGTACGGGAGAGAATGATGACACACATTCAAATTGCAAACGTAGACACAACAGCAAATCAAGAGACGCCTAGCTGTCGGCACTGTAAGTAGTGGCTGGGTGTGTTTCTTTATTTCTTTTAATGGAAAACAGTTAATTGGGAAAAGGGCTGTATAGCGAATATAAACGTTATTTTTTACTTGATCATCTCGGACCCACGGAAACACATCCATTGCCCTCCTAAGAGTCCATGAACTCCATCTTAAGAATCCCTGATATAAATAAAGTGGATCAGGAAATAATTGTGTAGGGGCAAACTCATCGGTGAAGGACGGCAATAAGAAATGCAGAAACTCTTTTCACACATACGAGATTCAGATAGAATAATTTCTAAAAAATAAAATAGATAGTGGCTCAGATTGAGGAATCGGAGAGCATTCTCTTGCTAATACTCTTGAAAATGTCATAAAGTAATCTCTTCTGCCCCTGCCAGCTATGAGTAAATAGAAGGACTGGCTGGATCCTGGCTTGGGTGGCAACTGGTCTAGAACGAAAAACTCTGAATTCTGGAGAGGCTTTGTTAGGCAATCTTGCTCAGGAAAACATAAATGCTACTGCGGTATATGCTGCCCCTATGACACAATTGACTTACGGGTTTCGTTATCGTGAAAAATAAAATTTAATGAAGTTTATTTTTAATATATTTTGTTTAAAAGCGCATCCAAGTTTGTTTGTTTTTCAGCAAAGTCATTTTTAAGCATATCCTGGGTGTAAAACTTTACTTTATTCTTCATTTCACTAGACAATTATTTTACTGTCAGAATTATTCAGATATAAATTAATTACTATAATATACATTGACCATCGTTTTAGAAAATTCATCTTGATTATTACACTCACAGCGATTCGACCATTGTACTCTACCTTCTTCAAATGTGTGTGATACTCTGTAACAATACCGGAATTTTGGACCGGACCCAGCGAAAAAAGATAGCCCCCTACCTACAACATGAGACCAAACACATAAGTGGCGATGCAGAAACATGCAAGCGTGAGATGATAAAAAGGTATAAAAAAAACTTTTAGGTTAACAACTATATCGGGACTATAATATCAGCTTCTATGAACAGGGACAGGAGAGAGGAGCACATCGATAAGAAATCTATCACAGTCTGTCTACCATATATAAAGGGTACAGTTAAAAAGATTCGAAGGATATGTATTCCATACAACAACAGGATGGTACCCAAAAACATATGAGGTTGGTGCAAAAAGAATATTGCTTTTTGACGTTAAAAAATACGTCAAAAAACGATATTATTTTTGCACAACCTAATATTAGCCTTTCAAATATATCTCCCTGGAATCAAACTACAATTCTTCCATTGCATTCAGTTCTGTCAAAAAATACAAGTGCATAACTAACTGCTATTTAAAAGTAATGATGGCGAAATATTGAAAGGCTAGAATCCAAGAAGTCGTTGAAATCAGGTCAAAGTTGGACATGTATAGAAGAAAAGTGTAGATATGAATCCATGAGGAACAAAGTCAAGATAATAATAAAAAGTGTAGATATGAATCCATGAGAAACAAAGTCAAGATAATAATAAAAAGTGTAGATATCAATCCATGAGGAACAAAGTCAAGATAATAATAAAAAGTGTAAATATCAATCCATGAGGAACAAAGTCAAGATAATAATAAAAAGTGTAGATATCAATCCATGAGGAACAAAGTCAAGATAATAATAATAAAAAGTGTAGATATCAATCCATGAGGAACAAAGTCAAGATAATAATAAAAAGTGTAGATATCAATCCATGAGGAACAAAGTCAAGATAATAATAAAAAGTGTAGATATGAATCCATGAGGAACAAAGTCAAGATAATAATAAAAAGTTTAGATATTAATCCATGAGGAACAAAGTCAAGATAATAATAAAAAGTGTAGATATGAATCCCTGAGGAACAAAGTCAGAATAATAATAAAAAATGTAGATATGAATCAATGAGGAACAAAGTCAAGATAATAATAAAAAGTGTAGATATCAATCCATAAGAAACAAAGTCAAGATAATAATAAAAAGTTTAGATATGAATCCATGAGGAACAAAGTCAAGATAATAATAAAAAGTGTAGATATGAATCCATGAGAAACAAAGTCAAGATAATAATAAAAAGTGTAGATATGAATCCATGAGGAACAAAGTCAAGATAATAATAAAAAGTGTAGATATGAATCCATGAGGAACAAAGTCAGAATAATAATAAAAAATGTCGATATGAATCCATGAGGAACAAAGTCAAGATAATAATAAAAAGTGTAGATATCAATCCATGAGGAACAAAGTCAAGATAATAATAAAAAGTGTAGATATGAATGCATGAGGAACAAAGTCAAGATAATAATAAAAAGTGTAGATATCGATCCATGTGGAACGAAGTCAAGATAATAAAAAGTGTAGATATCGATCCATGAGGAACGAAGTCAGTATAATAATAAAGTCAAGTTAATTATAAAATGTGTAGATATCAATCCATGAGGAACGAAGTCAAGATAATAATAAAAAGTGCAGATATCAATCCATGAGAAACGAAGTCAAGATAATAATAAAAAGTGTAGATATCAATCCATGAGGAATGAAGTCAAGATAATAATAAAAAGTGTAGATATCAATCCAGGAGGAATGAAGTCAAAATAATAATAAAAAGTGTAGATATCAATCCATGAGGAACGAAATCAAGATAATAATAAAAAGTGTAGGTATCAATCCATGAGGAATAAAGTCAAGATAATAATAAAAAGTGTAGTTATCAATCCATAAGGATAGAAGTCAAGATAATAATAAAAAGTGTAGATATCAATCCATGAGGATCAAAGTTAACATAATAATAAAAGTGTAGATATCAATCCATGAGAAACAAAGTCAAGATAATAATAAAAAGTGTAGATATGAATCCATGAGGAACAAAGTCAAAATAATAATAAAAAATGTAGATATCAATCCATGAGGAACAAAGTCAAGATAATAATAAAAAGTGTAGATATCAATCCATGAGGAATGAAGTCAAGATAATAATAAAAAGTGTAGATATCAATCCAGGAGGAATGAAGTCAAAATAATAATAAAAAGTGTAGATATCAATCCATGAGGAACGAAATCAAGATAATAATAAAAAGTGTAGATATCAATCCATGAGGAATAAAGTCAAGATAATAATAAAAAGTGTAGATATCTATCTATGAGGAATGAAGTCAAGATAATAATACAGAAAACAACACCGAATGATAGAGATTAGCTGAAAGAATCAAAGCCCATGCTTAGCTCGACAGCAGACCTAGAATAAAGATGAACACGAATTGGGATACTATGATTAAAAATAAGATTTTCCAGAATCTATCATACCTTCTTCCTTGCACTTAATATTTTTGCCACATTTGGTCTGATGACCCAGCTGTATATATATCGAGATTCTTGATAAAATCCAAAGAAGAATTTGCAACTGATCCTGAGATGTCATCTCGGATTTAAGCACGTTCTCACCACGTAGCGTTCCTGTGGATTCTTCTATAAATAATTTCATGACAATATTTCTTTAGAACTTTTCTCTATAGTACATAATTCTTATGAATTTATGTGCAGTACTAAATTGGCGGTAAGGTCACATCATTTTACAATTAAAATGGTGGAGATGTAACTGTATGTTCTATGCTAAGAGTTTCTTCTCTCGCACTTCTCCTTCTAGAAACTTCTCTTTCGGTTTCTTGCTTCCCAGTCAAGTTTCATCTACAAAAAATTAAATTCATTTTCAATGGCTATCATCTACGTTCCTAATTTTTGTTACTTTATTGTCCTCTCTCATTAATAGTGTTTTCCTATATTCTCTAACACGCACTAACTCCCTTGAGTCTTACTTGGGGTGAAATCGTTTTAAAAAAGACAGTCCAAAATATCTACTACCTAATTAGACATAACCGCATTATTTGTATTCAATGGCCTCTAGTATAATTGGAAATATATCCGTTGGCACCTACGCTGCAGCTGTTAGGATAAAACGATAGACCTTGCCACCCATAATGCACCAATGCCCAGTATATATAAATAGTCCATCCACAACGCGATACGCATGGCCTGAAAATTGTATTCAAGAATAAAACAGACTGTCGTCGCTTGGTGTTGACTTCATTCTCCATGTTTATATTTACATAGACTCTATCTTTGAGAGTATATATATATATATATATATATATATATATATATATATATATATATATATATATATATATTCCAAACCATCTCAGCTTGGATTATTAAAAATAGTTCTAAATTAAAAGAGCCTAGTGGCTACAATCCATGTATTTAAACCAAACGGTATTAACAAAACTTTGAATAAAATATGAATGGAATGTCTGTCGTATGTTTAGAAAATTTCTTCTTATTCTGAAAAGATAAAGTTTTGACTCAAGGGAAGGTTGATTAAGATTCAGAATCTGTTCTAACTTGAAAAGAAAATAGAAAGTGTGGGCCACTGAAACTGAATTCAACCCTAATGACAGGCTTTTACACCTTGGGGACGTTTTCTGCCAGGACTAATTTGCAATATCTCACCTGAATCGGGGACGTAGGGATTCTAAAACGAAAGGAAATGTTAATACGGATAATTCAAGTCTCTAGTTTACTTCTTTTTTTTTTTGCACTACTTGGTCATGTGTGGTAGAATGCAAAATTTATCGAGGACCGATGTCGAAAAAGACTCATAGTTACAATAAATATATTAACTGTTTAGTTTTTGATAAAACATCTACATTTTAACACCTCAAATAAATTAAGATCAATACCAATGAGTGTCATGCCTGGTCTAGCTTCATGGCACATATTATTGTTATTATTATTATTATTATTATTATTTCTTTTGATCTCTGTTGTTATCACATTTCTTTCAGGGTCCCAACCACAGACCTAAGGTTGGAGATGGCTTCAAAACTTTTGGCACTGCTCATTTTTGTAAAAAAAAAAAAAGTTTACCCACATTCTATATAGTTAAAGCTCTTCGTAATATGTGAACTGTATTTGGGAGTACAATTTGTTGTATTTCTTTAAGGCATGGCCTATTAGGAATCTCTTCAATGTGTCTCTAAGACTCTTTTCCATTTAATCCGAGGGTTCCAACTACAACTGAAATTACCGATGTCCTCATCTACCATATTTTTGAGAATTCCATTTGAAGATCATTGTATTTTGATAATCTTATGAAAATTATTATTATTATTATTATTATTATTATTATTATTATTATTATTATTATTATTATTTACATTTATTATTTATTTATTTACTGGTGTACTATTTTACACGAAAAGCAAAGATACAAAATTGATTAAAAAATCGTGACGGTGAATACAAACACAATTTAACAAATGTCAGTGTTCTAGGAATTGCGCGAACTATCTTTGTTAAAGTACCACCTTCTTGTTCTTCTATGCGTCATATTCTAGTCATGGCTCATCCCACAAGCTCTTAACATTTTTAGCTCTTATTAAAGTTTCTATTTGTGCTGTCTCTCCTAATCTGTTTTTCAAATCATTCACACAAGCTCTTTAGGTAATTTATACACTACTTTCCTCTGTTCTTCTTGCCTTCAGTTGTTTAAAAGACACCAGTGCTTTCAATTGGGTTTATATATACTGATCAGTGAAAATCAAACATGTGTTCACAACTGGTTTCTGCCAGTCAGCTTTTAGCATAACGAACAAAATCGCAAACATCGTAATCCTTAGTACTTTTCTTTTTGTGTGCCGTGTCCTTTCAGGACGTAGGTGATTATGGCTTTTCACTTCCTCCTATCCCTTGTGGCTCTTAATAAGTTTCATGCCTCTGCCAACTCCCTCAGACCAAGTTCTGCCATCCACTTGCTTAAGCCAGCCAGGTATGCCATGCATTGCTTTTCCTTGTCTCTTTTTCCCTCTATTCGATCTGTGGGTATCAGATTCTACAGTTCCTCCTTTCTCATTACGTGTCCCAGAAATTTCATGTCTCTTCTTTACGTTAAGTATAATCTTTCTACTTGTTTGCAAGACCAAGAACTCATCGTTGCTCACACACTCGCTCCATGATATCCTTAGCATCCTCCTGTAGAACCAGATCTCTGCCGCCTCAAGT
Source organism: Acanthosepion lycidas (assembly GCA_963932145.1). Classification (NCBI taxonomy): domain Eukaryota; kingdom Metazoa; phylum Mollusca; class Cephalopoda; order Sepiida; family Sepiidae; genus Acanthosepion; species Acanthosepion lycidas. Next base: position 109,478,420 of record OZ010576.1, on the reverse strand, counting down.
TTCTTCTTCATCTTTGAGGAGACTATCCAACATTCGCTGCCGTATAGGGGGACAGAGGTAGACGTAAACCATTCCAGGTCTTTACGTATCATTCTCGCCTTAAAAACCCCTCTTGATGTAGCGCCATTTGCCAAATTGTCTTCCATACTGTTTTTATACGCTGAACACTGAATATTTTTCGATGGGTCATTTTATACACCTTCCTGGAGTATGGCTTACAAAACTTTACTTAATTACCAAAGAACGCTTCGAAAAATCAGTCTTTGCAAGAATGAACAGTGTCACCAGTCATCAATTCTCAATTCTCCTTTAATTAACCAATAATTTAAAACTGGCAAAAAACAGTCGGTCCACGATGTCTAATGGATTTTCCGAATATAATTTCTATTCCAGAACATGAGATATCAAAAGCAATCCTGTCGTAAAACACCATAACAGATAACGTGTTTATTGTATTCGCGTTGTTTCTTTTTTATTTTATAACAAAAAAAAAAACAAAAAAAAAAACATGCTACTAAATTTGCATTCAGACGTAGCATCCAAAATCAGATTGAAGAAGAATTTTCTTTTTTTCCTTTTTAAAGACAATTCGGATTGTTTATTTCCTTTTTAAAGGCAATTCGGAATTTATCAACTAACACCAACCCGAACATCAAGAGAAAGGAATTTATGTCTCCGGATGTTTACAGAAATGTGCGGGGATTGAGACAAGGCGAGAAAAACACGCAGATCACGCTTGTTATCTTGGATTACCTGGGGGCCATGTTCATCCATTAAGAAAGACAGACTGGCAGACATTTTTTTTTTTTTACTTTATTTTGAAAATTATGGATAACAAGATGAAGGACCATCCTCTACTAATATTACTTTTACATAAGAGGTATAAAATTATTTTTCTGTCTGTGTGCCTCCCTGTAAAGATTAATCTATCTATCTAACTTGCTAGCTAGTTAGCCTTCTGTGTTTTTCTCTTTTCAATTTATTTTGCTGTTGAATGTGTGTGTGTATATATATATATATGTGTGTGTGTGTGTGTGTGTCTTCTCACACAATTTCTTTCTCTCTCTCTCTCTCTCTTTCTTTCTTTCTCTCTTTCTTTCTCCCTTTCTCTATCTATCTCATTCTCGGCGCTATTCATGCCTTTCTCTTCTATTTGAATTTCTCTGAGTTGTAGTCTACGAAATATTTCTGTGTCATCATAGCGGACTTTATATCCCTACAGATATGAGCGTTCCTCTCTCTCTCTCTCTCTCTCTCTCTCTCTCTCTCTCTCTCTCTCTCTCTCTCTCTCCATTACAGAAATATCCATTTTCTTAACTTAGCCTTTTATCCTGAATGCATTTGTCTGCATGCGCGTGTGTGTATGTTTGTGTGTATGACAATGTCGGTACGTGATTTTTTCTGCTATTGCCGGAACAAAGAAGATAATTACAGGAGAGACTGAAAGATCTAGTGAGAGTAAAGAGATCAGGGATGAATGAATTCATGCCTCCACCCTGAAGAGCTTTAGTGGGGAGAAAACATAAAAAAAAGCTTTTGTTAGATTTCATATTCGATTCGCCTAATAACATTCACTACACATGATATTTCTGCTATGTATCTTGATACTGCAGAAAGTCGACATTTATGGCTCTCCACAAATCCCTGTTTTTATCATCCCTCTTTTTCCATGTTCTGTCGTCCATTCTCACAAACCAGCAAAGTATTAGGTTGGTGCAAAAATAATGACGTAATAATGTCGTTTTTTGACGTTAAAAAATAGGTCAAAAAACGACATTATTACGTCATTATTTTTGCACCAACCTGATAGTTTCCTTGCTTTTATTGCCATCGTTATGAGTGTAATGTTATGGTTTTATTTTTAATAATAATGTTTGTTACTAGCTTAATCATATATATAGAAGAGACGCTAATAAGTTACCTTGAATCCAAAATTTGACGAAATGACCAAACATTATATGTATATATAAATATATATATATATATTTATTTTTTATTTTTGTGTAGTTTTAAAGAGTTCTTGTCAAGACGAGAGGTTTTTCACTACAGCTTGTAATATTAGCAATTATATGTTCTCAATTTATGCACTAAGTCTTTGTGAAAAAGTATTTTTCGGTTCCTGCTTCTAACGAAATACAACATATGTGTTTTATTAATTAATTATCTTTTACATGCCAATGATCTTTGCTATAAATGGAGCATATGCCAACAGACACGATTAATATTTCAAATTTAATCTAATCCAATAAAAACGACGATGTTTACTTGTATCCGTTTTAATGTGGATTAAACAGAATGGCTCTGGTGCTGAACTTTAGTCTGTAAATATAACTCGTCGATGAACATGAAATAGTTTTGTAATGTCAACGAATACTCGTTGCCACGTTCTTAATGCTCGTTGTAGTAGAGACTTTGTAGTTGCAGATACAACTATAGTAACGCCGTTGAACAATATTGGTATCAGAAGCCTTCTAATAACACTCGCACTAATAGTACTTGCTCGATAATACTCGCTCGAAAAGTAAACACCGAACAGTAATCCGAATAGAGAAATAGTATAGTGAAAAGTATAGTGTACAAAGATAGTGTGATCCGTTTAGTAATAGAGGATAGAATAGAAATTGTGATCAATTGGATGCTATTAATACTATACTGTCTATGGGTTTTCTTTATGATCACATGATCTACTTATTCAAAATAATTCATGTTTTTGCTCTCTGGTGATCTGTGTTCAAACTCCAGTGTCGGCAGCGACACTTTATTCCTATATAACAGATATATATGTCGTCATGTCTATCGTCATCGAGGGCTCAGCAGCTAAGTGTAATGTCAAAACAGCTATTTCCCAGCCAAATTACAAAGTGAAACAGCTTTTTACACGACTACGCATCAACCAAACATCAGAAGTGTTCGAATTATAGGCGCTTATGAAAATATCTATTTATTTTTTAAAAAATGTGTCGTGTGTTGGCTATACACGAACGATGGAATCGGAAAGTCAAATCTAAAGTCGATCTAAAATAAGCTGCATTCATTTCAAACTAATACCCTTGAGAACAGAATAAATATATGACATCAAAATAAAATACTTGATTAACAAGAATTCTAAAACAGTAAATTTGAACATCATTTTGAAACAAAGAAATATTAAATATTTTTAAAGAAATATAAGAACAGAATTTTATTATAAACCGTATATATATATATTTTTTTTTTTAATTTTTTTTTTTTTACAAATTTCAGGGCATTTGACAATGAATACAATTTCGTCATCGAAAACCGTTTTCATGTTTCCAGAATCTGTTGTTTGCTTCACAAATTCGGATTGCCCGTAGTTCAAATTCCACGAATTTCGTGACTATTTAGATTGAAATGATGTTTTATTTCTTGGTCTCTTAAATGTTATATTTATATATCTTTTCTCTGCACAAAGCGTGCTTGGCTACTTACGCAATAAAATTCCCATTCTTTCCACGAAAGACAGCGTACCACTTCTATAAGCAGCAGCGGCCAATCTTTGAATATTGACAGATCAAATGGTTTTAGATCAACGAAAAAGACGACAGGGATTAAATGTACATCAGTAAATATTGACGTGGTGAACCAGCAAAGATTGAAAGTGCGAATAACAATGTGTCCACTGAATGTTAAATTACTCTACCAATGACATAAGTTACAAAATGTAAAACAGGAAAGGCTGAACATGAATATTCTGAAAGTATGCCAAAGGAGAACAAACAAACAAACGATGGTGGTTATAAAAGGGTCAATCAAAGGATCATATTAGCAGTTAGGTAGGAAAATGAAAGAGGATAGAGACTAATATTAGATAAACACTAGAAATGCATTTTGGGTTGCTGCCAAATTTGAGAAATAGCGCAATAAATAAATGAAAGTAAGCAAAAGGGGAATGGTTTAAAAGTGAGCTAGGATAAAAAGAATGCAGAACACAAATGTAGTAGATATATCGAAAATGATAAAAGTTATAACAGGACAGAAAATGTGCTTTTCGGCAGGATGCATAAAATAATAGAGGGCTTGAGAGCCACTCAAATTAGCGGTTAGACTAATAATGAATGAGTTATCTGATCTAAATGCAAAACTGGAGGAAATGAATGAGAAGGAAGGATTTGACTTGAAGAGGTCAAGAGGTCAAGTCTTTAGTGAAGCACTAACGCGGAATTTGTTCACAAAGTTGCAGTTCTTGGGTAAAAGAGCACTGAGTGTAAATTAGTTTCTTACATTTGGGGCACGATGTAAATGATAATGATTCGACGAAAGTGACATGGCGTGTCCTAGTTGTAAAGGTCTAAACAGGGGGAACTAAGGAATGAGGTGCTGTTCTGAACACTTGTCATGGAATAGCGATAGGTTAACAGTAAGTAATTTGTGGGAATGGAATTGTAGACTTCATAATAAGGCAACATCCACAAAACCATGTAATAGAGACGTCGTAAACTATCAATTTAAACAAAAAACGGGAAGTTGTGGAGAACCATGACCAGCTACGACAGTATATTATATATGATATGTCCCTATAATACGTGGCTTCTACGTCATAAAGGGACATGTCATGTACTGTTTGAAGGACAGTTTTAAGTACACTATGTGCTAGCGTCGGGGAACTGTAATTCTCCATGTATAAAACGCACATTTCTCAGACTTTTGAGCCTAAAAATTAAAGTAGATATTATACACGAGAAATTAATATTGTTTTTTCGGCCACGTGCGTTCGCATATTCGGGATGGTATGACTAAAAATAAGTTATATCAGTAGTCCTAAATAAACAATGTGTAGTCATTAACCAAACAGTTTGTGTTTTTTTAACTATTCACATTGATATTAAACCAATCTTGGTCTGCTTTATTGCTGTCCATGTCAAAAGTCGACATCATGACAGTTTTATGTCTGCTGTCAGGGTAGTAGCTGTCTTTGTCGTCTTCGATGCCCTCGTCGTCTACAGAATCATCACGTCTTTCTTCCGATAAAAGAACGTTATCTTCACTGCTGTATACTGCGATCGTGATACACTTACCAAAATCTCCTTAAACATCTCATGACGAAGTAACAACTGTGTTGTCGTTGTCTGAGTTTTAGATGATGCAACATGCTCCACTGGTATTCAATGTCGTGAAAAATTCTAATGTATGAATGTATCATGAAACTGAGAGCTCACGCGTACTTTCTTTCTTTGTTGCTCAACTCGTGGGAGGAGCCGGATCGTGGCCCTTTACGAGGTTAGATCAGTGATGTCCAATTTATTTCTCTGTGTCACATTTTCGGAATTAAAATTTGCTCGCGTCTCACCAAATTTCATGTGATAAAAAATTACATTTAAAAATAAAAATAACGACTAATAGTACGTTAAATATAATATATTACACAAATAACTAATAATGTGATTAAAGTACACAAATTTAATGAATGATATGAAGTTGTTTTAACAAGTAATCTCCAGAAAGGAGATCTCGATAAAAGGTGTAAGCAGCCTTACGGCAGAGAAGGTCAAGAGAGAGTATTAAAGGGAGATAACCGCGAACATAATCATTGTTAGCTCTCTCTCCTTCAGTTTGCGGACCCTAGTTACTATATTCTTAATACTTGATATAATGCAAAAATATCACAATGATAAAAATCCATCAATAATTATTTATAACTATTTATACCGGGACTCATGCATGCTATTATAAGTAAAGCATAATAATAATTTAAATTTTGAAACCACAATTATTTTTTGTTATATAAAAATTTTTAAACTCTTTCTAAAGCGTACGTTGTCTTTCAATACTATCCTCTTCCGACTCACCTGCTATCTTCTTCCGCCTCACCTGCTATATTCTTCCGCTTCACCTGCTACCTTCTTCCGCCTCACCTGCTATCCTCTTCCGCCTCACCTGCTACCTTCTTCCGCCTCACCTGCTACCTTCTTCCGCCTCACCTGCTATCTTCCGCCTCGCCTGCTATATTCTTCCGCCTCACCTGCTACCTTCTTCCGACTCACCTGCTATCCTCTTCCGCCTCACCTGCTACCTTCTTCCGCCTCACCTGCTATCTTCTTCCGCCTCACCTGCTATCCTCTTCCGCCGTACCTATGAGAGATGATTATTTCAAAGAATTATAATACATAGCAAATGTAGCGAAGGGAACATTTCTACAGCCTTAGATAAGGTTATCGTTAACCACGTAGTAGAAACAGAAATCTTTTATTTACAGTAAGGCTTATGGGCACGCGTGCCGCTACGAAGACTTTCACTAACGCTGCGACACTATAGTGAAGGTTTTCAGCAGTGCTGTGACGGTCAGATGAGGGACTGGAATGTTATGAGAACAACTATCTTCATGCAAATGTTGATTGGTTTTGATGTAAACCTGCGGAGAGACATGCAGGCCGAACACTTAGCAACCTGACGCGGGCTTACTTTTCTCACTTCATTTTGGTGTTTGCGAAGCGAACATCGAACAGCGCCATGCTCTACCCGTTTACAATAGTTGGGAAGTGGTGAGCATTGTTAATTTAAGCATTCCATTCCCGAAGGAATCACCCAATAGAAAACAGAAATCCTGTTTTCCCTCCCGTGGACAATGTACCGATGATCAGGGATGGGGCAATGCCGAAGACATATTAATAATTTGGATTAAAATGATCTTGAACAGAAAATCAACATCCTTTACCAAGAGTTCCAAGAAACGGGACTCAAAATAAGCCTTTTCAAAACAGAAACTATAATCTGGGATTGGAATGAAAGCAGGTATAGCATATACATTGAATCCATCATAAAAATTCAGGATGTGAAATTAGTAAATACTAAACACTTCAGATATCTTAACATATGCATCATTTATAACAAATTTAGTATAGGAGAAAACGAAATTGAACATAGAATAGGCTTCAACAGAGATAGAATGTAAATAATGATAACTCCTCAACCCAGAAATTTAGCTACTCATCTATGATATGGGGTTGCATGTCAGGAGCCAGAGGAGATGTCAGTTATTATCTGAACAGTTAATGCAATTCAGGTATATACTGAAATTTTGGACAATTTTATCATTCTGTTACTAAAAATATGTTTCATGATGAAGTCAATTATTAGTTTGATATTACTTCTTTTTACAGAGAAGTGTTGAACATTTTCTGTCATAAAAACCTAAACAGGAGCAACAAATTACTAATTGTCTTTCTTTTTTATGTTGATAATTTCTTCCTTAACATTCAAGGATTTCATATTTTTTTCATTTAATTGATCTAAAAAAAAGTAAGCTATTAATTTAAAGTATTTTTTTCTTTAAATGAAGCCATAATGTTCTACTTTTAAACAAACATTGTTGTGGTATATGTGTGATTTATTTGTTGTGTAGTAAAAAAAAAAAGCTGGGGTGAATATCCTAAGTATTAGGTTGGTGCAAAAATAATGACGTAATAATGTCGTTTTTTGACGTTAAAAAATACGTCAAAAAACGACATTATTACGTCATTATTTTTGCACCAACCTAATATAATGCTTCAATAATTTCTGCCCGGGGCAGTATATATTGTGTATATTTATATTGATGTGGCTATGCATGGGTCATTGTTATTATTGCATTAATGAGTTAGTCATCAGTGTATATATGTAAGCAATCATACTGATGACATACGAATCCATAGTTAGAATAAGAATGATCTTGAATATAAAATCAACATCCTCTACCAAGTGTTACAAGAAATAGGATTCAAAATAAACCATTCCAAAACAGAAACAATGATCCGGAATTGGAATGAAAGCAGTGGTGGCACCAATCCTGATTCCATCATAAAAATCCAGCATGGAGAATTAGTAAATACCAAACATTTCAAATACCTCGGTGTATGAATCAGTTATAACGCATTTAGTATAGGAGATAAGGAAATTGAACATAGAATAGACTGCGCCAGAGATAGTTTTGCCCAACGCCGCAAGTTGCTACAAAACCAAAAATTAACCTGGAGACCCAAGTTATGTTCTTAAATAGCCTCGTCAGATCGAGACTTTCGTATGTTTGTCATGCCTGGCACCAAACCTGTCATCTCTATATAACTGCTTTCTAAGATCAACGGTTAAAAATTACTTCGATCGAGGACCATACTTCAACGAAAATTCTGAAATGGCGCTAAACAATCGCAAAAAGTTGTACCAGATAAAAGAAACAACACTGAAGAACTTTCAAGAGAAGCAACAAGTAAAATGGATAGCACATGCAACACGAAGAGAAAATAAAGTTATAATCAACATGATGACATCCCACAATACTTCAAATAAATGGTTAGGAAGAAAGCCCCTATCAACACTGGAAAGAGCGATAACAGATGCTGAACATATTTTCATGAAAAATTGTTTTCAGAAAAATATTTTAAAACTTTCAGCCGGTAGTAGTACTGTCTACTAGGTCAATGAATGCCGAATGTTTCCTTATAAGGAAACGGCTAATTTTCATGTATATTCAGAGCAGTATTTAACCCGTTCTGCTGCTATTCTTGAAAAAAAAAGATGTATTCTTCCAGCAGGATAGCTTGCTGGCTTGTAGAATAGCTACACCTATAACCCAATGAATATATATGGGTTGTGCTGGGACAACGCCTAACTCCTTCAATGAACTGACAAAGAACATTTGGTGCATTATTTCAACAGATGTGTAATAATATAACTTAGCATATCTTATGATCTTTTAGTGTTAAGACGCAGGGTGATTTTGAGGCAATACTTCAGGGGAAAATGCGTATTTGCATACGAGAAATACGGTATGTGTTTACCTGTGTTATTTAGTACTTACATATATTAGTGTGTATCAGGTTTTTTTTAATATAGAACAATATAGAAACGCACGACGATTTACGTTCTTATTCTTTTTTCTCTTTTTTTCATCGTCTTCTTCTTCTTCTATTTCTTCTTCTTCTATTTCTTCTTCTTCTATTTTTCTTCTTCTTCTTCAAGATGTCAGGTTTTAGTGTCGACTATCTCACAAGTTTATTACTTGCGCTTATGCATTTGCCGCAACTCCAAGAATTCTTTGTTGTCAGGAAACTTTTTCTGTGTCTCTTCCTTGCCCGTCGCGATGCCACCTGCCGAAAAAAAAAATCACGGAAACCATATATTTTTTTTGCTTCAAATCACTCTCCTGAATGACAGTCGAAGTCAGCAGCATTAGGTGGGTCGGTTGGTTGGTTGTAAAACATCTAAAAGTCGAATGTATGAACACACTGATGCTTGCTTTTCTTTGACAGACAAATTCAACATTATAGGAAAACTGAAAGTGAAAGTTGCTTTTGTTTAACTAAAATATTTTCTCAATATTACAGGATCTTGCAAGCCATTTGTATTTGTAGCACTTAAGAAATTTTGTCTTATTGCTAATCTCTTCTAATCCATGTTCTGCCCGACATTTACACAAGCTCGTTAGGTAGATTAGACACAGCTTTCCTCTGTCTCTTTTGACTTCATTTTGTCTTGTGAGTGTTAATTTATCCAAACCCTCTTTCTACATTATATGACCTAGAAAATTTATCTATCTCTTTCTGATGTTTCCATTTTCTTATAAACGTCGTCGTTGCTCACGTATTCAGTCCATGATATCCTCAGCACCTTTCTGTATAACCACATGTTTGTTGTCTCAAGTCTTTTTTCATCTGTGAGAAGATTGTCCAGTAGTTACTGACATATAAGAGGACCGATATTGCAGAACAATTCAGTCTTCTCTTCTTTACTTTGTTTCTAATGACATTTTTCTGTTTCTTAATACTTTCTTAATACATCTTTTGCTATCCCAATGCGCCTTCCGGTTCCGGTGTGACGTTGTAAGAATATAAGAAAAGACAAGTACAGTTCATTAGCATACGTAGAAAAGACAGTGGTTAACTCTGGAGATGAAGAGGTCAAGATTGTAGGAATCGGGAAAAGTTTTTCCAGGGGTCTGTTGCACAAAGCAACAGTTCTTGGGAACAAGCTGTCTGTGTGGAACTTACTTCTTACTTATGGAATACGGAGGGTATAAGGGTGATTGATTCTAGTAAGCGTAACATGGCAGGCCCAAGTTGAAAAGGACTGGGGTGGTGTTACCAAGGAATGTAGCTCATGCCAGGGAAACAGCGACAGAGTAGCGAGAAACTTGCGATATTTCGCAGGTTTGAGTTTCATAATATTAACAGGGTGTACTGAAAATGTCTCTACTTGGCCAACTTGACATTGTAAAAAATATTCCGAGGGTTGGTCATTTAAGAATTTTTTTGGCATTCCTTCATACGCAGGGTCAACCACGTATTTAAGAAGAGCTTAATAATTAGAAGCCGAGTTAACCTTATGCTACCCTGCATGCGCATACTTATTTCACTTTTAGGCGTAACGAGAGCTTTAACATGAGAGCTTCTAATCTGGCATTAGAAATGAAAAATGGAGTTCTTGATTTCTGCATGAAATTCAGAAAATCTTTCTTTCAACTTATTAAAATATTTTATACTTTTTAAATTGTTTCGGTTTTTTTAATGTTAAAGTTTAATTTCACTTTGCAAACTACCACTGTGTGATCCACTGCGGTATTAAACTTGTTCATGTCGGTAATGTTTCAAGCTTTGTCAAGCGTTACAAAATCACTTTCATTTTCTCTTTAAGCATTTGGCTTTCAAAATTCTTTTACCTCCTCTGCGATTTTGGAAAATAAACCCAGAAGGCATATTAGTAGATATAAACAAATATCATGTAAAACATTTACGATCTATTGGCAACATTTTACTAACACACACCGACACACAAAGGAATCATATTTATTTTTTAAATAATTATAATCTAAGCTCTACTTCTGGATGGAGCACTGTTTTTTTAAAATAAAAACAAAAATACTAAAGAACCCTGGACTACTTACCTAACGTGTTCTTTCCTATTTTTCTACATACTTGCACCACGCACACACACACACACATATATATATATATATATATATATATATATATATATATATATATATATATATATATATATATATATATACTTTTGGACAGTTTATACAGACTTTGTGCCCAGAAAAGAAAACACTTGTGCGAACACAAGAAAAATTAAAGCTCAATCGCAGTACCTTGTCAATCGTCTTTAATGAAACATGTATAAAAAAGGGGGATTGCTGCCGAAATAGAGAATTATATATATATATAGAGAGAGAGAGAGACTGGCACTTCTTGGTTTTGACCTCACTGTCCACTTTTATATTTACATAGTGAATACGTTTACCCATAAATATAGCATACCATAAAACAATATTTTTATCATATATATATATATATATATATATATATATATATATAGTGCTGTTCGATAAAAGTGACATCTTATCCTTTGAATTTAGCTCAACTTTCGTTTCATCGGAGAAGAGAACATTCTTCCAGTCTTCTACGGTGACATTTTTGTAATAGTGAGCCCATTCAAGTCTCTTGGATTTGTTGGCTTTGCTTATTAGCGGCTTGAACCTTCGTGTACAAGATTTGTATCCTTGTTCTAACAGCCACCGACAGACTGCTGAAGTGGCAAGACTAACACTTTGCTCTTCACTTAGACTGGCTGCAAATTCTTGGCTAGTTATGGTCCTATTTTTCACAACTTCTCTCTTGATTACCCTGCCAATTCTATCATCAACCTTTTTCTTTCGTCCCCTTGCAGGAGTGGTACCATTATGTGCCCTAAACACTCGAGATACAGTTGATTGCGAGGTTATAGCAATTTCTGCAATTTCTCTCGTAGACTTGCCTGCTTTTGAGAGGGCAATAAAAGATGCCTTAAGTGGTTCTGATGTGTGTTTGTACCCTTTCATCTGGTTAGTGACTTGAGTGGCTATTTCAAGCTGTTATTATACTGTATGAGGCTTTCTGGAATATTCTGGAATACTCTGGAATACTCTAGATTTAATTTAAGCTGTTCTAGAATTCTCTAGAATATTGTTCTGAGTGTATTGTAAAATAGTTTTCAATATTTTGTCAAAAGCTCTTAAAATTTACCAGTTTAATTATTAGAATGTGATATCTGAGTCACTTTTTTTTCACAGAGTTTTTTTCCTGAATCTCATTTATATCCAAAATTATAATTATCAATAGAATACCTTAGGGTGAATAAACTTTTTTCCTAGGTGGTCGGGTAGGGGTCTTTATATTAATAAGATTAAAAATGCTTTTAATCCCAAAAACAATAGACAGAAAATATTTTTAGTAAAAAAATCAGGTGAGTCACTTTTATCGAACAGCACTGTAAATATATATATATATATATATATATATATATATATATATATGGAGAGAGAGAGAGAGAGAGTAGTTTGTTAGAAAGAAAGAGAGAACTAAGCAGATTAATATCTGCTCTTACAACTTTTCTTAGTAAAAAGTTCTGATCATGATGTTTTCGAAACATATCTCTGTAACATTCGCACTTCACATTTTAATATACCAATTCACTAAATTAAATCCATTGAACTGTATCCTCATAAAGTAAGAGGCTAAGTGACCTCAAACATTTCCCTTATAAAGCCAATAAATGATGCTTCATATTTTTAATATTTCTAATCACGGCTATTATTAGCCTTTTACAGACAACACATAGCCTTATTCTCTAATTAGCTGTCTTCCTAAAAGTTTTAAAATTCCTGTCTGAACCTAAACGAAGAACCTTTAGGATTGCATAATTATACACCTTTTTTTACTTCTTGTTTTATCATATCGTAATTTTAAAAGAATTTAAAAAAAAAAAATAAAGGTCCAGTTACCCTATCATATTTTACGCTACGGCATTTAAAGTTTGAACAATCTAGGTAGATAGTTGTCTTAAATTATTAGTGCAATCATATTTTCGAGGGCCAGGGGTTCCATATTGAAAATCTGGATCAAAAAGATGTAAAATGCAAGTAAACATTTCAGACGACATTGAGTGCTACATACGTAAATGGTATCATCTTGTTAAAAATGGGTTTCTGAAATCTCTTTGGGCGTGGTTGTCGAAGCTCCTGGCTAAATCAGAGAAAGGATGCCAACTAAATTGAATTATTCACTCGCATAGGTAACATTCCTTTGCGAATCAGTTTAAAAATATGCGCGCATTAACGAATCTGTATAAGGTAAGGACAGAAAGAGATGGCTAAAGAATGAAAAGTTTAAACTAAGCAAACACTCATACGGTTCAATTACCGATCGAGATTACAAGATCTTCTGTAAAGTCCTTTATTTTACTTGATATTATAACTATTTCTGAATCCCCTATTAAGCACTAAGCGCTAAGTTTTTTTTTAGTTTGTTATTTTTTACGGCTTATCAACCTTTTGAAAATTATTTAAAACCAGAAAATATTTTTAGATTTTTTTAGAGATAATAATAATTTGCTGATACAAGTTCTACAAATTAACCCATAACTGGAGGGAGAAAAGGTGGATTCATACATTTGTAGAGAGTATTTGCGACTAAGTGAATATAATGACACTGACTGGAGTTGGAACTCGGCTCTCTATTTTTCAATTTCGAGTCGTTACCCATTACACCACCCGCACATCCAAACTTAAAGCACCTGGTATTCCTAAGCCGTCACCCATCTAGGTACCGAACAGACTCGACGTTGCCTTACTTCGGTGATCGCGCGGGAACCAGTGTTTCAACGTGATATGCCCGTAAGCCCACGCTAAGTTTACAATACAATACACATAATAATAGATATACATGATAAAACCGGATTTATATGATGTCACAGTTTTATGTAATATTGTCACAGATCCACAAGAACAGGCAATTATGTTTCTATAGTGAATTGTTTTTTAAGGTTTCCGGGTGACACACACATAAAGCATTCAGCTTCATATATTAGATTATCAGGTGAAATCTCTAAATAACAAAGTAAAGAGGGAAATCAAGAAAAACTGTTTCCACAGTCAGCATTAAAAGAACATGTTTTAAGTTTACACATGATTCAGAATAGATATTAGTGACAAAATGAACGTAAAATATTTCTGTTATCTGATATACTGAAACGTTATTAATATACAATGAATTTTGGATCAATTATCATCGTCGCTGTTAATGGACCATTCACTTGACGAAAGTATGCATAAAATAAAATTAATATAGCAAAGGTCCTTTTACCCTGTTTCAAAGATGTGGCAAAAAACTACAAAAAGGTATCGTATATTATTATTCCCCTTAAGTAACCCTTCACGCAATCATCTCAAAACGTCACGGGATAGAAGCTGTATACAAAAATAATCGTTGTATTGTTGGTAATTTTTTTAAATGTATTGTTGGTAATTTTTTTAATATATTGTTGCTAATTTTACTATAAAAATGTATTGTTGGTAATTTTATTATAAAAATGTACTGTTGATTTTTGTTTGGGAGTTCACTGTTTACCCATAGCTGGGAGCCTGACAGGTACTACCACTAAATATTCATAAAATAAAACTAATGTAGTAAAGTTCACTTTACCCCATATCAAAGATGTACCAAGAAAACGTACAAAAATATAGGCGATGTATATTATTAGGTTGGTGCAAAAATAAAGACGTAATAATGTCGTTTTTTGACGTTAGAAATAGGTCAAAAAACGACATTATTACGTCATTATTTTTGCACCAACCTAATATTAGTCCTCTTAAGTAACACCTCACGTAATAATCTCAGAAATATAAGGTTTCCATTGAGACAAAATGCGGTTAAAATGTAATAACATCTCAACATAATATTTGTAGAAAACAAAAAAAAAACGATATTCGAGAAGAGACCCCAAAATCAAGCATAGCAGATCAAATGTGAACAAAGGAATTGCAATTACTTTCTGGAATTAAATCACTATGACTTAAAATGAACCCTATTGAAAATACAGAATCAAACGTTTTATCCTAATCTATTGCGTTCTCTTTAGCAGGCATTTGTGCTATTTTTCTACTCACACCGGCTATGGGTTAAACAGCAGCGTTAACTGGGTTCTATAGTCTTGGGTAACAACTCTGAATAATTGTGGATTGCGTAAATAGAAACAACACCATCATCTTTGCCAATAACTCACCGTATTTTACAAATAATAAAGAAAAGGCAACTGTCAGGAGGCATGATCCCCAATGTCCTGAAGCGACACAGAATGTAAAAAAAAAAAAATAGAAAGTAAAGTATTATACAGGAACCCCCAAAATTGTACGAAATAAAATAAATCGTATAATCGAAAAAACTGCACAGCCCATCAACGCCATACTATAATCCGACGCAACTAATAAACAGAGATAACATTGCAGTGAAATTTCACCTTTTGATACAGCCAAGCATGTCATCGTCAGAAACCAGAACAAAATATAGTTGATCAATATTAGAATACTTTAAAGTTATGCATTGAACACAAACATGAACTCATTTGCTCTACTAGTCGAATATATGTTAACAATCTGTTAATACTAGACCGGCAGTAATTGTATTTTGACCCGATGTGTACCTAAGCTCATTTTGTATTTTGATCTTTTCCGTGTATAATCGTTAAAATGATCAAAATTAATACTCACCTGGTATTAAAAAAATACGTTTTAAAATGTTTTACTAGTGTAACAATATTCACTAAAAGGTTAGGACAAATAGTAATCAAAACTTTCATGTCTTGAAGGAAAGATTTTACTTTGTCAGTCTCATTGGATCATGAATTTATTTTGAAAAAAGTATAGCATCGGTCCGCCGAGAATTCGCTTACTCTTCAATTTAAAAAGTTCATTTCAAAGGAATCTAAAATATAACAGCACTGTTTTCTGGTGGGAAACATGCTTTGTTGAAATTATTAGAATGTTCTTGTCATTTCAAATTCATTATTTGCTTGTCTTGGCCTTTTTTGTGAATTTTTTTCTTTGATCTAAAGAGGGGGAGATATTCGGCTCCAAAGGGAGCAATCACAAACATATGGGAATTCATTTGCATCAGAGAAGGAATTGGGGAGGAACATCAATATCTGCCATACGCCTAATGGTGAAAAATTATTCGATGACAGCTCGAAATGGGAGAGAAATTAAGAAACCTGCAACAGAAAGGGCCAGGAATGTGATCATGGACTCTGAGAACCACTGCTATATATTGGGTTGGCCAAAAATTTCGTTCGGTTTATTAATACTTAATTTACTTAATAAGCAAAACAAATTTTGGTCAACCCAATCGATTTAAATTTTAGTTATCATCGAAACCGATTGACCGTTAATGAAATGATATATGGCAAGACAGAATTAGGAATGGGGGTAAATGAGAAGTAAGATAATGTGAACATAGAGTGATGCAAAATTATAAGAGATATTTTCACAAAGATGTAGCGAAAAGTCTTCAGTACCCTACACAAAGCAAAATTAAACAGATTCTGTTCCTGTTGAAATAACCTTTGTACACAATGACAATCTCTTTTATAAGTAGACTTTAGCTCTGAAACCACATCTGCTAGTATTTATTTGTCTCATCAGAGTCCATTTCGTACATTTATAAATCTACCATTCGTCCATGCACTGAATCCTGTTGCCAAATCTGATCTGGTGCTCCTGATATTTATCTCGAGGTTCTTGACAAAATCCAGAGAAAGCTCTGCAATGTAATCGATCCTGACTTGGCATATCTATCAGAGCTGACATAGTTGACCTAGATGCTGCTCTTGAAAAGGACCTTCAATCAATGGTTAACTGGGGTTTGTAAATTTTAATACCTCCAAAATAAACTCCTCTCATTTAATCGTCATAGAGAAACTTTCCTGCCTGCCATCAGCATGGCTGATGTTTGACTCCTGGAGGTCGTCTCACTGTTGTCAACTGACTTGAAGTGGAACAACTACATTGAATCAATAGCTGCGTCTACTGCAAGGAAATGTTCATTATGTCGTACCAGAAGGTTTTTTCGCGTCAGAGTCCATCTTGCACATTTACAAACCTATTATTCAGACGTTCATTCAATACTTTTGCCATATATGGTCTGGTGATCCTGCAATTTATCTCGAGGTTTTTGACACAATTCAAAGAAGGATCTGCAATGTAATCGATCCTGATTTGGCATATCGACTTCAGTCACTTTCTCACAGACGTAATGTAGATTCCCTCTCTTTTTTCTACAGATATTTTCATTGCATCTGCTCTGACGAGCTATTTTCACTGGTACCCCGACTAAGTGAATTTAAGTGTGCTACTAGATTGGCATCATGATCCCACCCATTTACTGTTGAAATAGTTAATTGCAATTGCCACTTCTACTCCAACAGTTTCTTTTCTCGCACTTCCCCCCTTCCGTTTACTTGCTTCCATGATAACTACAATCTTCAAAAATTCAAATGCAACATCAGTCACCATGTTCTGTCTTCTTGAATTCCGTTCAGATTTTATCCTTTCCTCAATCCCTATCCCTATACCCAATCTCACACCCTGTAGCCCCCCCATCCCCGCGTGCTAGTGGCATTCCTCGGAATCTATCTTACATATTTATAAGTCTACTATTCGTTCATGCATTGAATATTGCTGTCACATTTGGTCTACTGCTTCTGCTATATATTTAGAGTTTCTTGATAAAACACAAAGAACAATCTGCAATGTTATAAGTCCAGACTCAGCATCTCGGTTTCAGTCACTTTCCCACCGCCGTCACGTAGTTTCTGTGTGCTTTTTCTATAAATATTTTCATAGTAATTATTCCGATGAACTTTCATCTAAGCGCCTAGACTCTATGAATTTAACCGCAGTACTACAGGGTAGTCCGAATATCTTGTCACCCCTACCTGATGACGAGACTTTCGAACCATCCTGTAGATTAAGGTTATCATTTTACAGTTGAAATGACTAGATATAACCGTAAGTTCTATGCTAGGACTTTCTTCTCTGGTACTCCTCACAAATGGAACTCTTTTCTAGTTTCTTGTTTTCCAGTAAACTTTGATCTTCTAAAATTTAAACGTAATGTGCGTCATTATCTTCTGTCTTCTTAATTCTTTTTCTTTTATTGTCTTCTCTCCTAAATAATGTTTTCTTTTTCTCATATTCTCTAACACTCAGTAACCCCCACCCTCGCCCAATTTGCACCTTACTGCCTTTTTTGCCTTACTTGGGATGAAATGATAAAAATATTATACGGAAGAAAAAAATTATATATACTTCCGTACATATATATATATATATATATATATATATATATATATATATATATATATATTAGGTTGGTGCAAAAATAATGACGTTTTTTGACGTTAAAAAATACGTTAAAAACGTCATTATTTTTGCACCAACCTAATAAGAGTTTATATTGAAGAAGGCCGCAAAATTAGAAACACGTTTAGCAGAATTCTGGAAAATAGAGTATAATATATATTTTAAAGTAAAAAAAAAAAAATCCACCTTTCCGCCAAAAACGTTTGAGGTTTATCTTCTTTTTAAAATATACACATTTCTCTCGTTGCAATAACTATAGCCTCTACCCTATATCTATATCTATCTATATATATATATATATATATAGATAGATAGATAGGTAGATAGATAGATAGATAGATAGATAGATAGATTATCTGGTATTTACCATTTGTGGAACTCTATTCCAGCTTCTTGCTTCCCAGTCAACTTTGATCTTCAAAAATTTAAATGCAATGTCTATCGTTATCTTCTTTCTTAATTTTGTTCATTTATTTTTCTCTCTCATTAATAGTGTTTTGTTTATTTTCTCATATTCTCTCACATTCAGTAACCCTTTGTCTTTTAGTCGCTTCATTGCCTTGCTTGACGTGAAATAATTTAAAAAAGCTGAATAGTTATTCTGTTCGACAGCGTTACTTTCCCCTCTGTAACCGATGTATTTCCCGTAGAAATAAATAGTCGGTTTGAGTTTCGGAACAATTTTGCATTGATAATTATTATGCAATCCTTTTTCTAGAACACAGCAAAAATAGCCTCCTATCCAATGAAGATCTAAGTCACTTCATTAGATCAAGTATCATCGCAGACAAGCTTACAATCTCATCAGCAAGAGCATCTATCATAGTATTAGGTTATTTACCTTACCTTCCCGCGGAGCAGAATGTGGCACAAGGCCGTTTTTTTAAAGGGGAACGAAATCCGAGCCCGTAGGCTCTGGAAAAAATTCCTCGTAGAACCTGTAAAAACGGGGAAGAGTAGCTGCCTACCACCCCAGACGAGACTCTGCTCTTCGGAAGAGCCTCATCTGGGTTCCTCTCTGCCCCGAAGGCACAGAGTTCGACTAGCACAACTGGAGACGAATCTCCAACTAATTGCCGAAGCAAGCCCCTCATGATTTTTTAAGCATAGCTTAGATTTGGCACAAGGCCGAAAGTATGGGACATCCAGTGAGAATCAAACTCACTATTCAGTCATAATTGATTTAGCAAGGCAAGCTTGCTATCCATTACACCACCTCGAGATGCCTAATGATTTCCTAAGCGCCGAAAGCAGGAGGCACCCAGTGAGGATCGAACTCAATATCCAGTCGTAATTGTTCTGGCGAGACAAGCTTGCTGACCATTACACCATGTCGAGGTGCCTCATCATAGTGTTAGGAGTAGCAATAGTCGTAATATTGTATTTTATACATTTGCATACTTAAATCAGGTTGTTGATTTAGATGTGCAGCTTTTTCTAATGGATATCAGCACAGAAAGTGTTATTGGTTAACCGAGTTCAAATTCTAAACAATGTTGCTTTCACTTTCACACCAATCCATTTCCATAGAAAGCATGAAGAAAGAACAGGTACACTGTGGTCACTAGCCTTAGATTTTCGCCACTAAAGCAAAAGTCCAAGTTCTAAACTGTGTCAAAAACAACTTGGTACCACTCTTATTTTTCCACAAGAATACGGGTTAATAATGAATTAAAAAAAAAGAATTTGTGGAGAGTAATGACCGCCAACGTTCTGAAGAGACATCACCAGATTTGTTCAACTCTTTGCAGCATTCCTGAAACAACTAGAATTCCTACCAGGATTTATTATTGGTGCAGATGACACATTGTTGATGACACAGAATGAAAATTGCAGGAACTCCTAGAAATGGCAGAAAAGGAAAGTTGGAAGAAAAACTAAGGATTAATTACAAGAAAATAAGAATGTATTGTTTTTAGCAAGTGAAGCAGCCTAGATTTCGAGCTGCAAAGTAGAAATGTCAGAATTAAACAAGTAACAAAATATATCTGGGAATTGATTTAGCAAATGACGAAAAATGTGACACCGACATCCGAAGGCGCAATGGAATAACAAAATATTCCTTCCAAACGCTAAGCAAAGTATTAAGAAACAAGAAAAATCATTAGAACCGAAGAAAACAATGTTGAGCTACCATCTAATATCAATCTTTCTGGAGGGAAAGAATGCTAGCCATTTTCAGCAGAAATGAAGAGGAGACTTAAAGCAACAGAGATGTGGTTCTACAGAATGATGCTGAGAACACCATGGATGAAATGTTAGTAAGTGAGAAGTTCTGAGGAAATTAGAAACAAAAACGATGTTCATACTTACAATCAGAGATAGTTGAAATTTCTGCGACACATGATCAGTAAAGAGGGATTGGTAAATTTTATACGCACAGGACATACTGAAGAAAAAAGAAACGACAGAAGGCAACAACAAGTAACCTACCTAAGGAGTCTCTGTAAATGGATAGCTGAAAAAGAAATGTGCGATTGTTAAAAAAGAAAAAACAACAAAAAAAACGTTGCTAAGTGCTAGATAGGAAAATGTGGAGAACCATGATCGCCTAAGTCCTGAAATAAAAGAAAGATGTTGTCGCTGGAGACTGGCTAAGAAAAAATCATCTCAAATCTCCAGTTAAATTCAATTGTCTGGACAGAGGCTGTTATTCTTTAGAATATTATTCTTAGAATTTTCAATTAATTCCATCTCCATTATTGTAAATTTTAAAAAATTATTCACACATTTTTGCTCACTGAATTTTGACAACACTAGTAACTGTTTTCTCTCCCTCGAGATAGACTATAAGTGAATACCTCAAAACAACACAAACGTCGGTATTTTTCCCAATCTTACTAATACTGGCATCGGGTCATTTTCAATTCTTCCTTTCACCTTAAATTATTCCTGCAAGTCCCTTAGGGAATGTCTCAAATCTTAAAATTATTCTAAATAACATTGTCACCTTCCACAAAACTTCTTTAGTATGTTTAAGTCAGAATTTAATGAGCAACAGACACTAGTAGATAAAAGTTTTCGTTAAAACATGGTTCTCTGGCGGTTGTGAGTTCAATGTCTGGGTCCGGTAGTGCTGAAAAATCTATACTCTGGTTCAGCGTTAAGTATTAACTGGCGCTGAAAGTGAAATAAAAACAATCTAGTCATTGAGTGATTAAAGTGTCCGCTTCAAAATTTCAATTTAGTTTGGAAGTACGACGATAGACGCCTGAAGAAGACCGGAGAGTATAACGGACGAAAAATTAGTATGCAGTTTTGAATAATAAGGTATATACTAATTCTCTATTAGGTACTTATTCGCGCACTCACTCGCACTAAATGTGCCACAAGATCGAGTTGGGACAATTGTTCAAGCTCCCTCGATGCATTAAGCATCAGATAATGACTCTGGTCTCCTCTCGCATAGGTAATTCTTGGAGCATATTTCCCACCGAGTCTGTGCAGAATATTAATACTCCCTCCCTCCAGCTGAGCTAGGTAAATATTCTCTTGTAGGTTACGGACATTTTTCCTTTTTACTTTGAATGTCTTTCTGAGGTCAACTGAAAAGATAGCATCGACTATCTGAGATATTTTTTCTTTGTTTACGAGGGTCTATGTCTTCTGACTTAGGTCGGATGATCCGATTAAATTTCAAAGTTCGATTTTCTGATTTAATGGAATATGTAGTGTTCCAGGTACGGATCAAGGGCTAATACGATTATCTGACGGGTTAGTGAATTCGATTTTCCCCCATTGTAGTGTTATGACCGACAAAGACAAGTCTATGTCAAATTGTATAAGTTAATATGAGTGTACATATATGCACGTTTATTTGAGCCTATGTGCGACTGGGTTTGCATGAGCTTGCTATCTCTGAGATGTGTAACGGATAACTTGTACAACCAAAGGCTGCCCCGATCCAAGCTTAGTTCCGCCTCGTACCAAACATATCTAGAAGTGGCGGCGGGGAACGATAAAATTAGACATAACATACATCTGGCACGCTGACTAACTCCAAGCAGTGAATATTTATCACGTATTTTCTTTATAGCATCATTTTTGTTTCTTTTGGGGTTTTTTTTCTTTTGTTTGTTTGTTTGTTTTTTTTTTGTTTTGTTTTGTTTTTTTTTTGTTTTTGTTTTTGTTTTTTTACATTTCCTATTCTTTTTCCTTCTTTTTCTTTTCATTTATATAACATTTTAACTTTCCGTGAATTCCATGTCCCGTTCTCTGAACGGACCCCTCCCGATGACACATCTCCAAACGCTGTCGGATAATTCAGCGAAGCTGACTCTAGTTTTGGCGGTCACGTGATTATCCCAGTTATCTCGGAAGACAAGAAAGCGGCAACTGCTGCTATTTCCATATAAGCCTTTAAGGGGACTCGTCACGAAAAGAAAACATTCTCGATTATCCTTCTTTTTTTTTAATTTGGAAGAATCTGTGCAGAACAACTTAATCTTATCATACCTAGAATTTAATGACAAATTCATGCTTTTCACCATACTTAAAATTATAATCATTTTCATTCACCCAGCAAACCGACGCGAACCAACCTACATACCACGCAAAATAATGTCTCAATAATATTTTAGGAATATCTATGACAAAGTGGAAAAGATTGTTTCGTGCAACCAAGGCTGAATAATACTCCGCCTCAAACAGAAGCACTCTCTAACTCGCCTTCACCCTCCAGAATAGTTTTACTCGTGACTTATTTTAGGGATATTTAAATAGCTTCAAATAAATTTATTGCAAATTCTTTAAAGAAACTAGAATAGCTATCTTTTGTTCGTCAATAAAAATATTCTTTAAGAAATGCCTTCACTATTTTACTATTCATTGTAAACGAAATTAGCAAATATTTCAACACAAACCTTGTAAAAAAAACATATTTTTATAACAGCACTATAACAATAAAACAATGAAAATAAATATGAATTTTTCATATTGATATCATTTCAGTTTACGAAATTATTTAGAAGTTATAACATCAAGACAAATTAAAATCATTAAAGGTCCCTAGGCTGCAACCTGTATTAGTATAAACGATAATCCGGCCCTGAGTGTGAAGTGTTTTGTCCTTTAGGACTTAATCCGGTTAAAGTGATATTTACGTTAATCACACAAGCATACGAAGGAGAGAGGCTGCTGATATTTTAAACTTTTTTTTTTTAATTTCTGACATCTATAAATGTATATACCTTTTTCTCATAAAAAAATATTAAAAGTTCACTTATCAAAAATCGACTCAGTGTTTCACGTTGCTTCGCTCTTCTGAAACCAAATAAGAATGTTTGACTTGCTTGATTTTGTTTAGCAGCGTATCAATCTCTATGGGTTATTTAATGCCAAAATTGAAATATTCGGAACAGAATTTTTGGCTTCAGCTAATTATTTTTTGAACGCAATTGTATGCTTTCAACTACAGATAAAATGTATAGCTGGTCATTTTGCTTTAAAATTCTGTTCTTGGTAATTTTAATATAAATGTTTTTTTAAACTTTCATAATGTTTTGTTTTTGTTTGGGTACTCACTATTTGGGACCCTAAAGGGTCAAAGTAGATCAGGGAACAACAGAAATCAAGAAGCGATAACACTCTCCTCAAAACTTTCAATCTCCCAATCAGAGGTTTTGCTGCCGGATATGGTTCATCGTCATACCCAGGACTAACAAATAAGAATGAGTGTATTAATTAATTAAAATTTTCTGTAATAATTATATATACAATTATTCTAATCTGAAAAAAATGAAAGAATATTAAACTACTATGTAATATTCCCGGCCCTCCATTAGAATGTCTGACGCTCAACTTCACGAGAGCACCTCTCTGCGGCTGCACGGTCTCACCTTGTCTACTGACCTGAGATGGAACAAATACATTGAGTCAATTGCTTCGTCTACCGCAAGGAAAGTTGGCTCCCTGTGCCGCGCCAGGAAATTTTTCTCCCCGGAATCGATCCTTCAGATTTACAAATAAACAATTCACCCTTGCATGGAGTATTGCTGCCATATATGGTCTGGAGCCCCTTCTGTTTGCCTCAGGATTCTTGATAGACTCCAGAGGCGGATATGTAATATAATTGGCCCTGTTCTGGCATCTCGTCTACAGTCGCTCTCTCAGAGACGCTCCGTCGCCTCTCTCTGTCTTTTTTACAAATACTTTCATGGTAATTGCTCCGAGGAGCTGCATTCGCTGGTTCCCAGACTTCATGAATTCAAGCGCCCTACGAGGTTGACATCCCGCTCTCATTGTTGAAACTACTAAATGTAGCCGTCTCTTCTACTCCAATAGCTTCATACCTCACACTTCTCGCCTCTGGAACTCCCTTCCCTATTCCAGTTTCCCTGAGAGCTATAATCTCCAACTATTCAAATGTAATGTCAATCGACATCTCCAGTTGCCTTGATCTATCCACTATCCTTCTCCTCATCCTTTCCTCTATAAGTCCTATCTGATCTTGCTACAAATTTTCTGTAACCCCTTGCGTCCTAGTGGCTTCCCGCCTTGCTTAGGGTGAAACGCTTAAAAAAAAATTTAATCTCCTATATGGTAGTGAATGCCGGACAATCTTCTTACGGGTGTAGAAGAGACCTTGAGCGACACAGATTCTCCAAACAGATATTAATAATACCATGGACAAAACATGTGAACAACGAGAAAGTTTTAAGGCAAAGAGGTACGACAGGGAATATCAATAAAATATGCAACTGATACGAATCATCATAGAGAGACAGAGAAAAAGAAAAAAATGGCTGAAATTTCTGTGACACGTAATGAGGAAAGAGGGAATAGAAAAGTTAACACTCACATAACATATTCAACGCAAGATGAACAGAGAGAAATAGCGAATAAGCTGCTTAAATAGTTTGTGTGAATAGATGGCGATGAGGTCTTGGAGAGGATGCAGACAAGGAGAGGGTTCATGCTTAACATCAGGAAGAGGCAGCTAAAGTTTCTGGGACACATAATGAGGAAGGAGGGCCTTGAGAATCTCATACTCACGGGGGTCGAATAGAGAGAAAAGGGAAAGCAGCGATTGACATTTCTGGTGGGCTTGAGCAAGTGGTGATAGAACGTGGACTGTGGGAGGAAGCAGAAGGAAGGAACTTGTTGAGGCCTGCAAGGTAGGTGGAGAGCCATAATTGCTTACGTCCTGAACTGACATGGTACATAAAAAAAGAAAGAATATATGACAAAAGAAGGAGAAAGAGATATGGGGAAGAATCAAAATCGACAGCAGTGGCATAATGGTCCACAACCTGAAAGACCATGGAAAATAAAAGCAAAATACAGAAGACAGAAAATAATCATTTCGCCATTTTTTACGCCATCACATATTCAGCCAAATATATGCTTGTATTCAGTACTAAATAGGAAAATATTCTGAAAATAATTGAATTCCTGCAATGATATAGAAATAGATTTTTGTGAAAGAATATAGATATATCAATAATAGTCAGTGGGGTCAGGGTAGAAATAAATACCGTAAGCAATGATATATATATATATATATATATATATATATATATATATATATATATATATATATATATATATATATATATTATTATTATTATTATTATTATTATTATTATGAAATGGACAAACGAAAATTATTTTAAGACATTTTTCTGTTTATACATCGAACCTGTATCCAATACGGAATCCCCCAGTGCCTTAACCGATTGGGCCACAGAGGAGCGTTCGGACAGTAAAATCGACCTTGCTAACCGAACGTTCTTCTATGGCCCAATACCTGGGCTTGGGATCAATGGAGGAAGGCCCCCTGTGCTGACGAGTATGGCTTTCCTATGAGTAAAAAGAGTAGTAGGATAAGTATACGTCGTTATCATTAGGAAGCGATGACACCAATATATACTATGCTAAAACAATACATCTATATTTGGATACGTGAATGTTTGGACAACGTTCTGCTGGGTCGTAACCTTTACCTGGAAGGTATTATATGTTATTATTACCTACGTCAGTACCACTGAAGACCATATACGGTCCTTGGCGGAAAATAGCTTTCGGCGATGGCAGTGGCATCTTTTTCCAAGACAATGCAACCTATCATATTGCGTAAGAATGGTTTCAGTGTTGCTCTGGTCACTAAACTCCAGATTTATGTCTCGTTAAGTGCTTCTGATATTGGTTAGACGAATGAGTTCTCTCTGCAGAACATCTACAACATAATCTGTGTCAGTAAAACACCCGACTGTCCTGACACCAGATCCCAAATGAATCCTTAAGATAGTCCGGAGTATGACGATAAACTACATCAGGGAGTAAGACCTCTGATCGGGAAATTGGAGGTTTTGAGGTGCGTTGAACGACCTCAACCCGAGGAGAAGAGATAGATTCATACCTTTCCACTGGATATTTTCGCGTTAGTGAATGTAAGGAACCCGACTGGAATTCGAACTCAGTTCTACAATTTCGCATCCTTAGCCGTTATCAATTACACCAGACCACAACTAGGATACTAAGAACAGTTATAAAATAAAACTGCTTTGCATATTTTGGTAAATCCTCCAAAGAGGGCTTCTCGGAAGTACAACCTAAATGTTATAATTTTGCACGTGAAGTGAAATAAACTTCCAAACTATAAGAGTGGACTAAAACCAACGCATCTGGGAAACATGGCAGCTGATAAGAATTTTCTGCCGCTTACGAGTTGGGAAAATGTCGTTTTGTCATTACCAGTAAATGTCAGCAAGTAGATGGCCGTATCCCACCTCTGTTGTAGACATTCTTCCGTTCTCAACATGGTGCTCATCCAGCTCTGGGTGTTCAATGACATTTTGTTCTACCAGAATTATATATATATATATATATATATATATATATATATATATATATATATATACAGGGTGACCATAAAGTTCGTGTCCACTTTACAAAATTTATAACTTTATTTGTATTTGCGACAGAAATAATCTGTAAAAAAGGTTATAAAGTTTAATGTACCTCGTTTTAAGTATAGCTAAAATAACTAATGTGATTTTAGGCATTACTTAAATCAGGTGGCAAATGTTTTCCGTGAATTGGAAAATCGTATTAACCTTTGTATTGTTAATGATGGAGGACATGTGGAAACTTAAATAAAATTTCAATAAAACCTTAAAAAATATATATTTTTTTCTTTCTAGTCCTTTTTACAAATTATTTATATTCAAATACAAATAAAGTTATAAATTTTTTAAAGTGCACACGAACTTTATGGACACCCTGTTTATATATAAGAGTAAATTTATTCAATAAAATCGTACCCTATATATAAGAGTAAAATTATTCAATAATATTGTCACAGAAATTGCCTTGTGTGAACGTTTGGTTTAGATTATTTTAGTTAAGTGGACGAAAACTAAACTACTCTCTATTAATCACCATAGAGATCTTTCCCTGCCCCCCATTAGAATGTCTGATAGTCAATTCTTGAGAGCAATTCTCTGCGTCTGCTCGGTCTCACGTTGACTGCTAACCTGAGATGGAACAAATACATTGAGTCAATTGCATCGTCCACCGCGAGAAAAGTTGGCTCTCTGTGCCACGCCAGGAAATTTTTCTCCCCAGAATCGATACTTCAAATATACAAATCAACTATTCGCCCTTGCATGGAGTATTGCTGCCATATATGGTCTGGGGCACCTTCTGTTTACCTCGGAGCTCTTGACAAGATCCAGAGACGGATATGTAATATAATTGGCCCTGATCTGGCATCTCGTCTACAGTCACTCTCTCACAGACGCGCCGTCGCCTCTATCTGTCTTTTTACAAATACTTTCATGGTAATTGCTTCGAGCAGCCGCATTCGCTGGTTCCCAGACTTCATGAATTCAAGCGCCCTACGAGGATGACATCCCGTTCTCACCCTTTCACTGTCGAAACTACTAAATGTAGCCGTCTCTTCTACTCCAATAGCTTCATACCTCGCACCTCTCGCCTGTGGAACACCCTTCCCAATTACTGTTTCCCTGAGAGCTATAATCTCCAACTATTCAAATGTAATGTCAATCGACATCTCCAGTTGCCTTGATCTATCCACTATCCTTCTCCACATCCTTTCTTCTATCACTCCTATATGCTCTCGCTCCAAATCTTCTGCAAACCCCTGCATCCTAGTGGCTTCACGCATTGCTCGAGGCGTAATGCTTAAAAAAAAACAAAAAAACTTGATTTAGTGGACGAACTAGATCCTTTAGCCAATAGTTTTTTATATGATTTCATACTGAATTGACATTCGAACAACCTTTGATGCAAAGATTATTTGAGAAGGATTATTGAAGCGTTAAAAGGGAAAATGCCCAAAGAACCTCTTATTAACCCCAGCTTTACTGTAAACGTGCGAAAAAGAAGAGGGGCGTTGATGCGTTTGCAATTGCAGTTGAATCAAGCTCTAACGTTTCATTTTTGTTCGATTATTAGATTTGGGAACAATGCCATAATATTTGAAACTTATTACGGCCATAGGAAATTTACAGAATATCTAAAAATTCAAACAATTTAACCCTAACACACGCAAGAAGGTTTTATCGACGGAAATCCTTTACTAAGAACAATAAAACACTTGTGAAGGACATACCGTAAAAAAAGATGAGGCGAGAGTAGCTTAGTATACCAACGAATGATGTAAGTATGCGGGGACGCAGGCAGACATTTCTAGACAGATGTGCGGGTATACAGGGGGTTCGGTTATGCAATTGCAGCAATGTACACCTCGGCAATGCCGGGTACCTTGTCCAGTCATTCATAAACTGGAATATATGTCTTTAAAAATTAAACGGACTGAACTTATATATTGAATTTAATAAAACTAAATATACATTATATATATATATATATATATATATATATATATATATGAAGAAATATAGTTTTAAGGTGTGCTATATTTTTTAGATAAAGTGCTCAATATCAGAGATAAAGCGTATGTAAATATAAATATAAAAGTGAACATTGAAGTCAACACTCAGAGGCAACAGGCTGTTTCATCCTGAACGCAATCGTCAGGCCACTTACTTATATATATATATATTACTTTTTACTTTATATATATATATATATATATTACTATTTACTTATATATATATATATATATATATATATATATATATATATATATATATATATATATATATATGTACTAATATAACCGAATCCTAATAATATAGAATATTAAAACTGATCCACAAAAAGAGTTCAATGTATTTACTATAACAAAGCATATAAATTACATAGAATAGAAATCCAAATTTACCTCATCAGAATAGCTATTTCAACCAACAAGTCCTATGTTGGAATTTTCAACTCAGAACTGTATATATACATATATATATATATATATATATATATATATGTGTGTGTGTGTGTGTGTGTGTGTGTATAACAAGTAAATAAGAAGATCATACAAAAATAGTGTTCAATTTAAAATTTAAAGAAAACATACGGCGCAATATGCAAAAATACAATATATAAATATACATATGTTCCATTGTTTTTTGAGACTTAGTTTCATGTGACAACATGGTTAATTTGTAGGCGGTCAGAGTAAGAAACAAATACTAGTGGAATAATTTGTTTTTCCCCATCCGTTTCCAATAGTGACGTAAAAACTAATGTCGCTAAATATTTCTTAAATTAATAAAGAAACACTTTGCTGGCGATAGATTACATAAGTAATTGAATCATGTGACCTTGTATGGATCTCGCTTTGAGGGAGGACGAGGCATCCGTTTCGATGTGCGCAAATTGGGGTTATCGCGTCGATATCTTAATGAAGAGATAAAGCACATGTCTCTATAAAACATTGTTCAACAATAGCGAACAGCAAAGAAGAGACTCTCCTGCTCGCACACATTAGCTTCATAACGTGATAATCATTTTTTTATAAGAGTTACTAATGAAGAACATTATACCTCTATGCAATATTTTTCGGTAATACACTGCGATAGATAGATAGATAGATAGATAGATAGATAGATAGATAGATAGATTACCGTTTTTCTGCCATGTTATATGAGGAATTTTGAGCAAGCAATGACGATCAAATAAATTCTTCTTGTATTCAAACTCTTATGCCCAATTTTAATATCGCATTATTTCGCTCTTGAATTCTTACGATTTTCGCCATTTTTATTTCTCTAACTAGTCTGCGGTGAAATTAATCTGCTACGATATTTACGACTAATTACAAAATATTAAAAAGATGTGAAGCACTTTTAAGAACGAAAATGTTTGAAACAGCTTATTTATAAATGTGTTCCAAATTTCAAAACTTTCAAGATATACTTATACCTATAGCAGCTACATATCGTGTAATTTCCAGCTTATGATATCAGCCCGTATTAAAAATATTGATAATAACTTCTCCGTTTTTATCCGTCAGTTTTTATACATAAAGAATATATATATATATATATATATATATATATATATATATATATATATATATATATATATATATATATATATATACATTATATATATATACATATACATATATATATATATACATATATACATATATATACATATATATACATATATACATATATATACATATATATACATATATACATATATATATATATATATATACATATATATATATATATATATATATGTTGATAATCTATAACGTTCATTAGTCTTCCATTTAAGGTTCTGTTACGCTTTCTACTCTGCAAATTAACATGGCCTGTAGCAGTGT
This sequence comes from Acanthosepion lycidas, assembly GCA_963932145.1. Taxonomy (NCBI): domain Eukaryota; kingdom Metazoa; phylum Mollusca; class Cephalopoda; order Sepiida; family Sepiidae; genus Acanthosepion; species Acanthosepion lycidas. Next base: position 109,447,551 of record OZ010576.1, on the reverse strand, counting down.
TTATCGCTACCCTCGCATATTTGCATCAATACTGTTTTCGATTCTCACATGCATCTTTATTAATGATGGTCCACAAGTTTTCTATTTACTCTAATATTTGGAGAAGATCGGAGATATATTTCATTGCTTTTTTAAATATTATGGTCATTAGTCACTTTTGCTGAATACGAAGGAGTATTGCTTTACAGGAATATACCCTTTAGATTAAGCATTCTTTTCCAAAAACTATCAATAATTTTCTGCATTTTTGACGCCATCATTAATTTTTAAGGCGCCTATAATTTTACTGTCTACAATACTAACTCGAACATTATTCAACCTCCCTCCTGTTAGCATCTAAACTGTGTTGGTTAACTATTACCAAAAACGACAAAAATTCTAAACTACCACCAGGTCCGTCCAATGTAGCTCTACATTCATCATTAAATTACTGTAAAGAGATCATTTGTCGTGTACTACTTTGTCCAACTAACATATTTCCTCTTTTTATATTTGCTTAAAAAATCGTAATTTTGTTATTTTTATGTATTTACACAGCGTTTTAATATTCGGCACAATTCCCTCTGTTCTTACTTAGAATACCATGTTTTTTTTTCAAATATTTTCTATTTGGTTAATCCACATTGCTAACTTATAAGTCTCCTTTTTCTGAAAATTCTCTTTTTCTTTTTGCCATTTCTTTTTGCCAAAATTTATAATTTTTACCTAATATTGTTAGCTGATGTTTTCTAACATTTTGTTCCCATCACTCAATATGTTTACAACTATTTTCAACTTACATGTTTCTTAAGAGCCTTGAAATTACTATAAAATCTGAAGTGAAAAAATGAATATCAATAATTATACAAATGTATATACATATGCATACACATTTACATACTTACATATATATATATATATATTATATATATTCTTACCTACAAATGCAAAAAAAACTCCATAAACAAATTTAAAACAGCACTAAATAGATCATAACCCCCCCACACACACACAAAAACCCTCATGATGCACACATAATGGCCAAATACAGTGGTCGAACCAGTCACATATATGCGCACACACTCACACGCGGCTATGTAGCACGAATATATATACACATATTGGCAAAAACAAATAGATTACTCACAAACACGTACGCGAACCTTTCACAACATAGGTTTGTATATATATATATATATATATATATATATATATATGTATGTATATGAATGTGTGTGTGTGTACAACCTTACGGCGATGGAAAATTGACTGAAGCTGAGCCGCCAGATCAGGACCAATAATATTGCTGATTCTACTTTGGATCTTATCAAGGAGCTCAAGGTAAATAACAGGGACGCTGGATCATACAAGCAGCACTATTGTATGCATGGACGGATGGTAGACTTATAGATATGCAGGATAGATTCTGGAGAGAAAAATTGTCTCGCATAACACAGTGAAACAACTTTGTTAGCAGCTGGAAGGTCGTTAATGAAGATTAAAAACAGCGTAGACCAAGGATGGTGCCCTTGGGGTACACCCACATTAGTACGAAAAGATCTAGACGAGTAGCTGTCCAGGATAACTTTCATTTCACAATTTGACAGGGACGACTGCATCAGCTCAAAAATGTGTCCAAAGATACTGTAACTTTTCAGCGTCCACATGCTTTGTGGGGATCAAAGTTAGGGATTATGCCAGTACCATGGAAGGGGCTATATGCATATCATTTAAAAGAGATTCAGTTCTAAGTGGGAAGTTAGGCAGGTATACTCCAGATGAGTCAAGAGTAGAGTTGAAGGAAAAGAATTCAGCTTTATAAGCAGATGATGATAGCACCTCAGATTAATTGAATAGGGGAGGAATAGAAACCTTGCACGTATTTAGTACCCTATTACAAAGCCGCAAGTAACCACGAGAACCAAAATTATGAGAGGCGATACGGAGCCTCATTCTCTCGGCAAACAGGGACTTTGCATTTTCGAGGACTCGCTTATATTTCTTACGAGCAGTAGCGAATACGTATCTGTTATAACGAGAGCTGTCACGTTGCTATAACCGAAAATAGGGGTTCCTGTGTGATATGGCGGCTGAACTTTCTCGTATGAACCATGGAGAGGATTGAGGTTTCGCCTGGTATTTCCAAAAAGGGATGAAAGTGTTCATACCAGCTTTGATATAAGAAGGACCCTCAGTCCACAATTTTCATTTGAAGATGTCAGTTCAAATGACGTCACGAAGAAAATGTCACAATGAGTCTCAATCAGCATGCTGGTAACGGAAATAGGTCTTATGGGTAAGGGTTTTCTGTTCAATGTATATTTTGAGAGAAATATCAATAGCTATCACAAAGTGGTCCGAGTTACTATTACGAAGCTCGCCAAGGGCGAGAAGAGGAAGTAAAAAAAATAGAACCAGTAGAGAAACATGTTGCTCGATTTGGTGAAGGAAACGATTAGGGAAGTCAACGATTTGAGTAAGGGATTTGCCAATGGAAAATTTAGTGTCTGCATACCGGTAACATCAGTTCCTTTAGAATGTTTCAGCCGTGTGTCATGGTGAGCATTAAAGTCACCGAAGACAAAGATGTTCACAGAGAGAGAAAAAGCGCCTTTTCTATACTGCCAGCTTTTGAGTTGAATATGCTGCAGTCCTAGGAAGATGGGAAGCGATAAAGTAAAAGAAAGACGGAATCACATGAAATAGTAGTCAGCGGCCTCGAGAGACAATTCCCTGGACATCGGAAGATTATGTAAACACCAAGGCCAGGCATGTGAATGTCGAAATCTTTTCGGCAAAGGGGAAGATACCCTTGAGTTAAGAATTCATTGGCAGCTATGGAAGTGCAAAGATATTTGGCGACCGTTCCAGGAGAAAAGATTCAACGCTGCAGAAGTTGGAACGGATGCCACGAAAAGAAAGATTGAGATGGATAAGTGGTTTAGTTGTATTTTTTTTTTTTTTTTTTTTTGTGATTTCCATTAGATATGTTTTGAGGAGAGAGAAACAACACTATAATTTTCATTATCGGCCGTCAATGGTAATACAAGCCAGGCAATACGTTGCTGTAAGCAAAGTATAATGTGGCCTCAGTGTTGCCCACCGGAAATACATGCAGGGACACCTACCCATGCGCGATATGGAACTACACATACCCAGATATTATGGAAATATTGATCAGATCAGCCTCTCTAAGTGCTAACGATCAATCGGAAATAAAAAAAAAATTTTTTAAATCTCTGTGCATGAAATTAAATAAAAACACATTTTGGTATTTAGGTTTAGCGTTAGTGGAATTCATTAGCCAGATATTGTTTTTTTGTTTTTTTTGTTTTATTTTTTAAATAACGTGTGCATCTATCTCGAGTGTGTCTTTGTGTATGTATATATATATATATATATATATATATATATATATATATATATATATACGTTATTTTGTTTATGTATCTCTCTGTCAACTTTTAGTTTACTTTATAGTACGTTTATCATCGGTACTATTGACTGATATCATATTTCCTCAACGAGTTAAAGCGGCCACTTTGATTTTAAATCGGGCTAAATTTGCCCTTTTTTAATTGATACATTCAGCTAAAAACCTTATACTGTACGGAATAAACTATTTAAAATAGACATTTGAAAAGAATAATTTAAAATAAAAATATGTTTTTGAAAGATAGGGCATGCAAGATATTAGACATTTTTAAAAGATTATTTATAAAATTAAAGCAAGAAATACATTGCCTATTAAATGTCTCCAACTTGACAGGGCTCAGATATATGGAGCTCGACTGACCATGTTAATTTAATTTAATTTTTTTTACTTACCTTGTTTCTTTGTGTTTTTCTTTCTTCTTAATTCTGAACAATATTAACGAAATGTATTTCGGTCAATATTTTGAGACACGGAGTCAGAACGATTACTGTTGGATCCATCTGACGTCAAGAATGAAAACGACGAACTTCGAAAGATTTTTCTTTGAAATAGATATATATGTTGACTCACTCGGGCTCAGCCCGACAAGCCCGATTCCAAGAGTCGCCTTTGATACATATATATATATATATATATATATATATATATATATATATATATATATATATATATATATATGAAGAAATTTAATCTTAAGATGTGCTACATGCATGGGATAAACTGCTCAATATCAGAGATAGAGCGTGTGTAAATATAAAAGTGAACACAGAAGTCAACACTTAGAGGCGACAGTCTGTTTCATGCTAGATGAAATTACGTCTAACATGAAACAGACTGTCGCCTCTAAGTGTTGACTTCTATGTTCACTTTTATATATATATATATATATATATATATATATATATATATGAGATAATGATATATATTTTTACATATCAAGGAAATATTGGGGAGAAATGTACGACGACATGGAAAAAGTTTTCGTCCTTCAGGACTTCATCGGAATAAATTTGTTATGTTGGTGCGACTACACATGCTCACGAATAAAGGAGGCTGGTAAATTTTAATTTTTAATCCATTTTTTTTAATCTATCCGATTTCATTTCGATTCTTTTTGTTCTCATCACTTTTATTATTAGATATGCCACACTGTGATAATAGAAGTTCCCGACAGAACTTCTAGAATCTAAATAAAATCGCCTAGATTAAAACAACAAAAAAAAAGAAATTTAAAGTTCCCAGCACCCATTCTTCGTGCATATGTGTAGAGAAAAGTTGCAAGGAGTTCACCCTGGAGGACTCCTGCTTTGATGTCGAAGAAGCTAGTATTTCCGTCTGGTGATCAGAGAGACAACATGCAAGCCAGAAAAATAAATGTAAATTCAAGTTTTTACCAAATAATTTAGAAACGTTTTACCAAATAATTTAGAAACTTTTTCACTTGTTGTGCCATCATAGAAAGTGCTATACATATATATATATATATATATATATATATATATATATATATATATATATATATATATATATATATATATGACATTTTATCATAGAATTCTTCCGTTCTTATCCAATATCTGTACAAATCTGTCTTATTTTTGGTGTCGGGAGAAAGATGTTGAAGAGAAAGCGAAGTGTCGCCGACAGTACTAAAAGTGTCATTTTTCCGATGCACATTATCGAATGACGAAAACCGAGTAAGTCAATCGCCAAAAATCCAGTTACCATAATTAAAACAACGTCGCATGCTGAATTATTTTTTAAATTATTATTAAGTTAATTCTTTCTAAGTCGGGATTTGACTTGTTATTATTTTCCTTGTATTACTGTAAACATTTTTTTAGTGAATAAAATGTTTCAGCGGACGCCCTGATTTTTTTTTAAACAGTAGGAATTACATCATGTCTGTACAGTCGAAAATCTTAATAAACATAGCGTGCACTCCAAAAGGTACATTTTCTTTAATAACATTCTTTATTAATATTCTCAAACTCCCAGAGCGGCAGATATAATTCACATAGTTATGAAAATTAAAAAAAAAAGACAGGGCGTCTTCTCTAAAATAAGAAAATGCATTGAAGGCTTTTGAGATCGTTCCACTAATCATTAATGCATGGCAGGTATTATTCAGAGTAAAATTATAGATCACGACTATTTAGTTGTTTTGTTTTTCTTTGAAAATTTCCTGTAACATCCCGACCCAGCATATTCACCTGATTTTGTTACCGACCGATTATTACCGATTTCTGATTGTTGCAAAACGCGCTGATGAAAACGACATTCAAGAGTTAATCGAACAGTTTTTCTCTTCAAAGCCTACAGGATTTTAATGAAGAAGTACCAAAGATCTGCTTGATAATTGGTACCAAATCACTGGGGAATATATAATTGAATAAAATGTAATCATGCTTCATTTTTTAAAGAATAAAATTAATGAACAAAAAGGGAAATGATTTATGACTCAAACTAATAGTTCTCCGTGAAATGGCTTAACGTTGCCCCATCTCGGTTTTATTTCTCGCGCTAAACCAGTAAAAAATATGTAGGGTAAGGCTGACAGGACCTAAGCGACCCAGAGTAATAATAAGCTGCCTCACAAAATCTATATATATATATTTCGCAGTCAAAGATTATCAGCTGGAGACAAACAAACAGTCTGCATACTGTTGTTTGTATAGACTCAATTATCGTTCACTGAAGAATGCGGATGAAGTGGGCTCTTCCAGGTTGGATGCAAGTTTTGAAATTAGTGTGGATAAGTGTGAATCAGGTACTGTGCTTGTGGGTCCACTTCGAGTGGTTGAGTCATGTTTCAGGGTGCGGACGTTGACAAACTGCACAAACTGGAGATAGCAAGATACAGCAGGATAACATTCCGGGTAGGAGAGTTCGACTTTGGGGTATCTCGACTTGAGGAATTTTATTTTAACTTTACTCACGAGTTTTCTTTTTCTTAATACAGTTTTTGTATTCCATAGGTGAGATTGTAAAATGCGTGGTAGATACGAATGCTAAATAAAGAGAGAAGTCGAATAAGTAAAAGACAAAAAAATGGACGGGAAAAGAAGAGGTGGGTATTGGGGCTTGTAGTGATAGATAAAAACAGAAAGGGTAAAAGGCTAATGGGAACGCGAATAAAGGAAAACATATTTCATAAAATGTCCAAAAAGATAAGGACTTGGGAAAAAAAGAAACGAATAAAGTGAAAAAGAAATTGAAAAGAAAAAAAGAAAATGAAGAGAAAGCTAAGAGAAAGAAAAAAGATGAATGAAAGAATCTAAGCAAAGTAAAAGAAAGAAAGAAAGAAAGAAAGAAAATGAAAAGAAAGGAAAATAAGCGAAGAGAGAGAAAATGAAGAGAGAAGAAAATAAGCGAAGAGAATGAAAATGAAGAGAGAGGAAACTAAACGAAAAGAAAGAAAGAAAGAAAGAAAGAAAGAAAGAAAATGAAAAGAGAAGAAAATTAGCGAAGAGAAAGAAAATGAAGAGAGAAGAAAATAAGCGAAGAGAATGAAAATGAAGAGAGAGGAAACTAAACGAAAAGAAAGAAAGAAAGAAAGAAAGAAAATGAAAAGAGAAGGAAATATTCGAAGAGAAAGAAAGAAAAAAATGAAAGAAGGAAAGTAAGAAAGAACAGAGGCGGCAAAAGCAGTGAGTGGTTTCATGAAAAGAAGGAAGATGATAAATAAATAAGAGGATGAGACAGAAAATATGCAAATGAGAATGAAGAGAAACAAAGAGAAAAAGAAGATGAAGATTTGATACGACGATATTTTTTTTTTTGTTTTGTTTTAGAATTCTTTTCATCTTTTGGTCACCAGAGAAAAAGTAAGAGAAAAGGTTAGAATGAAGGACTAGTGAGGGGGAACGTACAATTACAAGAGAGAAAGACAAAAATGATGATCAAACAGAAAAGTGAGTGAGAAATAAAAGAGAGAGAGAGAAAAGAAAAATGAAAAATTAGATGTACCCAGAATAAAAGAAAGAGTAAAAGAAAATACGTGAGTGGGAGGGGAATAAAAGAAAGGGTGAGCAATGACACCAATTGAAAAAAAGAGAGAAAAATAATTATATATTGAAACAAAGAAGAAAAAATATTTACAACAAACAAAAAAGAACGAATGGATCGTAAATAAAATACCGTTTGTGAAAGCCATTTATTACACCCCACCTAGCCCCTAACCCCACAGATATGGATTAAATAGCAGGCCTGTCTCGACTCTCGAGTGCTGAATAGCGGCCAGTCTAAAAGAATAGCTCCAAATTCAAAACTGCGGTGAAGACAACAGGTAACCTCTTCCGCTATGATTCCCAAGAAGTCATCGAACTTCGTAAAGAAAACAGCAGAGAATCATGGATTTCAGCGTTCCTGAAAGGCTACAACATTTTTAAAAATGGTAGGAAATGACACAGTGTAAGGAAGGGAGAATGGAAATGAACAGAAGGTGGAAGGAAGGGAAGGAGAAAGAATCAGGAGAGAGGGGAGAAAAAGGAAAAATCAAGATGATATCTTTGTTCTGACTCACTCTGAAGATGTCTGTCTCTTTCGTTCGCTTTATTTTGTAATCTTTCATCTTAAGTGTGTGCACAAATCTGTATTATCTAAAGGAAATCCTGTGCTGAACATTAAGTACAAACATATGAGCAATGGTATCACCTACAGAGAAAGAAACGTAAAAAGCAAGAAAACTACCTTCAAAAGCGTCCAAAAAACAAGGATTTAGGCACATTTTTGATCCTTGATGAGATAACACAATGGTTAGAACATGGTTTTACTATCGCTAACAAAACGGTCTTTCCAACTTACAGGATTCTACTAGAATGAACCTATCAAGGGTTACAATAGGCGTAAAAGCTTTTTGTTGTTACTACTAGTCTTGTCTGTTATGCAGCTATAAGAGAATGGTAACAGTTATGATAATAATAGCCTTTTCCATATAAGTAAACATTTGGCATTCATTGACCGAGCAGTCAGTGTTACTTTTGGTTGGAATTTATAAAATCTTTCTATTAAAAAAGCGGCTTTGAATGAGAACTCAGAAAGCAGTGTTCTCTAATTCCATTCGGATTCGTTAAATCCACTTACTTGCAAGTATCCTTGAAGAACGGCATAAATACATCTCTATCCACGCAGCTATGGGTTAAATAGTAGAACTTGTATCTGTAATAATCATTGTTATTCTTAAAAAATATTAATGCAATATTCAATTGCAAAAAAATGAGAACTATTCTTACAATCTAAAATATGTTTCCGCTTTAAATAACCTAAAATAGGTTGATAAATCATAAAAAACGAATCAGTCTATTAAAACAACTTTTCAGGAAAATAGCTTTTTCAAATCCGGTAACTGTTATCGTTCTTTCCAATAATTAGGGAGGTTTCCTTCCTAACCTTTTGTTTGAAGTAGTGTTGAATTTCAGCATCTTGATTATGTCATTATTTTCTCTTCGAGTTGCATGTTGAAAGTTGAAAGTCCTGAAGTAGTGTGGTTTCTGTTACTGTGCAGAGTCGTTTGTTTGTGATTCCGTCGCACTATTCTCCAAGTCTCGAAGAAAAATAATCCTTGCTAGGTGGTTTCATTCGTAGGAAGCCATTTTTAATTATTGTTTCTAGAAAGCCAACAGCTTAGATAATTTTGAACACGTTTGACACCGAGGCATTGCCTCCATTTAAAATTCTGGATCTGGAGAGACTCTTTAAGAATATGACTCGAGTTTTTATCTAAGTACTTGTTGCCGTTCTATCTTTTCTGCTAAATATTGTGGTGGGCTAATTCTCGACGTGTAACGTCACTGTTATCGTCGAAAAAAACGGAATCGTCTAGTCGAGTTCAAATTCTGACTGTAGAGCTCACTTCGCACTTGGGAAGAGCAAGAATTCATATATTCTACACCCACTCAAGTGGGTGTAGAATATACCTTAAGTGGTAACCAGTCGAGGAGAACTATAAATTCAAAACCACCGAAAAGACAAATGGAAACCATTCCACTATTTTTTCCAAGAAGTCATGACAATTCAGTGGTAATAGAGGGAATCTGTGGAGATCGCTGATCGCCAACGTCATGAAGGGACATGTTATTAAAAATGTGTCGCCTTGTAACGATGAGACATTTTTGTGACGATATCTAATGAAAGAACAGAGCCCGATTATTTTTTTTCTTTTAATTGTACAGTGGTTATTTGACACGTCACGCTTTTCATTTTTCAAATTAATTTTCTCTGTGGCATGATTATTTTGTTCCAGGAATAAAAACGACCTCCCAGCTTATTTTTTAAGTTAAAAATCTCCCCACCGGCATGACTATTCCGAACGGCATTTGTATTTAATCAACGAGAGTATTAAGTTCAGTAAACGGAATTAGATGGACTTTTACAATAGACTCTGCAACCAGAATTTTTTTTTTCTCAAAATTTATTTTTTCATATCCCTAAGCCCTCCAGCTCATAAATATTTTTTTAATGATAAAACGTAATAAGAAGTAAAGTTTGCAATGTAAATTCAGTGTAAATTGTTACCCCTATGTAACCCCCAAAATATGCTTATACAATAGAGTATCGAGCGCGGGGAATAGATAGGTTCGCCTATCGTCCGGTTCACACTCCTTCCCGCTTTTTTTAAACAGAAGTAGAGGTTTATCCTTTGTTTCCTCTTTGGATTTGGCTTCTGGTTCCTTGTAAAGTCTCCTTCAGTTGTATACTCCTAACGCTTGTTCCTTTCTACGCCAATACACGTCCACACAGTAAAACCTCTACCTTGAATAGGCCTTATATTGGGTGAAAATTTTTAAAAAATTAAATGGGTAAACACTTGAGAATGCCACTTACTTAAGTAAAATCCGAAATATTTTTCATCTTCAAATAAATCACAAAGTTTTATAAGCATAAAAAAGCAAAACAATCAACAACATTCTTAAAATGTTAACGGTTATATATATATATATATATATATATATATATATATAAATTCTTAATGTGGATTGCCAGTTAGTTAAACGACATACGCGATCATGTTTCTTTTCATTAATGACTGACTGGGAAGATTGCCCCGGAGTAGGTTGCGAAACTTTCTGCGATAGACTGGTTACCAACCAAGGCTATAGGACCCAGTCTGTCCTGCTATTCAACCTAAACTGAGAGAAGAGATAGATACATACCTTCCGCAATGGAATTTGAACTCGGCTCTCCTATTTCGCATTCCGAGCCCATATCTATAACATCAAATCGATAATAAGGTCTCAAAAACGACTTCCAGATTCGGAATTTCATTTTTATTTCAAATATTTTTACATTTTAAGAGAGAAAATAAGTTGTATGTGTAATTTTGTTTTGACTTGCATAGGAGATCAATTTAAAATACATTTGCATAGGAGATCAATTTACAATGGATTTGCATAGGAAACTGGATTTTTATTAAAAAAAAATTAATAATCAAAATATATATTCGTGATCAGTAATGCTTAATCTATCTTCTTTGATGTGCCGTGTCGCTTCAGGCTGTTGGCCATCATGGCTCTCTACAATTTCCTCTAGTTGGTAGTTCTTAATAAATTTTGTCTTTATTTCTACTAAACCCTGTTCTGTCATCCATTTACACGAGCTTCCTAGGTTATTTCTTGTTTCTTCTATCCCCTTTGCTTTCAATCTGTCCTGTGAGTATCAATTTTTCCAAGCCGTCTTTCTCGTTTTGCGTCCTAGAAATTTTCACTCACTCTTTCCAATGAAAAGTATATGTGTCATATTGCTTCTATTTTCTCTAAATCTTCAGCGTTGCTCAAATGTTCTGTCCATAGTATTCTCAGCATCTTTCTGTGGCGTTAAGTCTCTTCTTCAACTGTGAGGAGATTGCCCAGCATCCACTACCATATAGGGGACTAATTTTTGTATTTCCAATTTTTAATTTGCCTGGTTGTCTGTTACTTTTGCTGACATCAATGCATTCCATCTTCTTGCAATTATTGTTTAGTTCTTCTTCCCGCTTTTCTTCACTACCTTCTGTAGAAGTTCTTGTAGCTTCCTCTCCGTGTCTACTATCAACACTGGGTCATCTTATGTTGTTAAGATTGTGGTCTCCAATCCTGATAAAAATTCTAATTCTCTCAAAATCGTTTCACTGTATAGGTCAAATAGGGCCGATGGGAAGCCATATACTTGTCTCACACTCACGTCCATTTTTGTATATTTACAGAATACATTTCTATTTGCATGCAAGCTATTTGCTGCCAGTAAAGGTTTACGGTTATTCTAATATCCTTCCTAAATATTTTTAAGGTTAACTAGCAGTTCCAACAGTTCTTTGGGACATACTTTATATACACTTTTGCATAATCTATAAAACATAGGTATATATCCCTTTGCATTTGTATTTCTTTTTATGATATTCTTAGCATAAATATTGCATTCCTTGTTCTAGTGTCTTTAACGAAACAACATTGTTCTTGTTTAATTTTCCGGTCTGGTTCTACTGCACCCTGTATACATTAGAATTTGGATGATAAATTTTGTTATTAGGCTGAATGCCGGATGGAGTTCATATTTGCTTTTCACCTGTCTTTTTAGGCAGTGCTATGAAAATGGATCTACTTCGGTGTTCCATTATCTCACCACTATTGTATATTTCATTTACTGTCTCTAATCTTGTCAATGCCGAAATCATCAAAGGCTGCCAGGAACTCTGTTACAATTCCGCCTAGTCAGTTTTTTTTTTTGTTTTTTTTTTTTTTGTTTTTTTTTTTGTTTCTGTTCAATTTTGCCAGTGCTGATTTAATTTCATATTTTAATATTTCTGGTCCTTCGATATTTTTGTGTATTTCCATTTGTCCTCTTTCGACGTGGAAGTCAATGGCAACACAGACGCAAGAGTTTTCCAATATACTCGTTCCATCTCTGGAGTATTTCTCTTTTCTGTAAAATCAGTGTCGCGTCCTTAGATTTTGTGCAGCCTGTTGATAAGCACGTCTTTTGTCCTGTTAGTTCTCGTATATATATATATATATGCTTTTTTTATCTGTGATAAATATCTTTTCTATTTCTGTACATATTCTGGTTGAGCCAGACCTCTTTAGTCCGCCTGCATTTGTTCTAATTGCTTTGTGCAATCTTCTAAATTCTGTGCCGTCACTTGGCATTGTTTTTTGTCTCCACTGGTCATGGCGATAATTTCATCTGTCATCCATTCCTTTTGTGTTTGGGATTATCTCGATTGATGATGTTACTATTTTTCATTCTCATTTTCCCCTTGTATCTGCTTTTAACACTGTTCATATATTTCTCCTTTACTTTAGGATTATTCAGGAATCTGTCCGTTGCAATTTGGATGCTGCCTTGTTTTACATATCATTGGAAGGTGGTCGCTCCCTCACTCTCAACTTGGATATGTTCTGCATTATGAAATTGCACTGTAATAATTAGAAAATATATTATTTCTGATCCCAATTCCTCTTATACAACACAACCAAAAATTATTCTTAGACACTCAACATTTTATTGCCTTTTCTGTTCTGCATCTGTTATATGTAGAATAGGCAAAAAGAAAAATATATTAAAGATGATACGGCAAGTTATATTATCAAACAATATAGCTGGCAATTTATATGTATACCTTATTAAACAATAAAAAGGTTGAAAAAAGATATGCAATATTTTTGGTTGCCGCATTGTTTCCGGCAAAATATTATTAACTGAATATGAAGGGAAGAAAAAGAAATATGGAAAGAAACGTAGAGAATTGTGACATTTCAAAAGATATTATGTAAAAGATATTATGCATAATGTATATAGGGAAAATTTAATATCTATTTCTTTGGTGGTTAACTTAACTTAGTTTGTGGAAATTCAGAAACGACCGGAAGAGAAAAAATATGAAATCAATTTAAAAACTGAAGAAATAATTAAAAAATAAAGAGAAATATTTTACCTGTATTAATGCAAAAAGAAAAAGACAAAAGTACACAAACGATAGAGAGATAGAAGGAGAGAGAGAGATATGAACATATTAGTGATAGATAGATAGATAGATAGATAGATAGATAGATAGATAGATAGATAGATAGAAATGAACATACTGTGGCAGATAGATAGATAGATAGATAGATAGATAAATAGATAGATATTAAGAGACTTAGATAATACAGCCAGAAGATGGGAGTTTATACATCCCTTCCTAGGAATGGGATGAGACAGAACACATTTTAAATGTATTCACTCCAACACAGTTGTGCGTGGATGGATTTAAATTGGCTTAGTTCTATCGGCATATTGCTGCGGGCTTCAGGAAATACTCTTGATTGCTAGTTCAATGGAGAGGTACTGCCTGAGGAGAGAAAATCCACAGCAACTAGCATTAATTAACTGTCTGCTTGCTTCTCGATATGGCAATGGCAAAAACACCAACAAAGGGGATTAACAAACACCTAGTGGTTAAACGTTTTTTGAGTGAACTTATTGAGAAAGACTATGAGAGAGAACCGATATCGCTAAGAATGAGAAAAAGAAAATGAAAGGAGATAGATACGGCAGTGAGCAAGTCCCGGCCAAAGTCCCCTTTTTTTAATCGATTGCTGGTAGGTTTTTTACTATGAAAGTGTATTTTTATCCCTTTAAGTTTTTTTTTTTTTTTTTTTTTTTTTTTACCCTTGTTCGCATGCTCACTATTTACTCATAGCTGGAACCCTGAGAGATGCTACCACTGTGGATTATAGTTGACCTGGCAGCAAGAGCAATTAAGAGGTGTTTCCACACTCCTCAAAACCTCCTGATCAGAGGTCTTGCTGCGGGATCTAGTTTATTGTCATTCCCATGACGGGTAACAGATTTTACTAGATAGATAGATAGATAGATAGAAAGGATATTTACTATGTACAAATAGTATAAATCAATGGGATAATGAAAATTCATATCGTGTAAAGAAAAAAAGGAAAGTCAATAAGTGTTATTCAAAATAAAAGAAAGTATGACAAAACAAAAGCAAACAATAAACCCAAAGTCACATGAAGTTAATAATATAAACCTACCTCTCTCTCTCTCTCTCTCTCTCTCGATATATATATATATATATATATATATATATATATATATATATATATATATATATATATCTGTGTGAGTGTCGGGTTTTTTTCTTTGGGATTTAAACCTGTATCTGTGCGATTTCTTTCGACAGTCTTTCATGTTTCTAGCTCTTTCTTGTTTTAAAACTTTTTTCCTTCGTATTTGATTTGATTATTGGCAAATCAAGAATTCGAAGGTTTTTCGAAACGAGTATAGTTATATATATATATATATATATATATATATATATATATATATATATATATATATATATTGTAATTTCGTTAAAAATATTCCCATCACAAACAAACGGGAATATTTCAAGAATCTGGTTTTAAAGACTGGAGATCTGATTAGAAGGATGATATGGAAAGCCCACTTCTTTCTTCTTGATCAAGATGTTTTGGATATAGCAGATTCTTATGGATTTAGGAGTTTAAAAACTGCACCTCTTATTGAACGCTTACATGGCTTTGAAACTGATCTCCAAAACATTATAAATGGCATCACTTTTCAGTAAAATAGGAATCAGTTTCAGAGGAATTTAGATCGTATTGTTAGCGATCTTAAGAAATCCAATCAAATATTTGTTAAATCTGATAAAAACTAATAATTTTTACAAATTTAATCACAAGGATTACAACGCATTAATCAAAAACATTTTGATTAACAATTATAAGAAGATAGATATTAACAATTTTTAATTGTGTTGATAAAATTAACAATATTGCTGATAAATTTAAAATCAGCAACAGGGTTAGTAAACACTGTACTAAAGAATCGTATATCTTAGTTAAAGATCATAAACCAGATTTTCAGAGCAAACTTCCTACGAAGATCATAAACACTACCAGATCGGAGATTGGAAGGATTACAAAGTTATCCTGGATCGGATCAACAGAAAGATCAAAAAACGCCTTGGATTTATACATTGGATTGGTACCACAGAAGTCCTTAATTGATTTAGAAGTACCGGTAACAAAAGTAGCTGCACTTTTAGCCAGTTTGATATTGTGGATTTTTACCCTTCCGTCTCCAAGGGTCTGTTTACTCTGACTTTGGAATTTGCCAAAGTATATTCTAACATCTTCAGTGAAGAGATAAATATAATAATGAACTGTAGGCCAGTTTTCAACCTCAATAATGAAAAGTGGGTTAAGAACTCTGATGATTACTTTGATATTTCAATGGGATCATTAGATTCTGCAAAGTCTTCTGATCTAGTGGGTTTATTTATTTTATATAACCTTACTTTCTATGGAGATGCCAATGTTGATGGTATAGGGTTACATAGAGATGATGAGCTTATGGTAGTGAGAAATTCCACTAAAATTAAAGCAAATAAATTAAGAAAAATGATTCATAGACAACTTAAAAGTTTAAATCTTACGGTTAAGATAATTATTAATATTAAACAAGTAAATTTTCTTGACGTTACGTTAGATTTCGTTAATGATATATATCAATCTTATATGAAAAATAACGCCAACCCTATTTATATTCACCCTAGTTCTAACCACCTTCCATCTGGAATCCAACATATTCCTTCGTCTGTAGGACATAGGATTAGCAACCACTCATCGGACAAAGTTGTGGTTGATAAATATAGTGGTGTGTATAATAAAGTTCTAAAGAATAGTTGTTATAAGTGCACTGAAATCAAGCTTAGAAAATATGATGATAGTGGTCCAATGAATTCAGTTATACTTGGAATTTGACAATGCTTTTTCTTAGATTTATTTGAACTGTGTTGCACCATATATGGCTTATCTTTCTCTTTGTAAGATTAATTTGGATTGAATATAATTTTATATTAATCTCTTGTTAGTATTAGTAACATCTTGTACGGATATATTAGTATTTGGTTGGTATTTTTAACATTTTGCATTGATTTGTTATTGTTATTAACACCTTATATAAAGAATCTTTAGTCAACAGTTGCATATTTATTTAACAAATAATTCTATACGTTTAAATTATTTTCTAGTTTCTTGAAGAAGCTATTTATTTATCAAATATAAAAAATATGTACGAAAATCACAAATCATATAAGTTATTTAGCATTTTGTTAAATTACAACTCTATCTCATTTTTTAATGAAATAACATTGACTAATTTGTATTATTAATGTATTCATTAACACTCGCTCCTGTTTAACGTCTGTGTTGCCATTGACTGCCAATCTACGGATCATGACCCATTTATGGAAAATAATTTCTTAATTCTTCTTCGCTAGTGTTTAAATTTAACGTAGGTCATATTCGATTGGTTGATCTGAGTAAAGCTCACAAATCTTATAAACCACGCCCTTTTTTCGTAAAAAGTTGTATTTTGCTATTAAATCTAAATGAATCGTTCACTTGCCAGTAATTTATAATCGCCTAATGAGATGCATTGATACGCATCGAAACGTAACTGCAATTGTGTAGCGATTTTGACATGTTTTCGATGTAATAGCCTAAAATAAATAAACATATATATATATATATATATATATATATATATATATATATATATATATATATATATATATAGTTTATCTATGCAGGAATCCTTCTTTTATTTATGTTTCCTTAAATGGAAGAAAAGAAATATTTTATAAGTACTTTTTACTTTTTAGATACTTTTTCTTATGTCCTCACTATTTTGCTTTTCTGCTGATTGAGTCCGGAGTGATATGGCCCGTAAACATGGTGCCAGCAAAATTGTCCACACACCACTACCACCATCACTTAAAGATAACTAAAGTATTAGCGGGAATCGCTCGAGAAATTAAAAGCTATGAACACTATGTAAATTGTAAGTACACAAAAACAATTAACTAAAAATGTTACATTATATTTTTTCTCTGTCATATTTATCGAGGCATGCATCTACAATACAGTTCAAAAGTTTGAGGCCATCCCGGGTAATTTTTAAATTGGCCCCAAAGTAGTTGTTTTGTAGTTTGAATAAGAGAAAAACATTATACATCATTAACAAGTGAGACATTTTTTATTACGAATTTTATCATGACAAAAAGAAAAAAAGCATTCATGATTAAATTTTGTTTTCGTCAAAATATCCTCCGTCAGCTTTGATTACTGCAGTACAAATTTTTGGCATTCGTTGCAAAAGTTGCTCAAAGTACAAGTTTGATAATTGATTCCATTTTTTTTTTTCGATGACTCTAAGAGCTATTTTTCATTTTTTTTTTTTCACACTTCTGTTACGTTCATCCCATGCTAATTCTGAGGAAAGCTTCAAATTTTTGAGCTGTAGCGTGTATATATATATATATATATATATATATATATATATATATATATATAAACTAGTGTGGAATCTTACCAGTATGCTGGTCTAGAACAGGAATGTGATCATCACCTGCCACTTCAAAAAGAGTTTAGAAGTGAGGGAATACCTGATAGAAATCTAAAAATCACCCATTAATAACACTAATTATAAACCCGGCCACAATGTACTTTCCGTATTAGGAAATGAAGAATATATCTACTCTCAGAAACACTTTATATCATCTACAATAACACTTACGCACAATTTATATAATAGTATAACAACGATAATTATTTCTTGTTGATTAACTCAATAGTGGCAGCCTCTTGAGCAACAAGTGATACCTATTTCGATCTGCTCGGTCCACTGCTGATATCTTAACTTCCATTGCTCACATTAACAGTGAGGCAATAGTCAACAAATACATCTGAAGGACGATTGCCTTAGATATTTCAATGGCCCCTACCAGGTTGTCGCGTAAAGGGTTGCTACACAAGCTCTCTAGTTATGGAATCACGGGAAGAGTATTCTCAGTAACCAAGTCCTTCCTAACGAGTAGGTTCCTGAAGATTGTTGTTAACTGCCAGTCCTCCCAGGTCCACGTGATCAACCCAGGCGTTCGACAGTGCTCGTTTCTCATTTCAACTCTCTTTCTACTTTACATAAATGATCCAAGTGTATACACCTATCATTTGTGAATATCTATGATGATGATACAACATTATGTGGGTGTACCTCCAAAAATCTAGACAATAGAACCCGGCAGCTGATCTCTCCTCTAATCTAGCCTTAACAGCTCAGTGATAGAAAGACAGGCTGGTCACATTCAATACCACGAAAACCAAACTGGTGCCGTCCCATCATCACGGAGCGGTCCTTGAATTTCCATCTATCGCAATTAACGTGTCTTGAGCGCCTATTGAGACTTCTCAACAAAGTCTTTAACTGGGAAAATGAATGATTCCCTGTATAGCTCTAGTAAGTACCTGACTCATCCTGCTATCCTCTACATGAACCAGATCAGGCCGGACATGGAGAACTGCTGCCATATATGAGCAGAAGCTGCTCAGTCTTCACTTTCCAGTCTCGATAGAGTCCAAAAGCATCACCGCGTCCTTGTGGGTGATGAATTATTCCCAATTTTACAATCTTACGTAAATTGTTTAGAACTATATTCTTTATTCTAACCAGGTTTAACATTCACGTCTAAGACCTGCCATACTACACACATTGTAGCGAACCACTCTAATTCCTTCTGTGTTATTCTGGTGAGGTGTAAGTTTAACTCGTGAAGCTTCTTCCCACGCGCCGCTGCTTTGTGGAACTGACACACAAACGGATGCCTCCCCTATCACTACACTCTTAATCTGTTCAAGTCTAGGGTTAACTGTTATCTTCCCGGCATATACGGATAAACTGTGTCTCTTATTCGGTGACCCTCTACATCGAGTGGCTCTTCGAAATTGTACAGGGTGAATATAAATATTAAAAAAAAAGTTTAGCCGAAAACGCTAGAAAGCTACCAATGTTTGGGCAATTTTTATATTCTTTAATGCCAGAAAAGAACAGACTTGTACGTATACAAGAAAAATATATATTTAAAAACTAAACAAAGGTACTTTGTTAGTCTTGTTCGACAAATCCTGTATTAGAGGAAATGCTTCTCAAATACACACACGGACATACACATATATATGCTTTGTGAAGAACCAGACACAACTTTTTGAAGAGACGAATAATGAGACCTGGTGCATCACGTGTCACAAGGTCCCCCAAACGACCCTTTCCAAGTTTTGAATTCAGAGTTGTCCTTCTACTAGACCAATTGCCATTCAAGGCTGTAGAAACCGGTCTGTTCTGCTATTTACCCATAGCTGGGGGGAGAATAAGAGGATTATATCTAAATGTGTAATTATGGTTTGTATATATATATATATATATATATATATATATATATATATATATATACCCAAGTATATGATTGGTGTATACGGAATAAATTCCAATAACCAACAGTTACTATTCTTAAAAGAGTGCTCAATACAGAGTAGAGCAGATATAATTATTGATTAAAAATTAAACATAAATATGTTATAAAATCACTACAAAAATAGTGATTCTATAACATATTTATGTTATAATATTTAAATAAATAATTATATATATATATATATATATATATATATATACACACACACACATACATATACACACACACTCAATAAAGTTTAAAGTGATAAAAATCTGTCAGATTAATAAATAAAAAAATCCATTATTTTAGAAATCACTTTCAAGATTATAAAAATTACAATGCGATATTTTATAGATTTATTATTTATCATTTTATAAAGAAATAAATGTAAAAAGATTCATTATTATTTTAAAACTTTAAACAAATTACAAAATTATCAAAACATGTAAATCATCTACAAGGCAATACACGAATCCCTCGATTAGTGCGCCTATTTTATACATCGGTAACTATAAAAAAAATCAATTTTCAATTACTATCTTTAAACTGAAAAATGTTTTACCACACTAATCGAGTATTGTGTGCACTAATCTGATTTTGGTATATAAAAATTTAGCGCTCTAATCGAAAAAGCATTAATCAAATACCCATTGAGGGACGTCTGTATTTATTTACCATTTTATAAATAACTATGAAAACAAGATTTTTATCCATAATTTTATAAAAAATTTCAGTGAATATTTACATGAAAAACTGCCAGGAATATGCATTTTCTTTTTAAAATTTATAATTACAGTTACTCGTCATTATCTATTTATTTAAATTTTCTTCTTCACAGAGATTTTAAATGGATTTATTAATAAAAAAAATATTTTCTTTATGAATTGATGAATAATTAGTTTTTAGAATGTTGTAAATATAAATTTATTCTTGTAAATAAGCAAATCTAATAAATAAATAGTTTTTAATATTTTTTATTGAAAGAACACAAATTGTATAAATTCACTTTCATATATTTGAGTGTTATTAAAATCCTAATATTCGCTTTTTAAAACAACAAACATTGCTGAGTGAGTGAAGGTAATTAAAATGAAGCAGCGTTACGGGGAATACCGTTCTTTTTACACGCTGTTTTACTGCGAGCTCGAAAAGTTTCCTTTTTTTCCATTTATTTTTTTATTTTATATGTACATTTAAAAAAAAAAAAACCTTTTTGTTAATCTTTCATATTCGTTTTCGTTAGATACCAAATGACATTAAGAAGCTGTATGAAGAACACTTTTGATATTTTCTAAGACTAATCTTTCCCCGCCATGCAGCGACATTATTAGTTAATAATCTCAATCGATGGCCTACAAATACAGCTAAGGAACAAAGCTCCGCTTTGTGGATAAGGATAGCTTTTAAACTAAGTTTATTACTACTGCACGTCAAAAATAATGATTATATTTTCTTACTAAGTCATCATCCAACAAAAGACCCCCTCAATGTAGAAGGTTACTAATTATGATGTTTTAAGAGCTTGAGAAGGAAATAAGATATACAGATTTTGAGGATATCTAGGAAAGATAACGGTTTACCCCAATCTTGAAGAAAAGACTGTAGCGATAGAAGCGAGCATCCACACGGGAGTTTGCTGGTAGCGGTTATTGTGAAGAAGCTGTCGGAATGAAATGTCTTTCTTATTAATAGAGTGAATAGCGATAATTTGTCCCAGATGGGTTGAGCAGCGCCAAATTTCTAAGTAGAGCAAAACTGCCTGATTCAGCCACAAGGCAACAGTTGTCGCATTGATTGTATCTTGTAATTCCATAATAACCTCCATTTTTATCATCTTCAGAAATTTTTTGCCGCAAAAGACTGTCCATATATTTATTTCTATTTGTTTCTTTCAATTTATGTTTTAGGCTTTGTTTACTCATTCCTATATATTCTTTCTTTTGCTTTTTTTTTTTTTTTTTTTTTTTTTTTGCTTTTTAGGGTTTTGCCATGTTTTACGGTGCTATCTCCGGTCAGCCTCTGAGAAATACGAAATGTGGACACATAAAACTTTCCTTGGGCTGTCTCTCCTTCCTCTACCTTCTCCTTCCAGCCAAGCTGATGTCCACACTGTCCGGTCACGCGATGTTTGTGTCGTGGGCAAGGGAGCCCGGGGCACGTAACTCATGTCGTTAGGGACGGGCGGGATTACATTTTTATTTAAAGTGGCGTATATCATTGCAATAAGATTGCGGCGAAATAGAGATAAAACAAAGCGTCGAAGAGAAGAAGAAGAAGAGAAACAGAGAGAAGTGGGGGGAGCTATAAAAAAAACAGAAAAAATGTGTGATAAAGGAAACGTAAGAAGAAGAAGAATGTGTGAATAAAGGAAACAGAAGAAGAAGAAGAAGGTGTGAATAAAGGAAACAGAAGAAGAAGAAGAAGAAGAAGAAGAAGAAGAAGAAGAAGAAGAAGAAGAAGAAGAACGAGAGAAGGGGAGCTAAAAACAAAAGAATATGTGATGAGAGAATAAAGGAAAGCAGAATAATAATAATAATAATAATAATAATAATAATAATAATAATAATAATAATACAAATGGAGCTGGAAAAAAGGAAAGTCAAAGAGTAGCTGAGACAGAAAGTTGAAAAAACAGTAAAAAAAATGGAAGGAATAAGAAAGAAACGTTTACATAAATAAAATAAAGAGATGAAAGTAAAAAAAAAAGGCTATAAAAAAGAAAGACATGAATAAAGAAATATTAGTAAGAAACAGTTAAAAATTTCTTTTTTAAAAAATCTTTTTAAAGAAGAAACAAATGATAAAAAGAGTTACTTACAAGTCTGTTCCTTGCTCAAAAATAGGAAGATAATAGGTAGATAATAGGCTATAAGGAACAAGTCAATAAGAAAACTAAAAAATAAAGTGCTTGCTATCCGTACGATATTGAAAGAAGCGGAGGAATTGATGAGAATCTGTTAAGCAGAAAAGAAAAACGAATGAAAAAAAGAATGAAAGAAGAAAGCTGGTGAATGAAGAAAATTACAATTAAAGCGAATATTAAAAATGATTGTTTTACATATGGAGAGTGAAGCAAGCGATAAAGTACTGAGAAAGGCTATTGGAAAAGATGGCCACCGGCATAAGAAAAAGAAACGAATTATCTTTTACGAATATAATAAAAGGCGAGTGAATCATGAAATGTTAACGAGAGAAATGCATAAAGCATACAAGAAAAAATATTTGTGGAGGGACAAGGACATTGTTTCAGGAAAAGGCGAACGTCTAGAAAAGAAAAAAAAGCAAACTGAATCGAAGATAAGAGAGAAAAAAAAGCAATCCCAAAACAAAAACAAAAAATGGAGATATAGTAAAATTAAAAAAAAAAAAAGGTTCCATAGATGAAGTTACTCTTTCAGATCATTACTAAATACTCTGCACTTGTGATTTGTGACATTGTGTCAGACGATATTCAGCTTAATGAATTAATGAGTAAATAAACACTTAACAGAGAGAAGAATAAATAGGACGGTGGTTTAAGAAATATATTGGAGAATGAGGAAGAAAGAAGAAAAAGCTATTGAAAAATGAAGGGCAAGTAGTGAAGAAAACAAAAAAGCACGAAAAAAGAGCAATGGAAATCGTTTGGGATCTGATGAAAAACGAAATAACAATCCAATATAACAATATAACAAGTATTAAAGACAAATATTAATAACTAACTGACATAAACAAAAGAAAATGACAATGAAAGTTACGGGGTTTGTGTTGTGTGAGGAAAAAAGAAGATAAAAAAAGGCAAACAAGAAAAGTGTTTATAACAGTAAAAACGAAACAACTCAATAAAAATAGAAAAAAGAAAATAAAAATACGTAACTTAATCAATCGGGTGTCTTTGATAGAGTTGCGGTGCTGGCAGAAACGCAACCTACAATCAAAGACAACCTCTAAATCTACGTTACATTTCATTTCTCGTTGTTTAACGTTTCATAAAACGAGATTTCCCTGGTCGGCAGTAATAAAAGTTATTTTTCCCGGAGTGTGAATTCGTGTGATTTACAACCACGCGAAGAGCGGCCATTTTGTCCGGCATCTATTTGCTTTGGACGTACGAAACGCAGGAAAAGAGAAAGAAGAAAGGAAAAAAAAAAGAGAGTAGAATGGTGGTTACAAGGAAATGGAAGTGCTGCCTTTTTCTTTACTGGCGTTAAAAGAGGGGTGCAATCATTTGAATGGCCCTCTCGACGGAGGAGTCGAGAATTTGTGGCCTGGCAACTTATCGCAGTGACAAAATATATATCTAATGTGTATATATATGCGGAAAGTTTGTAATCAATACATGTGTTTCTTCATATTTATTTATATTTCCCGTACACACACACACACACACACATAGATACACACACACAGAGCCAACCACACACACACACACATACACACACACACATATATATATATATATATATATATGGGAGGTTTCTGGGAATGTGTGTGTATCACACCTCATTTTTATATAGTTTACACATACACACATATATGCGTGTATCTCTCTCTCTCTATTTTCTCTCTCTCTCTGTCTCTCTCTCTCTCTCTCTCTCTATATATATATATATATATATATATATATATATATATATATATATAGTTGTTCACTCTGTTAAACACGTTTATGTTAGTGCATGTGTATACTTCCATGTTAAGGACTATATGTAAATTTAGTTTTGCATGTGTACATAGAACTTGCGTGTTTATTTTGTATTAATATTTACTAACCTAAGGTTGGTGCAGTATAAGGACATTAAGTGTGATGCCTCTTCTGACGATTGAAGTCATTTCAATTATAATAGTCTACGTGACTAGCTTACAAACTACTACAGAATACCAATACGGCCATTGTTTAAGAGAATAAGCCCAAGATGAGAACAACGATTTGCAGATCTGGGAGGATATTTAACAGAGGATGGGAGATGTGATACCGAAATCCGAACAGGCGTCGGATTAGTGAAAAATGCCTTCCAAAAGTTAAACAAAGTGCTAAGAAACAGAAAAATTTCGTTAGAAACAAAGGAAAGAGTATTGAATTGCAATAAAGCCACTAAGACGCGGGAGGCACTAAGTGTGAAATAATATAAGAAAAAGGAAAACAATATTAAGGAGGAAGAAAACTAAATGAACCAGAATTGAAAGACAGAAGATAACGATTGACATTGCATTTAAACTTATGAATATGAAAGTTGACTTGGAAGCAAGAAACTAGAAGAGTGTTACACAAGTGGGAAGTGTAAGAAAAACTGTTAGCCTAGAACTTACGATTTCAATCTTGGACAATCTTACAACACATGAAGAGAAAACTGGTGGCAATAGAAATGTGATTCTACAGAAGGATGATGAGAATTCCATTGACAGAGTCAGTAATCAACGAGAAAGTTTTAAAGAAAATGGTAACAAAAAGAACACTTCCACTCAGAATCAGCGAGAGGCACTTGAATCTCCTTGGATACATAATTAGGAAGTAGAATCAGGAGAATTAGACACTTACGGGGCAAATCAAGGGCAAGAGACGTAGGGGAACGTAGCGCCTCCTTCGACCTGACGACCTTTGTGAATGGATGATGGAACGGGATGATGGGACTTTGTAAAAGAAGAAACACTACTAAGGACCACAAGGTATAGGAAGTTGTGGAGATCCATGAACGACCAAGTCCTAAATGAATATGACACATAGATGAATAAGATCTTAACAAATATGTATACGCATGTCCCAGTTCCATCTGTAGATTTCATTATTTTCGAAATGGGACTTCATATATTGATATAATTTGTTGCCGGAAATGAGTTTGTCGTGATGTTCTAAACAGAGCTTAAAGGTGGCACAAGGCCGCAAGTATAAAGCACCCAGTGAGGATCGAACTCAATATTCAGTCGTAATTGTTCTAGCGAGACAAGTTTTGGTAACCATTACACCATGCCGAGATACCCAATGTGTCTATATGTTTGTCAGAGTACCTTTATGAATGCGGGTGTGTATGCTTTCGTTTAGAGTCAGAAGGTAGGGTAAATAGAACTGATATAAAAATACAACACCGGATTTGACTTTTATATTCAAATTCCTTCTGAGTTTTTGATGACGGGACTTTTCAATCGTGTCGCCCACAAGATTACGTTGCTCTATAGGCCTCATATATTACACGCCATTTTTCTGCAACTGAAAAAGAACTCTTTGCGTGTTTCGCTATACATCGTGGTTAGAATGGTAGCAGAAGTCGCTGTCCGAACTCAAGTAAGAGTCACGATTTTGAATGCCGATTTTCAAGGCTTAATGTAAGAAAAGATTTATCCTTACTTGTGTCATACTTAGTTAAGCTCAATAAATATCGATGCCTCGCATATCAAAGTCACACATATATCTATATAGACACACGCACATAATTACATCTACATATATCCATATTGCAAGTTATTATAGAGGATACTTCGCATTTGAAATAAACAAATTTCATATATATATATATATATATATATATA
This sequence comes from Acanthosepion lycidas, assembly GCA_963932145.1. Classification (NCBI taxonomy): domain Eukaryota; kingdom Metazoa; phylum Mollusca; class Cephalopoda; order Sepiida; family Sepiidae; genus Acanthosepion; species Acanthosepion lycidas. The sequence goes on along the minus strand of OZ010576.1, from coordinate 109,421,338 downwards.
TATATATATACATATATATATATATATATATATATATATATATATATATATATCGGATTAATAAATAGAAATTCATTCCTTTTATTATCCAACAATTATTTTAATATACTTTCTGTTTATACGTGATTTTTATAGATACAAATATTTAAGTAAATGCTCTGTTTATAATAAACAGTATTAACAACATTTACCAGCCTGAATGTCCGAGAAATCTCATAGAAAATATGTGCCTCCCGACAGGATTCGAATTTGTATCCTACACGGAACCGTCATATAGTCTGGCGTGCTATACCATTTAGCAACAGAGACAAATTTCATATAATTCAATTTAATAAATTAAAAATACATACCTTTCATTTTATATATATATATATATATATATATATATATATATATATATATATATATATATGTCCGCAAAATCCTTCGTTTTTGAGTTATTAAGTTTATTAAGTTATTAGACGCTGTTAAATGTATATATAAAAATACGTAGGTTAGTTAATAAAACAAGGACAAATGAAAGTATGCCAATATAATCAGTATGAAAAACATATATTAAATATTAATTATTAAACATATGACAGAAATGAAACTCGGAGAAAAAGGTTTTAAGTTCGTAATTTTCGGACACTGCTGTGTCTTTCATCAACGGACCAAGGAATAAACAGAGAAATGGGAATTATTCACCGACAGATGTTTTTGTAGATGGTGTATTTTTCTGCCTTATTCCTCGGTGCGAAACATTTTATGAAAATAAGCTTAAATTTACAATTTTGATTGGTGTGAAAGCGTTAGGCAGATCTGTTCTTACTAGTGCGTGGGAGAAGTGAGTCAAGTGTAGAAAGATTGTCTTTCGTTAGAATATGATTATGATGAAAAAAGGGGGAAGAAAAATGGGATATATAATAATTAAATATTATTAAATAAAATGAAATGAACAGGAAAAAGTGGACGAACAAGAAAATGAATAAAAATTTGGATAAAAATTTGGAAATCTATTGTTAACACAAACTAAAAAATAAAGAAAAACGGAGAGGAAAAGCGTGTATATATATATATATATATATATATATATATATATATATATATATATATATATATATATATATACACATGCGTACATAACAGTGTGTAATATACACAAGCCACCACACAAACATATGAATCTCAATATACGTAAAAATGTTTATACATATACAAGATTAATATGAATCTACACTAAGCTACCCGACTTCTTACATAATCTTATATGTTAAGGAGCCATAGTGATAGAACCAAAGATGCTATAAAAGAGGGTGGCTGGAAAGTATTCCTCCGTGGACAGAGCAATAATTCCATTAGGGAATAGGGCAGCATGAGGGAAATCCTGGGTAGTAGAACATAAAAATATAATAGGTAGGTAATGGCTGTTAAAAATATACTAGGTAGGTGATGATTGTTAAAATTTAGAGTTAAAATATGGGTGGAGGACTTATTCATCCGAGGAGTGGTGTTGCTGATAATGGGTTTCCTTGTGGAAATTGTATTCTGTGATTAAACCCGAATCCCTGTTTAGCCCATCTATGTGGAAATTTAATTTTAAGTTATACTTCAAATCCGATCTGCGTCTATCCTCCCGGCTACTGAACCAAGACGCTAAAAGCACGCACTCGACATAGTCGATGCTATGACCAGGTTGATTGAAGTGTACAGAGACCAGTAAATTTTTGTTGTCCCTGGTGTTTTTCTTGTGGTTATTGAACCGTGTTCCGGTTTCTCCCACATAATTCTCCTTCTCGCATTTATGACAGAAAGTAAGTATATATATATATATATATATATATATATATATATATATATATATATATATATATATATATATGGAGAAAAACAATTTTACATATATATATATATAGAGAGAGAAAAACAATTTTATATATTTATATATATATATATATATATATATATATATATATATATATATATGGAGAAAAACAATTTTATATATATATATATATATATATATATATGTGTGTGTGTGTGTGTGTGTGGAGAAAAACAATTTATATATATATATATGTATATATATATGGAGAAAAACAATTATATATATATATATATATATATATATATATATATATAGAGAGAGAGAGAGAGAGAGAGAGAGAAACAATTTTACATATCTATATAAATATATATATATGGAGAAAAACAATTATATATATATATATATATATATATATATATATATATATATATATATATATATATATATATATATATATATATATATGGTGTATCAAAAGTACTTTTACAAACTTTGGAGGCGGGTTCCGCACACCAAACAAGAACAAATGTCCATATAAATATATGTGCGCAAAATCCTTCGTTTTTGAATTATTAAGTTTATTAAGTTATTAGACGCTGTTAAATGTACAATCCGAGATACAATCCAAAAATACTTATTACCATAATTTGTGATGCCACAGATACTGTCTCAGTAAAGCGACAATAAACAGAAGCAATGCTTGCATGATTCGGCTGCATTCGGTCCCAATAATTCAATCTGATACAATCGTGCAGACTCGCTTCCATTAACATTCGTGCAGCCGTATGTAAAAATCCTATCTGGCTGCTCACGAATATCCTCATGAATATCCTGGCACTATTAAACGTTGTATTACAATAGATTAAATAACAGATTAAATGAAAACTCCACAAATATACTTAAATGCTTATAGTTGATAACAAGAGCTACTGGTTTATACCAACTGCTTAACAAGAGCTACTGGTTTATACCAAATACTTAACTCTTTTCCTCATTTTCACTCTCACGTGGTCATGTGCGGTTTAATGAACTGCAATGCGATATTTGCTTCCTGTGTTTCATATGCACGAATTTATCGTTGCATAGCAATCTTCTATGCAAACAAAACAAACTATCATTGTTGCAATGTCTGCATAACCAATCTAAAACAAAATTAACATCTTTGTTATTTAATTTATTATTTAATTTATTGTAATGTACTTATAATCTCTGATGATGGCTTATGCAAGCCGAAAGCTTAGACAGGATTAACAATAAAAACATGTATCAACATGGTGATATTCTTTCGTTTTTCAGTGATAATACTAAAAAGCTTATTCGACAATATGAAAGGAATTTACTTAAAATAGACAAAACTTGTCTATATTATTTAACGAAACATGCATTTCACCAGAGACCTTTTAAGATACTCAAGATCTTCAGACATCACTTTCAAAAGGTGAAACGAAAAATGAAATGAAAATTTACACTTTTGATGGGTAGTATTAAGTTTATGTAATTTGACAGAGAAGGTAGCGAGGAGTGGTGTGAGAGACATGGTCGAGTTTAGAGAGGGCTTATTTTTATATTTCCTTCTAACATACTTAATATTGAGGAAGAAGGGGGTAAAGATCAAACATTGACCTGTTTAATCGGTCAACTCAACGGAAATGATATAACATATACTATCCGTCAAAAGTGTAAATTTTCATTTCATTTTTCGTTTCACCTTTTGAAAGTGATGTCTGAAGATCCGGAATACTTTAAAAGGTCCCTGGCGAAGTAAACTATTACAATGTAGCCTTAAAGCGGTCTGTTTTTCTTTAAATTATTACCTCTGAATTTACATTGAGCTCTCAGGATTTCATCTTCCTTGGGACTACCCATACGGATTACCAAGTTTTTCATTACTTATATATATATATGTATATCGGCTTCGCTAATGCAAAGCTCTTCAGTAAAATGAATTGGAGCACTATGGATGACTGGCGCTTATTTGCATTCATAAAAACAATACACTCGCATTAGCTGTTTCTCCCTGCCGATGTTGGCTTAGAGTTAGAAAGAGGAACGGAGGGGGATAAAAAGAAGAACGGGACTCAAGGAAACAGAAGATTTCGAAATTTAATTTAATTTTTTAAAGATTATAGTTATCAGGGAAACAAGTAAGATGAAAGGAGTTGTTGGCGTAAAAGAGGTGGTTACATTTACAGTTTCGACAGTAAGACTGTGTGACCGAGTCGCCAACCTAGTAGCACGCTTAAATTCATGCAGTCAGGGCACCAGTGATAATATTTAAAACTTCATATATACATATTTCAGATTTCATATATATATATATATATATATATATATATATATATATATATATATATATAAAAGGCAGGATGTGTTTGTGTGTCTGTGTTTGTTTGTGTGTGTAACGAATGCACGGCCGCAATTTTCGACAGATTTGCACCAAAATTTACATGCACATGCTCCAAGTTAGTGGAAAGGTCAAGACCGACTTTTCATTTCCCAACTCTCATCGATAGTTGAAATAATAGATTTTTTCATGGTTCTACGGCAGTTTTCATGTAGTTTGCGTCCATTTTGTACTGGCCAGAGTGAGAGCCTATAGCTGGCTGACACGAATGTTAACTAGGATGCTAGCATGCAAAAAAAATCGATAGCTGCATTCTTCACAAGTGGGAAAAATGTAAATCTGCATGGCACTTTACTCCAATTGGCTTATTCGCTTGCTTAAACTCAACCCGCAGAACTGGGTTGGGTATGAAAAGTATTTGTTATTAACATTCTTTTTTCATTCGGTTTTTCCATCTTCAAGCGAAATTTTTTTTGGAAAAAAAAATTTCGCTTGAAGATGGAAACAGAGCCTATTTTAACTCAAGTTAATTCAAATATTATTTTAAAGTTTTCGGCTCTTGTTTTGAAACATGATACCTCTTATGTAGCGAGTTAGAATCATATTTTTAAATAAATAATTATATATATATATATATATATATATATATATATACACGCACACGCACACACACACACACACACATATATATATATATATATTTATATATGTATGTATGTATGTATGTATGTATATACGGAAAACAAAAGCTGGAAGGCGAAAAGTATGAGTGAAGAAACTATTAGAATAGAATGTATGGTTACATTTTAACAGTAAAATGATGGGACCAAACTGCCAATCTTGTACTGCCCCTAAATTTATGAAGTTAGGATAACAAAGTGAAAAGTTCGTCAGAATAATTGTTATTTATAGAAAAGGCTCAGAGAAACACATTACGGCTGTGGGAAATTGACTGATGCCGAGATGCCAGATCACGACAGATATAATCTCAGATTATTCTTTGGATTTTATCGAGAATCTTTAGACACAAGCAGAAACATCAGACCGAATGTAGCAAAATAATTAGTTGTGGGATATGAATGAGAAGGAATGTGTTAGGAATGAAGCTTATGATAAAAAAATTTGAAGATGTCAATATTAAAGTGTTCAGAGAAGTAACTACGTGGGAGTCTGTTTCACAATGTAACAATTCTTGAAAAAGAAGCTGGATCAACCCCCCTCTCTGTCTCTGTCTCATATTTGAACGCGTGAGAAATGAGGTTGATTCAAATCCATGGAAGTAGCACGGTGTGTCTTAGATGTAAATGTCTGAGCTGTTGGAACTAAAAAAAAATGGAGCTCATCTGAACATTTACCGTAGAAATAGTGGTAGACTGCATCGTTTCGTCTTGGAAAAAGAAGCTGGGAAATGGAAAATGCCTTGCCTCACAAAACGGTGTAAATGATTTTGAACTATATCAAGTTTGTAAAGTGAGAATTGGGAACACACTGATGAGCCAAAACTGTTTCTCTGTGCCTGCGTAATGTATGTGTTTGTCTGTTTGTATGTGTGTGCGTGTCTACTCGCGTACATGTGTTTGCGTATGCGCTTGCATTAGAATATGTTTCCTTTCTTTGCCATCTGTTGGACCATTTCAAGGGAAATGAATCATTTCGATGTTATTTATAGTTTACTTAAAATGCAAAGATCAGAAGAGTTCATGATGCTGAAAAACGTGCATCATATTTTGTAAAGCTTTGACAAAACCATGTTCCCGCCGACCACCACCACTTACTTGACATTTTTGATGATAAAGTTTGCAGTTTTAGTTTCATCAGAAGCAAAGAGTATTTTCATAATTAAAAAAAATATATTTTAAGCACCATAATGGATATTTAGGAGATGTAATGTTTAGAGGCTCACAATTTGAAATCGACGAGACGAGTTCGTATTCTGATCGAGAGCAGTATATTAACTTTCGCACAAATAATGCTATGAGCCCATCACTTAACCCCCATATACGGGTTAAATCGCAGGACAGACTGAAATCACAAGACTTGGTCGGCAACCAGTACAGGAGAAGGAGAACTCTGACTTTAAAACTGTATTTCGCCCTAGCGTGACACATACTTGAACTGTAACTAATTTCCGTTCAGCACAGTTGCAGAATAAATCAAAGTTTGAATCCGTGGTGGTTGGAGAAAGACAACCGGGTCCGAGTCTATGTGCATGATCCGAAATAACCTGTCATGCTGAAGATGTTTGTCTTCAAGTCGAAACTTCTCTGATGATGATGAATCCTGCAGCCTATGTTTCCAGATTCATTTTTATTATCCGATATCCTTTAGAATGAAGAATAGAATAATGAATGTCACCATCACGAGCGGAATTCAAACTCGTCTCACCGAATTTGCGTCCCGAGCCCCTAACCATTACACCAGAATTAACCGGTTGAAATTTTCGCTAGTGGGTAAGAAAAATATAAAAGATAAAATAAAATTAGGATATTCCTCAAAAGAAGTCTTTAAATCAGGATTACCATCTGTAACTACTTATGGAAATTCAGCGCTTTTAAATTTAGCTACTGGCGAATTCGGTGGACATTCTTAACAGAAGCAGAGCTAATTTTGGTTGCTAATGAAGAGAAAATCAACTCAAAATTTAGTAACTCTACATTTAGCTTAATTGGGCAAACTGGTCTTGCATGAGGCCTTCTGCTTCTCCATGACCCAACACACTCACAATGTCTTAAAGGAGGAAGCACGCTTTTTAATGTACTCCGATTAGTCTATCCTCAAGCCATTTTCTTTTAAACTACTCACAAACGAATATGAAATTTCTAAGAGAGTAAAGTCGTTTAAGAGGAGAGATATTTATTTGTTCATTTAGTGAATCATCCAAAAGCAAACACTACAAACTTTAAAAAAATAAACGCTAGAAAATAAGTTAAACACACATTTACGAATATAAAAAGACATGTATTCGCATTTGGAAAATAGATTTCTGTCGTGGGAACTTTGTGAAGATAAGACATATTGTGATTTCCTAAGAATAGCTTCCATGTGCCATAAGGCCGAAAGTATGGTACACCCAGTGAGGAACGAACTCACTGCAGCCTTAACTGATCTTGCGAATCGAACGTGCGAACCATTATACCATGATTGTTTAAAATGAACCGAGAAGATAGAGCATAAAATTACATTTAATGGTGTATTATGACAACGTGTACGTGTACGTACGTGTGTACGTGCGTGCGTGCGTGTGTGTATGTGTAACAATTCATATTTTGAATGCGCACAAACACATATTTAATGAAATAGTGGGTAGCGGAACGGACTAAGGACTCGAAGAGTCGAGTTTGAATCCGAGTCGAATCAATAACATTCACTTACGTGCTAATACCGTTGGGAAAAGTATGAATCTTCTTCTTGCCCCTCCAGCTATGGGTAAATAGTAGAACAGACTTGTTGCATCTGGTCTAGGAGAAGGACAATTGCGGAAGGTTGATTGGGGACAAAAGATGTGGTTTGTTCTGCACGAAGCCTTCACCACTATAATCAAATCATGTGCTGGCTTTTTGTTCCTAGGAACTGAGTTGCTGACCTTCATACGACGGGAGAGTCCACTATATATATTTCATTAAAAACGACTGACAAGGTACTGCGGTTAATTTTTTTTTATTTAATTTTTCTTGTGTTCTTATAATTTTCTTTTCTTTTTTTTATATAGAAATTCTAAGAATGCTCTGTATGTCTGAGTACTTTCGGCTATACTTTTACCGAGGTGATTTTATTTTTTACTTTTAACTGAATGCATGGAATGATTTATGTATATATCTAGTATTATATGAATGTTTTATTTTCCAAACAAGATCAGCACATTTTGGCCGTGATAACAGTTGATATTACTGAGTGCTGGTTCTTTCTTTTTTATTAATAATGTTTCCATTATTTTTAGTCTTTTTTTAACATGAAACTATTATATTTATATTATCAACGGGTATGTTACGGAGAGAAATTGGTTAGTTTTTCATGTGTATTTAAATGAGACGTAATTGAACTATGGTCAGAGAAATCTAACGTGACTCTTCTTGTTAGGCACGTTTAGTATATCCAATATAATTATTTATGAATTTGGATTGATCAGGAAGATATTTTCTTAAGCGACATGTAAATTCGTAAATCATATTCTCTATAATTTGTAATGTTCTCTGTAATGTGGATCTTGCAGGTGAGTTATTGTTGATGACAATGAGGTTAGTAGTTTTGAATTTATATATATATATATATATATATATATATATATATATATATATATCATCAAGATCTCATCAATTTATAGTTAAGCTGGCTAGATGTAGTCGTAAGTTCTATGCTAACATATTCTTTCCTCGTACTTCTCGTTTGTGGAACTCTCTTCCGGCTCCATACTTTCCAGCCAACTGTAATCTTCAAAAATTTAAATGCAATATCAATCGCTATCTACTGTACTCCTGATTACGCCTTTCTCTTCCCGCTCATTATTAATGTTTCTGTTATAATTCTTCCAATTCCTATAACCCCTTGTGTTTTAGTGGCTTTACTGCCTTGCATGGCGTGATAACGATTAGAAGAAAAAGATAATTAATTTAATTTTCTTCTTTATGTCGGCTGGAGTTGTATATTTATTTATAAGCTTTCTAAAAGAAGATTCATCTTGCTTATAATTACCATGCGTTTCATTTTTATAGAAAATTTTAATGTTATTATTCTTTTCTGTATGTTCTGCGTTGCTATTGGTTACCTTAGAAAGAAAAATATTAATATGGTGATCTATGAGATGATTTGGAAAACTGTTATTAACTAGCGTTTGTTTCACGGTGTTAAGTTCTCTAAAGAAAATATGCGTTCTCCGACCGGAATCGAACTTACATTCGTATAATTGTCGGATTTCATTATATGTTGTCATTGTTTACGTTACGATAAGTTTCGTGAGAAGATATGATCGATCGAGAAAAAATCGTCGAAGAGTGTGTGTTTATAAACAGTAATTTAGACTTTGCTAACCAGACGCTTCTCTGTAGCTAAAAGATATAGCACGTCAGATCAAATGACGGTTTCCGTATAGCAATACAGATTTTCTATGAATTTTCTTGAACATTCAGACCGGTATATGTAATTAATATTTTTTTAATTAAAAACGGAGCATTTACTTAAATAAATTCTATCTATAAAACATATATATATATATATATATATATATATATCCATTCTGTTTATACGTTATTTTTATAGATACGAATATTTAAGTAAATACAATAAATAGAATTAACAGTATTTACCGGCCTGAATATCCGAGAAATTTTCATAGAAGATATGTAAAAAATATTTTTTGGACATTCAGGACGGTAAATGTTGTTAATACGTTTTATTGTAAACAAAGCATTTCCTTAAATATCTGTATCTTTGAATATTTATATCTATAAAAAGTAATATATAAACAGTAAATATCTTAAAATAATTGTCGGACTTTGTCCATTTCGCTGTATGTGACGTCAGATATATATATATATATATATATATATATATATATATATATATATATAGTTTTTGAAAAACTAGGTAATCCGTATGGGTAAACCTAAGGAGGATAAAATCCAGAGAGCTCAATGTAAATCCAGAGCAAATAATTTAAATAAAAACAGACCACTTTATGGTTCCATGTAATAAATTATTTCACCACGGCCCCTTTAAAAGGACTGCGGATCATCAGACTTTACTTCCAAACAAAAAATGAAAAGAAAATTTACACATTTTTGACGGGCCGTATTAAACATATGTAAATTAACGAAGTGAGGAAGTGAGTGGGGAGAGAGAGAAGACATGAGTGAGTTAGCAGATATTGACACATTTAAACGGTTAACTTAACGGAAGTTATATATTGAAATCGAAGGGGTAGAGAAGAAAAAAACTCATAGAGAGAAAAAAAGAGAGAACGAAGTTAAGAGAGAAGAGAAGAGAAGAGAAGATGTCACTAATTTTCTTTGTAAAAAAAGCTAGAAACAGACGCTGTTATTTTGTTTTATTTCGAAAGTGTTATTTTGGGGGTTCATAAAGATTAATGTTTGATATAAATTTGAATGTCTCTAGACTGTCTACAAATAATTTAATTTGATGTTTGTTAGTGATTTAAATTTAATTTAATTTAATTGAAAAATATTTAAATTGAAATATATTATCCTTTAATAATCATTAGTGATGATGAAATATTTAAATTGGAAATTTTTTTGATATTTAGGTAGATGTTAATACATGAAGTTACCTGTGTATTTCGGCACATGGGTACCTGTATGAGTGATTGAAGATGTAAAGGAACGTGTGTATATGTGATAATGCATGGGTGTGTATACAGTATATGACAGAGCAAGATATTACCTTCAAATATTACCCCATACTAACTTAACTAAAATTTAAGCAAAAGAGATTGCCTATCTAGAAACAGTCACGAGTTAAATTCATGAACAAAATTCAAACGGATAGAGATGTCAACTTAATAATCAATAAAATAATTTTCTTATATATATAAGTTATGATATATATGTTAATATATATATGTTATGAAATGGACAGAGTCCGACAATTATTTTAAGACAGTTTTATGTTTATATCTATAAAAAGAATGTATAAGCATAAACATGTCTTAATATATATATATATATATATATATATATATTATTCATTCCACTCTTTTGACATTTTGCGGGATGAAAGTTATAAAAATGTCAGTAAATATTCCAAATCTATTTACTTAAAAGAAAAATCCTTCAGTGTTTATCGCATAATGTTCAACAAATACCGTTCTATATATCTTCCTATGTAATTCTTATAAACTATGTCTTGTTTTGTTTTTGTTTTTTTTAGTTTTATCTATATTCCATATTTCTCTTTATTTTTCTGACGAATAAAAGAATAACACAAATTTGTTTTCTATTTTTTTTTTTTTTTTTCTGCTTATGTATTTTTTCCCCGGACAAAGTCAGGTGTTACAAGCAGATGAATGCGAGCTTGCTTTTTCAGAGCCATTCTTGAGATACACAATACATACAATAAAAATAAGAAAATGGGAGATTCACAGAGAAAAGTAGAACTGGGAATGTCACTTAACACATGTTCCTTACATAGAAAGCAAAAAAAAAAAAAAAAGAAAAAGAAAAAAAAGAAAGGATGTTAGAACCTGGAGGGAAAAATTGAGTCGACACTGATATACGAAACATAAATATTTCAACACTCGTTACATGCTAACAAACATAAACATTTTCGAAATTTACATATCTCATACATAGTGATATACATACATTACACACACACACACACATATATATATATATATATATATATATATATATATATATATATATATATACGCATTCGCATAACTATATGATATAAATAATATAAAGTCTACCATTCGTTCAGACATTGAATATTGCTGTTATTAGGTTGGTGCAAAAATAATGACGTAATAATGTCGTTTTTTGACATATTTTTAACATCAAAAAACGACATTATTACGTCATTATTTTTGCACCAACCTAATATATAAGGTCTGATGCTTCTGAATTTTATGTAGAGGTATTTGATAAAATACAAAGAAAGATATGCAATGTTATTGATCCTGACCTGGCATCTTATTTCCAGTAACTTCACCATTGCTGTAACGTAGCTTCCCTGTGTCTTTTCTATATATATACTCTCATGGTAATTGTTTTGATGCGCTGTCCTCTTTGTACCTAGACTTTAGTAATTTGAGCGTACTGCTAGATTGGCGGCAAGTTCCCATCCTTTTAGAGTTGAAATGGCTGCTAGATGTAACCGTTAATTCTATGTTGATAGATACTCCGCAATTCTCGCTTGTGGAACTCATTTCCTGCTGCTTGCTTTCAAGTCAATTAATTTTTTCATCAATTCACATCATGCAAGGCAATAATTCTACTAGGAGTGAAAGAGAATGAGAAGAAACCGGAAACCCAGTCCGAAACAGGAAACAAAAGACAGACCTCTACTCCTGTTCAAAAGACCGTGGAGGAATGAAAAATAAATAAATATTAAATAAAATTTCAGAGTTTAGTCGGAGAAGTCAGAAGTATAGAGTTGAAGTAAGGCTTTAGAAAGAAGCTAAAACCCAATCCTAAACAGGAAACAAGACATAACCCTCTACTCCCGATCAGAAGATCATCCATTGTCAATCGTTACCTTCTGTGTTCTTAGTCCCTTTTCTTTGAATGTTCTCTCTCCTTAGTAATGTATTTCCTTCTCGTATTCTCTCATACTCATCAACCAATTGGGCCTTAATGGCTTTATTGCCTAGCTTGGGGTGAAATGATAAAAAATACGTTATAAGTAAGAAAAAGGAAGAAAGAAGAAGGGTAAAGATCCATTACATTTATATATATATATATATATATATATATATATATATATATATATATATATATATGGTGGGTGTTGATAGGAAAGAACCGTTAGATTAATGATTTAAAGTTTTTTAGTATTAATTAATGAACGCTTATTGTTTAAAAACAAACAAAGAAGGAGAGAGAGAGGAGGAGAAAAGCAAGGGTATTGGAAATGTATCGGTAAGGGTATAAATGAAATGCACATACTTTCTTTTCATCCTAGTTCATCTGAACTGAAAAGGAATTTTTTAGTGTGTATGCAACGAGTCATAATCTCCGTTCTCCTATTCAAAACATTTTTTTATCTGGAAATGTTATTATTGCTAACTTTTCTTGTTGACAAAAGTTGCACATATGACTACGATTCATGAAAAGTTTGGCGTTTTTAAAATTTTCCAATTTACAATCGGATCTTTATTTTTTAAATTTCCACGCATGGTTGGCTAGTTTGGTAGAATTCCTAAGTCTTTCTAGCTTGAATGATGACTTGTAATTATACCCTCTCTTCTTGAAGCTTCCTTCTGTACACCCCATGTATATTTTGTTTTGGCTATTTGTATCTGTTACTTCTGCTTTGCAAATTACTGCTTCAGTTTTGCAATCTCCATCTAATGGACATTTATTTTTATTTCGAAAGTTGCATATTTCAATGTTAGCGATGTTTTGCTACACGATGGTTTTTAAATTTCTGGCGTTATGTCTTTTTATTGTGGCTTCTATATTACTAGTACAGCTGTAGCTTAATTTAACTGTTTTTTTTTTTAATATTTTATGTAATTCGGAATTTTGGGGAAGTGTTTATTAAATAATTTGAAAAATATTTTCCCTATTTTACCTTTAACCTCTAGGTTAAAGGTTGGGGTAAACCAAATATTTTTCTTTTACTAGAATTGTTCTTCATTTTTTGTTTTATTTGAGTTTTTCTTTGAAGTTTAAATTATATATACTCTCCGACGCTTCTCGCTTGAGGAACTCTCTTCCGGTTCTTCCGGTTTCTTGAATTACAGACAACTTTGATCATCAAAAACTTAAATCATTATCTTCCATCTTCTTAATTCCTGTTCTTTTATTGTTCTCTCTCTTTAATAAATGGTTTCTTTTTCTCATATTCTGTCACACTTAGTCATTTCTTGGCGTTTTAGTGGCGTTTACGTTATGTAGGAAAATTTAAATTGAGTTTGAACATAGATGGCGAGTGAGCAAACACAGACGATCCCATTATTGAATTAAGTAGACCACGTGACCATAGAGGAAAGGCATATATGTAGGAAGTAGCTGACGACTAACGATTGCTATTTCTACACTATTCTCTATTAATATACGGATCGCTATTCTCTACTCTATTCACTATAGTATTTCTCAGTTCGGATCACAATACGGGATACTTTTCGAGCGAGTACTATCGAGCCAGTACTATTAGGGTGAGTATTATTCAAAGGCGTCTGACACCAGTATTGTTCAACAGCGTACCATATTTATATCTCCTATTACACTGTCTACTACAACGAGTATTATGAAAGTGACAACGTGTATTCGTTGACATTACAAAAGTGTCAAACGAGTATTTGTTCACATCACAAAACTCTGTTGCCTTCCTTGGGATGAAATGATAAAAAAGAAAATAAGAAAGAAACTGACACACTGAATATTCGAGAAATCTTGTCAGAAAAATGTTACAGGATTCGAATCCGCATCCCCTATCTGACGTGCCTAACCGCTCGGCCACGTAGGACCTCCGGTACAAAAGACACTATTCGCGCTTTCAGGAAGATCCTAGCTACGAAGGTTCCAAATGAATGGAACTATGGAATGTAGTTCGGCCGAGTATCTGTTATGAAAATACCGGTGAAGCGGCGGGAGGCTAGAAAAGGAGGTGAAGGGTGGAAAGCAATTCATCACCCACTAGGCTCTGTAGAAGCTTTTGAACTCGGTCGTGGCTGGAAAGTGAAGATTGGGCAAGTACTACCCGGGTATACTCCCAAAATGTGACAAAATGGCGCCGATCAACTTGCCCGAGGAAAGGTTAACACAAGCCTTCAGTTAGTCTTTAAAATAATCGCAACCAGCAAAAGAAACTAAAAATGATTTTTTTTTCTTTTTTAATTATTAAACCGCATGTAAGGCAGTAAAGCCACTATGACACAAGGGGTTACTGAGTGTAGAAGAATAAGAAAAAAAGGGAAACATTATTAAGAAGCAAGAACAATCAAAGAAGAGTAACCAAGAAGATAATAGGTAACGACTGATATTGCATTTAAATTTTTGAAGATCAAAGTTGGCTGGAAATCATGGAGCCGGAAGAGAGTTCCATAACATAAAATGCGAGAGAAGAAACTGTTAGCATAGAAGTTACGGTTACATTTAACCAATTCAGCTGTAAATTGATTAGCCATTGTTGCTAATCAATTACTGTTCTTAAATTCATAACTCCATTACGGCGTCGGGAAAGTGGCTGAAGCCGAAATGGCCGGTCAGGGCCAATAATATTGCTGATTCTGCTTTGGATTTTATCAAGAATCTCAAAATATATAGCAGGAGCAATCAATTGGGATTGAGTTTAGCATGAAACAGTGTCGAGTTTGGGTGTTGACTTTAATGTCTATATATAGTTTTAAGGTTTGCTGTATTTATCGATTCAAGTGCTCAATATCAGGGATAGAGTGTGTTTAACTATGAAAATGAACATTGAAGTCAACACCCAATTTAGCCAGACTATTGCGTTTAGCATGAAACAGACGTTTACCACTGGATGTCAACTTCAATTTCAATGACCATTTACAGTCATACACACACACACCAAAATAACACACACACATATATATATCATATATATATATGTGTGTGTGTAAATGTCAATATTATCAGATAGAGTAGATCTGTAGAGGAGACAAAATGAATAAATAGACAAAAATAGAGGAAAAATTATTCATAGCCGATGCATTTCGTCCTCTGATAATGTCCGTCCCTCTGAGGACGAAACGCATCGGCTAAGAATAGTTTTTGCTCTTGTCTATTTTAATTCATATATATATATATATATATATATATATATATATATATATATATATGAATGGCCACAGCACATAGAACAACTGTAACTTTTAATACATTTCCTTATAAATAATGATAACAAAAATTGCCAATATCACTCTCGCGATAAAATCTACGATACTTCCAGTTATGTGCTTTTCCTTTTACACAGAATCATTATGCTTTTTATTTTTTATGCCTTTTCTTTAGAATGTCCACCCACTGCCAGTTTCTAAGAATGAACCAATATTAATCTTATTATTTTCTCCATTTCATCTGCGCTTTCGAAGCATCTTGGACTGTTTTCGCTCTTGTTTGTTTATTTTAGTCACCTATGGTAACCAGAACGATTAATAGCCCCGCCTAACATCCCAGGGGTGAGTAAGGGTGTATGTATAGACGAGGGTGTACTGTAAAAACAGTATAATTATAAGGAGATCCCTTTGTTTGGAAAAAGGACTAAAGTAAGTATAAGAATTTTTCAAAGAATGTTTGCGGTTGGTTTCACAAAAACTGACATAGGCGTTCGCTTCTGGTAGAATGCTTGCAAATCGGGTTGACGCTTTTAAAGGAGTTTTATCATCACTGAATGTTTTATACACAACCGTGCAATAGGAGTTTGAGTAAGTTAAATCCTTTCAGATTTCTAAAGGTTTTTCCGGAAAATATTTTTTAGTATAGAAAGGAGAGAATTTGGGGAAAGGGACATTTTCAATTTAGGCTCGTATGTATAACTTTTATAATTTTTCTCGTTTCTTTTTTGTTTTTTTTCTTTTGCTCATACTATGGAAAAATAATATTAAGTTGTGTATAGTCTTCACTACTTTTCACCGGCTGACGAGGTATCTCGTGAACAGTGTGTTTTCTGTCGTATTCTTCTGGTAGTGAATTTTAGATAATTCAGAAAAGGTGATACAAACAACGATTATGCTAGTCATTTTGTTGACATTAAATTACGCAAAAAATTCACGATTTCAACTGTGTATGTATAAACATATCACAGCGAGTATACAGGGTACGATCAGTAAATTGTCGCCATTTCATATTTTTCATTTCGCGCAAGCGCGTTGTTTGTTTTTGATCTTGTTGACTGCACTGTATAGTACCGTAAGTTGGGAACCATCTGTGAGAAAAAAAAGAGCACCCTGACCCAATTCATCCCGCCAATAGAAATGGAATGCTGTACTGCACAGGAAGCTCCAATACGAACATTTCAGAATGGTTGCTTGTCATTGATAAACCGTATAAAGGTATAAAGTAACAAATTGGACCCCAAGATTTCTAGATCTCCAAGCAAATTCAGAAATAAAAGCAAACTATTATAAGTGGCTCCGAGGTCATCTAATCCTCGCCACGAAAGGCAAAGCTCATCGTCTCGACCTTTCGTTAGATCACATAGGATATCTCTTACTGACTTTTCCCGTCTCACTGAGCACAATTTCAGTAGTATTTTTATTACAGCCCAGAAAGTATCAAGACTTATCAAAAGAAGCCACTGACCCAATCAAAGTCTTAGTGATTGTCCTTAAGAATATCAACCCAGAATTATCCCCGACCTTCTAAAAAAAAATCCTTCTAAAGTCCGAAGAAGGGGGTCAAGTACATGACCGATTTTCATGAATCCCGGTGATTACTATAAACTCTCTCAGTATAGACCCCATTAGTCTACTCAATGTCATTAGAAAGCTTTCTGGGGCTATAATGAACAAGAGGTTTTTTCATAGGAACAACTCTCGAGCGACAAGCAGTACGGGTTTCGATCGGCCCGATCTACTGCCGATGTGCTATCTTCTATTACTCACAGAATCAGTGAGGCACCAGACAACAAATACAACCCAAGGATTATCGTATTAAATATCTCAAAAGCCGTTGACAATGTGTATCATCAAGGATTGCTGCACAAGCTTTGTAGCTATGGAATCACTGGAAGGGTCTTTTCAATAAAAATCTCCTTCCTAACGAGTACGTATATGAAGATAGTTTTTAATTGTCAATCCTTAACACAAGCATCCACCAGTGGTCACTTCGCGGACCAAGTCACTTTTTACTTTACATAAATTATCTGCCTAAGAGTATATTCTGATTTTTTTGTGAATATCTATGCTGATGATACAATGGCATACGTGTGTACCTACCAAACTTTAGACGACCATAGTATGGCAGCTGATCTCTCCTTTGACCTAGCTCTAACACCTCAGTGGGGGCTAAAAAAACTGGCTGGTTACATACAATGCCTCAATAAACAAGCTAGTTACTTTCCATCATCACCAATCGGGCTCTGAACTATTACCAGTCACTATGAATGGATGTTCCCTCAGAGATGTCCCGAACCTTGAGTGTCTAACTCAACCCAGACCTCAGGTGGAGCTCGTAAATACGATGCATCGCTAAAGAAGCTGGAAAAATGGTCAGTTTCCTGTTCCGTTCCACTAAGTACCTCGTGCTATCTTCTGCCATTACAAGAGCCACATCTGGCCTAAAATGGAGTACTGTTGCCATATATGGGCAGGAGCTGTCTATGGTTAGCCGTTATTTTCCACACATATCTGCATACAATATAGCTCTTATTCTGTAACCCTCTACCTCGAGTGGCTCTCGGGCTTTGTACAGTGTGAATATCACTGTAAAAAATAACATTTGGTAGATGATATCGGTTTTCTGTTCAAAATCATTCTTATCCCAACTATAAATGCCTATGTCGTAGACCCCCCCACCCATCCCCCATTAGTACATTGCCTTTGTGAGGGCTCGTCCTGGGTGTGACGATAAACTACATACGGTAGAAAGGTCGCTGATCGGGAGGTTTTGGAATCGCTTATTAAGTGCTGTCGTTCCCAGTTTCACATTGACTTAGGATGGTAGCGCCTGCTATGGTTCAAACTATGGGCAAATAATGAATCCCCAAACTGGGGTCACGAAATGAAATTATAAAAATACATTAGAAGAATTAACAGCAATATATTTTCATAGTAAATACATTTGTTGGACAAACAGAATTACCAAAGTACACAAGATACCGTAGATACTCGCGGATAGGTCACTCCACCGGATAGGTCACACTCCTATTTTATGGTTTAATAATTGATGATTTATTGTTGACTTGCAGATAAGTCGCACTATAATCTGGGCAGTTACACAGCCCTTGTTAAACGTAAGAATTATCAGATATCTACCTTTATTTCTAGACTTACAATTACTAATACACATTTTCAGTTAAAATATATTCGTCAGTCATCACGTAAAGGAAGTAACTGTGGTGTCCTGTACCGGTTATTTTTATATTTGTCGCATATTATTTTTATATCCAGTCAACTCGACAAAAAAGAAAGAAAGAAAGAAAGAATGAACTACAGAAGAAAATATTACGCTACATTTAGAAAAAAGTGTTTATTTATATATGAAGTTACAGTTTTAAAATTCATTCAGAACTGTATCCCACGAATTCTTCTTCACAATCATTGTTGTCAAATATCATTCTCATTTGTTCATCGGTTAAATAGGCTTTCATTATTGTTCATTCCATAGTAGTCGGTCAACTCATCATCACTTATCATGCAATTCTTTTTCCATACTTTGATATAAAGATACTCTTTACCTTTTCTGCTCTCTTTGATTTCGACATTTCTTTTCTCCATCCTCTGATAACCTTTTCTGAAACTCCAAGCTGCCTTTCTGCTGATCGATTTGCATGTTCTTCTGTATAATTTAACACTTTTAATTTAAAACCTGCTTCATAACTCTTTCGTTTACTCATGATTATGATTTGCAACAATTAAAATTATAAATTTGCATGCACACTATATCGCTGCGCAATGCAAAATAGTGCAAACGTTTTGAGTACTAGATTCATGCGCTTTGTTATTTGTAAATAACACTTAAGAACGCCTTTTAATGTTATATGAAACAACTATTAAAGAAAATTATCTCATAAAAAATATATTTCATTTCTATAAGTCATATTTTGCAACGTATTTTTGACAAATGCAGAATGAATAGTGGAACTATTTTTTATTGTTTGTCCGAGTGTGAGTTAGCGTCCGGATACATTATTATTCTGATATATATAAAAATAATTGTCAGATAAGCATTACTTAATGGTATTCACGCTACTTACACAGTTGCACAATTGATACAGACTCAACGAATCAGTCTCTGATAGAAATATAAGAGTCCGAGGACGTGGTACGTTGGATATTTAACCAGGGCTATTGGTATACTAATATAACAAGGGATTCAAATTGGCAAGTGTCAGGTGATCTGAATTGAATTTAATATCAACAAGGAACCTTAATTCGTACAGAAGTTCATTTATGGTGGCTCCTAAGTGATCCCGAAGTAGACTTTGTACTCAGTGTCGCACCAGAGTATAAGTGTAGCTAGATGCATCAAAGGTGGTGATACGGAAGGTTACATCATAGCCACTAGATTCAGATTCGCGCCCCACGGGATATCAATGGGCGTCTTCAATATGTAACCATATGTAACTATATAAGAGCCCACCTGTATCTTTCACATCGTCGCGAGAAAATCACCCACGTTCGAAAAAAAATAATTCCTCAAGGCTAACATCCTGCACAACAATATTGGTTAAGTCAAAAGGCTAAGAAACTATAATAACATTTTTTTTTGCCATTTAGTTTTGTTATTTTTAATCTTTGCAACAACAGCGTTATACTAATATCGGCGGCTTGAGAATACGTAAATTGATTAATATAGCTCATTTTTATGCTTCTTAATTATAAATAGCCTTTCGATTCAGACCTTGTAAAATCAACAATACCCCTAAATTGTATTTTTTTATATAAAAGCTTTTCTTTTGATATCTCCTTATTTTTATCGTTTTATTCTGCTATATGCTATTAAAAAAATGGATGTGCATGTGGAACAATCGATACAGGCGCAAACACTGGAATCAGTGAGCCTGGTTCAAATTCTTGGGTAGTCTGTCTTTCGAATTAATACTCGTGAAAAAGGTATGGATTCGTCTCTTCTTTTATTCCCCAGATATTGGTTAAATAACATTGTAGACTGGGCACTCTTGAATTGTTTAGCAATCAGTCTAAGATAAATGAAATTTTAAATACCAAACCGTAGAGAACACCATGGGAAACTAATCTACTATTTTTCTCAATGATTTACGACAATTCACAGATAATACAGAAAATAAATCTGTAGATAGTCATGATCGCCTTGTCACTAAAGAGACATTTCATGAAAAGTTCTCTTTCATTAGAAGGAAAATAATTGTTTCTCGGAGCCTAGTGTGAGCTTTCTTTACAACCTAAACGTAGAATTATCCAGATTTGTTTGGAAAAATTTAATATAGACCCAAACATTAGTCTACCTATTATTCCATTCCAAATATTTGTTTGATTCAGCTCGTTGCAACAACCCCCCACCACACCTGCGCTCAAAGTTGTTATTTTTTCTTTCGGTCAGTATGTCGGCTATCAGCCGGAACAGGTAAACATTAAAATTTCTTCGCTTGTTTAAAATAAGAATGTTTTCTCTTACCTTGGATTCGTGACCACCAAACTCCAACCCACTGCAAAAAAAAAAAAACGCCATCTGGACGGATTCTTTTTTTCTTTTCTCTTAAGGATGTGGTTGGTCGTGGCTTTCCACAGCTTCTTATCCTTTGTAGTTCTAAGCAGTCCGCTTACTATGTAAGTTCTATTCTTCTCTCGTACTACTCGCCTATGAAACTCTCTTCCATCTTCTTACTTTACATTCAACAACGATCTTTAAACATTTAAAGGCTATTCAATCCTATTCATTAAGGCTTTCTCAGTTTCTTACACTTTCTGTAACCCCTTGAGTTTTAGTCACTTTATCACCCTGCTTGGGGTGCAGTGATTCAAAAATATCAATCTATTTACACAACCTGGTTAAGTAAGTTAGTCGATGTTTCCCTCTGTCCCTCTTGCCTGCAATATCCTGTGAGTGTCAAATTTTTTAAGCCCTCTTTCTACATTGTGTGTCCTAGATATAACACCTGTCAGTTGAGCCTACGTGCAAGCGTTCTCTTTATTCACATTTTCCTAATAGCACGTTCATTGCTCACATGTTCCATCCAAAGAAATCTCTGTTGCTTCAAGTTATTTCATCTTTGAGATATCATCCAACATTCACTGCCATTTAGGAGGAGCGATAATCCATAGCAGTTCTGCACTTTTTTCTTCGTTTCTAACGAAAGTTTTCTGTTTCTTAATACTTTACGCGTCCTGGGTATGACGATAAACTACGTCCAACAACAAGGCCTCAGATAATGTTTTCAGAAAAATAATGTTGCCAGCTATACGTTTTTTGGAAACAGTAATGTTGCCAGCTATGCATTTTTGAAACAACAATCTTGACAGCTGTGTTTTGAAAAAATAATGTTGCCAGCTATACGTTTTGCGTCCTGAGTATGACGATAAACTACGTCCAACAGCAAGGAAGGCCTCAGATAGTGTTTTCGGAAGAATAAAGTTGCCAGCTATACGTTTTTTTGGAAAAAATAATGTTGCCAGCTAAACCTTTTGGAAACAATGTTGCCAGCTATGTTTTTGAAACAATGTTGCCAGCTATACGTTTTTTGGAAACAATGTTGCCAGGACAAAATAGGCATTTAAAATTCATATAAACTGCATTTGGCATTAAATAACCCACAGTGGTTGATATGCCATAAAACCCAAACAAACAAACAAACAATTAATACTTTACTTAGCTTTTGGAATGCAACTTCCGCTTTTCTAGTGAATTTTCGGATTTCGGTGTCACACATTTTCCGTTCTCTGTTAAAACACTTCCTAAATATTTTAATTATTGTTCTTGCTTCATTTCGGTGTCACACATTTTCCGTTCTCTGCTATAAAAAAAAAACTGCCTACATAGTTCAATTATTGTAATTTCTTTATTTTTGTATCACCCATTTGCAGTTTTTGGAACATTTGGTTGACCACCATACATTATGTCTTTTTCCGAGTGTTGTTTAATCCTTTCTTCTCGCTTTTCTTTACTACTTTCTTCTCCCTGTAGCTTATTTTTGCGTTTACTATCAACACTGGGCCATCTGCATGTTCTATCCGCGTACTGTATGCTTCACGAATTCATCTTTGGCTAATCCAATGGGCTTTCATATTTTCCGTCGTCTGCGTAAAATACTTCCCAGATAGATTTCTACACATGCTTGATTCTGACATTTCCAATTCGTAGCTCACATCTTGAGCTGACCCTTTTGCTAACGACCATATATCCTATCTTCTTACAATTGATGCTTAGTCCTTTCTTACTGCTTTCCTCAACGACATTGTCTTGCGGTTTTTTTCAGTTTCTGCCATGGTATCATCTATATATCTAATGTTGTTACGATGGTGTCCCTCGATAATAAGTCCTGGTAGGACGTCTAGTTTCCTCAAGTTAAATAAATACGGTGAGAAGATCCTTATTTTATGCGCTTTTCTATTTTTGTTTACTTACGCAATTCATTTTCTATCCTTTTGCTAACGGTTTGTTCTCAGTAAATATTCTGTATTTGATTAAATAGAATATTTAAATACAGGGTTTAATGTTGATTTTACAAGCTGATGAATGATTTGCTTAAAAATATTTTACCCAAATCTTCAATCAGTCTCAAATGAATTTATTGTACTTGTCTGAAGTAAAAATTACAGGAGTTGCAAATAAAAGCATAGTTTTTAGCCCCATATAGATTTCGGTATATATGACATATTTAGCTTAGATATGCAGTAAGTCAAACTTATGGGCATAGAATGAATATCGATTGCTATATATATATATATATATATATATATATATATATATATATATATATATATATATATACATATATATATATATATATATATATATATATATATATATATATATATATATATATATCTTGTATAAATATTGCATTGTCTAATTTGCACATATTAAACAACTGTAAAACTACTTTTTTTTAAGTGGATGCCTTGTTCAAATGACAATTTAAAATAATTAATTTCTTTTCTTTCTTTTTTTTAAGCATTACGCCCCAAGACGTGAAGCCACTAGGGTTGCAGAATATTTGGAGCGAGAGCAGATAGGAGTGATAGAAAAAAGGATGAGGAGAGGGATAGTGGATAGATCAAGGTAACTGGACATGTCGATTGACATTACACTTGAATAGCTGGAGATTATAGCTCTCAGGGAAACAGTAATTGGGAAGGGTGTTCCACAGGCGAGAGGTGCGAGGTATGAAGCTATTGGAGTAGAAGAGACGGCTACATTTAAAAGTTTCGACAGTGAAAGGGTGAGAGCGGGATGCCAGCCTCGTAGGCCGCTTGAATTCATAAAGTCTAGGGACTCATCGGAGCAATTACCATGAAATTACTTGTAAAAAAAACGGAGATAAGCGACGGTACGTCTGTGAGAGAACAACTGTAGACGAGGTGCCAGATCAGGGCCAATTATATTACATATCCGTCTCTGGATCTTGTCAAGAGCTCCGAGGTAAACAGAAGGTGCCCCAGACCATATATGGCAGCAATACTCCATGCAAGGGTGAATGGTTGATTTGTATATTTGAAGTATCGATTCCGGGGAGAAAAATTTCCTGGCGCGGCACAGAGAGCCAACTTTCCTCGCGGTCGACGATGCAATTGACTCTATGTATTTGTTCCATCTCAGGTCAGCAGTCAACGTGAGACCGAGCAGACGCAGAGAATTGCTCTCAAGAAGTTGACTATCAAACATTCTAATGGGGGGGGGCAGGGAAGGATCTCTATGGTGATTAATAGAGAGTAGTTTAGTTTTTGAGGCGTTAAAGTTGACCAGCCAATTCTCGTTGATAGTAGAACGATGTTCTAGTGATAGGAGGTTCTTTGCGGGGTGTGGAGTTGAAGGAAATGTTAACAGATACTACAGCATGATCGGAGTTACCAAGAAGGTAGAGCTGCGTGGTGCTACAAGATTCGGGGATGGAGGTAAAACGCAGATCGAGAAGGGAGGCCTTACCTTCCAGGTTGAGGGCAAAACGCGTGGGGAAGTAAACTATCTGCGTGAGGGATTGAGAAATTGAGAAATTAAGTGTTTGAATGCCTGCCCGGTCAGTAATAGCATTCTCGAGCCACTTGGTATGATGGGCGTTAAAGTCACCAAACACGAATATGTGGGCAAACGGGTGGAGAGAGAGGGCCTTGTCTATGCTCTCAGATATGCTATCGAGTATCCCACAGTCTTGAGAGGATGGAGAGCGACAGAGGAAGAAGAGATAGCTTGCGGCATTGAGGAGAGATAGTCGAAGACACATGTACGAATGGTCTGGCGATTCGAGAGACAACTCTCTGGCCAGAAGGAGATGGTCCTTGACGTAGACACCAAGGCCGTGCATGTGGGTTGGAGAGTCTTTCCTGAAGAGAGGAAGGTAGCCGGGGATCGAGAGATCAGAGGAGGGAATGCACGAGACAAGGTTGGTCTCACACAGAGCCAATATATCCGGGCAGTTTGCAGTGAGGAAAGATTCCAGACTGCAGAAATTTGTTCAAATGGCACGGATGTTGGAAAATTAAATGTTGAGGGGTTTAGGTGATTTTTGAGGGGCTGGTTTAGCTTTACTTTTTTGGTTCTTTTGAGTCCTCATGTGGAGTAATTGTTGGAAGTTGAGAAGGCCTGAAGTAAGAGAAGCAGAGGGTTATCGACCGCGACATGAGCAGAGAAGAGTTGGAACAGCCTGCATCATAATGTAACCTCGCGTCATGGCACTACAAACACCCCGGTATTATACAACTGTTGATCAGAGCGACCGCTCAAGACGCTACGCAAGAGTTAGGGCTCCTAACTACCAGTCGGAAACAGTAACCAGTGAACTGTCAAACGTGTACCCTCAAAATGAAAAGGCAATGCCACTGACTGCACACGGGAGAAACACATCAGCACTAGTACAGAGGCCAGAAAGAGAGAGAGAGAGAGTTCCGGGAACCCCTTCCTAGACAAGAAACAAGGTGTGAGCCTCTACTCATGTCCAGAAGTGGAAGGAGTGTTGACCGGGCGGTAGGTGGGTCTATCTACTCCTATTACATATAACAGATACAACAACGACAAAAAAACAAACAGAGGGATAAGGGCGGGGAAGTAGTTGGCAGAGTGCCCAGGCTGACACTAGGTGTATGTTTAGGGGGATAGGATGGAATTTATTAGTATTTTCTTCTTACACAACACTAAGTTTTAACTTAGTATAAGTCCCATTGTTCTATTCTAAAGAGAGAAATGAAAAAATATGAATATCCACCTTTTTGTGGATATGGCATAAATGCTAACTCACTTGTAGCAGCAGGTGATATTGGTAGTCCGCATGCATTCTGATGGTCACCAGTGAGTGTTCCAAGTTAGTACATTTTATCTAGCAAAAGACAAGGCCACTGGACCATAAGAATACTGAAGACATACTAACGCCTAGTGAAGAGACATTTATTTTTTCCTTCTTTCGATGGGGGTGGATTTCCAACTACACAAACATATAGTGTTATAAGTTAGGTTAGAATGGTTAGAACAAGTATCAATGTTAAATTCGTCGGACAGAGAACAAAGAAAAATAGATAAAATAAACACATAAATAAATACACGAATACGGTGGAAAATATGTATATATATATATATATATATATATATATAGAGAGAGAGAGAGAGATGCTTTTGGATGCGTCTCTGGTAGAGAGCTTTTTATAAAGGGTGTTTCATTAAGACGGATCAAAATTGGACCTAAATAAATCAGTGTTATTGGTGAAAAATTATTTATATCACTATTGGATCATGTTATTTAAGTCATGGCAATTATGTGTGAAAAATAATATCCCCAAATGTCCGCCAAATCTGACAGAAAAAGAAAAAATAATAATTAGGCGCTTAAACATAATTCACATTTAAAATCTCCAAGTTCTTGGAACACCCTTTAGATAGTGTTAGATTTAAATAATCCTTGTTAACATTAAATTACTTTTGTCCAATTTCAAAGAAAGTTTCCCTAATGATTATAAGAACTAATATTTGTGTTGCAGTTCGTCTTTTATTGAATAATTTTCGCTTAATTTAAACAACTTCATAGCATGGGAAAATAAATTCATGTTGGGTTTTTTGTGTGGTCCAACTGGTGGGTCGTTTTGTACCTACGAAAGAGTTGGCATCGTCTGTGCTGTACATGTCATAGAGAAAGATAGGAAGGTAAGAAAGAGCGAAAGAAAAGAGAAAGTCATATTTTTTCTTGCCAGAAATTTTACGCTCTAAGTCGCATGAAATCTTCCCTTAAAACTCAGGCTTAATATTTTATAGTATTTTTTTTTGTTTTTTGATTTGTTTTTGTTGTTTTTTGGCGTGTATAGGGCAGTGCCATATGTTGCAGTGTGAATATGGAAAAAGGAGAACGAGTCTTGACAGAATAAGTAAAAAGAAGAAATAATGAAAAAAAATCGTTTTAATGAAAACAAAAAAAGACAACACGAAAATACGTTTCACCTGAAAAATATGCAGCTAATTTTACAGGTAAGAAAGTTTTAGAGAAGGAATACGCTTAAAAATGGAATACTATTGAAATATATCTTCACGAATTGCTACATGTAAGAATTTATAAAAGCAAGTAAAACAAATCCGACAAGAATACCTGTAGGTAATCAATATTCGATTTGAAACTAAGTATTGAATATAGTTTTGTTAATATTAAATATATACTAACAAAATTAACCATTTTAATTTAGTTTTATTTAATTCATGTTATATTTACGTACATACGTATACCAGCACACAGGCATACATGCACACACGTGCGCGTGCACACACACACACACACACACACACACACACACACACACACACACACACACACATATATATATATATATATATATATATATATATATATATATATATATATATATTAGGGTTAGAACTTTTTTTAACCCTAAGTTCCTATGTCATAAATTCATGAACTTTTCTTCAAAAGTAATGGAAAAGGTATTAAAAAAAGTCACCCCATAAGCCGAAAATTCGATTTTACCATATAAGTAATAAGGGTAAAAAAATCAAAATATTTTAGATGCTTTAGTTTTCATAATTCGATAGTACTTATGTATTTTAAACGTATAACATACAAATTTACAACTAAGTAAAAACTAATTCTAGAAGGTTCCATAAAGTTCTAGAAGGCTTTAGGAAGTTCTAAAAGTCTTCAAGAAGTTCTACAAGACCCCAGAAAGTTACAGTACTAGTATACTTATACACGATTTTAGAGATTCTATGTTGTGGTATGACATTTTTTAAAAGAAATAAACTAAATTAAACACTTCCTCATTATTTTTTAATAAAAATTTATCGAATTATAATACAAGAAATCAATTATTTTACAAAAAATCATAACGCTAATATACATACATACATACATACATATATATATATATATATATATATATATATATATATATATATATATATATTCTTATGTATGTGTGTGTGTGTATATATATATATATATATATATATATATATATATATATATATATATATATATATATATATCATCATTTTCCATAAAATAAAACAATTATTCGACATTATATCCTGACCTAAACCACTTTGTAGAATTTAGGTATTTTGTCTTGGATATGCCCTTCATAATAAATCTATTTGTGTACTTTTTATTCAAAACATGGACATACATATCATTTTGTTAATGCCTACATTAAATATCGATGTACTGCCATAGGCAAAAAAACTAAAGAGGCATTTCCAGGTGACTGCTGCTCAAAACGTACATATTTCTTTTTATCTTCTTTTTTCTGCTGATAGCTCCACGACCTCTCAAATTATCAATACTACTGAAAACAGATTAGCCATATTGAATTTACTTTATATTTTAATTACTTGTATATTCAATATCACACCAGAATCCAGTTCATCGTCGTATAAATGGACTTTAACAATAAACTTCTGTACAACATTCGGATATTTAAACTAATTGACAAACGGCTTCTTGCAGATATGTTTCAAAGAGACTTATTCAGACGACTTTAACTGGGTTTTTGAAAAGCTTTTCCTAACAAAAAGCTCTTTCGTCCGGGAACTATTGCAAAAGAAGACAAAATATCTCTTGAAAAATTCTTGAATTTATAAAAGTTCTTAAGCTTAGTTTAGTCATGACGATGGTGAGAGTATGTACACCGAATGATAATCCAATCACAACAATATCATTCGATACTTCACACTGAAAATCAATGTATTTGCCTGCCTTTAAAGCTGGAAAACGAAAACAAATTGTCCGTTTATTCTACCTTCGGTCTTATCTTTTGGTTGATTCATTCAATCATTTTCTACGGCTTATCAACCCATTACAGGTTATCTAAAGCCAGAAAATATATTTACATTGTAAGATTTGTTGGGGGAATAATAATGATTAATGATTACTTATTAATCCATAGTTGGGGGAAAAGAGGTGGATTTACAGCTTTTCCAATGGAATATAACGAACCCAACTGAAATTGAAACTCGTCTCTCCGATTAAAAATTCTGAGCCATTATCTATTACACCACCTGCACATCCAAGCTCTCAACACCTGGTATTCCCAAGCGGTCACTCATTTAGGTACTGGCCAGGCTCGACGCTGCTAAAGTTCAGTGATCATAAGGGAAACGGTGTTTTCATTGTGATATGGCCGCAATCTAGTCTTATTTTTGTGGATACCCACGTTTGAGTAAACGCCCTGATTTTTTCAAACAGTGTGAAATACGTTAACCGGTCTGCGAAATCGAAAGACTTAATAAAGGTAATGTACTCTCGGACCAAGTAAGAACTTAAGTTCTCTTCTATAGGAGAAACCAACATCTGGTCGGATGTGCTTTAGCTCGTTCGGCCCGAAAAATTGCGACAACCCAGCACATTTCAATTACTCTTTTTGAAGAATGCACCTCTTCTCGAAAGCCTATATCTGCTCTTTTGTTTGTTTTTTGTTTTTAACGTCTGTTATACTGTTAAAAAAAATAGGACTTCTGATCAAAGATGGCTATCAACAAAAATAAGGTTTGGAGTAGTAAGTAAATATTTATTTTAGGATATTAAAACAAAAACATGTTAAAAATCGCTACACAATTACAATTATGTTTCGACACTACAAATGTGTCGCCTCGGACGATGTTAAAACTACTGGCGAGTGAACGATTTATTTAATTTCAAAATACTTCCTCTTTTTTGAGAAAAAAAAAAAGAATAAAAATAGGCTTGTCTGCTTTGCTGTGATTAACCAATCGAATGTGACCTACGCTAAATGCACCGAAATTTTTTTATCAATATAGATCATGATACGAAGTTGTCTGCATAAAAATCCTAGACAATTTTCTCATGGACAGATACAAGTGGTTACATTATTTCGTAAAATGTATAGAAGTCTGCCGTTTAACTTTCCTAATAATTAAAAGCTAATGAGGTGGGGAGATAATTTAACACAATGCTAACCAGTTATATGCTCGTAGAGCTTATTACATAAAATTTTGTAGTTGATAAATTAAAGTCCCCTTTAAGAAACTGGCAAATAACCGTTTGAAAATAAAAACTATAATAAACAATACAGAACTACTTTGGCAAATTAATCTGCAACCGTTAAACAAAGCGCATCCATATAAGATGTTAATAATACCAACTAATCAATGTAATATGTTAATAATAATAACTAAACACCTGTACATCCATATATGATATTAATAATACTAAATATACATCAATACAGAGTAATATTAAACCAAAGTTAATCATACAAATAGAATAATAAGCCATATACGTTGCACCGCAGTTCATCAATTAAAAAGAATTATAACATGTTTTTGCTTAATATCCTAATTAAATTAAATTAAATTAATCATTCATTCGCCAGTAGTTTAACATCGTCCGAGGAGACACATTTATAGTGTCCAAACACAATTGTAATTGTGTAGCGATTTTTAACATGTTTTTGCTCAGTATGCTAAATTAAATAAGATAGATAGATAGATAGATAGATAGATAGATAGATAGGAAGCGGTAATGAAGGAATGTTTTCGGTTTGACCCACTTCCTAAAATTAAACCAAATAACCAAACAAGTATATTTTGATAGAAAGGTTTCTTGGAATGACTAAGATATTGGGGGGCACCCTTGCATATATCTCGTCATTTATAAAAAGAAAGCTTTGACGGAAAACGTCCTTTTTTCTGCATTAATGTATATGAGTGCATTTTTGTGGTTTTGATTCAGTTCGATTTGATCAATTATCAGTGGAAGTTTTCTATATCAATGCGCAATACCCAATATAGCGAGAATCATACCCTCTTTGACTTTCATTTTATTTATAGTGATTTTTAAAGCGTAGCTTAGATCTGACACAAGGCCGAAAGTATGGGACACCCAGTGAGGATCGAGATCACATTCAGCCGTAATTGATCGAGCGAGACAAACTTGCTAAAGATTACATCACGTTGAAGTGTCTCTTTCATTTTTATTTATGAGTGAATTATTGATTTCAAATCAGCTTTTTTCTGGTCATGAGGGCAAATTTTTCCTTCTCACCTGGTGAAACGACACGACTTTTAAAATCTCCTTTTTTTTTTTTAGACGCCTTTTTTATTGATTTTTTTTTTTTTTTTTTTTTTTTTTTTTTTGCGCCGTGCAAATATTGGTGGCCCATTAACCTCAAAAAATAAGTTTACAGGAATATCCGCAACGTAGGTGAAGTAAACGGTTTTCTGTTCTTTTTCTACTTCTCTCTTTATATATATATATATATATATATATATATATATGTGTGTGTGTGTGTGTGTGTGTGAATGAATTTATTATTAATCCGTCAGTTTTATTACCTCAAACGTTATTTTTAGCAGATACGCATATTTGAGTAGACGCACTTTTTTTTTAACGCTGTTTATTACCGTCTACCGGCCTACGCACTTGAGAATATTTAGCAAAAAAACTGTACCCTCTGGAAACTCATGTCTCCGATTAACAATTCCGAGCCATTATCGGTGGAGGTTTTCTATATAAAGGCGCAATACACAATATAGCAAGAATTATACCTTCTTTAACTTTCATTTTATTTATAGAGATTTTCAAAGCGTAACTTAAATGTGACACAGGGCCATACCCCCCCACACACGGCCTGCATGTGTGTGGGGGGGAATGGTGGTGTTTCAGTTTGTCTATGAAATCAAATTCAATTTATAAAAATTTTAATACGGATTAATCATAAGGATTTTTTTTTTTTAACTTTTTATTCATTTTGGAGCGAAAAAGTTTTTTTCTTTTAACATCTTTTCGGATTTTTGTTTGATTTCTATTTTTGTTGTTTCTTTTTTCTGACAAACTTCAAAGTTTTTACCGCAAGTTCATTTTTCCATTGTCTTTCTTTAAGATACGCTCTTACATCTTGAACTTCTTTTAGGGGCCTTGAACCTTCAAGACGTAGGCGATCATTGTTCTCTTTTTCCACAACCTCTAGTCTGCAGTTGATATGCACAACGTTCCCCCCGTTCTACCATGGCGTTGAATGATGGGCCATCTCACAACAGATGAAGAAGAAAATTGCCGCAACAGAAATGTGGTTCTAGAGAAGGATGCTGAGAATATCATGAATTGAACACGTGAGCAACGACGAAGTTTTAGAGAAAATGGAAGTAAAAACACTCTTATACGTAGCATCAGAAAGAGATAGTTTAAATTTCTAGGTTACATGAGGAGGAAAGACAGCTTGGAAAATGTGATACTCATAAGACATACTAAAGACATAACCTACCTAACGAGCTTGTGCAAATGTTTGGCAGAACAGACACAAAAAATTGTCTTCTAATTCTATTAGAACAAAATCTGAGGATTCTACAAATTAACTGAAAGATATGCAAAAAATCCCTACTGTCTATTTTCCCCCATCTCGTACTGGTTTTTGGCAACGTAACGCATCAATTATCTCTCATTTGTTCCCATAATCATCACCATTGATTATGCATTTTCGCCAGTTATGTTCAATTGTCTGACTACAGCGAACTTAAAACTCTATAGTTACTTCCTCATATTGCTATCACCATTGCTCTGCTTACATCAACTATATGGTCTCCGTAAAAGTTCAACAAACCTTGAAGAAAATTCAGTGGTGTCAACTATTTTATTTCTGCATAGAGTTATACAATGAAACATATTGGTATCGTACGCAAATTCATGTCAAACCCCAATTTGCCAGTGTCGCTTTGCTGCTATCTGTAACAAGACAAAACAAAATGATGACTTAGATATGATTGACTTTTATGGCTTATCAACCCTTTGCAGGTTATTTAAAGCCAGAAACTATTTTGGACTGTAAGAATTTACGGCAGATAATTGATACTACTAAATAACCAATAGCTGGTTGATTCATACTTTTCCCAATGCTATTTGCGCGCAAGTTTATATAATCAACCTGACTGGAATTGGAAGTCGGCTCTCTGATTTTCAATTCCGAGCAGTTATCCGTCACACCACCCACACATCCAAGCTGTCACCAATTTAGTTACTGACCAGGGTCGACATTGCTTAACTTCGCTGGTCGTATGAGAACCGGTGTTTCAAAATTTTTATGACAGTAAGCCGATGTCTGGCAGGAAGCTTCAAATCCCCATAATCCGACTCTGACGCCAAAACAATCAAGAAGGCATTACTTTCGGATCGATCCTCGGACAGATCTTATGTATTAGGTTAAACTCAAACCAACAAAAGAAATATCGACAGATTTCTATTGCTTTATCACATAAACACTGATGCACTCATGACTTGTTTTATTTATTTCTCTTTTTCGCGCTCTTTCTTGTTTTTCGCTTTCTGCCTTTTAACTTTCAACTTTCACTTTTAACGCCTCAATTTCTTCTTTATACTTACATGAACTATTTCATCGCATCAACAAATTTGCTGGATCTGCCTCTACAGTAACACTGGCCATGAATTAGGCCCCGAACTGACGTTGATATTAGCTGTCCAATAGCTGCCACCTGCTACCATTAGTTACTACTGGCCTTTGGAGGTCTGTTTATGTGTTTGTGTTTTTATGTGTTAATATATGCATACCCAGAAGAGGGTCATAATTTCTGATTTTTGACGTGGTCATACTTTGAATGAGTGGTCATTATCAGCTGTAGGTAGCAATGTACTTACTGATCCGAATTTGGACATGAAAAAGTTTTATTTTTAAAAATTCATTCCCAGACTGCAGCTGTCGCCTACTGCATTCGATATTTTCAATTAAGATTCAATCGGGGGGTGGGGTTCATTAAAGTCTATCTTTAAATTTTGAAATAAAGCGCTCGCCGTAGAGCAGTTGCTAACATGCTGCTCTTGTCGACAACTTATAATGAGTTCGTTAATCGATAATGGTTTATAAATATGTCCGCGTAACTCAACGGATCTCAAGCGTAAACGCATGCTGATGACGACAAACAGCCGCCAGACGGCAACTTTAGAAATCCTTAACGGGAAATACATTCACTAACAATGCTGTCTAGTTTTGCTTGAGTGAAAACAGCGCTGAAGATCATGAACGTCTTATATAGTGAAGCTGATATGTTCCAAGAA
Source organism: Acanthosepion lycidas (assembly GCA_963932145.1). Taxonomy (NCBI): domain Eukaryota; kingdom Metazoa; phylum Mollusca; class Cephalopoda; order Sepiida; family Sepiidae; genus Acanthosepion; species Acanthosepion lycidas. The sequence goes on along the minus strand of OZ010576.1, from coordinate 109,387,175 downwards.
ATAACAAAATAGCATGAATCGGGGGATATTTTTCTACGAAAATAACAGAGAACAGAAAGTGAGACATCGAAATCTGAGGGCGCATAGAGATAGCGAAAGATGCCTTCTAAAAGGTAAGAAAGGAATTAAGAAACAGGAAAATTTCGTTAGTTTTGTGATGTCAACGAATACTCGTTGTCACTTTCGTAATGCTCGCTGTAGTAGAGACTTTGTAATCACAAATAAAACTATAGTAACGCCGTTGAACAATACTGGTGTCAGACGCCTTCGAATAATCTCGCACTGATAGTACTTGCTCGATAATACTTGCTTGAAAGTTAACACAGAATAGTAATCCGTACAGTGAATAGGTTAAAGAATAGTATAATGAATAGTGTATAGAATAGCGAACCGTATAGTAATAGAGGGCAAAGTAGAAATAATGATCCGTATAGTAATAAAGGATAGAATAAAAAGACTGATCCATTAGACGCCACGCTAATTCCCATACATACATTTCCTTTGCCATCACGTGATCGACTTATTAGAAATGGAGTCCCCTGTGTTTGTTCACTAGCGATCTATATTCAAACTCCAGTGTCGGTAGCGACACTTTATTCCTCTATAACAGTTAGAAACAAAGAAAAGAGTAGTGGACTCTCATGTAATATCGGCTCTCCTATATAATAATGAATGCTGGACAGTCCCGTCACAGATGAAAAGAAAACAACAGGTTCTAAAGAAGTATGCTGAGAATACGATGGACCAAACTTGTGCGCGATGACGAAGCTTTAAAGAAAAAATGAAACAAAAACATCAGAAAGAAACAGTTAATATTTCAAGGACACAAAATGATGAGAGACGGCTTGGAAAATTTAACACTCACAGGATATAGTGAAGGCAAGTGGAACAGAAGAAAGCAGCGCAAAAAATGCCTAACGAGCAAATGGTTGACAGAACAGGAGAGATTATTAAATGACGCACTTCTTTATGAGCTAAAAAGGACAGGAAGCTATGGAGAGCCATAATCGCTAGCAACCTGAAGGGACACAGTATATAGAATAAAAAGAAGAAGATTTAACCTCATAGTAGAATATCGAATGTACCATAATAAATAGCATATAAGACCCACGGGACATAGGCGATGATGGCTCTCCAGAGAAACCTTTACTTAATTATCTGTAAAAATTGCTATGATTTTTTTCTTCGACTGTTTGCTACTTAAGGTTGAATGGACCCGTCTACACCGATATTTAACCCATAGCTGTATGGAGAAGAAATTGATTCATGCCTTTTACCAATGGCATTGGAGCGAAAATGAAAGCAAATCGACAAGACCGGAATCTGAACTCGGCTATCCATTTGAGCAGGAAATATTTAAAACTGATATATCAAATGTTACTAGATTTGTTTTCATGATATTTATTTGAACTAGGTTTCTTTTGTAATAGCAATCGTAATATTAGTTGTTTCCTTATAAGGAAAAATTCTGCATTCACTGACCGAGCAAGCAGCTAGTACTACTGGCACTTGAAATTTATAAATTATTTCTCTTAAAACAATTTTTGAGGGAAATAGGTTTCTGCATTCCACTGTTATTACGCCTTCCAGTATCGATGGGGGCTTCCTTCATTGCCTTTTCTTTACAAAATCAAACCTAAATTCTAAACAATCTAAGAAAAATCTGTTGAATTAGAAATCGTACTATTTCTTGTTATATAGTATCATCATTAACATCATTGTGGTGTGCCCCTTGAGGATGTGGGTGATCACAGATCTCCACTACTTCCTGTCCTTTGTTGCTTTAAGCAATGTTTGACTTTTTGCCATCTTACTCAGGTCATAGGGAACGACAGCATCTTGATGATGTTATTATTTTCACTTTACATGTTATATCCATTTTAGTTGTTGCAGTTGTTGAAATCCTTCAAGTAATATGGTTTCTGCTATTTAGGAGAATTCTTTCTTTAGTGATCCGATAGGGAGTAGTCGTAAGGCCTATGAAGTTCATTCTCTGGAAGCCATTTTAACAGTTGATCTGAGAAAATGGTTGGCTACAACTGACAGTTTAGATATTTCTGAACGAGTTTGGTGCCATGCATAGCAACCATATAAAAGTCTCGATGCCACGAAGTTATTTAAGAACATGATTTCAGTTTAAAGTTAATATTATGGTTTTTTCCTTTTCATGATTCTATTACAAAGAAAAATGTTTCAGGGGCTTAGTTGTAACGATAGAGCTAAATCCTGAGTGCAACTTGCAGACTCTATTTATTCAGAATGTATGCACACATACGCATAGTATTAACTGCAAGTGGCAAGTGCAGTTTGCGACAGCTGCAGTGTGCTGGTGACCTTTTAAATTACTCTCCAATTAGTATAAAAAATATCCGGTGGCATCGATTGACTATTTCAACTAGAATCGAAATCTTGTGTGTGTATGTGATTTTTTTTGTTTTTTTTGTGTGTGTTTTGTGTGTGTGTGTGTGTGTGTGTGTGTGTTGCAAGAAGGTAAATCAAGTGTAGATATTTCCAACCAGAGAACATCATGGATTTTATAAGAACATTCATGTAGTGTATATCGTGATCCTGGGTTTCTGGAAAAAGTTTAAAATGCGATATAGAGAAAATCGAAAAGACTACAGTAACTTTAAACTGAACAGTATTTTCAAGTTAATAAACCTAGATTTAAAGTTTGTTATTTAATAAATTTGTTTATTTAATAAACTCAGCCTAGTGTGGTACAAGGCTACAATATTAAATTATTAGGATTCAACTCTGTATATTGTCTCGCTAGAACAATTACAACTGAGTAGTGAGTTCGATCCTCACTGGATGCCTCCTACTTCCTTGTACCACATCTAAGCTACGCTTGGAAAATCACTATATGGTTCATCGCCAAAGATACTGGAAAATGTTCGCTTCTTTGAAGGGCTCTAAAAGTACCTAAAGCTTCCAACGCTACTTTATCTTTACAAGAACCAGATCAACCCCCAAAATACCATATCTGAACTTGAGCCGCCCTGCCCTACTGTCCAGCCTTGACAGAGATCAAAATTATTTATTTGGACTTGTAGGAGTGACTTATTTTTCAATCTACAACCCTTCCAACGTTCCAACACTATCGTTAATTCTATGGCAAATGTTCTGAAGAACTTTATTCTTTGCTTCCATCATTTTAGACCTTTACAGCTATGACCTTCCATTCTATGACCACACGGTCGAATCACCCTCATTCCGTGCGTAGTCCATTGGTAAGAAGGAAATTTCATTCTTCAATTTTTTCCAAAGAACTGAAACTTTGTAAAAGAGTCTATGGCATGGACGATTCCCCGAACACAACAAATTTAACCCCATCAAATCTTGAGTCAATCGTAACCTATTCTCCATATCCTCACAATCTTCACTTCTTCCTTGTGCTTCTTACAAACATAACACTCACCATGTTTAGTAAGGGAATAGCTCTTGAGCCTTCTACTCGATGAATATTAGTAAAAAAAATACTCTACTCGAGGTGTAACGTGTCTTTTGTTTTGATTTATTTTTGTTAATTGCATTTGATGATGCAAGCTATTAAATTATAATTGTTTTTTTTTTATTTTGTTGTATAAGTATTGCTTCAAGGATCATGAGTCCGTTTTTACTATTTGATTTTGATAATGTATATATATAAAGGGTGTTCCAATAACTTGGACCGATTTTAAATATAAATTAAGTTTAAGCGTCTAATCATCTTTTTTTTTTGTTTTTCTTTCAAATTAGGCGGACATTTGGGCGATATTATTTTTTACACATAATTGCCATAACTTAAATAATATAATCCAATAGAGAAATAAATAAATTTTCACCAATAACACTGATTTATTTACTGTTGACTTTGTTTCGTCTTAATGAACCACCTTTATATATAATCCATCTTAATGAAACACCCTTTGTGTGTGTGTGTGTGTGTGTATGTGTGAGAGAGAGAGAAAGAGTATCTTATTTAAAGCTAAGGAGTTTAATATTTCTATTTTAAACCTGTTGTGTCATTCTTAATTTGTCATCAAATGAATCCACTACATAGATGTAGGTGAATTGCGTAATATATATATATAGAGAGAGAGAGATTTTTTTTTTACATGTGTCATCGAATAGCCATCGTCATCAGTAAAAAAAAAGTCCCTTCAAAAGAAGAACATTACATTAACTTAGATGAAACGTCATTCACATGAAGCAGCTAGCTGCTTCTTTCCTTTACTTTCAATATATCGCTATAAAAATTACAATTTTAACTAATTTCAACTCAGGATTTTTTTATGGTTTTCATATCGCACATTGCTGAACTATTAATCTAATAAGAACAGAGGATGAGCTTTTGTCATGTATCAGTTGTAGATATGACTCATAGTTCAAGTCATTTATAATTCATCTTCGAGTAAATTATATTCACTTTTTCATTAAAACGGCAATTTCCGGATCAAAACTATGAGCAAAAAGATTTTAATGGCACGTAATCGCATTTTTAATCCTCATTTTAAGTCTCTTTTTATGCTCATATATTCTTTCCTTTTAAATCTCAGTATTTTTTTTGGGGGGGCGCATTGTTTACATTTCATTCAGAGACTTTTGTTTCTCATGTAAAATTAACTGTTTTACAGTGATTATATCTTTTAACTGTTTTTGATCATTTTTATGTTGAGATTAGTTAAATTTCTTTTGAACATTATTTAAGGTAATATAATGAACCTAGTATTTTTGTTACTGTTTATTCTTTTAGTTTTGTAAATTTTGTACACTTTTCTTTTGGCATTGTAGATGAAATAATTTGGATAGTTGATGAATTTTAAAAGTATTTTCAATGTCTTCTTCTTCATCAGATAGATATTTGAGGCTACAAAGGGCTCTTCAATCAAAAACCTATAATTATTCCAGAATTTTATCTTATTGTTGTAATGTGAGTAAAGATTTATCTGGTTGTTTTATTTGACGACTTACAGTAGACATATAATTTCAAACCGGTCTAAGTTTAAATTAACATATCAAGAAAAGATTTCTCTTCCATATGTGAATTCAATTAAAGATTTGATTGTGTTTAATTTATTTAGATTTAGCAATTTATTTAAATCTAGTACAAAGTTTACATTAGCAAGACAAAACACAATTCACATTAAGCTTCTGAACACTTGGTTTTTGCTTTAACTGTGTTATTACAGAAATTTCAACTCTATTTGTAAAGGTTTACACATTGTTTCAATATTAATCTAGTAATAACAGAGGATAAACTTTATATCATTCTTATATATGAATTGTAGACGACCCATATACCATGTCATTTACACGACATCTTTGAGGAAATTCTATTCACTTTTTATTAAATTAGTCGTCCCCCATGTAATATAAGTTAATCAAAAAAGTCCTTACCGTTTTTTATACATTAGAAAAAAGTATAGAGCAAATTTGACATACGGTTAGCGCTAAAGTAATCCCCATCGACACCCAGAACCTTTTGCTAATGTTCTCCCAGTTGCACAATGCACTAGCGGTAAAAATCACATGTCTACAAGTGCCTGCCGCAAGTTTTCCTCATTTACTAAGGATTTCTCACGAAGGTTGTTGTCCAGGAAATGGAAGAGGTGATAATCAGTTGGTACAAGACCCGAGGAGTGAGATGAAAGGCATTGTGTCGCCCAGCCAAGTCTCCATATGGTAGCTATGGTCACCCGCGCCACATGAGGCGTGGCATTATCATGGGAGAACAGAATACCCATGGGAATAATCAATAATGGCTCCTTCTTATTCAGTGTATGTTGCAAACGTTCCAATTGCCGTGAGTACAGATCCGCAGTGATGTTTTGGCCCGTCGGTAAAAAGTTCATAGTGTACTAGTTGACTAGTACACCAGATATCATGGGTGTAGATGTGGTCTTGTGGTGTGAGGCACGGGATCCTTTGGTGGAAAACAATGTCTCACACGCGGGGAAGTGTGACACAGGACCCACTTTTTATGAGCATCAAAAATAGGTACTTTGGAGTACCGAGAATGTTACGAGAAATAGGCTGCCACTAGTTGTTACTTATTGGCTTGCGACAGTGTGCGAGGTACCCACTGAATTTAAACGCCTTTCCTATGCGGTGCTGGTGAGGTCTGACTATTTCATCAGAACCCTGGAAGCGTTCATCAAACTCACCACAGGTTTGGCTGTTGTCTTCCTCTTCAGGGTCTCATCATTCAAGACTTGTGGCTGGCCACTGCGGGGTTCATCACAAAGGGACAGACCTCCCTCCAGACCTGAACTTCTGGAACCAATGAATGTTGGTGTGTTCACTTACTGCATTATCCCGAAAGGCTTGACGTATTCGGTGACCTGTTGCGGCTGAGGACAAGACCACCTTAAATTCATAAAGCAAACAAACCGTGTTTCCTCGCCGCTGTCCGAGCTATGACTGATGTTTCTGCGACACGCACCTGCATCGGTTAAAGCAATGTACCCACCTCCACCCCTACCGCTTACTCGGCACGTGATCATTTCTTCTCACACGACGTAAAAAATGGTAAGGACTTTTTGCTTACCTTATAGTCAACATTTCTGACTATGATGTTTTGAAATGGGCTGAATTCAAGAAAAAGATTCAGATTAAAATATAAATTAAAATTTTGTTTATAGAATCTATTATTTTATGTAACAAATCATTGATTTGTAAAAAGTCGATATATTTTTAATACTTTATAGATCGTAGGGAGACGTTTATTTTTTGATTTCATGAGACGATTACTCCTTCTTTTTCTATGTGTCTTGTTCCTTCAGGATGCGGACCATCATGACTATCCACAACTTCCAGTCCTTTGTAGCCATTAGTAAATATTGTGTTTTCTGTTTCTGTAATTCCTGCTCTGCCAATCATTTATACACGCTCATTAGGTAAGATATTCGCTAAACTGTTCTGTGAGTGTTGAATTTTCCAAACCATCTTTCCTCATTATGCGCTCTAGAAATTTCAACTGTTTCTTTCTGGTTCGGTGTACAAGTGTTCTTTTTATATGCCTTTTCTCTAAAACGTTGCTCACATGTTCAGTAAGTGATATTCTTAGTATCCTTCTGTAAAACCACATTTCTGTCTCAAGTCTCTTCATCACTTATGAGGAAATTATCCATCATTCCCTGCTATATATGAACGATGTTACACAACAGTTAAATATACTTATCTTTGTTTCTAACGAAAACTTCTTGTTAATACATAGCTTAGCTTTTGAAAGGCATCTTCCGCTTTTCTAATGCGTCTTCAGATTTCGCTGTTACATTTTCTGCACTCTGTTAAAACATTTCGTAGATATTTATTTTTATTTATTTTTTATTTATTTTATTTTTTTTTTTTTTTGTATTTTATTTATTTTGATGTCTCCAAAGTTTATTTTGGACATTTTCACTCGGTGGCAACTATACATTATATCTTCTTACAATTACTGTATAATCTTTCTTCTCGCATTCATTTACTGCCTTCTCTTAGCGTTCCTGTACTTTCTTTTCTACGTCTCCGATAAACACTGTTTCATCTGCATGTCCTATATTGTTAAGATTGTGGCTGCAAATACTGAATCACGGCTAGACTTCTAATTATCTTAGGATCGCCTCACTGTGAAGTTTGAATAAGTCCTGCAGGTAGACATATACAGCCCTTTGTACTTGTGTATTTACTGAATTCATTTTTCATCCATATGGTGGCGGTCTATTCTCAGAATAAATTCTGAGTCATTTTAATATCTTTCCCAAATAAAGTAACATGCAGGCTCCAATGGGTAAATTGTCGCCATCTTGAATTTATAATTTCGCGCATGCGCGTTGTTTGTTTTTCATTTTGTCGACTGCACAGTACAGTAAGATCAGTTGGGCATCGTCTGTGAGAAAAAGAGCACGATGACGCAGTTCAACCCGCGAGAAATTTAGAAACGGCATGCTGTACTACTTGGCATTCGCACTGGAAGCTCTAATAGGAACATTTCAGAGTGTTTGCGTGTCAATCAGTGGAGAGCATTCAGAAACAGTTGGATAAGTCTAATGGTAATTACGAAGATACGGCAACTTGGAAAACACTATGATCGTTCTGATAAGAAAAGAACTCCCGAATTTCTTGATGAAGACCTCAACACGGAGGTCTACATCCAGTACCTTCAGGAGGTAGTGCTTCCCTCGGTCAAAAGTTTGGCTGCTTGAAGACCCTATGTCTGACACAAGACACTGCACCATGCCACACAAGCAGGAGAACCTAGTCATGGCTTTTAAACAATTACTGCGTTTGCATCACCCATTACACCTCCCCAGACTGAAATCCTCTTGCTTATTATGTGTAGGTCACAGTTGAGGGAGAGACCAACAAAATACCTTATAACACCAAAGATGAACTAAAGGCAATGATTATAGCAGCAATCACCAATTTATACAAGGAGACCGTACACAAGAGATACAAAACATTCTGAAGTTGAAGCCAATTGCAATTTTATTGATTAAATTTACTCTTTATTACTTCAAGGTGTTTTTGTGTAATTTTGGTAAATATATCTGCTAAAATGAGATGTCAGTGTTATTTTCATTTTTGCGTAATTTAGACGACAATTTATCCATCGCTCCCTGTAGACTCTAGTTTGATTGGTGATCCTTACAAACTTCAACAGAACACAACCCATTACTATTATAGATTCACCAGCAACTGGTACAGCGCACTATTGAAAGGCTGAAGCTATACCATCTTCTACACACGAACCTGACTGTTTACTATCATTTTATATCACGCATATGTCTTGCAGTTAATTTTTATGAAGTGGAGAAAACATGCTATCTCTAATTGTTAATTACTTATGTTGATATAACGAAAAAAACGTATGTCTTCCTAAGACGCTTACTTACAAATTGTCTGAAATTTAGGGGTAACTCTGGAACGAGGTAGAAAGATCCCTTAGCCATATTAATATTCATGTATTTCTTATGACAAGGTTTTTGCAAGAGATGGCTTCCTTCTAAACTAAATGTATTTTAATGCGTATGAACAGCACTAGACCGTCCCTGGATAGATATACATAGGCAACAACTCCATACCACGTCACGTAGCTGCCATTATTCAGTTAAAGGAAGGAGTTACATATTATAAGGTCTTCTTCTTCTATGTGCCAAATCCAATCAAGACGTGGGTGATCATGGCTCTCCACTAGTTCTTATTCTTTTTAGCTCTAAGCAATATTTGTCTCTTTAGAAACAAATGTTAGAAAGAGAGCCTCCATTAATACCGGAAAGAGCAATAACAGTTAGTGGACTTAAGAGATCTATTTATGTGAAAAAATATTTTAAGACAAGGATTTTATAAATTTAAACTGAAAGAAACACTGTTTACTAGGTTAATGAGTGCTGAATGTTTCCTTATAAGGAAACGGCTAATATTACCATTGCCATTACTACCTCCCCTAGTAACAGTTCTGCCATCGATTTACACATTCTTGTTCGGTATGATACTCACAGTTCTCCTCTTGCCTCTTGCTTTCATAATGTCTTGAGAATGCCAAATTCTCCAAGAGCTCTTTTTTTATTATGTGTAACATTTTTCTCAGTTTCTTATATGAAGCATTGTTAATTAATATTAGGTTATGGAATAATAATTCTTTCATAATTGAGTTGCTTTTTATCGTAACTGTCTCAATAAACACCAAGGAGAGGGTCGTTAATCTAGGGACGTTGACTTTTATTTCCGATATTAGTGACTGACTAACAGCTTTAGAATGACGGTCTGAAGGTTGTGACGAAAAGTAACTGAAATTAAGATGAAAGAAATGAACAACGCACTATTGAAAGGCTGAAGCTATACCATCTTCTACACACGAATTCGACTGTTGAATTATCTGTTTGCAATCGGGTAGTGTTTTAACAGAGGTCAGAAAGTTCAACAATGAAATCCGATGGCGCATTGAGATAAAGAGGCTTTCCAAAAGCTAAACCAATTATTAAGAAACAGGAAAATTCGATAGCAATAAAGAAAAGATTACTGAACTGTTATGTGATATTTGTCATCTTCTATGGCAGTGAATGTTGAACAATCTCCTCGCAGATGAAAAAGAGACTTGAAGCAACAAAAATATGTTTCAACAGAAGGATGATGAGAATATCATGAACTGAAAACGGGAACAACATCGAAATTTTAGAGAAAATGGAAACAAAAAGGACATTTATAATTAACATCAGGAGGAGACAGTTGAAATTTGTAGTGTGCATAATAAGGAAAAACGGCTTGGAAAATTTGATACACATTGGACAAACTGAAAGGAAGAGGGACAAAGAAGAACAACGTATAACCTAGCGAGCTAGAGAAAATGATGGCGGACCACGGTTAAAGACTGATAACAACGATTATTATGAGCTACAACAGACAGAAGAAGAAGAAGAAGAATCAATCAAATAATAGAAATGATTAAAAAGAATCATTACTGAGCGATGAAACTTACTGATGTTAGCCGATGCAACTTTTATATCAACCGTTGTTTTACGCAGATTTTATTTGGGCTGGGATGCAACATTTACTTTTAAGCGTCGCCAACTCTCACTGTTTTGAAAGCAGAAAAAAAGACAAAAAAAGGGAAAAGACAATATGACTAAGGCCATGCAAGAACCGCGCCAGCAATGAAGACATGGTTGTCATTAGCAAGACTTCTGTCACCTGACATTGGCTTGCTAATTGTTGACATGCAAAATAAACAAAACTCGCATACTTAAATACAGAAGCCACTACACACACAACACACAGACTCGGGGACACACACTCGCAGACATTATTGTTTGTGTATACAAACATGTATATGCGTGAACGTGTGTGAATATATACGCACATACAACATACTGGTAACACATGCTACACCTTGAGTGTAGATTAATACAAAATAAACAGTTCATATAAGTATATATGCATGAGGGTTTGCACTCATACATATACAAGTAAGTGTTATTAAACTATAATATTTTGCTTTCATATGTGCACATGTATAAACACTAAGCACGTAGGAATACAAAATAAACCGTGATGCGAAAATATGTAAGATTATATATATATATATATATATATATATATATATATATATATATATATATATATATATATATATACAGAATAGTATAGGAAACAGGTTATACATGCTTTTACCTAATGTAGCTTCTGCATATATAGGTATGTGTACATTTGCGCCGCCTGTGTGCGTGTGAATCAGTGAGTGAATGACACATGTATATGAAAACACGTGTTAGAAAGAAAGAAAGAAAGAAAGAAAGAGGGAATGACGTAAGGATAAGAAAGAAAGAAAGAAAGAAAGAAAGAAAGAAAGAAAGAAAGAGGGAAGAAAGAAAGAAAGAAAGAAAGAAAGAGGGAATGACGTAAGGATAACAAAGAAAGAAAGAAAGAGGGAAGAAAGAAAGAAAGAAAGAAAGAAAGAAAGAAAGAAAGCATTTGCTAATACAGAAATCTGGCAATAAGCATTCTTCAAATTAGAATGAACAAAAACGGTTCAAAATTTCCGTAAAACTTTTCGTGCAAATGACAATAGTAATGATTATACCAGCTGTTCCTTTACATGGACACATTGAGCATTCATTGATCAAAAGTAGTCAGTGTGTTCATTCAAATCTATAGGACATTTCTATTGATGCAATTTCTCAGGAAAATAGCTTTCTCAATTCCACTAACTGTTATTGCTCTTTCCAGTTCTTGCCTAAACATTTATTGCAGCGTGCAAAGTCTAATAGATTGATTATGACATTATTCTCTCTTCGAGTTACATATGCTATCCGTTTTAGCTGCTGCTGTTGATGACTATCATCAAGTGTTGAGGTTTCTGTTATTTGGTACAGTTCTTTGCTGTAGCACAACATTCGAAGAAGGATGATATTCGTTAAGTCATACATGTTTAATTCTCTTGAAGCCAAAGAGTGGTCCAAAAAATTGGTTGTATACAACTGAGTGATTACATAATTCTGAACAGGTTTCACGCCATGCATGACATCCATATGAATGTCTCGATCCCAACGAGGTTATTTAAGAATATGAATCAAATTTCCAGGGTAATGTTTTGGCTTTCAACTAATGTGCGATATTGTGCGAAAATACTTATAGTACAGGCTACGCTCAAGGCAAAAAAAAACATGCACTTGCATACACTTCAATGTTTTCTATCTTTTGCTTTTTAACTTGTACCAACAAATGTCTGATAACTTTCATTGAGGTTTAATTACTCCAATCATTGTTATAAAAGGACAAAGAAAGAGTATTTTCACTGTGTTATCCGTGTTTCTTATTCATATTTATGAACCAAACAGCGAAACAGCAGTAGCTTGACTATAGTAGTTGCGATATAATAGGTAAAGAAGTAATGTAGATGTGACAGCAAACACTGGATGGGGACAAGATTAAACACTCTGGACGTGAAATAGGATTTTTCTTCTCGGGCAACAGTAGCCAGGATATGCCAGGAATATGTGAAACGTGAAACCTCTGTGCGCCCATACGTGGTGTAAGAACGGGATTGACCCTGACTGTCATGGACGTTAATTACGCAAGAAATGGAAGAATTACATCAAGTTCCATCCCAATTTAACACTGTGAAATGTAGGCTGAATTTCGTAGTGTTTCATAGTCTTCAACCATGATTGACAGGACGTCACAACTGGAATAGGTAACCGTGGAAGACTAGTTAATCAGACGAACTGCAATCAACCTTACTAGGTCTGATAAAAACACTATCGGGATTGTTGCTTTGCTAACGGAACTAAAGTACGCAAAACGAACCCACTTGCCACAGATTGAAATTGAAAGTTGTTGCGCATACACACTAAGTTATAACATTCTCTCTCACTTCCGTTGTTTATAGCGCTACTTAGGAGGAAAGTGTGTGAAGTGTGGTCGTCTCACCACACTACAGAGGTCCCATCAGATACCATGTATTGTGCAGCAGTCTTTGGAAAATAACAACATTCCCTAAATCCAACACTCACCATATCCCAGAGAGTAAGCCCCTTGCAACTTTATCCTGTTTTCAAAAATCAAAACCCACATGAAAGGAGCAAAATTTGAAGACGTTGAGGAAAGACAAGAGAATGCAACAAGGCAGCTGGTTGCTATCCCAAAAAAGGGCTTCATGGAATTCTCCCATCACTAGCAAAGATGATGGATAAAGTGTTGTGGTTTCTGAAGAGGACTACTTGGAAAGAGATTAAAAAGCGTAAAAATATGTCTTGTAGTCATCTTTTTATAGAGCTTTAGCGATGTTTTTATCAAACCTCGTATTCGGACAGACAGTTCTTTAGACTGTTATCATGATTATTTTTCAAACTCTTCGTGAATCTGTAATTGTGTAGCGTGCATTCTTTTGGTCTTAGCTAGGGCGACAATTGTAACTAGAGTCTATCTCAACATGTGTAATATGTACTATTCTTGTTGCCCTTTTGTGCAATCGATATGATGGTAGTTTATTCCAGTAACATGACACATCCACTACCACTGAGATCGGAGGACACAAAAGTTTCTTCCATGAACACTAGTCTTAAATCGAAGCACTCCACTGATCCCTGTACCCACGAGATTCATGCGACGTGTTGCAGACTTGCCCTGAACCCTTACCAAACGCAGCTCAGTTAGGGACAACCTGGATATATATACTTATACCACTACTCGAACACTTCATAGACTATATTTCATATCACGTAGCCGCTGTTATTCAGGCAAAGGAAGGAGCTAGCCGCTACAAAGTAGCTGGCTTTGTTTTCTTTTCTTTTTATTTTTATTTTTTTTTACTTCAGTTTAATTGATAACAAGTTCTTTGAAAAGAAATAAATAAAGAAAGAAAGAAAGAAAGAAAGAAAGGAAAGGTAAAATATAGAAAAACGAAAAGAAATATAAGAAAGAAAAGAAAAAAAGATGTAACAGAATAGTAACATAAACTAGAAGCTGTAAGGCGGGAAGCCACTAGCACGCAAGGGGTTTCAGAAGATTTGGAGCAAGATCAGATAAGAGTGATAGAGGAAAGGATGAGGAGAAGGATAGTGGATAGTGGATAGTTGATAGGTCAAGGCAACTGGTGATGTCGATTGACATTACATTTGAATAGTTGGAGATTATAGCTCTCAGGGAAACTGGAATAGGGAAGAGGGTTCCACAGGCGAGAGGTGCGAGGCATGAAGGTATTGGAGTAGAAGTTGCCTATTTTCGACTGGCAGGACAAGTTGCTGTTCAATTACTCCTAAAGAAACAAAATTTAAAATTTCTGAATTTCAAGACAAGCGTTTTCACTGCCAAAATGCCCAATTAACGCAACGTAATCTCTCTCTCTACACGTGTTACCTCTCTCTATATATATCTGATGATTAAGCTGCCTATCAGCCATTGGTATTGAGACACAGATCAAGGCACAGTATTAATTCTTTTTTCTTTTTTCTATCTGTTCTCAGAGAATATTCGTAATATTCGAGGGCCGGTGATGTTGGCTGATTTTCAAGGTAGATAAACAGGCCATTTCCCATTTAAAAATTGGGGCAACACTGTTCTCGTTTTATTTGCTATTGTACTGTACTCAACTTTGTAATGAGAAACTAGACAATCAGGAAGAAAAAAACAAGTTACCTGAAAAAAAGGAAAATTATCCTTAATTTCAAAGTTTAGGAAAATCTAATTTTTTTTATATTATTTACATGTGGACTATTGTCCTCATCTTTGTTGTTGTTACGCAAAATTTAATCTGCTTTATGCCGATCCGAATAACCCAAAGGGAATTCCGAACTGAACTTTTTATTTAATCTACTGGAGTAGACCTCGTTCCACTGCGCATGTTTAGGAATATCTAGTGTCTATCTGTCTATATTTCTGAGATGAGGTATTATGTACATTGTTTACATTATTCGGACTATTGACCTCATCTTTGTCGCCATATTTATTACAACGTTTCGGCCGTTGTACGCTCCGGCCTTCTTCAGGTGGTTGGAATGTCGAACTGAACCCTTTATTTTGCTCACTGCGTTAGACTGTTCTAGTTTTTTACGTGACATGTTTAATGGATGTCAATTATCTCCTGTTAATTTCCCTCTGAAAGTTCTCCACTGCCTTAAACATGGCACTTGGAACTAGAACAATCTACCCCAGTAAGCGAAATAAAGGGTTCAGTTCGTCATTCCAACCACCTGAAGAAGGCCGGAGCGTACAACGGCCGAAACGTTGTAATAAATATGGCGACAAAGATGAGGTTAATAGTCCGAATAATGTAAACAATGCATCTAGTGTCTAGTTCTTGCTTTTAGAACTACCCAGTTACCTAAGTCACCTTAAATCTAACTGGCCTGTCGGTGAGCAGAGAATTGTCCCACGAGACTAGTTGGTTGTGAATCTGGTGCAATAGTAATTGTGAGTTCTCTGGGTCGGGCAATATATACTTGAACTCAGTGGGAAAAGGACGGGCAATAACACAGAAAGAAAGCTGCAGGAATTTAGAGATAATATAGTAAAGGAAGGAGGGAAGAATGAACTAAGCACAAAATGTATGGCCGTCAGTAAGAAAGGCAGCCGAATATACGAGCTACGAATTGGCGGTATCAAAATTCAGCAAGTGCAAAAATTTCACTATCTGGTAAGTGTTTTAACAGATGATAAAAAATGTAACACATATATCTGAAGGTGCATTAAACTGGTGCAAAATCGCTTCCAAATGCTAAAGAATGTATTAAGAAACAGAGCAACATGTGTTGAACTTCTATGTGATATCAGTCCTCCTATATGTCAGTGAATGCAGAACAATGTCTTCACAAATGAAAAGGAGATTTGATGCAATAGAGATGTGGTTCTACAGAGGAACTCTGAGAATAACATGGACCGAATATGCGAGCAATGAGGAGCTTTTAAGGAAAATAGAAACAAAAAGGATTCTTGTACTTAGAATAAGAAAGAGGGTTAACATTTCTAGGAAACGTAATGAGGAAAGAGAGTTTGGAGAATTTGATACTCAGAGAACCATTTGAAGCCAAGAGGAACAAAAAGAAACAGTAAATAAACTACCTAATGAGCATGTGTAAATGAATGACAGATCAGAGAGCGGAAGGGATGGTAAGTGGACAAACATTGCTTTAGAATTACAGAATATAAGATGTTGTGGAGAGCTATGACCCCCACATCGTGAAGGACTTAAAAGAAGACTGTATTCATTATAGTGTGCAATCTTAGTGGAAGTCACTTGGGTGAATGAATATTTTTACTTGTTTTTCAAACAACCATTATAAATATGTCATACTTTAAAGGATACTGTGGTTTGTTTCCCTGGCTAGAAGGTTAGCATCTTTTAATTTTCCAAGGGAAAAGGAAAATATTTTCTTAAAACATTGTGTTCGTTATTAGATAATCAGTCGACATTGCCTAAAAATATTATTTCCTTGTTTTACCCAACATCTACTTACTTCGTTTCTTCCACTCAAAGCTGGGCGGTTGATGTGTCGCGATATTAGTTTTGTCACCTGCCATGTTAACAAGTTTGTCTCGAGGGAGAAGTGGGTAGTCTTCTGTCAACAACCAGACTAGTGGCATTGTTTGGCTTTATCGAGTGTGTTTGTTCTGATTAAGTGGTTAGCTCTCTCACCGCCCATTGTAGCAACATTGTTACTTCCAAGATAATATTTCTTTCTAATAACAACCAATAAACTCTTGACATGGGCACATCATCATGTACTAATGGTTTTCAAGCTCATTTCAAAGTTCATTGCTGTTAAATAGGTAGTGTCATATTCACTTCTTTTATGTGCCAAGTACTTTCAATCATAAACGATTACGGCTCTCCACAACTTCCTAAGTTTTTCTGAGTAAATTTTGACTTTTCCAATCCCTATTTGTGCTTGTCCAGTCATCCATTCATATAAGCTCGTTAAATTGGTTACTAGCTATAACCATCTGTTGATACAGTATTTCCTGTGATTATTAGATTCTCTGGGTTCTCTTTCCTCATTAAGAGCTCCAGAAATGCCAAGTGCTTCTTTCTCATTGTAAATGTAATTTCCCTTGTTGGTTCTTCCTTTTTAAAAAAACTTCCTCTTTGCTCAAATGCCCCGTCAATGATATTCTTAGCATTCGTCGGTAAAACCACATCTCTCTCGCCTCACCTGTGAGGAAATTGCCCAATACTTACTGCTCTATGAAAAGATGAAATATTACATGTCAGTAAAAAACGACCCCGTGTTTCTGAAGCACAGGAATAAACTACATCCATGAGTATAATACGACTCTTAGTACACATATCTTCCTATGTATATGCAAATCTTTTCAATGACACAGATTTCTAAAGAACAAATTTTAGCAGTGTAGATTCGAACCTACTAAAAGTATAATTAATTCTTGGGCAAATGCAATCAACTATAGTTCAAATGTCAATAAATAATTCTTTCATCAAAGCACCGAATTTTGCCCAAACGGGGCTCGCGAGATAAATAGATGCCCAATCTCGGATTAAGCAATTATATATAGTAAATGTTTGCAGAGTGAAAGAGTCAAAATATATTAAAATTAAAATGTATTTCAATAAAATGTATGTCATAGGATAAGGAATTAAATATATTCCCATGTAAAATTCGTGTTTAGATGAGAACACAACACAAATACGGGTTCCTGGACATCTCTGTCTAAAGCAGTATCTTCTCATTCTATTAACTAACAAATACTTACTTTATGGTGAGTAATAGACTAGTTTTAGAATATATATATATATATATATATATATATATATGATCTAAAACCATATATATATATATATATATGTAATCTAAAACCATTTATATATATATATATATATATATATATATATATATATATATAAATATAATCTAAAACCATATATATAATCTGAAACCATATATATAATCTAAAACCGTATATATATATATATATATGTGTGTGTGTGTGTGTGTAATATATATTTATAATCTAAAACCATATATATATATATATATATATATATATATATATATATATATATATATATATATATATATATATATATATATATATAGTTTAAAAATCTGGAGGTCAATTAAAATACGCGACCACGGTTTCGAACTGGCGGACACGTCGGGTTTTAATTTCAAAATGACCACTTTAACGCTTTATTTAAACAAAAAACACTACATAATTATCTTTCACAGAAGATAACTGGCGTATGATGATTGAAAGAAACCGTGGTCAAGTATTTTAATTAACCTCCTGATTTTTAAACTTAAAATATGTACATGTTATTTTTATTTTTACTAATTTTTTTCTCACGTCTATTGAGCACTTTTTAATACTACTCTTCCCTGGTCTGATTCAACTCGGACCATTAACCTTGATATATATATATATATATATATATATATATATATATATATATATATATATATATATATATATATATATATATATATATATATATTTAAATTTCTGTGACATTGTACCACACATAATATTGCACTGTATCTGTGTCCGCGCTGTTCACAGTTAAGCAAACTTCAATTACCTTATTAAAGAAAATACTCATCTCTTGTTCGGATCTCTCGAAGCCCTATCTCTATTAACTTTTATTTTCCCATTCGAAAAATAAACCAAGTAATTTCTAAGGAATTTATTTTAAGAATCCGAAATAATTTCAACTATATGCAGATAGCCACTCTAAAAGAAGGACTATTTTGAATTGCAAAAAATACTAAAAAAAAGTGATTAGACAATGGAAAAACACTCCACTATCTATCCCAAAGGACATGGCTGTTAACAGATACTAAGCGAAAATGTATGTGTAGAAAATTTTACCTTACGTACTGAAAAGACATTACATTAAAAAATACCAATACTTTTATTTATAATTCAACAGTGTTTCCTACATATGTATATCAACATAGTTGCAGTACAGGTGGGCTCTGTAAGTGTTGAACTAATAAAAATATGCCTGAGCAGGCGTCTGAAACAGAAATTGTCTAGGCGTCCTAGCAGGCGGGTGTGCTCGGAAAATGAATAGCTGGTCATTATATATATATATATATATATATATATATATATATATATATATATATATATATATATATATATATATATATATCCTTTACAAGTATAAAAGAAAAATCTTTATTAAACCAACATATCACAAGAAATGAAACTGCATAGACGATTCAATCTTCCCTTTCGATAAACACATTATCCACGTCCAGGAAAGCCCTTGCAAAATTTCCCAAAGATTGAAACACTTAAAACACAAAAAGATGACGATCTACCGCAGACATATGGAGCCATTTTGTTTGTAAAAGTGGCAAGGAAGGTTGCATTAGTATGCACTGCGCATGTCAAGAAATTTTTTTTTTCTTTTTGTTTGGGATGTATGTTTTGTTTCGTCTTCTTGGAAAAGAAAAAAGAAAAGACATAATTAGTGTAATTCGGTAACAAGTTATTATTCTTAGTGGGAAAAAAAGAAGCTAAATATGGTCGGTGTGGGTAGAGAAGGAAACGACAGTGTTAAAATGGAGGCCACAGCAATGAGAATAGTTCCGCATGCCCTCCCCCTCTCGAAACTCACTATCTCGGCTGACCCATCCAAGTACGGCACTTCAAGAACGATCAAGTCCTCCGACGAATAAATCTGGAAACGATGAAACTGAGAAATCTTTTGGATTTTCTTCTCTTTTTTTTCTTTAGTCTTGGAAAATTGCTGCGTTTTATATAGAAACACGCAAATACACAGACATACACGCATGTGCAGTAAATTCACCTATTTTTTTTTTCTGGAGATATAGGGTTGTGGAGCGTCTATGGCGCTAACACCCCTACCCACCTCAAGACTGTGAACAATAAAAGTTTGATTTTAATGATATAAAAATTAAAGTCTTCTGGTTGTGAGAAACATTTATCTAGTCAATTATACGCCCAAAAAGAGTTATTTAAAACAGACATGTTTCTTTTCTCTTTTCTTCAACAAATACTTGAAGATTTTTATCACACAGTTGCTTTCACCTCAATTGCACTCCCCCGCCATAAACACGGAGATTCTTTCTCTCTCTCTCTACCCCCTCTCTTTCTCTCTCTCTATATATATATACTCTCTCTATATCTTTTCGACTTTTCTTTCTTAAATATGGATTCCTTCTCTTTGTCAGTTTTCATCTGACTTCTTTATTATCCCTATATCTATCTCTATCGACGTTTTCTCTTCTCTTCTGTCTCTCGGTCTCTCATCTACTATCATTCTTTTTTTTCGTTTCACTCTTTCTCTTTCCCTCTCTGCATCATATACTTACTGATAATAAAGTCATTATACAGGGTGCGATTGTCGTTTAAATTACGCAATAATGAAACACTGACATCTCATTTTTAACAGATATATTTACCAAAATTGCACAAAAATATCTTGAAATAATAAAGAGTAAATTTATTCAATAAAATCGTCATTGCCTTCAACTACAACCACCAGGTGACTTCGGAATCTCCTGCAACGTTCTCCTTGTTGAAGTTGGTGAATACTGCCATAATCGTTGTCTTCAGTTGATGTTTGGTGTTACAGTGAGTCTAACCCAACTGCAGCCCACATATAATAATTAAGAGGATTACAATCTGAGGAGTTAAGTGGCCAGATATAAGGTGTGATGCGGTCGCAGAAATTGTTAGACAGCCATAACTGGATTCTCTTGCTTGTGTGGC
Source organism: Acanthosepion lycidas (assembly GCA_963932145.1). NCBI lineage: Eukaryota > Metazoa > Mollusca > Cephalopoda > Sepiida > Sepiidae > Acanthosepion > Acanthosepion lycidas. The sequence goes on along the minus strand of OZ010576.1, from coordinate 109,366,511 downwards.
ATGGCGCAGTGTCTTGTTGCTAGACATAGGTTCTTCCAGCAGCCACCCTCTTTCTCTCTTTCCTCAAGGCACTTGATCTAGGTCTTTGTGTTGAGACTAAGACCCGGTAGGAAGATAAATGGAGGCATAAAGTCGCCATCACTAGTAATCACTTCAAAAAAGGATGATGTTGACTGGATATATCATCCAACTCTTTCCGAATACTGTGCACTGTCAAACACTCTGAAATGTTCGTATTGGAGCTTCTAGCGCGAATGCGAAACACTACAGCATGCCGTTTCCAAATTCCTGCCGAGGGAATTGCGTCATGGTGCTCTTTTTCTCACAGATTGTGTCCAACTGACCCTGCTATGCTGTGCAGTTGACAAAGTCAAAAACGCGCATGCACGAAACAAAAAATTTAGGATGTCTGTGCGTATCTCTATGAGTTTAAAAAACGCAGATAGAGTATGTCTTTAAAAAAGACAATATGACTGAAGACAAAAGAAAAAATTAGCCGACGTTTTTCGTCTTCTGGCGAACCTTATCAAGGCAAATGTAGGGTCTTTATTTTGCGACAAATATTTATATGCAAAAGCAAAAATTTATTGCTTTTTCATTTTTTGTTAAAGTTGATGGACGTGTGGTGATACAATTCAATTGCAATCCAAAATAATTTAAATACTAATTTACATATATATGCATATATTTCAAAAACATTCTATTCACTCTCGTTTATTAGGCATTGAATTATATCACCTGATGTTCATGAACTTGCGTGACTTTTCCGCTAAAATGATGAACATTCATGAGCAGCCCCATATATATATATATCTATATATATATATATATATATATATATATATATATATATATATATATATATATATATATATATATGTATGTATGTATGTATGTATTCATCCATCCATATATATATTCGTTAAAGACGACGAATTTTAATAATATTAACGTCTTATTTTAATCTAAACTCTACCTATAAACATAAACCAAAACCTAATCGTAATTCTAGCCGTAAACCTTAAAGCATTACACACAGAAAAATGAACACTGAAATAATATGTTTCATCTAAAATCAAATTATGTATTTGAATTGTAAATAAGAATCAAATAATAGCAAACGTATTCCTATTTGAATATTTGGATACGGAAGTGTATAGATTCTTGCAGCCATTTTCAGGAAAGTTTTCCAGCGCTTGTTGAAACAGTTGTATTACATTTATTTCAGTTTTTTTGTTTCTAGGGAAAAGAATATATGGTTTAACATCCACAAAAAATCTCTTGATGCTTTAACTTATATTGAGAATTATTTCCGAAAAGAAAGAGTGTAGAAGAATATTTTTGAAGGTTTTAGCCGATCGAGCCAACATATTTCTATTTCATGATATGAAGAATGTTCAGTTTGAACTTTCTGGCTGTTGAACCTTTGGATGTTCTACGATGACAAAATACGTTAGTCAATGGAGGAAAAAAGTTACATTTCGTATCACACAGGAGGCAAACTACCCAATCTGGAAACACTAAATGTCTAAAAACAAGAACTGCTTTCTCGTCGTCTTTCAAAACATTTTTCTAATATCAAAGACGCTTAAATAACAGTATTCACAAAGAGTAAATGACAATAATGAAAGTGACCAAAACTTTCAAGAAATATTTTCGCAAAATGGACCGGAAGTAAAGGTCCAGATTAGCTTGATAATTACATTCTAAAAAGAATCCTTTCTAAAAACTTTAAGATTCGTGCTTTTAATTCCAGAAAAATTCGAATATCTCATTGCTTCAAACTATATAAAATTATATTACATTCATTAAAAATTACCTAAAATTTATATAAAAATTCTTAAAATCACTGAAAGTTATTTACAAATGACTTATTTAAAATTCAATTAAAAGTATTTAAAAATTACTTAAAAATACTTTGCTCGTATCAAAACGGTGATGCTAATTCCAGCAAATCTAGGCCAATAATAGAACCGAAAATCTTTTATACATCTGGAGTAAATTTTAAATAAATGGTCATGTTTCAACAGATTGGTTGCTTAGCATTCAGATGAATACACCTCCCAGAAAAAGAAAAAGAACTTAAAAAAGGAGAATCTTTAAACAAACTCTTCATGAACATAAAATGCTGAATTCTTCATCTATGTGCCGTGTCTTCAGGTCGTGGCTGTTTATGACTCTTCACAAATCCCTGTGTCTCTTAGCAGTGTTTCTCACTTTACCAACACTCCCGGGCCCCCGTTCCACCAACCCCATCAGAAAGATGGAACACTGCTTTCCTCTATTTGTCTTGCATTTGACATGCCCTGCGCAGGTTAAGTTTTCCAAGCCCCCTTCCTCATTGTATCTAAGAAATATCAACTATCTCTTACGGATTCTGAATATAATTGTTCTTTTTGTAACCATTTCTTCTTTCCTTTCTAGTCTCCTTTTCCTTGGGATGATTTCATTGGTTGACGTCACTAATGATTTTCTCAACGTGTTCCACTTTGAATTTATAGTCGTGTTTAGGCTATATTTGTTCTTTACTTCGTCTATGTACATCCTCTTTGCAACTTGGGTCCAAGGAGAGTTCAGTGAATGGGGGTAAATTGTCTAAGATAGTAGGGTTTTATGCCTTGTTTTTGTCTTGTATTTTTGTTTTTTTTTTTTGGTTTGGTTTGTTTTCTAACAATACGAAACAGACAGTTATGGAATCTTTTTAGTGTCAACAAGAAATGGACAGATACTTTCCGGACAGATGAAGGTTCTTTTTCGTTAATAGGAAATGGGTGTATACTTTCCGGACAGATTATAGAGATTTTTCGTTAAGAAAATACAGAAATGGTGCTCTTTATTTTTTATTTTGTTAAATATTCAATATCAATGAAACTAATTCACTAATTTTATGACTACTATTTATCTTTACAAATCTTGTTCGGAGTATTGTTAATAACATTTATAGTGTGTTTGTTGCTACTTCCAGTGTGGGAGGGGCTTTCTCCTCTTCACCAGACACCACTTTTGCAATAAAAGAAAAATAGGACATGAACAACACCTGATGTCTGAGGCATTTAAAAAAAGAAATGCTAATTTTTGTTACGAATTCCGTGTACGAGAAACGAAAAGAAACAAATAGAAAGAAAGCGAGAGTGTACTTTTTTCTTTTTATTCCATTAATATCCGAGGAAAATCTGATATTAATTTTAAAATACAAATCTGGCATTAATTATAACTTAACTACAAAAATAACTACAAAAGTAATTACGTCTAATACTCACCTAATACTCTAATACTCACCATCACAAAAAGGCGATAGTGGGAAATGAATAGATGAACTTAATCATTGTTTCAATCTTATTTTCTGTCTCTACTTTCTGTGTGTGTTTCCTTCTCTCTTCTCTCTTTCTATTGTTAGATATATTTATCTCTCTCCCTCTTCCTCTCCCTATCTATCTATCTATCTATCTATCTATCTCGCAAACCCACACACACATTACCATTTCCATTTTCATTCTCTTGACCATTGTTTCAATCATCTTTTCTGACTCTACTTTCTCTGTTTGTTTCTCTCTCATCTCACTTTTTCTTTCTAGATATACCCCTCTCTCTCTCTCTCTCTCTCTCTCCCATTCTTATGACTGGCATCTTTTTCTTTAGTTTTCCGTTAGTTCAGATATGAGTTCCTTAACTAACAAAAACTAAAAGAAGGTATTCAGTTATTTACTTAGTATTCATTTGCCTAACATAAGTTCGTTAGTATCATAAAGTAATTGTACCCATCGAAGTACTAATCAGGATTTGGTCGCATCGAAATTTTACCTATCAAATATGAACCAATGATTCCAGTTATAAATATGTATCCGTTATTCTGCATCTACTCTTCAGTCCTACTCCATTCTGTTCGTAAGCATTTTTTCATATTTCTTACGTAAAATATCGGTGATGTGAATAATAGAGACTTTCAGACTTCATTTCTTCTACTGCACCTAAAAAACCGGCCGAGAAGAAAAAAATGTTCAACATCTACTCATCATTTCACGAGACAAATTAATTGATAAAAAGACAATCGGATGGACATTAAAAAGGTTTCACCTTAATTATTTCTGAAAATTAACACTTACGCAAATTTATTGTCAAAATAAATACGTCGCATAACAATTGTACAATACAATATATCTAGGCGTTTGCGAATAACACTAATCAACAGTCATTTTTTATAACCACAATATGTCTAGGCATTTGAAAATAACACTAAGCTCTAGTTAGTTTAAAGACACTATATGTCTAGGTGATGGCAAACAACACTAGTCGCAAGTTAGTTCATAAACACAATATGTTTAGGTGATTGCAAATAACACTAAGCACCAGTTAATTTATGTTGTGGAGAGGAAGACACATCGGACTCGTTCAAATAGCACATATACTGACCCCGACGTTACCATATATATATATATATATATATATATATATATATATATATATGTAAAGTTTGTGTGTGTGTTTGTGTGTGTAAATAACTATCAGAACCTGAAATGGTGGAGATATTGAAAGCCAAAGTTTTCTAAGACCTGCAAAAGATAGAACGTTTTCGAGAGTCATGTCTTGAAATGACAAGGCACAATATCTTCTTTTCCCTCTATCTATGGGTAAATAGCAGGACAGACTGGCTTCTATAGCCTTGGATGGCAAATGGTGTAGGAGAAGGACAAGTCTGAAATCAAAACCTGCGGAGGGTCGTTTGGAGACCTTGTGGTACGTAGTGAACCAGGCCTCGATATTCAGCCCTTCTTGTGGTTGGTTCTACACAATAAACTTCACGACTATAATCAAATCATATGTGCTGCTGTATGTATGTATATGTGTATGTATATATGTATGTGTGCATATATATGTATATATATATATATATATATATATATATATATATATATATATATTAGTAAATGTATATAATATCCTATGACTCTACATATATATATATATATATATATATATATATATATATATATATATATATATATATATATATATATAATGGAAAATTCTCAACTTCACTAAAAAGTTTTTTGTTTTTTTTAATCCTGATATTTGCTTAGATTTGGATAAATCTTGCTGAGAATATTTCACCATCCCTTAAAAATATATATATGCGTGTGTGTGTGTGTGTGTGTGTGTGTGTGTTTAGAGAGAGTCTATTCTGAAGTAAACGCTTGAATGCAATTTTCAATCCATTTGAATAAGGAAACAACCAATCTTCGCTTCGTGTCGACTTGTATACTTAAATATTCTTTAGCCCAGATAGTGACAACTTTTACCTAAAAACATACCATACCATAAAACAATATTTTATCATATATATATATATATATATATATATATATATATATATATATAAAGAGTGAGAGAGACGGGCGAGACAAATGAGACAGAGAATTTCGTAATAGAAGAGCAAATGAATATTTTTACTACTTTTATTTTAAACTTGACGAATAGTAACCATTTTAATCAGAAACAAAGCAACTTCAACAAGTGGCATCACAGTACACAAAGTAAAAACACGCAGGTCGAATAGAAAGAGATTATAAGACAGAGAAAATGAAAGGGAGAGAAAGAAAAAAAGAACAAGATGAATAAAAAAGAGAAAAAATATTTATATTGAGACATTCTCAAGAGTGAGGTGAAGAGGAAGGATATATTTTACCAACTGCTTGTCTTTTAATCAACTGGCCCTTGTCTCTGAAACGTTTAGATGTTATCATAGCCTTAAAGACTGGCAGATGTCCACGAAGGAAAAGCTCATCTGTCAAAAATGTGGCCTCTCTTTTCCATGCTTTACGAATAAGAAACATATTTTAACATGTTTGAAAGTCGTTCAGAAAACTCCAACGACAAGAATTTTACAACGAATTTGCTCGTTTTTCTTTGCCTCAACATCAGTTCTACATCCGATAAAAAAAAAGAAAATGGGGAAAAATTAAAATATGTATGATAGCTTTGCCTTTATAGTTATTTATTTGATAAAGTCAATTTGATACATAAATTGTTTTTTTCTTTTTGTTTTTTTTTTCTTTTTGTTTTTTTTTCTTTTTGTTTGTTTTTTTTTCACGTGTGAATACTTGTTACTCTTTCTTCTGCTCCTAATTCTGGCTGCGGGCTGTGATATTGTAATTGCTTTTTACCAAATTCAGTAGCGGTTATATTTTTAACACTTTCAGATGATCTTTTGTTTTTACTCATTTTTTTTTTACATACGGAATTGTTGTTGTGTTCCGCGGTTTTCTTTCCTTAATTGCATGCCGTTGAAGGATCAAGGAGATATAGAAAACATTTACAGGTGCTTATATATTACAGGTTACTTTTGATATATTTCTTTATCTTTTGTCCATAATTTCGAACACATTGGAACATAATAATATAATCAATACTTCCTTCATTCCTTCCTAATCCTACCTTTTCGTTACTCTGATTGTGTCTTAGTTAGTTAGCACGTTTGCTATACTCTCCCAATAGCTCATAAATAATGAACTGTTCTGGAGGAAAGACGGAATAGATATATCGGAGAGACTGTTTGATTTCAGTGTAAGAAAGAAAGAAAGAAAGAAAGAAAGAAAGAAAGAAAGAAAAGGAGTATAACACTATAAAAGCCGATTTCAGCGAAATGGAAAACCTTTCTCAATTTTGAAACTTTTCATATATAACCTTTTAGCAATTTAAATAATTACCTGCATTTGCACATGATTGCTATAGCAATATTTTTTAAAGTCCAAATATTTAACGATACAATAGGAGAATTTTCCCCGGTTTTTAATAGATGTGGAACTTGCCATGAGCTTAGTCAATCATTAACTTATGAATTATGATTCATCAGAAAATTCTGCATCTTTCTCTCACCATATATATATATATATATATATATATATATATATATATATATATATATATATATATATATATATCATCACATCTATATATATATACTAGCAGTATAACCTGTCTTCGACTAGGTCTTTTATTACTGGGAATTTTTACCGTTTGATTGGAGCAGTTTAAATTTAAAGTCAGTCCACTCGAAAATCAATATTAGTAAAAACAATTGGGTGCAACTGAGGCACATCATCAAATGGGCGGTTAACAATCTGAAAAGGGTCGTTTTTGTGTTCTCAAGCCTTCTCAAGCTAAAACAAGCCTTACGCACATCAGCAGTTGAAGAGGCGTTTCTCCTCAGCCGTTGAGTCCTTTGATCATCAGTTTCAGCCTCGCGCGCAGAAGTGTTCAGATATTTTCTTCTGGAAAGCCGATGGCTACGTTGATTTTCGGACTCAATGGCTCTGATTAAAGCATTCCGAGAGGCATTTTGAGAAAGGCAAACTGAACGTTCTAAAGACGATTCGTTATCTATTATTCGCGTGGCGACCTGGCAGCAGCGATTTTGCGACCTAGGGAAATTCTTTTCTTTGGTGCCATGCCTTAGGCAAATATGAATTGTCAAATATAATACGTCGGCAAATACCAGAAGAGAACGCTGTAAAGCTACAGGGGCCACTAAGCTCGAATCACTTTAAGGTTGGAAAAATAAATGTTGAGTAATAAAAATACAAGCTTACTTATTACTACGGTGAATGCAATGCAAAAACTGGTGGGACAATAAAATTAAAATTTAAATTGGGAACGGCTATGATCGACAATAAAAGCAACACCTTAAAACTGTAGCTTTATGCAACGAAAAAGTTAACCTCACTTGAGAGAGATTGTATGCTTGGACAAAAGAAAGGGGAATGAAAACCGTGGAAACACATAAACAACATCTGATCACACATTTTGAGAATTATAGATATAGAGAATATTATTGTAATAATTAAAGTGTTTATTTTTATTAAAGTTTTTATGAAAGATATATACAAGAACAGATAGTAAATAGTAAAACGTAGATGAGAGTTATAATGGATAGGAAGTAGTAGAGAGCCATTGTTGCCAACAATTTGGACTCAAAATCGGAAGTGAAGAATTATCTATCAAACAAAAAATCATTGAAATCGGATGAAAACTGTGGAAACCTATAAACAACATCCGATCACACACACGCAAACATACATACACACACACATTTTTGAGAATTATAGATATAATATATATATATATGTGTGTGTATATATATATATATATATATATATATATATATATATATATATATATATATATATATATATATACAGAGAGAGAGAGTTTGTGTCTGATACATTGTGTGTGTGTTCAGTAAATAGCAGAACAGAAATTGCGAGGGGTAGCAAAGGCAAAATTTGAAAAGACTCAAAAGATAGAAGATTTTGGAGAGTCATAGCCTGAAAGGATACGACACATCGGATATACATATATACTTGGTGGAGTAGGTAATGGCTGTTCTAGTTACCGCTACGACAGTTTTACTTGGAAAAGATTGACTTCAAAAAGTCCAGAGGTCATCCAAGAACCACCATAGTCACAACGTTGAACTTAGACATTCAAAGAACAAAGCAGAGAGATTCCACTTTTATCTTGGAGAAGTTTACAATCAAGGAAGATCTGCAAAGAATCCGCAAACTAGCAGAGGACAGAGAAAGCTGACAAATATTGTCGAATCAGTATACAATGTCATTGAAGATATATATATATATATATATAAACAGATGTGATGATATATATATATATATATATATATATATATATATATATATATATATATATATATATATGTAATTATTTATTTAAAAATATGATTCCAACTCGCTACATAAGAGGTCTCATGTTTCAAAACAAGAGCCGAAAACTTCAAAATAATATTTGAATTAACTTGAGTTAAAGTAGGCTCTGTTCCATCTTCAAGCGAAATTTTTTGCGGGGAAATTTTTTTCGCTTGAAGATGGAACAGAGCCTACTTTAACTCAAGTTAATTCAAATATTATTTTGAAATTTTCGGCTCTTGTTTTGAAATATGAGACCTCTTATGTAGCGAGTTGGAATCATATTTTTAAATAAATAATTATATTTATGGTCTACTTTCGTATCGAGCACTATTTTTTAAAAATAATAACAAAAATACTAAGGAACTTTGGATTATTTACCAAACCAGTTTCTTTCCTATTTTCTACAATATTTTCACACACACACACATATATATATATATATATATATATATATATATATATATATATATATATATAGTACAAAGGTTTGAGGCCACACCTGGTCATTTTTTTTAACTAGCTCAAAAAGTAGTTGATTGTACTTTCAATTTGAGAAAATTATTTTACATCGTTAAAAAATGTGAGGTATTATTTTTTATTAGAAATTGTATTATGACAAAAAGAAAAAAAGCATTTTTAATTAAACTTTACTGTCGTCAAAATATTCTCTTTTAGCCATGATTACTGCAGCACAAATATCCGGTATTAATTGCAAAAGTTTCTCAAAGTATAAGTTTGACAATTGATTTCATTCTTTTTTCAATGATTCTAAGATGACGTTTTTATTTTTTTTAATCTTTTGTCAAGTTCATCCCATTCTAATTCTGCATGTGGCTTCAAACCTTTGAACTGGTGTTTATATATATATATATATATATATATATATATATATATATATATATATATATATATATAAATATAAAAGTGAACATAGAAGTCAACACTTAGAGGCGACAGTCTGTTTCATGCTATATGCAATCGTCAGGCCTGACGATTGCATATAGCATGAAACAGACTGTCGCCTCTAAGTGTTGACTTCTATGTTCACTTTTATATTTACACACGCTCTATCTCTGATATTGAGCACTTTATTCCATAAATATAGCACACCTTAAGACTATATTTCTTCATATATATATATATATATATATATATATATATATATAATCAGGAGGTAATCATCGTGTCGTTCCTCTGATAGATTTTATCGAGACAAATGCAAGGATTTTATTTGCAACAAATATTTATAAGCATAAATGAAAATGTCGTTGGATTTTCAAATGTTTTCAATTTAAAAACGCACACAAATATTCTTCAGGTTAAAGAAAAGTTTTCTTTTATTCATATTTTCTTTTTACATATATGTATTTTTAGTAATATCTGAAGTTTTACACACACTTAAACGCAATCGTCAGGTCATGTGCGTTGTTTTTTGACTTGTCTTTTTATATATGCTGGACATTTATGGGTAAGTCTATTGTATTATTCTACTGGTTATTTTGGTGGGCGGTAACGGTTATGCCTCGAATTATTCTAGGGGCTATTGATTGGAAATAATTGTGGATCGGGATGCAGTTTTGTGACTAGATTATAGTGTCATTATTTATTATTGGTTATTTTATTTGTTGATAGGGTTTTACTATTATATTTAGTATCTTTAGAAATGGGTCATGTACGATTTCCACATGAGGTTTGGGTTGAGTTTAAGGCCCACTAGGCACTCAAGGCATCACTCGTGATTGGTGATGATGGGATTTAACAATTTTGATTTTCGAAACATTGAATGTAACCAGCCAGTTTTCCCCGCACTGATATGTTAGCACTAGATCAGGGAAGAGATCAGTTGCCAATAGGGTTTTGGTGGAGCATCCATATACCGTTGTGTCATCAGCATAGATATTTACAAATGATCGGAGTATACTCTTAGATTATTTATGAAAAGTAAAAAGTGTTAGTGTGAGAAACTACTCCTGTAGTATGCCTGCGTTGATTACTAGGGATCCGTAGTACTGGCCGTTAAGAACTACATACAGGGCCCTACGGTGTAGGAAGAACTTTATAATTTGGAAGATACTTCCAATGATCCCATAAACAGCCTGTGTAGCCTGTGCGCCACACCTTGTCAAAGGCCTTTGAAATACCTAATAATATAGACCTTGAGATCTATCTGTTGCCTAGTGTCTCACTGATTCTGTGGGTAATGAGGACATTAGCGGTAGATCGAGCCGATCGAAACCAGTACTGCTTGTCGCAGTATAGAGTCATCAGTCTGGAGATTACGTTCAAACAGTCGGTGTTGACCTCAGTGTCCACTCTTATATTTAGATACATTCTATCCCTGATATCGAACCTTTGTACCAGTAGATATAGCATATAACATAACTTATCGCCGATCATCGAAAAATCAATAATAGCACAATGTAGTTTACAAGCAGTGAGATCTCAATGAATGGGCTGATTTAAAACGCAACAGACACCACCAACTCTAATATATATATATATATATATATATATATATATATATATATATATATATATATATATATAAAAGGCTCAAACACTATTACATCATGGTTATAATTTATTACATTGAAATCGGAATCACGAACCAATTCATCAGACCTACAAATTCAAAATCTTTTTGAATTTGTAGGTCTGATGAATATATATATATATATATATATATATATATATATATATATATATATATATATATATATATATATATATATATATATATATATATATATATATATATATATATATATATCGGCGGGGTAATGGTAATTGAGGAAACGGTGAACCGAGTTCGAATTCCAGTCGAATCTATTAAATTCATTTACGTGCTAATATCCTTGGGAAAGATATTGATCCTCTTCTTCTCCCTCCAGGTATAGGTAAATAGCAAGACAGACTAGGTTCTATAGCCTTGGATGGCAACTGGTCTAGGAGAATGACAACTCTGAATTCAAAAACCTGCGGAGGGTCGTTTGGGGACCTTGTGACACTTAGTGCACCAGGTCTCTGTATTCGGTCCTTCAAAAAGTGTGGATGGTCCAGCACGAAGCCTTCCCCACTATAATCAAATCTCATGTGCTGTTGTCGGGCTGTCGGTTTCCTAGGAACTGACCTGCTTGATCCTCATACGTCGAATTCGACGGGAGAGTCGAGAGTATATATATATATATATATATATATATATATATATATATATATATATATATATATATATGTTATAGTAATTCATTGAAACTAGAAGAATCCTCAACAGAATGCAGAAAGCACTGGACGGCCATTTCGTCCGATTTCGGACTCATCAGCAGTGCGCATCCACTACCAAAAATCGAACCTGGACCGTTAGGATACGAGCAACAGGTGACAAAAAAGAAAGTGAATACAATCGATAACCATTGGCTTATGAATAAATGGATGAGTATCACTGCGGAATTTGTGAGTAGCGGCGCTATATCGAGTCTAATACATATATATTAAAACTGTTTCTCTTGCTCAGAACATAACGACATATAAAATGCGTGTTTTACTATGAAAAATATTTTAACAGATTTATTCACATAATTTCGGCAATGTCAAACAATAGATATGAGTATACAGTGAGGAGGTTATATTTTTTTCTCTATGAAAAGATCTGAACTGTATTGTTGTTGCATTGAATTTTGTCCGCCAGAATACAATTTCTTTCCTGACGATTTATGTCGTTTGTTTTCAACACGTCGTCAAATATCACGCGATTTAAACTGACAAATCGAGTCCCAAACACTCCAAAAGACGGTCACTCGATCTTACGCCTCTTTCTAATATCTTAGTAATTTTATTTGCTTCTCCTTTAGCGACATGCACGCATGCCGCCTTTATTATTTTCTCTCTCCATGATAATTCATTTTGAATGAAAATAAGCCCAGAAATAAATAAACCAGCAAATAAATAAACAGAAGAAAGGAAAACACTTGTTAACAACATCTCCCGACCACTGACACTAAAAAGCCATTTTTGCACAATAATATACGTTTATTGACAAGGTTCACCTTTCATTAAGAGACGAAGTGTGAGCGTGTCACATAGCAGCCTCCGTTCATATCACACATTGTATACATTTCCAGCTTTGATACGCGAACGTCAGCATGTCCGTATTTTATTTGTTTCTTTTTCCTTTCCCTTTTTAGGGTTTAAATTAGATATTTTTCGTGTTAAAAAACATGAACTAACGGAGCTTAGACAGATTAACAGTTTTATAAATACGATCCACGGTAGCAGTGCTCTCTGTCTGAAGCCGCACCCAGGACTAGTTGATTCAGCTGGAGAAGGAAATTAACTTCTATTTTTTCATGGGTAACCGGTATTTGTCGAGTGAAAGCTGGGTACTTTGTTTGCAAATTGCTGTAATTCCAATTCTGCGTTACATGAATTGGTGTTGTTAATTATACTCCACAAGGCATGTCTCAGGACTTTTTTTTTTATTGATTTCCATCACAAATGATGCAAAAACTATAATTGTCCAAGCATAAGAATGACAGATGAAATAAAGATTCGTCAAACTTTGACCTTTGTGCCCCCCACACAAAAAAAACGGAGTTGCAAAATAATGTTTTTCCCTTGACACCGCTATTATTTTAACTACCTTCTATTCTTGGCAATGTTTGTTGTTTTAAGAAGCGATTAGAATTTGAATAAAACCTAAACATATGAAGAAAGCGAATTTATACGTGTTTTTGTTCTTGAAAATTTACAATAAAAATATTAAACCCTATTTATTTATTAGAATTTTATTTGCGAGAATAATTTTAAATTTACAGTCTAAAAACTAACACAATTAAAATTAATGCAATTCAATATTTATCATTTACCTATTGACAAAGAAATAAATATGAAACATTTTTTTTATTCATAAACATTTACTAAATTATTAAAATATATGAACCAATTATAAGGAAATCCTTAATATTTATCATTTTATAAAGTTCGAATTAATGGGCAATTAGCCGATTTTTTGCCGACCATTCCAGTAAATAATATAATAAAACGTGTCTATTATTTTTCATTATCAATTCCCACGAACAAAGAAAATGTAAAAATTCACATTCATCTGTTATATACCGAACTTATGAACACTAATGGATACGTCCCAATCGTCATAAATACGTTCGACGCTATTATAAATGGTTGCGGGGATAATATGCTGTCTAAAACGTTCACCACTTGCTGTGGTTTGCCTACTTCACGCCGCTGGCGAGTATTTATTTTCTTGATGTTATAAAGATTACAATTTCCTTTCCAACTACCGTTTTGGTTTTCCTCATTCGTCATTTTCTAGATTACAACAATATGTTTATTACAACTGTAATAATCGTTTTTTAACAGAATTAACATTGCTGAGGAGTGAAGGCAGTTAAAATAATAGTGGTGTCAATGCAAAAATCGTCCTTTTCAGTATCTGTTTTATTTGCGGGCACGAAGATCCATGTTTGTCAAAGATTCTTTGCTTTGAAATTAAATTTTAAATGAATTTGATTTTTTTTAATCTTTTCTTAATAGAAAGTATCATGAAAAAAATAAGTCTTAGCAACAAAGAAACAAGTGGAAAAATTATCTGAACAGAAAGATTTAAGCAGAAAAATTATAACAAATAATGACAAGGCGAAGTGTTAATAACCTATTCAAAAAATATTTAAACTACTTTTAGATTAATATAACTGATGTACGAATCATTTCGTTGTATAATCGATTAGAGTCATAAATAATTTCCGTTTTTATTTAACAACTTCTTCAAGAAATCAACTTCTATTACATTTTATTTTATTATATAGTCGCCATTATTTGCAATTACTTGTTGTCAATTATCAGGCAGCTCTTCGATATATTTTGAGAAATATTACGCTAGTTTATAGATGAAAAGGTTTTCGACAAATTCTTGAATCTGGTTTTTCCATTAGAGAAGGTTCTCCCCAATCAAAGCGTTTTGTAGCAATCATGGGTAATAATAGGTTAGTGTAAGGTCAGGTTGACATGATAACAGATTGAACAGACCCACCGTGTTCCAAACCCTTTTTCCTCTGTTATTCTTGCTATATGCCGTCTTGTATTAGCATCGAGAACAACATTTTGCCAGTTGGCGAATGCAAGGCACTTTTCGGTTAAACTTTTATGGACACGTCGCAGCTAATGGTCGTATAAATGTGCAGTAACGTTTCATTATGTTTTGAGAACTCTAAATGAATATTAACCACAACATTACATGCCTTTCATTTGACTCAGATTCTGGGGCCGATTCTGAAAATTTAAATTTGGCAATCAAATTTATCCTTTTGTCCTATGTATCCATTTTTCATCACCTGTTAAGGTATTTTCTATTGGCTAATTTTATATATGATTCATTAGGGTGATTTAACATTCAGCAGACATCAATATGTATGTATAGGTATAAATCAAGCAAAAAAACCAGGCACCCTAATATATATATATATATATATATATATATATATATATATATATATATATATATATATATATATATATATATATACAGTAGCGTCCAAAACTAAGGGACAAAATTTTAAAACCTAATATTTGTTAGAAATAACAACTGTGAAAAGCTGAAATTTTGACAACTGGTAGTCGTTATCATCCATAATAACATACTAAAATTTGAATCATTTGCAAAGGATAGAAAAAGAATTATAACAATTATTTATTTATTTTCAAAATAGGATCGTCCAAAAGTAAGGGACAAAATTGAGAAAAACAATGTAAACAGTATG
>OZ010576.1:109293536-109346036 GCA_963932145.1 Acanthosepion lycidas | reverse complement strand
TATAACGTACCGTAAAACTATATTTTTATCATATACAAGTTTCCATTATATATATATATATATATATATATATATATATATATATAGAGAGAGAGAGAGAGGGGTGTTACAGGGAGTGAAAGTGAGCAAAAAGACTGATTATAGGGGGGAATGAGGAAAGGACAAAAGATGGAAGGGATTCAGGAAGATAGATGATGACGATTGACGTTACATTTAAATTGAAGATTGTACTTATCATGGAAGCAAGGAAACGGAAAAGAATTCCAATAGAATCTGTTGTAGCTATTTCAACAGTAAATAGTTTAGACTTAGCTGTCACTCTAGTAGCACGGTTATCAGATCAGTTGCCATGAAAATATTGGTAGAAAAGACAAAAAGATGCCATGTTACGTCGGTGGTAAAGTAATAGAAGTCGAGATGCCAAGACAGGACCGATTACATTGCAGATCCTTTTTCGGATTTTGTCAAGAACTTCAACATGAATGTCAAGAATCAGGAATCATGCCAGCAGTTTTCAATGCATGAAAGAGGGTGAGAAAATTAATTGTAATATGTTTGATTGAATTAGTGCTGGTAAATTATATGTTATATACAGAGTGAATTCATTGAAGCATATTTATTTGAACGAATGAGAAATCTCACTTTAGTTCTTATTTTATCAATGAGCGTATAAATAGTTGTACATCGAGATCAAAATTTTAAAGAAACTAGCCGTAGTTCATGATGTTTCTTTAGAGTTTTTTTTTTTTCAACTATCGCTTGTTATTACCTAGAAGGTTAATGTCAAAAAAGTATTTTTGTATGTCATTATTCATACATCTGCCATACATGTCGCTTAATTCAAAACTTAGTGCAATTTCAGCTCCCATTGACCGATGAATTACGCAAGACCACAATATGACGATCAATATTAGAAAAATGCTATGAGAAAATAGAAAATAAGCACTAATTGTGAAGAAAGATCCATACTGCTTGAAATCTTTTCCTATAGAAAAGGCAACAGAACATATTAAACTCATTATCTTCTACCACTGAGAAAGGTATTTTAAAATGTGTTTAAAATTTCAAAACATTTAATAGCTTGGTCTTCAGACGCTACCAAGTTATGTTACTCCTAACGGACTAATAACGTAATATCAAATTGTATACTTCATTACAAAGCGTCTATGAAGTCACCTATTCGAAACGCATACAGAATTATAGCGTTTCAAAAAAATACCATAATGAAATTTTTCAGCTCATATACATACATTACTTACATTTACTGCGCAAAAGTAAGTGAACTTCTAAGATAATATTAAAAAATTGTCTCTTTTTTCCAGATGATCAACAACTCTTAATTAAATTATATATTCATTAAGAAAAACCTTTACTAAACGAATTACAATCATGTGCAAAAGTAAGTAAACTCTTATGTTTCATTCTGTATTTTTATTTTACATGGTTGTCTATGCAAATAATTTTTGTGCACTTGTAAAAATCAAAAGAAAAGCGTGTTCATTGTATTTTTTTCGTTTTGTTTTTTGGTAATTTGTGTATACTGCAATCAATGTAACTCATTGTATATTAAAAAGGCTGCAGTTAGAGATTAAATTATTAAAATATATGTCAAGATCAAAAGAAATTCCTGGAGCTTTAAAAACTCGCATAGTTGAAGCCTATAATGATAAAGAAGGCTACCAAATGCTGTCAAAATGATTTGGAGTCTCCAGTGTACACAAATTATTTTTTAAAAAAAAGGTACTTTGGCAATCAAGAAATGGCTATCCGCGAAAAACATCTGCAAGAGCAGGTTGACGTCTAGTTCGTCAACCACAGGCAAATCCTGTGGTTTTTCCGCGCTTCCTGGCCAATGTGCAGACATCTACAGAGCGACGAAATCGGAACGATGCCGGTTGTCATGGTAGAAAGCCATTGCTTACTAAAAAGAACAAAGAAGCTCGCCTCAACCTTACCAAAGCACATATTAATAAACTAGAAAAGTTCTGATAAAAGATTTTATGACTGGATGAGACCAAGCTACAGCTTTTGGGGGGTAACGATAGGCGGTATGTCTGGCGAGCGTCTAATACGGCTTTTGAAGAGATGAATGTGGTAACAATAGTTAAACATGGCTGTGGCAGAATTATGCTTTGGGTGTGTGCTTTTGTTGCAGTCGGAACAGGCAAAATAGTACACACTGATGGCACACTTGACACTGTGAGGTACCAAGCAATTTCAAACGATCCTCGGTTCGAAAGTTGGATTTAAGTCGGTGCTGACAATAATCTGAATCATCAAAGCAAATGCACAGAAGAATAACTTCAAAAAAATGTCATTCCAAATCTTGAAATAGCCTAGTCAAACTTCTGATCTAAACCTAATTAAAAATATGTGGTTCAAGTCAAAGAAAACAGTACATTCAAGAAACTCAGATAATATCGAACAATTGAAGGCGTTTTACAGGAAGAATGGTTAAAAATTGACGCTCACTAATATCAGAAACTTCTTAAAAATTCTAGAGAAACATTGATCGACGTTGTGACCTCAAAAGAAGGAGTTACCAAATATTAAATGCAAGGATTTTCATATTTTTGCACATCTTAATTTTTATTTAATATTCTTACTTCAGCTTGATAAAAAATTTAGAATCTGGTTGTAAGTCGTTTAATAAAGGCTTTTCTTAATGAAGATATTGTTTAATTAAGATTTGTTGATTATCTGGAAAAAAAGAGATATTTTTAAAAATATTATCTTAGGGATTCATTTACTTTTGCGCAGCATTATATATATATATATATATATATATATATATATATATATATATATATATATATATATATATATAAATGTCTCAAACACTAATATGCCATGGTCATAATTTATTACATTGGAATCTTAATCACTATATTCTTACTCTGTCCTGGACATTGAGTTCTACCTGGATCCTATCCTCTTGGAAATGTATATATATATATATATATATATATATATATATATATATATGAGTTTGATTAAAAAAATCCGATAATGTATGTCTGTTTATTTTTTTAATTGTATTTTTTACAATTATCCAATAAGGTGTGGAATATTGTGGATAAACTATCCGAATTCCATATTGTGGTATTGTTTTGTTCAAATACTTTCGACATTTTCAGTCATTATCAAGAACCAATATGATACCTGGTAGAATTCCTTTTGTCTGCATCTTGGTATTCTTTGGAAAGATAGAAATTTGAAATAGTCTACAGTGACGTCATGCGTCACGGTTACTGGTAAGGAACTACGCTTAGCCAAAAAAGAACACGATTTTTTTTTTTAAATATTGAATATAATATATGCATCCATTAAATATATCATATGCACTTCAAGAAACCATCTGCTGTGGTGAATAATATTTTACTTAATGTGGTCTGTCTATTTTGTATAATAATAGCTTCTAGTAATCTGAGTATTTCTTTGCATTGGGTGCTGTAAAATATTTTCGATGTTATCCACTAATATTTGTCTTATGGTGATCATTTCTTTTTATTCGTTCGTAATGTACTGGTCGATATACGAAACGGATTGCAATGAGTTTCGACAGACATTTTGTTTGTTTCTTTAGCGCTATCTCAACATCTTGTGGGTCATTTTATGCCGAAATTTAATTTTCTTGGCAGCATTAGTAATGTACTTTACAAAAATGTATTGCAAGTATTTTTTTCCAAAACTCTATAACTAGTAATTATTTTTACTATGAAAATGTATTAATGATATTTTTACAATAAAAATTCATTTTTATACTTTCATTATGTTGTACCCCAGTTTTGGGGTTAAATATTTTCTATTACTGGGACTGTAACAGGGGCTACCACCCCAGGTTAGTGTGGACCTGTGAACAACAGCAATTAAGAGGTGGTTCCATGTTCCTCAAAACCTCGTTATACCCAGGTCGACAGATTGCAGAAAGAGAATGATATAGATTTTCTACAGTTTCCCAAAGAAAATTCATGGTAGTTGCTATCTGGGAAATTGAACACTCGTTCTGGCTACATTAATCCATTTGCAGTCAAGCAGTATTAAACCCTTTCCTCATCACATGGCTTTTACACCTATATTGTCACAGCTATACAATATCATAACTTATCACAGCTACGTTACTTCTTTACATATTACGTCACACAAACATCAACGTTGTTGAAAATGGTGGGGAGAAATCCCATCCTAATTAATGCCATTTAATTTTGGGGTGATTGTATTAATCTAGAAACTGGTTCATACAAACATAGCATGTAGGTATTTATATGAATTTGTGTCTGAAGATGAATAATAAAATATTTTACTTTTATATACTTATCAGGAAAATATTTGACTTTTAGGGTTTTTTTTTTATATTGCATTAAGCCCAGAAAAACCAGTGTCTAATGTTTTGGAGAATAGTATCTACTTCGCTTGAAATTAAACGCGCTAAAATAAATCTAAAAAAATAACGTCTTCATATAATCCCCACTTTTTAAAAATTACGTTTTGCCTACTTAAACTAGACGGTTTATTGTTTCGTCCAAGCTGACATTAGAATTAGGAAATTAAATCTCGTTCCTGGATATGTTAGCTCCTGTATAACCTGAAACAAAGATTAAAAAAAAAGACAGACGTTCCCCAGAAAACACTACGATATTGTTAGAGATTGTTCAAAGATTAGGTAACTGAAACACTTTGCTAAAAAACGTCTTTTCTTACAGACGTTAAAGATTAAAAACCGGAAACTATTTTCTTAAAAACGTCTTTTCTGGTATGAGTGAAAGATTCAATAACAGAATCTGTGTTCTAAAAGACGACTTTTCTGGCATGAATTAAAGATTACAAAATAGAAGCTATTTTGCTAATAGATAAATGCAGCGTCTACTCAAATACGAGTATCCATTAAAAATAACGTTTAATATATATATATATATATATATATATATATATATATATATATATATATATATATACTGAACGTTATTCTTAGTGGATAATCGTAATGGATAAAAACGATCCGTTTACTTATTAAACAGTATATTTATTTTTGTCTACCGTCCTGAATATTCGAGAAATGTTATTCGAAAAACAATGCGCGCTCTCCGGTAGGATACGAACTTTCATCCCCTCGGGGGAACTGTTATTAGACGTGGCATGCTTTAACCTCACTGTTATTATATATATATATATATATATATATATATATATATATATATATATATATATATATATATATATATATATATATATATATCGATACTTTTTTTTAAATTAAGTACTAAATTACTTAAATGTGACTGTTGAGTGTGTAGTCCGAAAGTACATTACAAAGTTCAATATGCAAACGGATCTTTTATCTTTTTTCGGAAGTCCAGACATTCGCTCACGTATACTTTTAGCTTTTGCGCCCGATGACTTAATGGTGCAAAACTAAATTTAATCCCTTGTACTTGTCGACTGGGCCAGTTCGGCTGGTGAACATATGGCAAAATGATTTAGTCGAGGCTGACTTCCATGATATTTTTAATGATTTTTTATTTAATATTTTGTTTGTTTTGTTTTTGCAAAGAAAAATGTTCTTTTGTTCGCGATAAAAATATTAGTGGCAGAATGTCTGGCTGTCAGCAAGCAAAGCAGTTCAAGAGGCTAGCTACGAATTGGAGATGTCAAAATCAAACAAGTACAGAAGTTCAGATATCTGCAAAGTGTTTTAAAAGAAAGAGGAAAAAATGAAATTGACATCAAAAGGCGCATTGGAATAGCAGAGGTTACCTTCCAAAAACTCAGCAAAGTATTAAGAAACAGGAAAATGTCATTAGAAACAAAGTTTGGTTTGGTTTGTTTTCTTTTACGGTATATCAACCACAATGGGTTATTTAATGCCGACAATTTTTATTGCTGATAATATTTTTCTTCATCAATGTATTGCTGGTAATATTTTTTCTTCAAAAATGTATCTCTGGTAATATTTTTTCAACCAATGTATAACTGGTAATATTATCTTTCAGAAATGTATAGTTTAGTTTGGTTTGTTTTACATCATATCAACCTCAATGGATCATTTAATGCCGACAAGATTTTTATTGCTGGTAATATTTTTTTTCCAAAAAAGTATAGCTGGTAATATTTTTCTTCAAATATGTATTGCTGGTAATAATTTTTACAAAGTATTTCTGGTATTAAAACCTATTTTTACACTTTCATAGTGTTTTGACCACGGTTTGGGGGTTAACTATTTGCCCATACCAAGGGACCCTAACAGGTGCAACCATCCCAAGTCAGGGTGAACCTGGGAACACCAGCAAGTAAGAAGTGGTCCCACACTCCTCAAAACCTGATCAAAGGCCTTGTTGCAGGATATAGTTTATCATCATACCCAGAACGTTAAAAACAAAGAAAAAGTCTTGAACTACTATTTAATATCAGTTCTCCTCTATGACAATAAATGCTGGACAGTTTCCTCACAGATGAAAAGTAAACTGGAGGCAACAGAGATGTGGTTCTACAGAAAAATGTTGAGAATAATATGGACAGTGCATGTAACCTCGAAGAGTAAAAAATTAAAACAAAAAACACTGAAACGTAAAATCAGAAAGAGACAGTTGAACCTTCTAGGGAGGGAGGCACAATAAGAAGCTAAGTATTAGGAAACGTGACGTTCACAAGGACGTATTAAAGGCAAAAGGGAAAGAGAGAAACAGTCGGTAACCTACTTAATGAATTGATATAAATGAATGTCAGAACATGGAATGGGTTGGATAGTAAAAAGATGTTGTATCTTTAGAGATTACAAAGAAAGGTGGTACTCGAGTGAAGGAACAACAGCAAATGAAAGAAGAGAGGTTTATTGTAAAAGAGAATGCACTACTGAAAGACAAGAAATCGGGTGGCAGGCTAGCAATTCCCGAAGCAAGGTTAATTACCTTACCTCCCCGCAAGGCTGGATGCGGCAAAAAGCTGTTTTTTAATGTGGGGCAAAATTACCCATAGACTCGTATATCCGGGGTTGGGTAGCTGTCTACCGCTCCAGACGAGACACTGCCCTTCGGAATAGCTTCGTCTAGGTTCCTCTCTGCCCAAAGACAAAGTGTTCGACCAACAAAGCTGGAGACGAATCTCCAACTAATTGCCGAAGCAAGGATATTTACCTTACCCACCGCGTGGCAGGATGTAGCACAAGGCCGTTTTTAATGCGGGGCAAAACCGAACCCATAGACTCGGCCAAAAATTCCACGTAGACCCCGTATACACGGTGTCGGGTAGCTGTCTACCTCCCCAGACAAGACTCTACCCTTCGGCATAGCATCGTCTGGGTTCCTCTCTACCCAAAGGCAGCGAGTTCGACTAGCTTAGTTGAAGACGAATCTCCAACTAATTACCGAAGCAAGGTTATTTGTCAAACACCTGACGCGGTCAGATGTGGTACAAGGCCGAATTTAAAGTGGGGTATCCGAACCCTTAGGCTCGGTCAAAAATTTCCCTGTAGATCCATAAAAAAACGAGGACGTGTAGCTGTCTACCACCCCAGACGAGACTCTGCTCTTCGGCTGAGTCTCGTCTGGGTCCTTCTCTGACCGAAAGAAGAGATTTCGACTAGCTTAGCTGGAGACGAATCTCCAACTACTTACCGAAACAAGGTTATTTGCCAACCACACCACGCGGTCAGATATGGCACAAAGCCGAATTTAACGTGGGGTATCACTATGTAAAGTTACTGTTATAGTGTCCATATAGGCGATAGGGAGTGTGGGACATTCCATTAGAACAAAACACAATCATTGCTAAGATATATAAAGGATAGGAAGTTGTGGAGAGCCTTGATCGCTTGCATCCTGAAGACACTTAGATAAAATTGTACAAAAATCCATAGTTACTTTCTTTTGTTTCATGGATTTGCATTTTATGTGTATGGAATATTATACATGCAGAAAATATAAACAAATTCAAATGAAAAATTCACTTACATCATACCAGATCTGGTGTATCTGGGGACGAAAAGATGATTGATTGCCTGACCACTGGAATAAAATATGATCGTGTTTAAAAAGGGAACCCCACGCATAATAATGAATAAATTGTTCATTTATTTATTTTTTTTTTTTTTTATTAAATCTGAGACATCAAGTATTTGTTTACCCTGAGCTCCTTCTTTAATTACAATGAGAGACATGCTACTTTTGGTGGGTGCGACCCACAGGAGATCAAATTATACTTACTTTTAAGCCAATTGGAAATAAAAGTGGTATTTATCTACACGCTCACTCGAACGGAATGTGGCGTAAGGCCTCGTTTAAAGTGTGATTCCCACGCATATGTAGGATAGGTAGCAAAACTTTCCGTCTCCTTTGGCTTGTTTTTGAGACACCAGGCATCGGGAACGTCTTCCTTTACGTTCAGTAGATAGGTACTGCCTCGAGTGGGGGTACCGCTACCCATTCATATGAGCATATATACTTATTGTTACATTGAATGGATACCAACGTGGATTCCAAGAACGCACTTCTTCTTCTCTTTATAAACTTAGTGGCAGTCAAGGTTGTTATGACAAAACATTGATAATATAACAACTAATCAAAATACAATGAATTAACTTTTATTTTCATTGAAAACTAAACCATTTATTTTTGGCATAATTCCGAATCTTTAATAATACTTTTCAATTTACATATTTTTACATTGTCCGGACTGTTGTCATATTCAATACGTTTCGACCGCTGTGCTCTCTGGCTTTCTTCAGGCGATTGGAATTTCGAGCCGAACACTTTACTTCGTCCACCGGGGTAGATTGTTCTAGTTAAACGTGCTATACTTCTTTGGGATAACTCAATTTTTCAGTTATTTCCTCTTTAGTAACACTACTCTCTAAGTTTTTATTCACCTCTGCTGTGGCCAGGGTCAAGTCACTGGATTACTTCAACCAACGCTTTTATCCAATTGACCATGTGGCCTTGAAACTGGAAGTTAATAATTAAGATAAAGTCCGACAGAATGATTAAATAAGAAACAAATGGGTAATACATTTCTAAATAAACGTCTTCATATTCCCAATATTCGTAAAACCAAATCTTACAGAATGTAAAATGGTGTAGAAAGAAATACAAATGCAAAAGGATGTGTACCTTTGTTTTATAGAATATGCAAAAGTGTTACATAAAGTACGTCGCAAAGACATGTTGGAACTGCTAGATAACCTTGATATATTTAGGAAGGATATTAGAATAACCCTGCACCTTTACTGGCAGCAAACCGCTTGCATAAGGATAAAAATGAATTCAGCAAATTTATAAAAAGAAAATTGTGTGTAAGACAAGGCTGTGTCTTCTGACAAGATTTATTCAACTTATGATAGAATTAGAAGTCCTCCCAAGATTCATTATTGGCAACCACAGTCTTAGCATATGCCGATGACACAGTGTTGATAGGAAACATAGAAAGGAAGATACAAGAAATCCTAAAAAAATATATTGAAGGGAAGCTAAAAGAAAAGACAAAACCTCAAATGCAAGACGGAATGCATGGTTGTTAGCAAAAGGAACAGCCCAATATGAAATTTAAAAATTGGGGATACGAATTTAAAAATTGGAGATACGAATTTAAAAATTGGGGATACGAATTTAAAAATTGGAGATACGAATTTTAAAATTGGGGATACGAATTTAAAAATTGAGGATACGAATTTAAAAATTGGAGATACGAATTTAAAAATTGGAGATACGAATTTAAAAATTGGAGATACGAATTTAAAAATTGGGGATACGAATTTAAAAATTGGGGATACGAATTTAAAGTTCAATAATTTGAATATCGGGAAAGTGTTTTTTTTTTAAAGTGGACGAAAAGTGTGACGCAATGGGATAACGAAAGATGCCTTCTAAAGTTAAGCAAAGCATTAAGAAACAGAAAAAAAAATTCGTTAAATGATATCTGTCCTCCTATGTGATAGTGAATGCTAGACATTCACAGATGAAGAAGAGAATTGAAGAAAGAGAAATGTGATTCTACAGAAGGATGCTGAAAATACCATGGATTTAGATTTATAGAAAATGGAAACAAAAAGGACACTGATAATTAGTATCAGAAAGAGAGAGTTGAAAATTCTAGGTGACATAATTTAATAAATAGGCGACATTTAAAAATGCCATGCTCGCAGGAAAAATTGAAGAGGGGCAGAAGAAAACAACACCGTGACCTACAGAGCGAGCTGGAGTAAATGGGTTTACGAGAGATAAAACAAAAAAAAAAGAATATTCATTAAGAGCTACAAAGAATAGAAAATTGTGGAGAGCCATGACCGCCAACATCATGAATGACATGGCACAAAGAAAAAGAACAACATCAACAATGACATTTATATATGTGCACATGATGGAACCTAATATTGCATTCACTTCAAACATTCGTCATGTTTATCCTACAATTAAAATACACTAACAAACCTAATTTTTAATGCGCACTTAAATTACGTTAGCATTTCAAGAATTTAACATAAACACAAATTCCATGAAATAAACACGTGACATCTATACAACCAATGAAAAGAAAACAAACAGAATTTAAAAACTGAAACATAAATCCGCATTATTTCACTTCCAAAAATTTCTGCTGAAACGAAATAGCTAAATACGTTGAATTTATAAAGATGTTCCTACTTGTTCCTTATTTAATCACCACACACACGCGCACACACACACACACGCACACACACATATATATATATATGTGTGTGTGTGTGTGTGTGTGTGTGCGCGTGTGTGTGTGTGTGTGTGTGTGTGTGTGTGGCCGAGGGCCTGAGTGTACTGGCCTTGTTCAGATTGTTAATCACGCTAGATAATATGCTCTCTCCCAGAAACTGTAACTAAGGTCTGCTCAGTATAGTTGCAGTATAAACCACATGTGGGCTCTATGGGTGTTGAGTAAACACAAATGTGCCTGA
This sequence comes from Acanthosepion lycidas, assembly GCA_963932145.1. Taxonomy (NCBI): domain Eukaryota; kingdom Metazoa; phylum Mollusca; class Cephalopoda; order Sepiida; family Sepiidae; genus Acanthosepion; species Acanthosepion lycidas. The sequence continues at coordinate 109,335,121 of OZ010576.1, read as the reverse complement.
GCGAGAGTCTACAATAGGGATTGGTTAGCCACCCTAGTAGACGGGTATCCTCGAATACGAGTGGTCAGCTATTATATATATATATATATATATATATATATAAATATAAAAGTGAACATAGAAGTCAACACTTAGAGGCGACAGTCTGTTTCATGCTATATGCAATCGTGGCCTGACGATTGCATATAGCATGAAACAGACTGTCGCCTCTAAGTGTTGACTTCTATGTTCACTTTTATATTTACACGCGCTCTATCTCTGATATTGAGCACTTTATTCCATAAATATAGCACACCTTAAGACTATATTTCTTTATATATATATATATACATATATATATATATATATATATATATATATATATATATATATATATAAGGATAGAGAGAGAGAGACTGGGTCACTGAGACTTGGCGTCAGCGTGTAGGTTCTGTCAATATGGAGAAATGGTTATCAACCTTGTTTCGCTAGATTAATTACAACTGAGTAGTGAGTGCTCTCCTCACTGAATGCTCGATTCTTTCGCCCTTGTGTTATATCTGAGCTATCCTTAGGACATCAATATATATATATATATATATATATATATATATATTAGGGCATTGAGACGGAGAAGTAGTAGAGAGAGGAAAATTTCAAACAATTATGTCCTGACCCCCGAAAGAAGAGGTATGGAACAAAATTTCATGGGAAAATTAGCTCAGAGAGGTGTTGTAATAAAATGTCCCACACTTCGGGCTTTCTTCGGAAATTACTAACCTGCCACCCGATTCCCTGTCTTTCAGTAGTGTATTCCCTTTTACAATAAACCTCTCTTCTTTCATCGACACGCGTTTCTTCATTTGAGTACCACCGTTGTTTGTAACCTCTTTAAGGATACAACAATATATATATATATATATATATATATATATATATATATATATATATATATATATATTGACAACTTGTATTGTCACTTTGAAATATTGAACAATTTTAATATTACTACAATATTTCCTGCCCAAATGTAATTTTTACTATTAATAGTAAAATTATTCGTATTTATTCTTTCCTAGAGAGCGTTTCCTTGGTTTATTTGAGGCGTTGTTAATATTTCTAGCGGAATTATAACATTAGTAATCTGCAGCTTATCATTTAAGTGAAAATTGCATGCTTTATCACTTGTTTGTCGTTGAAGACTGACGTCACTCTTATCTTTGCACAAACTATCGCTGCTTGAAATATTATCTGCAGGAATTTGATTTGGTTATCAACAAAATATTCTTATTTACGAATGTTTCAACATTTGACTTTAATGAATACAGAGACACGCGATTATTTATATTATCATTGATTTCAATGAGGAAATGTTTTGGTCGACACCGTAGGACATTGTAAGGTCCTGTATAAAATGTTTCGAAAGGTTTCCTTATAGGATCAACGCTAAGCCATATTTTATCAGAAGACATAAATTCACTTGAAAAATGAGGTTTACTTAATGTATGAAAATTGCCTTCAAAAAAATATTGAAATTAAATAGCAGCGTAGATTTACACAAATCTTTCAGCAAACATATTATATAATGAAACATCTTTCATTTTATCAAATAAACTGAACAACATTTAGGAAATTAATATTTATGAACTAGTTACAGCAGTTAAAATTTATAACCTTGATTAAAGATGAGTAGAAGTGGTAATTCTGAGAGCATTGATTATTTGCCAAATATATTTTGTATTTTAGTTATTATGCGTGACTTCTCTATTAAGACATTATACTGTGAATGGTAAGCATTTTTCACAATCTATGAAAAGCAATATTTTTTTTTTGTTCTAAAATTGACTCAGTTTCAAATTGCTTCTCTTGTCTGTCAAGACATGTAGATGAACTTCATATCAGCTGATCCGTTTATTTATAAATACCACCAACTACTCATTGTGCTGTAATTTCAGTGACTGGTTCAGCCTCAATCCAATGTGTTGAACAGTCTATACACATAATGATTTAAGTGTAAATATAGAACTGAAACATTACGGCCGAAGGATGTGGTCCGAATATATCTGTATGAACAATTTAGAAACGTTTTGAATGTCATTCAAAAATTTTAATGTGGATATTCTGTTTATTTATTAATTTTAAACTGCTGGAAAGAATCACACTCATTAATTTTTTTATTTATACATATTTAGCTAATCGTGTATGCATTTAATTAACTTTATTGATGACCCAGTAGCATGATAACACATTAAATGAATACTTTCCAAAACAGACTCGCGGAAATTTTTCGGTATAAAAGTTCTAGGATGAGAAGTGAATACATCCCATAACATTAGCTGAAACTGAAAATTCTTTCAGATTAATAAAATATTTAATTTCGTAATCATTAGGTTGTACCTTAATAATTTCTTAAAGTTTACGGATACTTTTATCGCAAAGGATACTATTTTTCCTATTAAAATTCATCTGACACAAAACTAAGGCTCACTCCATGTGGAGCATTACTCTTAAAATACTAGTGATTAATGATATGTTTGACTGGAAAGAAATACGGGTGGTAGGAAGTGAATTTTTTAAAATAAGGAGGATAGATAACGATTAGCACGCAACTTGAAGTGACCCTGATTTTATTGTTCGGGGAATCATCAACGCAGGAGTCTGTTTCATAGTATTGTAGTTCGTACGATAATTCTGTCTGGGTCGAACTTTCTTGAAACTGTAAGTGTATGAACTGAAGGGACTAAAAGATAAAGATTTACCGAAATCGTGAAAGTGACTGCAAAGAACGATCAGGGAAACCGTCTACCCCCAGCACCTTTAATAATGAATTAAGAAAGGAAATAATATGGGCAAAGCACGCGAAGTGAGCCGGAATCATCAGCCAGAGCAGCAGAACTACTTTCTAAGTTGAAATCGTCAGGGTTAAGTGAAGCGCCTAAACATCGGTCACACACACACACATATATATATTTTTTTTTTTTTTTTTTTTTTTGTGGAAATACAATTAGTCGGGTGAATAAACTATTAAGATTTTAAATATTTCTTTATGTCCTAGATAAATATGTTTATTACAATAATAGTTATATTTAGTCCTGAAACTACTTACTTAAAAAATTAAATATTTAAGTTAATAACAAATTTTTTTTCAGACATCGAATTTTCTATCAAACATTGTAAACTATCTTTTACATAATTTTTTTAAAACAAAATTATAACAACTCCATCTCTCTTTCCCCCTCCCCCCTATCCCTCTCTTTACCGTAAGACTCACTTGTATACATTTTCTACAATTCATTTCCGTTTTATTAACCATCTAAAGAGGTCAAGTTTTCTGTCACTCCTCCTACTCCAATATAAAACATACTTAAGAGAGATATAAAATTAACCCCTCCCTATACTTTATATTGTCTGGTTAACTACCACTCTCAACCCCCTCTATTAAATTACAAAAATTACACTACCCACCAATTTCTAATCCCATTTTTTTTCTCATTTCGTTGTTGGAAGATTTACCTGATGATCCTGAATCCTTAAAAAAGGTTTTAGGTGAAATAAATTATCGTAATGGTACATTAAAGTGATTTGTTTTTCATTACACACACACATATATATATATATATATATATATATATATATATATATATATATATAAAGAAATATAGTCTTAAGGTGTGCTATATTTATGGAATAAAGTGCTCAATATCAGAGATAGAGCGTGTGTAAATATATATATATATATATATATGCATATATATATATATATATATATATATATATATATATATATATATATATGTATGTGTGTGTGTGTGTGTGTGTGTGTGTGTGTGTGATTAAATAAGAAACAAGTAGAAACATCTTTATAAATTTAACGTATTTAGCTATTTCGTTTCAGCAGAAATTTTTGGAAGTGAAATAATGCGGATTTATACAAGCTCGATCTCATATGATGACTAAGGGACCCGTTGAGAGAGGAGGGCTTTCTTTTTTTTTTAAAAAAAAGGAAAGAAAAAAGTTTCTTGATAACAAAAGGTCATCTACTTCCATTTAATTTAAATCTAACAACATTTAATGTATTCAGCAAGTATTGACAGGTGTCGTTGTTGGTGATTCTATTTTGTTGGTTTTTTACCTGAATTACGCCGGTTAATGGTGTATTGAATGTCAGTAAAATCCGGCGACTTTTTCACTGAAGTGACGAGAGTAAAGGATTGCAAAATAGGCTGCTAGCAACTTTTTATCAAATATAGAATACTTTACTGATGACCTAGCTATCACTGTAGGCATAATCACCAGTGCCACAGTTCTCCTACATCATCTACAAAATGCTGATAACGATGCCAGACTCTATGTCAAAAACTGAATTCATAGACTTCAACCAGAAAGACTCAATAAAAATTGTCTCAGGAGAATCAATAAAATCTGTCGAATCTTTTACATATGTAGGAAGCGAGATAAATTCTATTGAAAAAGGCGTGAAAAGTTGCATAGCTAAAGCCTGGGTCGCCATGAATAAAATGGATGTAATCTGGAAATCTGATCTACCAGACAACCTCAAGCAGAGATTCTTTCAAGCCACTGCAGAGGTGGTTTTAATGTATGGTGCCATTACTTGGACATTAACTAAAACCCCAGAGTCTAAGCTTGGTGCAACCTATACTCTGATACTGATAAATAACATCGCTTGGAGACTTCTAAGTCACAGCTCTATGAACCCATCCCTGATATGTCTACAATCTTACGTGAACGCAGAATGCGCTTTGCGGGACACTGCTAGAGAGTAAAAACAAGAACTTGGCGAATAATCTACTGCTCTGTGCACTTAGCTATTTGATCACGTATATTAACCAACTATTAGACAGTATCCCACATTAATGACCTTCCGATCTTGATACAAGTGATAGACTCATGAATATCCGAACTAGCTCGGCCGAATGTTAAAAAAATAATAATTTGCTTAAGTGTACGCATATTGTGAAGTAATCCAGTATGAACTGGTATCGCATCTATTTCTTGGTGTAATACTACACCAAGTGAATACTAACTACTATTGCACTTCGTGCGATAAATCTGTCTGGGTCGAACTTTCTTGAAGCTGTAAATGTATGAACTGGTGGGGCTAAAGAATAAACATTTATCCATATGTCCTTGTGAATGTCTTGTTTTCCAATCCTTCTCTTCTCATTATGCTGCCAAGAAGTTGATTACCAGAGAGTTCAGATTGCGAGTGGGCCACAGAAGTTACAATATAAATTTGTTGTATTATTAAAATAATATTTTTTTCGATCAGTAGTTCCGACGAAAAGTTCGAATCTAATTTCTTACGTTCCATCAAAGGGTGTACAATTTTGGCACAATTGCAAATAAGTTCATGATACAATCCCATTATACCTAATCACTCTCAGAATCTTTTTTTTTTTCATTATCAGTGGGTAAAAATCATTCTGCACTCACATTATAAACCCAATCAAATCTAAACTGGAAACAATAAAGTCACATTTTGAGAAAGACATTTTAATACGTAAATCACTTTAATGTACTGTTTCATGTCTAAATACTAGCTTACGGCCACGTCACGTTCAAAAACTAAAAACAGCGAAGTTAAGCAACGTCGATCTAGTTCCGTAACTTGATGAGCGATCTTTGAGAATAACAGGGGCTTTAAGCTTGGATTTGCGGGTAGTGCAATGAATAATGGCACGTAATTGTTAATCAGACACCCGAGTTCCAAACCTCGTTTGAGTTCTTTATATTCACTTACGCGCAAATGCTCTTGGGAAAGGTATGAATCCACATCTTCCCTCCCCAGTTACAGGTTAATTAGTAAAACTTGTATCGCTAAATAATTATTATCTAAAAAAAAAAATAATACAAGGTAACCAAAAAAGTTCTGTCCGTTTTTTGATTAGTCATTGAATGAAGTTGAAATATATACGAAATGCGTGTAGCAATTGTTTTCAAATTAGGACAGCCGGAAGTAGGAATATCAGACGTTATAAAAAACACGCGCACCGTGCCCGGCCATCAGTTATAAGCCGGACAGCTGTGAGAAGGATGGAAGTGTCTAGAGATCTCGTTCGGGGCTGTTTGCTTTACGACTTCAAAGTGGGCTTATCAGCAGCTGCATCAAGTTGCCGCATATGTCAAGTGTTTGGGGTTAGTGCTGTGGATGAACGTGCTGCAAAGCGTTGGTTTTGAAAATTCAAGTTCAAGTCGGGAGATTTGTCTCTCCATGATGAGCCTCGCAGTGGACGACCAGAGGTCTTGAATGCCGGAGTCCTGAAGGCGGCCATTGAAGAGGACAGTAGTCTAACGTGTGTTGAAGTTGCAAGAGTTCAACGTTTCCGATGAAACAGTTAGACTTTATCTGCACCGCCTAGGTAAGACGTAAAAATCGACAAGTGGGTTCCGCAAACGCTGTTGGAGGTCCACAAGGACCAACGAGTGGCAGCCTGCGTATCGCTGCTTTCTCGCCACCGTACCGCATCCTTATTCAATCGAGTGCTTACCAGTGATGAAAAGTTGGTTCTGTACGAAACTCCTAAGCGTTCCAGACATTGGTTGTCTCCTCAGGATGCTGTCCCTCACACCGTAAGACCGCCTATGCACCCACGCAAGATTATGCTTTGTGTCTGGTGAACAGGTCGTCAAGTGGTTCATTATGAACTGCTACCAACGGGCAAAACGGTCACTGGAGACCTATACTCGCAGCAATTGAAACGTGTGCAACAGGCATTGCGCCAGAAGGGGCTAGCACTAGTGAATCGCAAAGGTGTGCTTTTCCTCCATGACAACGCCAGGCCGCATGTCGGGCGAGTGGTTAGGGATACCATACAGCAACTTGAGTGGGTGACTTTGTGCCATCCACCCAAGTTGCTGTATGGTCACCTGACCTTGCGCCATCCGATTACCACCTCTTCCACTCCCTGGATAATCATCTTCATGGGAAATCCATCACCAATGAAGCAGACTTGCGCAAAGCCCTCACGGACTTCTTTGCGTCAAAACCCGCCGAGTTCTACCGCAAGGTCATTGAACAGCTGGAGACACGTTGGCAGAAGGTACTGGATGCCGATGGCGATGGCGATTACTTCGAAGACTAAATATAAGTTACACATACTGTGAAGCGTTTTCTTTTTTTCCCTTTAAAAACGGACAGAACTTTTTTGGTTACCTTGTAATTCTTACCATCTAAAAACATTTCTGGCTTTAAATAACCTGCAAAGGGTTGATAAGCGGTAGAAAATGAACCAATCAAATCAAATCTAAATACTAGGATGTCATTTAAACAGTCATCATGAGCAAATATTTCTCAACATAGAACTGAAATGTTGGTACCTCATTATTTAGTCTAAAAATGTAGTTACAAATGTCTTAGGTACATCATTAAGTTGCACCATTATCTAGTGACGAGCTTAAGTCTAGTTTTGATAAAAAGTATTTTTTGGAAATTTCAGAGGTAAATTAATAAATATTTTGTATCGGCTCCCTCTCATTTCACAAATGCGGTCCGCAGTAGGAGATAAATCCTAAACAATTACCCGCCGTGTTTAGAAGCAAGATGGAAAGTAGTTATGCGTTTACTGAATTAAAACATCGGAGGTCTGAATTTTTTTTTTATTTTTATTCTTCCCTTGCTGTATTAGATTTTTGTTCAGAAATGTTATTTTGATTTGTCAAAACCTTCAGCGTCACTTCCAATATATATATATATATATATATATATATATATATATATATATATATATATCACTTGACAAGACACCGAAGGTGTTGAAACAAAATGGCTATTTTTGTAGTGATTTTATAACATATTTATGTTATAAATTTTTTTTTTTTCTTTAAAAATAAATAATTATATATATATATATATATATTCTCTGATAGATTTCACTGTAGTTTCCAGTTTTGTTTTACCATCTGTTAACGTAGTACTTGGTATTTTTTTAATAATTCATTCACAAATTCGTGAAGGTCAACATCGTTAAGAACTAGATTTATCAAAAGTGTACTTAAATTTAAATTAATCTTCCATTCTTGAATAATTTTAGTTTCACGGTTTATGTTTAAACGAAAGTTGTTCAAAGAAACCGAAATCCAGTAAAAGATTATAGATATTAATTACCATAAAATTCTATCAGAAACATTTTTCTTTTGAAACAAGGAATTTCAGTTTCAAGATTCGTTTGCCCTTGACATTTGCCATTTCTCATTATTGACGGATTAGGTTGATACTGGAATTAGTTCCAGAATTTTTCTGTTCCGAAGGGGGAAAATGTCAATATCGAAATTAAGACAGTATCAATAATACATTTTTAATTATGTATAACCTAATCCCGAAACAACTTCCAGGAATGATGTCACTCACTGCTAAGAGGGGTTGGAGGTCGAGAACTAGGTAACATGTAAATATTAATTTCCATCTTAGGTCATCTTTATTATATTTTTTCGAATTATCCGCGTAAAATTCAGACGTCTGTCCTTTACAATATCGTCGGATTTATAATGTAATTTATATTATAATTATCTCCATTTATCGCTAATGAAGATCTGACGAGCTTAACCGTCGGCCACGTAGGACTTCTGGCTAAACAAAGCAAATTTACAATTCGTATAAATGTTTTTCGAATAATTGTTTACGAATAATTGTTTACGAACAATTATTTTCGAAGCTTTCTCGATACGCTTAGACTTATACCAAGAGTTGATCTTTGTTTGACAAAATGCAAATGAAAAAATGCAATCAATAAAAACTAGGTACCTGGATGAGATATAACAATTTCATCCCGTATTGACAGCTTACGTGAGGTTAAGTTATTCTGCAGAACGAGAGAAGTGAAATAATTTACATTTAAGTGAACAAATTATTTACCTCGTTATTTTTAAGGAAAACTTTCAGCGCTCTATTTTTTTTAATTTTTTTTTTTTGTACTTAGCATTCAACTTTACGTTTACGATGCTTTATGGAAAATATATTATAAAGAAATTAAAATAAGACTGTTGAGAGTGAGATTAAATTTCATAAGAAAGGTATCTAATTAATTCATAGGCACAGTTCGTATAAAATTTTATCAGAAGTGTACATAAAATACTATAATTTATGTACATTTATTACATTTTATTGTGTTATTTGTATTTGCATTCATTTTATTATTAATTTTGATATTTCATTTATGGAAAAATGTCATAACTGAGATTAATATAAAAATAAGATCATATAAATTTCATAAGATGATACTGATACTTGTAGGTACCCTTCTCAGTTAAAATTGAAAAATCAAATTAACTTCTCCACACATGTTTCGCACAAATAAATGCCTTTACAGCAGAGAACAATGCTTAACTCAAATAACGCAACTTAATTGTATTCTGGTTGGTCTTCCGTACTTTATAATTACAGCCGTATTATAAACACAAAATTACATTTCTTAATTACTGCGGGTCTTCTGATTGGTCAAAATTATACAATTTACAATGCGCTAAAAAAGATCTCATAGGGACATTTACGAAATTGAATGCGGTTTTTAATTAATTTTAAAATATTTTAACAATTTAAATGTAAAAATCTAATATAATTAAAGAAATAACAAATAATTGTATTAAAAATTCATCTTTCATCGAAAAAATGTTTTGCTTTCAGAAAATACTGCCCATATTCATAAAAACAACTAAAAGCAAATAAAAGCATTTGAAATTACATAATATCTTTTTTTTTTATTGAGTTTTGTATGTTACAATTCAGAGGTGACTTTCCGGTGAGGCGGTCCAATTAAAAAAATACATGATTTGCTTTCCTCAAAGCCTTGTGCTTTTAGCTAATATAATCACTAAACTGAATGCGACTGAATTTCTAGAGTTTTCATAAAATTAGTTATGGGAGTTATCGAAATTAATTGCGAAGTCCAGCGATGAATAAAAAACAATAAGAATGATTGTTTGTACGGAAAATAAAGATCTACGTACATCAAATCGTCTTAAAATTAAGTGACGGCAGAAGAATTATCGTTGAACTTTTCAAAGATAAGCTTAAACATTAATTCAATACTTAAATGCAGCGATCAGTTATTAGTTCTTCTGTAGTTTATTGTTGTCTATCGCATACGGCCACAGTATGCCTCACAAAAAGAAATCTCGGACAGAAGAGGACCAGATTGAAATAAAAAGAGCCAAATCTGCAACAAATATAAAAAAATATATTTTCTCCAGGACTTTAAAAAAACATATTTATAATAATTTCCATCATTTGTGAATAGTTTCTGAAAGTTTCATTAACATCCAACAATTATTTTTATTTTTGCAAGATTTTCCATATTAATGTCATACAAAAAAAACAAAAAACAAAAAAAATACGCGCTAACAATTTATATGTTATTTTACTAGTTCCGGTGATACAAAGAGAAACAAGGCTTTTTACTCAAAATTTAGAATGTTCTAAAAAGAAGGAAAAATTTTAAAAATAATTAAAAAATACTTCGGTCTTTCCTCTTAATAATAACATAAACTTTTAGACGATAAAATTTTGTTTTTCGTCAAGTTTGGCGTCTTTTTAAGCTCTTTTTTTAGCAATCTCATGAAGGTACCTAATAAAAATGAAATATCGCAAAAACAATATGTATTTCCGTAAAGAAATTCCCAAACTCGAGTACTTTTTCAGCCGACATTTTCAACAGATGTAAACCAGAATTGTTTTCGGATCCACTTGTCGACGAGAAAAAAAAAATACAAAGTCGTTTACGAAAACACTGAAAAGATGTGAGAATCTCCCTGCTACGGATGTCGTAAGCATCTTGAACTCGAAAGAAGTACTACATGAACGGCAGTTATAGCAGCCATATTGTGTCTACGTCAAGATAGCGTAACGGATAGGCTATTTTTAATAGTATTTAACTTGATATCTGTATAGCCATAACCCGTATGTATTCATCCATTTTCCGAGTTTATAAGTGCTAAAGTGAACGTGACGAACTCATCTGGAATTTACACTCGGATGGATCATTTCTCTTTCTATGTTGCTAAGCATTACGCTATCAGCAGAGCCAATATTCCTCTAGCAGCTTCTAGATGTCCTTGTGGGTGATGAATTGTTTTCCACCCCACAAACCCTTTTTCCACAAACAAAAAATTGCTAGCCCCATGCTAATCTCCTTCGTTATTCTCATAGCAAATGTTCAGGCTTCTTAGTTCCTCCAGTTCAGGCCTTCACAGTTAGGACTTTTGGAATTTTTGGGTACCTAGTATCAACAAGGACTGCGCTATACCACTTACACAAGGTCGACTCCTCCACATTCCTTTCGTACACCATTGGCAAGGCAGAAATTCCAATTCCAGCAACTTCTTCCAAAAAACTGCAACTTTGTGGAATAGACTCCCGAGTGGATGCTTCCTGGATCACCACAATCTTAACTCTTTCAAATCTAGTGTCAAAGTTATCCAGCGTACATATACTGATAATAATCACTTCAATAACCTCATTCAATAACCCTCTACCTTGAGTGGCTCTTTGGATTTGTATTGGGGGAACAATAATATAGAAATAACAATAGTATAGGAAAAACTTTTCTGTATCAATTAAAAAAATAAAAAAAGATTATGTCAATTGTGCAAATATAGAATGCAATAGTCTCTTTAATTAATAAGAAAGAAACAACGTGGTTTCTTTAAGTAAATCAGATCTCACTTGTGGTGCTTTAAATAATTACATGTGGCGCGTTACATCCGACTGAATTTGACAATTGTACGCTATAGAGTTTTTCTTCATTTATTCTTCTATATAAATAATATGCGGATGTCAGGTTGTCAGTGTGTCACACTTTTTCAACTTTACTCCTAGAAGCCGTAGCCCAACATATCATACCATTTTTGAATCAGACCGAGTCCGTGAACAAATTAAAAATATTCTGGGCCGGATCCGGACCAGCAGTCCCTAAATTTTGGATTCCCAAGTTTTCATTACTGCGATTGTCTTCGGATTCCGCCATCTTGACTTCTACTGATAAAACAATTAAAGGGACACAACTCTCTAATTTTCAATACCTCATGTTCAAATGAAAAAATTACTGTTCTCAAATTACATTGTTTCAAAGTAAAATTGTCCGTGTTTTAACTTTACTCCTAGAAGCTGTAGCCCAACATATACCATTTTGGAATCAGGCCGAGTCGGCGAGCAAATTAAAAACATTCTGGAGCGGATCCGGACCCACAATCCTGAAATTTTGGATTCCCAAGTTTTCAATACTGCGATTGTTTTCGCCGAGTTTTTAGGTGATTTTTTGCGACGAATTTATTTGTACAATAACAACTTTTATAACTTGGAGATAAATTTGGGAATAATCGAAATTAATTGCGAAATCCAGCGATGAATAAAAAACAATAAAAATGATTGTTTGTACGGAAAATAAAGATCTACGTACATCAAATCGTCTTAAAATTAAGTGGAGACAGAAGAATTATCGTTGAACTTTTCAAAGATAAGCTTAAACATTAATTCAATACTTAAATGCAGCGATCAGTTATGAGTTCTTCTGTAGTTTATTGTTGCCTATCGCATACGGCCACAGTATGCCTCACAAAAAGAAATCTCGGACAGAAGAGGACCAGATTGCAATCAAAAGAGACAAAGCTGCAACGACGACAAGAAAGTCCCATGCAAATGAAAACCCAGATCAAACGGCAGCAAAGAGAGTTTCCAATGCTGAGAATAGGCAAAGACTTAGGGACTCTGAATTCCTGAACAAACCCAAGACCCAATCAAGACCCAATCCGCCGGACCTAGGTTTAAATACTGCCAGATAGTAAGCTAGTTATGAATATATAGTTACTTACTCGGAAATTGATTATTTTCCTCAATTCCCCATCACAAAAAGAAAATTGGCAAATGTTAAACTAAAAATCATAATTTAGACAATTTCATTTTTTGTCTTGATTGATCTTATTGTATAATTTAAGCACATCACGTGTCAAGCCTTGTGTCAATTAATAATTAATAAATGAAGACCTCAATTTTTTTTATTTTCTATAATCTAAATCATCATTCCTGCCCCTGACAAACTGAACAAAATTGATTTTATTCGGTTAACTTTAATTTGCTTATTTATCGATATATTTATTGACTGTTCATCCCAGTAGCAACTGTACAGCAAGTCTCCACAATACTGCAACACTCTCCTCAGTATTCGAACTGTCTTCAAAGATGATGTCATCTGGATGGTTCTTGGGCTCGTGAATTCGCAAATATCGACCCTTATTGATTTATTTAATTCCAAAATCAGTGTAATCATGAGCACTGACTTTCATTCGACAGATTTGTTTATATTACAGGACAGACCACCCTATCTAATGAAAACTTTTTAATTTTGATTGAACTCGTATAAAACATCGAATCTTATTAATATTCATTAATCAAGCAATTGTTACACTTCGATCAAACTCTATATCGACCATTTACCTGAAAGGAATCAAATTGGCCTTAAAATTTCCCAATTATACAATGTCCATTTTGTATTTAAGTTGTTACTATGAAATGATCAAACACAGCAATAAGTTAACCTAAAATCAAATTACTCGTTTCCCACAGCGTAAATGTTCGATTTCCATACTTACTGTAAAATTCATATTAAAATATTCAAATATTTCTAATTCCAATTTCAGGAAACCCGAATGAATTTCGTAAAATAATCAATGTTTACCTGTCTGCGTCTCTCATCATTTGCTTAGGATACTTTTTCAGACATTTGCCCTTCTGACAGCTGACGTTTGTATCTACACTTTTCACTTAAAAATAAATCTACACAAGCTACCTTGACGATATTTTACATTAGCAAAATATAGCAAAGAAAGTCGAAAACTAAAATCGGCTTTTGAAAAAAAAATTGTACTAAAATTCAGATACGAACTCTTTTTTCGATTTTTACGTAGAACTCTTCACCAATATATTTAACACTTCTTCATTATAGAAATCCCACCCAAAGGAACTCTTGCTTTCTAAATTATAATAGTTAATGTCCACAAGATAAAAAGTAGCAGTGATAACAAAATCTACCTGAATATACTTTCATATAAACTCTTCCAGGAAAATTTTTTTTTATTATTTTTTTTGGTTGACAATAGTTTGCCCAGCTACATTATCGAGGTACAAGTAAAAGTATTTATACAATAATTAAATGGTACCAATATCAAAGTATAGTACGACAAAACATCTATACCTTTTACTGCAACTAGATATACAAAAGTTATAAACAAGTCGAATTCGCCATGTACCAAAAAACAATGCATTATTCCCATCGACTATTGCAAACGTATAAAAATAAGTAAGATACGATAAGATATTAAAAACTGCGAACCATATAAATCCCATGTAAATGTAAATTTAACACCACTAATGTAATTTATTAATTTCGTTGCCCACTACAAAATTGTGATTCTTGTAATAAACAACAAAACTACATAAGCCAGACGACAGTATCATTAAGTCGTAGACAAGATTATTAGCGTTATAGAAATATCGGTTATCCTTAATATATTCCTATCACATATTACTTGTATCATATACATATATAAATATTACTGATATATATATATATATATATATATATATATATATATATATATATATATATATATATGAAGAAATATAGTCTTAAGGTGTGCTATATTTAAGGGATAAAGTACTCAATATCAGAGATAGAACGTGTGTAAATATAAAAGTGAACATAGAAGTCAACACTTAGAGGCGACAGTCTGTTTCATGCTAGATGCAACCGTCAGGCCTGGCGATTGCATCTATGTTCACTTTTATATATATATATATATATACATATATATATATATATATATATATATATATATATATGTGTGTGTGTGTGTGTGTGTGTGTCGTTCGTGGTCGTGATCGGCACGACGTAAAACTTAAGCGATCACTAGCAATCGGTAAATGTTGGTCAGATCACAAAATTGTTTGTTCGCATACAACAAAGCATTTGAATAATGCCTGTTAAAAAAAAATTATCGAAACGAAGGTAGACATAAGAAAGGTGAAAGACAGGGAAACATTAGACTCTTTCCAAACATTGTGTGGCTGAAAACTTTCATCTCTTAATGTAGATAATGAATTTGAATCGGCACGGTCTGTCTTAGAAAACATACTGTATGACTCGGCAAAAGAAACACTCAGGTATGTTCAGCGAAAACATCAAGACTGGTTTGATTCAAACAATGCTGAAATTAAATATCTCTCCTTGAAAACATGCATAAATGCCATCAGGTCTGGATGGCAGACTAATCAAGCCTATCAAAGAAACGAGCTCTTAAATCAGCTAAGTGAAAGTCTCAAGCAAAATTGAGGGAGATGAAGGAGAGTTGGTGGACGGCAAAAGCTAAAGCTTTGCAGGACGCTGCTCACAGATGTGACTTCAAATCATTCTGCCAGAACTTGAAGGATGTTTTTGGTTCCATTTTAAGAGGTCTATTACCAATCTTTTCTTCGCATAACACTCTTTTGATAGACAAAATCCACACTATCAAACGCTGGGAAGAACACTTCTTCACGGTCTTAAACCGGGATTCGTTTGTTAAAGTAATGATGCTAAAGTAATAAACAATCTTCCTCAGAGACCTGTTATACAAAGCCTTTCTGCTAACCCTTCAACCTTCGAGCTCAAAAAGCCATCAAACAGCTTTCGAATGGAAATGCCCCCGGCGAAGATGGAATTCCAGCTGAAATTTACAAATGTGTCACCAATCTTTTGATACGCCAAATTTGTGAATTTTTCAACCTTGTGGGGAAAAGGGAGAAGGGCCACTTCAAGGGATACTTCAATTATCCATTTGTATCAGTGTAAAGGGAATAGGTATGAATGTGACAACCATATAGGAATATCTCTTCTTTCAGTTGCTGGCAAAATCCTTGCTTGTATCATCCTGAATAGGCTTAATGAATTTGTTTCAGAATTGGCATTACCAGAGACCCAGTGCGGTTTTTGATACAGTAGAGAAACTGTGGATATAATATTTTGTCTCCAGCATGTTCAGGATAAGGCACAAGAAAAAAACAATGATATATCTGTTATTTTTGTAGACTTCACAAAGGCTTTTGATGCTGTATTTCGAACTGCTCTTTGGAAAGTTTTGTCAAAATTAGGTCTTCCAGAAAAAATGCTCAATATATTATCACGAAGGAATGAAAGTTTTTGTAAGGTCGGGAAGTGAACAATCTTTTTTCGTCTCTAACGGTACAAAGCAAAGTTGCGTTCTTGCTCCTCTTTTCTTTGCTGCTATATTTGATAAAACATTCTCTGACTTAAGTGAAGGTGTCAATGTTGAATTCAAAACAAGTGGAGGTCAGTACAATCAGCAAAGTTTTAAAGCACAATCGAAACTTGGTCTGCAGCTGGTATGTGATCTTCTCTTTGCAGATGATGCCTTTATTAGCACACAGTCTACAAGACATTCAAACTTTCTCTGATAAATTCTCTGAAACAGTGAAAGCATTTGAACTCACTATCAGCACAAAGAAGATTGAGTTAATGTACCAGCCAGTACCAGGCAATCCATCTCTCACAAATCCTTCTGTATTCATTGATGGTACGGAATTAAAAACTATTGATGCGTTCACATATCAACAGTCTCTTCTGATGGAAAATGGACAAAGAGATCCAATCCAGAATAGCCAAATCCAGCACAGTATTCAGTAAACTTAAACATAGGTTATGGAACACCAAAGACGTGTCTCTCATAGGAAAGATCGATATATACAGATCAGTCATTCTCTCAACATTTCTCTGTGTACTGAAACTTAGACCCTGTCCCGCAAGCACATAAATCAATTTGGCATCTTTCACATTTGCTGTCTTTCTGCCATTTGTCATATAAAATAGGATGACAGGGTCAATAATAATGCAATACTGAAGAAATGTAACGTCACAAGCATTGAAACCATTTCTAGCAAAGATACAACTTAGGTGGGCTGGTCATGTCAGAATGGATGAGCATAGGCTTCCAAAGAAGGTGCTGTATGGACAATTACCAAACTCCAAGCATTCAGTTGGACATCCACTCTTATGCTACAAAGACAAATTGAAAGACAACTGGAAACGTCTCAACATTAATCTGAAAATCTGGGAAGCCAAAGCATCAAACCAAAAGGAGTGACGTAAAACATGTTTCATTAAGTTAAAGGGTTTTGAAGACAGTAGACTGAAGCACCGTGATAAGCTTCGTCAAGCTCTGAATCAGAGACGCCATCAAAATCCTGCTTTAACAAATTTTATCTGTCAGTGTGGCTTTGTCGCCCGCCGCAAGGCTGGCCTAGTATCACATATATCAAGCCTAAATGAAATATGTCTTTTCCTTACCTGATTTTATCCACAATAGCCCCGACTAGCATGTGTAAAACAAAGGCACCACCCAATGCTGACCCTTATTTATCGTTCACGATACAAGAGTCCACCATATATATATATATATATATATATATATATATATATATATAGGGTCCGCCCCCAAAATGTATACACACTTCAGGATAGGAAAAACTTATATAGATATTGTAATACTAAATTTATTCAGATATTATAGATTAATACAAGTTAACTTAGAACTCGACAATCACTAGAGATGCTCAAAATGGTGGCCTTTATAACTACTGCTTGGACAACGTTAGAAAAAGTGACCAATGGGATTGCTGCACAATCTATATTCCAAGGGCCGCCAATGTAGTTGCTTTTCTGCGATACAAAGCATCATTTAGGGCCCCCTGAAGAGATAAAAGTCTGCAGATGTTAAATCAGTAAAATATCGTATCGCAGTAAACAGTTATCGCAATTTGATAAAACTACAAAAGCGTAAGTTTTTCCTTTCCTGAGTTGTGTATACATTTTGGCGGACTCTCTCTCACTCTCTCTCTCTCTCTCTCTCTCTCTCTCTCTCTATATATATATATATATATATATATATATATATATATATATATATATATATATATATATATATATATATATATATATATATATATATATATATATATATATATATATATATTGTGGGTCCTACTGATATTAAGCATTAGTCATCAAGGATGAATTGAGAAAAACGTTAAAATTTCCTTCCCTTCTGCGACGATGGCATAGAGGTATATCTGACTTATGTCAAACCAATCGGGTTTCGATCCCGGTTTGAAGCAATCGGACGTCTAGCCACACTTTTTTAGAAGCATACGCATCCTTATTTTTAATGAAATTAGCAATGACAGTTCTACTACGGCCAATTTCAATGGCTCGTTGCGAAAGACCACGTCTTTGAAGTTCAACAATCCTGCCCTGTTCAAATTTTGTTCAAATTTTCCGCTTAGCCATTTTAAAATCCGAAATTTCATACCGGAAATGAGCTACGTAATGTCTACACGCCTGAGCACACTGACTAGTTCTAAAAATTTTGTCCCGTAATTTTTTTTTTTTTTTTCACACATGGTCTTATCTTTATGGCCAACCAAAAAATACTTTTTTCAATGCTTGTTTAAAATAATCAATTAAAAGCTTAAAAAATGTTCACTTGTTTGTTGATAAACAACATTTTCTAATTAAATGTAAATGTTTCTCAAATATATTTTGATTAAAATAATAGTATTTTATATCTTTTTAACCCTTTTGCATCTGGTCTTAATATTTTGACAAGGGGTATATATATATATATATATATGTTTATATATATATATATATATATATATATATATATATATATATATATATATATATATATATATATATCCGCATGTGTGCCTCTGTATGTATGTATCTATGTATCTATGTATATATAGGATATTAATAAATATCATGAAAATTTTATTATCGTTTAAATAATATTAATCTATTTAATTCTAAACTCTAATTTTGTGTGTATGTGTGTTCCTAAGATGCAACTCGAACGATACATAATACCCCAACCAATTCAAAAGCATATTACTAAGTACAGTGACAAATCTCATTAAAATTTGACAACGGGTTCTTGAACTAGGACCATTTTTCTGTTTTTACATCATTTTTATTAGAAAATTCGGTATTCGTTTTCAATACAGATTCTTATATCAAATCACGTATATAAACAAACACTTGCATATTATATGCCATCGTGTGAAAAGCAATAAACCTGTCTAATACATTATAACAACATAATTAAATAAATTTAAATTTACATAAGAAACATATATTTATACAATCCACTGCACTACATTGGAACTTTTTTTTATCTCGGATGTTTGGCAACTGCTTGACAGGTGAAGAGGCTGTAAAACTTAATCTGTTTGGCTAGAAAATTGTGTTACGTGACTTCATGGTAAATAACTTCAGAGACGCACATTTACCGTCATTATGTACTTTGAAATAAATATGCGAAAAAAAAAAACAAGTATATATATATGAAATATTATTATTATTAATTTATTGTTGCGTTTGATCTACATAATGTGAGTAATAATAATTATTACAACTTGTACTGCAGATACAATTTAAAGTCTGTGCAATAAATAATAAAATTGATAATATTGTTACCTCATCATTTTGTACCATGAACTGCTTTTTTCAAAGAAACACAACAATATCTGTCTATATTTCTGAGATGAAATATTGTAATCATTTACATTATTTACATTGTTCGAATTATTGTACTCATCTTTGTTGCCATAGTCACAATGTTTCAGACGTTGTACGATCCAGCCTTCTTTAGGGATTTCGAACTGAACCGTTATTTCGTTCACCGGGGTTCAGGTTCCACGTATTATACCTCTTCCGGATGTCTCAGTTATCTCCCTTTAAGTCAACTCTCCAAGTTTTTGTTTAGTTTTATAAATAAATGTTTTTATTGAACTCACAACTCGGGCTGATATAATTGAACATCATTGTTCAAATTGAGGAAACAACCTTGAACATCAATCAGGATCGGGCGGATGAGCTAAAATGGAAACTGAAACAGATACTGAAGAAAGCCAAATCGTCTAAATCAAACATCACGAAGAATCAGATTCTGGCAATGAACCCTACAGAGGAATGAAAACATCATCATACTACGAACTGAAAAGGCAATGTGACTGTATGTTGTAACCAAGGAAAGTTTACTGAGTAAAATATTCAAATGAAGTTTGGTAATGAATGATAATACTTAGGACAAGAACAACATATATAAGATTCGCAATCCACGCGTAGAAGAAGTAGTCAATTGCTAGAAGTGAGTCAAGTGAATTCCACAATGAATCTCCAATTACAGTCTACCAACCACGCGGTTAGCAGTGACACAAGGCTGAATTTAATGTGGGGTATCCGAGCCTGTAGGCTCGGCCAAAAATCCCCGTAGGCCTCTTATAAAACGGGGTCCGGTAGCTGTTTCCCGAGACAAGACTCTATCCTTCGACATAGACTCGTTTGACCAGCACAGCTGGAGACATATCTCCAACTGCAGACCAACATACAGTATTTACTACTGTATTTATGTGAATATAAACATACCTATTATCGTCCATAGGTATGCTACAACACTGTAGAGATGGACAAATCGGAATATACAGAAAACTGGAGGACCTCATTAGAAACTGTAACTACAGTAAAGAAAAATTCAACAATGAAAAGAGAGCTAAAAATGTCGCAGATCCTAATAAAAAACAATGACCACTTCCCACCTAAGACATTCAGGCAGTTGTCGCAGCGTTACACCAAGCTACCTCACGTATACGGAAATTCACAAAAACGATATTCCGCTCAGGCCAATTGTTAGCTGCCAAGGCTCCTATTTCACCCTCTGAGCCGCTTCCTTGTAGATATAACTGACCCATTAATAATAAAATTACCTTCATATGTCCGAAACTCTGCCGACTTCATGGAAATATTCAAAGATGCTCCCATTCAATTCAACCAGATGGTGAGCCTGAACTTGGTGAGTTTGTTCACCAAGATACCCAAGAAAGAGGCACTATCAGTAGTCAAGGACAGACTGGCTTCGAACTCATCCCTAGGAGAACGGACCAACATGAAAATAGATAACCTGACGGAGATGCAACCAACACACTTCGAAATGGAATCAGACATATATTGACAGGATGAAGGTTTAGCAATGGGCTCGCCATTATCACCAGCAATGGCAAACATATACATAGAATACTTCGAAGAAATGGCATTAGAATCCACATCACTAAAGCCAATCCTATGAGTGAGATACGAAGATGACAACTTCATACTCTTGCTACAACAGGAAGAGACCCAGCAGCTACTGGACCATGAGAACTTAATAAGATCATCGATAGAATTCATAATGGAGAAAAAAAACAACAACACGCATTTCTGGATGTAATAGTAGCTCGAACAGAGCATAAATGCAAGACATCCATATACCGCAAGCCAACATTCACCGGACAATACCTCAACATCAACTCCCACTACACATATAGTGTAAAAAAGGCAACGTCTGCTGCTTACAACATCGAGCAAAAATCATCATTGGCGACCCAGAGACATATGAACAAAAAATGGTCAGTATAAGCAGTACAATGTAACAGCTACCCTGGGTACATGGCAGCAGCTCCGATAAACTGGGGGAAAAGGATACAATAGAATAACAACACTAAGAAAACAGCATCGATCTACCTACCCTATGTGAAAGGATAATCGGAAAAATACATATGATAACATCAGGACGACCTTCAAAAGTGGTTCAAAACTTCACAGAAACCTCTTCCTAGTAAAAACCCACCTAAAGGAGAACATGACTAAGGACTTTGTGTACGCCATTCCGTGCAGTTGTAAGAAATATAAAGGAGAAATAGCTCGCCCCTTAAGGTAAGAATGTATGAATATCTTAAAGCCGTAACACGTGGTGAAATAGAAAAGTCAGGTGTAGCTGCCTACATATGGAAGGAAAAGGGAGATCACCACCCACTGTGGGATGAGATTGAAATAATAGGTAGAGAACATCACTGGAAAATATGAAAACGTAAAGAATCAGCACATATGCTAGACCACAAAAATCTCCTAAGCCGGCCAAGCATAGAAATGAATACAATATGGGAATCAGTAATACGGAGTGCTAGAGAAAAGCAATAATAACAACAAAAATTGCAATATAAGATCTAAGAAAAAGTAGTTACTGACATTAAATTTATAAGTCCCCAAAATTCATTCACTGATGTCCTCAAGGACACATGGCCCAGTGGATAAAAGCGTTGGTTGGATCCAGTCGCTTGAGCCAAAGAGTTGTGAGTTCATTAAAAACATTTATTTATAAAATTGAACAAAAACTTAGGGAATTGATTTAAAGGGAGATAACTGAAACACCCGGAAGAAGCATGTCACGTGGAAGTAGAATAATCTACCCCGGTGGACAAAATAAAGGGCTCTGTTTGAAAGTCCAATCACCTGAAGGAGGCCAAAGCGTACAACGTCTGAAACGTTGAGAATACGACAACAAAGATGAGGACAACAGTCCGAACAATGTAAATAGTGTATATGAATCCCAACAGGTTTATCGGTGGTCTAGTAACTATATTAATGAAAATATTATTGATATGCATATCAGTTAAATGTTATTAATATATATATATATATATATGTGTGTGTGTGTGTGGGTGTGGGTGTGTGTGTGTGTGGGTGGGTGTGTGTGTGTGTGTGTGTGTATAAAATTTTGAAAATTTCATATATATATCGTAAATATTAATTATATATCACATAAATATTATTAATATTAATTTAGTCTTACGAATATTATTAATATTTATCAGAAGGAAAAAATTGAACTAAATTTAGCTCCTCAGGACGAGCCGGGAACAAAAATTAGTTTGTCAGCATTTTTTGCAGGAGACAGACTGAATGCTATAAATTCTTATTCTTGCAGCTAAATGAAAGCACCTGTCCCTGACGACACGATTTTGCTTCCTAGAATTTATATTTTGTTAAAAGTTTAATAAATTCCACATTCAAAATTGTGCATCCTACCCAAATACTTTACAGGAATAGCTTCTACCAAAATGTTCTGTCTTTAAGTGCAGACTGTCTCATGACCAAATGATGAGATAGGCGTCTGTAGTGTAAACTCTAGCACTTTCTCAGACCATTACGAATGAATTCGATCTTGATCAGGTGTCCTTCTAGTGGGGTGGGGGGGATTAAACTGAAATTGGATGGTTCAAGGAGAGTAACCGATAATCAGCATGAAAATTAGAACTGGCGATCTGATTTCAAATTCTGAACTTGTATGTTGCGCTTACTTACGCACAAACACACTTGGAATAATCACGAAACCGTCTCCCCTCCCCCGACCCCAGTTACAGGTTACATAGAAAGGTAGACTGAGCACTCTAGCCTTAGATGACACCCAGTCTAAGAGAACAAAAACTCTGAATTCCAAACTGTGGAGAATGCATCAGGAAACTACTCCACTGTCTTCCTCAGAAAGCCATGGCAATACAAAGATAATAAAGTAGAGGAGACTGTGGAGAGTCATTTACCTCTGCACCCTAAAAAGATATGGAATATTTAAAGGCTAAATTTAGTACATCGTATGTTAGTCTAATTAGCGTTGTGAGTTCGAACATCACTAGTTTTGTCCCTATTGTCTATCGTTATCCATGAGAAAATATTTATTTTGTATGCCTACTATTCATAGTTAACATTCTTCGCCATACTTCAATTTGTTATCTCAACCTGGTTTTAAAAAATTTGTTTATAGAAAGACAAATATTCTAATGATTTGAATTTGTCATTCTGTTAATGAGGCACCTGGAAAGAGACAATAACTATATTGTCTATCTCTAGACTCAAATACCTATATTAGGCATTAATATATCCGTGATATACTAAAACCTTAAAAAAATGGGAGAGAATGGCTGAAAGAAATGCCAAATATTCATTAGCCTCGAAAAGATGTTATATACAGATATGACATACAAGAAATTATATATATATATATATATATATATATATATATATAGATATACCTGTCAGTATTTGTCCCACATAAAGAAACTATAGCACATGTGAATTTAACAAGCAGTATGAAAGGGCGAAATCGAGAGGGTATTACTTGTAATATTACCCGAAAGAAAAACGCTCAGGACAGGTGATATTTTTTATTAACGTTATGGACGCCGTGGTTTTCATTCTTTCTCTTTACCAACGCGGGATATGATGTCTACATTCCTCGCAGTCTACACAGAAACTGTTTTTCGTCACCCCGAAGCTAACATATCATGTAAAGACGTAATCCTAGCGATTTCGTCCTATAGAAGGAGAGATAATCGCCCTTTGCATCCCTATACTGATCCTTAAGTTTGTCCCGAGGGAGGATTATTACCGCTTGAGAACCACTGTAATTGTAGCGTTTGAATTGGACTGGTAGTCTATTATTGAGTTCCTTGTAAATTTATAGTAACAATCCTAAGTTTAATCTAATTCCTACTAAAGCATAATGACTGGCAGTCTCCTCTTACAGATTAGTGTATAATGTTCGCTCCTTACTGCATATCTTGCCAAGCTAGCGTGATCTTGTGATAAAGTAAATAAAAATGTAACCATTACTGTGATCTACTGTTGAGAATTGAGGATTGTCAGCAATTTTAGGGAATGTTTTGAACGATTAAATCTAAAATTACTGTCGCTTTGTGATTGGGTTCGATTCTCACAATGGTTCTACTCTCAAGTTGTTCTACTCTATTCTTCTTCTATAAATTGTATCCCTTCAGGACGTGGGCTACTCAGCTCTTCATAACATTCATTCTATCCTTTGTAACTCTTAACAATGTTTCACTTTTTACTATTCTCTCTTTTGACATCTGTTTACATAATCTAGTTAGATAGGTTACTCTCTGTTTGTATCTTCCCCTTTTGTCATCAATATATACCTATGAGTATCAAATTTTCTCATACCCGTTTCCTCATTATGCGTCCTAATAATTTCAACTATATCTTCTTATTCAAAGTATGTCCTTGTTTTTCCATTTTCCTCAAACTTCATCGTTTCTCACATCTTCTCTCCATAGTATTCTCAGCATTCTTCTGTAGAACCACACCTCGAACCCAAGTCTCCTTTACATCTACGAGGAAATTGTCCAGCATTTACAGTCATGTAAGAGGATTGATATTACATAGCAGTTCATCACCATTTTCTTTGTTTATGAATTGTTCTATGTCAAACTGTTATATAAGAATAAAGTGTCGCTGCCGACACTTGAGTTTGAACATAGATCGCCAGTGAGCAAACACAGGCACTCCAATTATTGAATTAAGTAGACCACGTGACCATAGAGGAAACGCATTTATAGGAAGTCGCGTGAATGATCGCCATTTCTAGTCTATCCTCTATTACTATTTGGATCGGCATTTCTACTCTATCCTCTATTACTATACGGATCGCTATTCTCTATACTATTGCTATTTCTCTATTCTGATCACTGTTCGGTTGTTACTATACGTGCGAGTATTATCGGGCAAGTACTATTAGTGCGAGTACTGTTCGAAGGCGTCTGACACCAGCATTGTTCAACGGCGTTACTATAGTAGTAGTTGCGATTACAAAGTCTCTACTACAGAGGGCATTACGAAAGTGACAATGACTATTCGTTGACATCACAAAAGTGGCAAAGAGTGTTCGTTGACATCACAAAATAAACTAAATTTTCTAACATGATTACAATTGGATGAAATTACAAGCGATTTAGCTAGACACATATTAAGAAACTACAATAAGAAACGAGCATAATAAATAAGGCAAAACTTTAAGAAACAGGAAAATTTCGTTAGAAACAACAACAAAAAAAAGAGTACTGTACTGTTACATAACAGCAATCCTTGTATATACCAGTGAATGCTGGACAATCACCTCGCAGATGAAGGAGAAAATTGAAGCAGGAGAAATGTGGTTCTACAGCAGGATGCTGAGAATATCATGTACTGAATATGTGAACAACGATAAGGTCAAAAGGAAACAAAAAAGATATTTATTCTTAACATCAGTAAGAGACAACTGAAATTTCAAGGGCACATAATGAAGAAAGAGAGCTTGGAAAATTTGACACTCACAAGGCATATTGAGCAGAAATCAATGCATAACCTACCTAAACAACTTGTGTATATGAATGGCAGAATAGGGTTTAGGAGAGAAAGGACTGGAAATTGTGGAGAGTCATGGTTGTTAACGCCCTGAAGAGACACAAGAAGAAGAAGAAGAAACGAAAAGACACCCTCCTTTTTGGTTAAATATTTATTTTAATGTGGGAAGCAAGGAAAGTAGTTGTCAGATTATATCGTCACCAAATTACAATCGGATTAAGATTAAGGGCTTTTCTTTTATTTGAGGACATAGGTGAGATTTAAAATCCTTATTTTCGGGGGTGACAGTCCGGATCTCGTTAATCAAAAATGTCGTCGGTGACCGAAAATCATGGGACATGCCGTCTGACAGATTTCGTTGGTCCAAATGCCGCCAATCTGGACAACTAAGTGTGCGCAGACTCCAGACGAAGAAAATTTCATAATTAATATATATTTCTTCTTTTTTTTTTTAAAGAAAAAATGTTCGCCTGCGAGCGGTAACGAATCAACAGCCCGTTATCATCGCTGTTTACAGGAATTTAAATCCTAAATAATTACTAGCCGCGAGGTAATAGCCGAGGAGTAAAGCATTTACTGACATATGTCTGGGGCCTGTTGTTCAAGCTCTAAATTTGAAATTTCACATGCTATAAAATGTAATGCTTATTGAGAAGTGGTAGTTAATGAAAGCCTTTAGTAGTAAACAAACTATCAAGAATTTATTCTTTTAGACATCGAATTAGATTCACTTTCTTCACAAATCTTCTAATTGTGTCTTCAAAACGACGTAGCAGACGATTTGCAAAATATTTTAGGGACATTAAACACTGACTAATGTACTTATGATTGTTATAGTCACCTTCTCTAATTCTAAATTTCTCTCCATTAATCATCTGAGAGACCCATATCTGCCTTCCATCAGCATGGCTGATTCTAACCTCCAAGAAATTAACTTGTTGCGCCTTCTCGGGCTAACCTTCTCAGTTGAGATGAAGAGGAAAGACTATATTGAAGCCATTGCTAGCTCAGCTGCCACGAATGTTGGTTCACTGTGTCGTGCGAGATATTGTTTTCTCTACAGAATCTATCTTACATATCTATAAGTCTACCATTAGTTCATCCAAAGAAGAATCAGCAATATTATTGGTCCTGATCTGGCGGTTCGACTTCAGTCACTCTCAAACTGTCGAAACCTTGCCCCACTGTGTCTTTTCTATAAATACTTTCATGGTAATTATTCGAATGAGATCTTTCCTATGGTAGCTAGACTTTTTGAATTTAAGCACAGTATAAGACTAACGGCGAGATCTCAATTTGCAGTTGAACAGGTAAGATGTAGCCGTAAATTCTATACTAACAGTTTCTTTTCTTGCACTTCGCCTTGTGGGACTCACTTCCAGCTCCATGCTTTCCATCCAACTTTAAACTTCAAAAATGTAAATGTAATGTCCATCGCTATCTACTGTCCTCCTGGTTACTCTTTCTTCTTTCCGCTCATTATTAGTGTTTCTGTTTTTAATTCTTACACACCCTGTAAACCCTTGGGTCTTAGTTGCTTTACTGCCTTGCATGGAGATGATATCGATTAAAAAATGTCTGTTCCAAGTGTTAAAAATCAGGGAATTTCGAACCGGACACTTTATTCAATAAACTTAGGTAGATATTCTTTTTGGGCATCTTGATTTTCGTTATAAAGTTCTGAACTACTATTTAATATCAACCCTCCTATATATGATGGATAATTTCTACACAGATAAAGAGGATAGTTGATGTGACAGAAATGTGGCTTTGGAGAATGATGCTGAGAATACCACGAATATTTAGAATTAGAAAGTCAGAGTTGAAATTCATGGGAAACGCCACGAGGAAAGAATGCTTAGAGAATTTAACATTCACAAGATAAATTGAAGGAAAAGCAGTAGAAGGAATCAACAATTAACCTATGCAACGAGTTTGTTTAAATAGATGACAGAAAAGCGGGGCATAGTAAAGAAACAAACATTGCTTACAGCTGAAATGGATCGGAAGCTGTGGAGAGCGGTGATCACCCACGTCTTGAAGGGACATAAAAGAAGTCTGTCCATACTAGAGGAATACTAATAGCAATTAATTTTAGTAATTCCATTCGACCTAGTAATGTCGCTTGTCTCTTCCGCAACACCAAAATATATATGAATGTGTGTACTGTCCGAAACACTGTTTGAACTAAAAATGTCTACTTACTAGATCCGCTTAATCTGTAACTATTTATTCTGTCCAAACTCTTGTCCTCATCTTTGTTGCCACATTCATGACGTTTCGGCCGTTGTACACTTTGGCTTTCTTCAGGTGTATGGAATTTCGAACCAAACCCTTTATTTTGTCCACCGTGGTAGATTGCACTAGGTAAAAGTGTCATACCTCGTTCGGATATCTCAGTGATTTCCCCTTTAGTAAGTCAACTATCCAAGTTTCTATTCATCTCTTCTATAGTCAATTATTGAACTCACAACTTTGAGTAACTCAACTTCCAAAGTTCTTGTTTCCTCTGCTCTGGCCAGGTATTGAACTCACAACTTTTTGGGTTAAGTCACTGGATTTCTTCAAACAACGCTTTTGTCCACTGGGGCATGTATCCGTAACTGTAACCTGGGGGTGGGGGATAATACAGTAATCTTGAAGATTTAAGCTTATTGTTGGAGGATAATATGTCTGAAATATTGAGACTAAATCAATCATGAAGTGGACACGAACGTTAGACTTTTTATTTATATTTTACGATGATGTTCACCCTGTACAAGGCCCAAGAGCCACTCGTGGTAGAAGGATACAGATTAAGCGGACAGTTTATGGGGATATGTGGAGAAGATAACAGTTAACCCTAGACTTGAACAGATTAAGATTGTAGGGGAAGCATCGTATGCATTCAAATTATATATATATATATATATATATATATATATATATATATATATATATATATGTTATTCAAATTCAGAAATTGCAGCTATCAATATATACACGAAGAGGAGAAATATATTGAAAATACATTCAAGACTCAAGAGAATAGATACGGCGCACGGTGTTTTACCAAATCGACAAACAGCTATTTTGAATTCAGTCAGTTGATACGTGATTAGGCGATCATGTATCTTTCGATACATGACTGACGAGGCAGATTTTTCTCCCTGAAGGTTGCCATTTCTTTCTGCGGAAAACCATCCAAGGTTATAGAACCCGGTCTGTCATGCTATTTAACCATAACTGGGGGAAAAGAAGATATGAAGCGAATGTAATTCGACTGGAATTCGAACTCGGCTCCCCGATTCCTTAATCCGAGCCACTATCCATTACTCCACCGTGCCTTTTTCCTTATTGCAGACTTAGTAGCACCCAAGACAATGGGAGCCAGATTGGCCTTTTATTAAACTGATAATTAGTGGGAAATTAATTTATGCATTTTGGGGCATTTAAACCAAGGACACAACACACACACACACACACACACACACACATATATATATATATATATATATATATATATATATATATATATATATATACACGAAATGGATCAAATAGGGATGTACGAATAGGAATCCGACAGAATGATATGTAAAGGACAAATAGGAAACGTTCATAAATCTATGTTTCGCCATTATTAATGCTTTAGCAGAGAATGAAATATGGAAAAAAAAACATTTCTGTTATCTTTGTTAAGCAGACTTCACATGTATTTGTCTTGTCAAGCAGCGTTCGGGTGTATAATATATGTGCTTAAGTGTATCATAATTTTAATTTGTCTCTATTGAATTTGGATGTATGTGTGTGTGTGTGTGTGTAGTAGTAGTAGTAGTAGTAGTAGGCATTATTTATCTTTGGAAGTTGTCCGCATGCTGATTTGGGGGACGTCGTCAATACCTGTCGTGGTACCCAAGTATATGCTAAATTCTTTAAGAATAAATTTAATAAAGGTTCGTGATGTAATATTGAGTTTTTAACGTGTTTTTATAGTTGGCAAAATTTTTCTCGGGACTTCCTCAAAGTATTTTCAACGTAAAGAATTATGTTCTCTTTAATTCGGATGGTATTTGTAAAATCAAAATTAATGCCGGTGTTGGTCTTGCTCTCTCTCTCTCTCTCTCTCTCTCTCTATATATATATATATATATATATATATATATATATATATATATATATATATATATATATATATGTATATATATATGCGCGTATATGTGTGTGTGTGCGTGTAAACGCCTGAGAGTTAAAAATTTCTCGAACAGATAAATTGAGATTTTTAAAAAATCTGTTATTTTGTCATTTAGTCAGATTTTACAATGAAGTTTGGGTTTAGTACTTTTCCGTATATATATATATATATATATATATATATATATTAAAGGTTCCTCGTAATCTCTAATTCTTTTGCTTAATCTGACAAAGTTCAAGCAAAACCTTTCAGTAATGGTGTTTTGTTGGTTCAATATTTAATTGAAGATGTTATTCGATTTCTAGCGACTTCCCAGACATCAATACATGACAGTTATTTCATTATAATTTTCGCCAGATATCTAAAAATGTTGACATCGTTGTCAATCACTTGTGATTCTTTTGCCATCTAAAGTTACCAGCAAACTCCCGAAGTTGGCTGATTCTATTAACTTTTATATGAATATAATGACGCTTAAGTGCTCCATTTATTCGACGATTCACTTTGTCCGCATCAGCTAGAAACCACGGATAAATAAAATAAATAAAAGTAATCATTGTTTATAATATTATCAACCTCATTCCTTGCGTGTTTTGAACAAAACTGACACTACTTTCTGATCAAGATCAAAAGTCTCGGATCAAATGGTTAGGGTCAAAACACGAAGAATATGGCTTTATGAATTTCTTTTTACATTTATATTTAGTTATTAAGCGTAATCGTTTCCTTTGTTATCAGATTTGGCATCGAAAAGTGCCTGTCATCTATAGTTCAATAGAATTACAAGAGCTGCTAACGCCTATTGACACCTAGACTACTGAGTTTCTGTAACGCTGTAGTGGAACGACTCTGAGATCTTTACTATAGTGAATACATCCGAGAAATGTGCTGATGTAACAGTTCAAATTATACGCCCATCCCAAAATTGTATATGAGTTATTCTAGGCTAGTCTATCCTCAAGGTATAAGCTAAGCTAGGCCAGTTTATACTGCCGAATATAATATAGTTTAGGCTATGATATACTACTGTATATATGACTGTATTCACAGATAATAATCATGGATAATATATCACATGTATGTGATTTATTCTGATTCCTTGATTTGTACTTTCTGGATGCTGATTTGATTTTGGTCAAAATGATTGAAGAATGGTCATTTTTGTTACTGGCCGTTCTTGTTTTGTGCAAGCAGGTCTTCAAGCCACAAGTTTGTTTATTCATCTGCCCTCTATAGCACTGAGTTTACTTTAGTACAACTGTATTAATTGAACAAGATTAATTCCTTTTTAGAAAAATGGATACATGATTACTTGTAAATCGGCTCACATTGAAAGTTATTTTTAGTTTGCAGTTAAAAGTTATTTTTAGTTTCCAGTTAAGAAAAAGTGGAGTTAGAGGAGGATATACTTTCTAAAATTTTTATTATTTCGCTAATACTTTCATCTGTACATTGAATATTGCTGTCACATCAGGCCTGGTACTTCTGCTACGTGTTTAGAGATTCTTAATAAAATACAAAGAAGAATTTATTTTCTTGGTCCTGAACTGGCATACCTGCTTCAATCACTTTCCCACTGCCGTAATATAGTTTTCCTGTGTCTTTTCTATAAATATTTTCATGACAGTTCTTATGATGAGCTTTCCTCTTTGGTACCAAGACTTTAGGAATTTAAGCGCAGTTACTAGATTGGCGACACTTTCTTATCACTATACAGGTGAAATGGATATATACAACCGTATATTCTGTTGTGGTGTCTTCCTTATAATGAGGCTATTGTGGACTCTTACACTTACTATAAAGTAGTAGGAAGGTAAGCCTCGGTGGAACAGTGCTCTAGCCTGTTCAACTGTCAAACTCTCCGCCGAGGCGGAGAGGAACCCGGACGAAGCTTTGCCGACGAGCAAAGTATCGTCCTGGGAGGTAGACAGGCCCTGAACCCGTTTATACCGGTTCTAAGGGAATATTTTGGCCGAGCCTACGTGCTCGGAGAACCCACTGTAAACTCGGCCTTGTGTCACATACCACCCTCGTTAGGGCTGTTAAATATTAACAGTGCTAGTGTTTTCCAGTAAACTTTGATTTTAAAAGTTTAAATGCAATTCCAGGCGTTACCCTCGGTCTTGATTCCTGCTCTTTCATTGTTCTCTCTCCTTAATAATGTTTTCTTTTTCTCATATTCTTTCAAACTCAATAACCCTATGCGTCTTAGTGGCATTATCGCCTTACTGGAGCGAAATCATTAAAAAGTAAGTACAAAGTGGCTACGGGGAGTATAGATAGGACTAAGTTATTTCGAGATATGAAGTGGGCACATCTCAGTCATAACCTATGTGTTCTGGAAGTGAGTTAATCTAAACTACTCCACTGGAATGAAGTTTCGCAAATATGCTACTCAAACCCTTAAAATCATTCATCTGGCTTTCCCTGGAATTCAGATATTGAAGCAGATTCCAAAGCTGATCTAGTTCGGATTAAAATGATCAGCCTCCGAAAACCAATCATCAGCAAAAGGACTGAACATTTGAGAAAATCTATCCTCCTCTAACTTCGCCGTGTTCATTAAAAACATAAATTTAATCTAAAGGGATGCCTCTTCCTGATTTTTGGACCGGCTTCAGGAAGATGATTTCCATAGTGCTTCTCACGCGTGAAAAAGACGCAAGAATCGATGGAGGTGTTCTCAAGTCGACAATCTAAAAATGAATGGTGGCTAAATTTAAATAATATGAAATCTAATTTTATTCAATTAAGAGTGCTGAAGTCTTATGCAATATGTCTTCCTATATGGCATTGAATGCTGGACAATTTCCTCACAGACGAAGGTGAGACTTGAAGCAACAGAGATTTGCATCTAGAGAAAGACGCTGAGAATGCCATGGACTGAGTATATTACTAACAATGAAGTGTTAAGTGTAATTAAATAAAAGCAGAACTTTCTATGACACATAAAGTTGAACTTTCTATGACACATAATGTGGAAATATAGCTTAAAGAACTTGACTCTCACAAAAAATAGAGAATGTAAGAGCGGCAGTAGTGGGACAGTAAAAACAGACATTACTAAAAGTCACAGAGGATTGGAAGCTGAGAAGAGCCAGAATCTGTCAAGAAGAAAAATTGTGTACTTTTTTGTCCTCTTACAGAAACTTTCTGATATCACTTCGTACATGGACAAAAGAGATTTACTAATGATATGACGTTATATCTTTCCGAGCTACGCCAAGTTATCTTAACTGTATCATCCTTCCATCATTTCTTTTTCTTCAACTAAAACTACTTTTAGTGTCTGTAGTTGGAATAAAGATAATTAAATTTTAAGAAAATTCAAACCAAATGTTTGACGTAAAGAGTTTACTGTTAATTAGACAAAAGTTTTAAAAGCAAATCTGACAGAACAACAGATGGCCAAATAATGTATTTATTTTATTTCACAGGTTATATGTTTATATATGTACGCAGTTACACACACACACACACACACACACACACACACACACACACACACACACACATATATATATATATATATATATGGCGTGGATATAGGAATCACCACTACATGGTCATTGTCAGTTCCAGGCCGCAATGCGACCTTCATACGACTATATATATATATATATATATATATATATATATATATATGTGTGTGTGTGTGTGTGCGTGTGTGTGTCTGTGTGTGTCTGTGTACATGTACATTTCTAAGGAATTAATGGACTTCTATTCATTTGCTTTTTTAATAGTATGAATTAAGTGTACTGGTCTGGACATTCGAGGCAGACAAGTGGTGTAAAACACACCGGATCAGGTGGTGGTTTTCTCCTACAAAGGGGGAAACGTCCTATCAAAGGTAACATTCGCTTAAGTCTCTCGAGTGTGCTTCCTGTTAAACGTAATTCGCAGTTAAATATCAGGGCGTTTACTCAAACATGGCTATCCCCTAAAAATAAGGTTTAGAGTGACGGATAATGTCGGTTTAAAAATAAAATAGATAGACGTAATTCTCACTGTTAAAAAAAAGAAAATAGGACCTCTACTCGAGCACGTGTATCCCTAAAAATTACGTTTATAGTAATAATATTGATATATTATTATTATTATCATTATTATTATTATTATCATTGTTATTATTATTATTATTATTATTATTATAAGATACAAGATCACAATATTGAAAAATTTTGCAAGAGTAAATGATGATTATCAAGAATAGTGACAATACCATCGCCTTGAAACATGCGAGACGTCGGCCATATAACATTGAAACACCGGTTTTTGACCGATCACCGTAGTTAAGCAATGTCGAGGCTGGTCAATACCTAGATTGGTGACCGTTTGCGAATATCAGGTGCTGAATGCTTGGATGTGTGGTGGTGTAATGGATAACGGCTCGGAACTAGAAATTGGAGAGCCGAGTTCCAATTCCAGTCCGGTTCGTTACATCGTTATATTTACTTTCGTGCAAATAACCTTAGAAAAGATATGAATCTACCTCTTCTCCCTCAGCTATGGGTTAAAGAGTAAGCCGTGCATCGGCAAATCGTTATTATCGCCGAAAACTTCTTACAATCCAAAAAGTTTTCTGGCTTTAAATAACATGCAAAATGTTTTGTAAACCGTAAATAAAACATATCAATCAATGAATGCAAAGGACGATTTTGATAGGTGTCTCTTAGACAAGGCCATCATTAATAAACGTCTACTTTTATAGAACCATATTCATTCTAAATGGCTTCTATTCCCAAATCCAATCGTATAGCGCTTTTAAGAAAATTGATTCATGTTGAGAAAAATTCGATCACACACATACACGCATTGACATATACACTCGCTTAATAATAATAATAATAATAATAATAAATGGGACTACACAATACACACTGACAGAACAATCAAAGTCAACCGCCCAGACATTGTTATTAGAGACCACAAATTAAAAAAAAGTGCCTCCTTATTGATATGGCAGTCCCTGCGGACTGCAATGTATCTTTGAAGATATTCAAAAAGCTGTCAAAATACAAGGACCTTGAAATAGAAATCTCAAAAATGTGGCATATGGGAACATCAACAATCTCTGTTGTAGTTGGAGCCCTAGGACTGGTTGGAAAGATTGCAGTAGACTAATTGAAGGGATTCCTGGAAGTCCATGCCTCAAAGAGACACAAAAAATTGTTCTAACAAATACGGCCCACACTTTACAAAGGGCTTTATCTATGTAATTTTTTTTTTTTTTTTTTTTTTTTGTCAGAGGAAAGTGTCATGATGCCCGGAAAGAAATGTGTAAACGCCAGAAATCAAAGAAAATAATAATAATAATGATAATAAATGACCAGATACTACATCAGAGCATGGATCCCTCCTGGTTTCTCATCTCACTTCAAACGGCGGTATGTGGTGGCTAGCAATCTTTTTAGTGAAATAGATTCAGTATGTATGTACCTAAATTAATATCATTAGTTATCTTATATTTTGTTGTCTAGATTGTGAAGGATTACGGCCACATCACGTTGAAACACCGCTTCCCATACGATCACCGAAGTTAAGCAACATCAAGTTTGGTCAGTATCTAGGTGGGTCACCCTTGAGAATACCAGGAACCATAAGCTTGGAAATTAACCCTTCTAAGGGATAAACGCTCGGAATTGTTAATCGATAAGCCGAGTTACAATTTCCGTTGGGTTCACTTATGCGCTAATTTTCTTGGGAAGGATATGAATTCACCTCTTCTTCCCCCAGCTATGGGTAAATTAGTACGACGTGTTTCACTAAGCCATTATTATCCCCCCAAAAAACTCTGAATTTACATAACCACCTAAGGGGTGATAAGCCGTAAAAAATGGATGAATGGACTAGTTTATGAATATTGCGTAGTTGTTTTCTGTAGAATAGCTTAGTGCTGGATTTTAAATTGTTTACATTATGTGTAGTATTCGTTATTCTTTTTTTCTCACGGTAGTTGAATTTCCTTCGTTAATAAAATAATTGTTATTTAATACTTGTTTTATTTTTATTAAAAAAATGAAGTCTATTATGTAATCTGTTACGTTTATTTTGTATCTGTGCGACGTTCGCCAGAGTACTTAGGTTTGAACGGGTTTCATTTAGTTATTTGTAACAGGAAACAAACGATAAATATCTCCTCCTCACAAGATAGATAGATAGATAGATATAACATATTTTAGTTAAATGTCATATTTGATAAAGATGTTTACTCTAAAATGTACGCACAATCACTTCATCATGTCCTGTTTTTCAGGAGCACGACCTATTGTCAGATTTGTCAATAGGTGTATTTACATAGCGAATAAATATTGAAATGTTTTTGATATTATTGTGGGTGGGTGGCATTAAAGTAAATTAACCTTTATTAAGTAACATGGAGCATTAGTAATGTGGGATTTTCAGAAAAATAATATAAATATATCATTTGAAAAAATCGATATGAAAAGTCAATATTAAAAAGTGAATTTGATACTTTCAAAATTTCAAAAAGAGGTTACATTTTAGTTTCAGTAAAACAATATGCTAACAGATTCCTCTCTCACACTTCTCGCTTGTGGGATAATTTTGAGTTTCAAAAATTTAAATGCAATGTTAATCGCTATCTTCTGTTTTCTTAATTCTTTTATTGTTCTCTCTTTTTAATAATGTTTTTCCTCATATTTTTTCACACTTAGTAACCCCCTCCCTTTTTTGAGTGGCAATATTGCCTTGTTTGGGATGAAATAATAAAAAAAAATAACTTCTTGTAATTCGCACAAATATTATTATTAATACCAGAAACTTTTTGTAATTAATCGACAGAATAATTCAGAGTGATACCTGATTAATCTTGAAAATTTAACATGCTATTTGATAAATATTAAGGAAAACATTTTATGGGTTGTTCAGACACTGATGGTTCTAACACCTAACCAGAGAGCTACCTCTGTGCAATGAAATTTGTAAATTCACCAACGATAACATGTCAGAATATAGTAGAGTATATACAAATCAGCCAAAGTATTGTAATATTGTAATTATATATTATTATTATTATTATATTATTGTATTAATATCTTAAAAATATTTCTTAATAATATTTCATATTAATAATATTTCTTAATAATATTTTATAATTAAGTTGTTAAATTTGCGCATTTAAAAGGAATACAAATTACTCATTTTTTTGTAATTGTGCATCTCGATATGTTTGAAGATTTCCTTGACAAGTTCTACCAGCGATGAAAACTGACTGGATTAGATCCTGATCCCAATTCAGATCCAGGGCCTTCTCATCTCTTCGAGAAAGCCCTCCTTGATTGACTATATCGTCAGAGGTATAACTGTACTCATCAGATTTCGCGAATTGCAGGGTGTGAGACAAGTTGACCCATATTTGAATGTTTTGAATTCAAAATTGTTCTTCTCTTAGACCAGTTGCCACCCAAGGCTACAGTACATAATCTGTCCTGCTATTTCGGTGTAGGAAGAAGAGATGGATGCATACATTTCCCAACTGTACTTACATTTAAATGAAAGTAACGAACTCGGCTGCATTCCTCAATCCGAACTCCTATGCATTACTCCACCTTGAAAAGAATTGTATTTAAATCCCTGTTGTGGAGTAAATAGTACACCCCCACCAGT
Organism: Acanthosepion lycidas; assembly: GCA_963932145.1. Classification (NCBI taxonomy): domain Eukaryota; kingdom Metazoa; phylum Mollusca; class Cephalopoda; order Sepiida; family Sepiidae; genus Acanthosepion; species Acanthosepion lycidas. Next base: position 109,297,264 of record OZ010576.1, on the reverse strand, counting down.
GACTATGTGAACTAGTCGATAACTATAAATAAAGAGCTCCAGGTTACAGGTCAGAAGAAGCCGTTTGAAGTCAGGCAGTTTTTGTCGAAAATTAATTACCTTGGTCAAATTATTGATAAAAATGGTCCTCAACCAGATCCGTCGAGGGCAAGTGCAATTAAAAGAATGCCTCCAACACCATACGTGACTACGTTACAAGCTTTTCCAGGACCGGCTAATTATTATCAAATATATGTTCTTAATATGTATAATTTTAGAGTTCAATTGAACGATCTACTTCAAAAAGCAGTAAAGTGGAACTATTATGTCGGTGCAAAAATAATGTCGTTTTTTCTTTTGAAGTTGAACGTCAAAAAACGACATTATTTTGCGCCAACCTAATAGAATGATAATTGTCAAAATGCGTTTGACGAAATAAAAAAGACTTCCGTTAGATTTATCATTAGCACATTACGATCCAAAAGAAGAAATTGTAGTGGCGTCAGATCCTGGTGAGTACGATATTGAAGCGGTGATTTTACACAAATACGATGGCGGTAAAATGAAAACCTTTGCTCATGCTTCGCGCTCGCTTCTACCAGCAGAGAAAAATTACAGCCACGTAGAAAAAGAGGCTTTGGCAATTATATTTGCTGTGAAGAAATTTCATAAATTTATTCATGGAAGACATTTTAGGTTGCAAACAGACCACAGACCTCTATATATGGTTCAGAGAAATGAATATCTACGCATACAGTTAATAGACTACAACGCTGGGGTACCATCTTATTAAACTATGATTTTACAATGGAGTACCAACCGTCTAAAAAATTAAGACATGCGGATGGATTGTCAAGATTAATATCTAAAAATTCACAACCATTTGACGACACAGTCATTGCAGCACTAAAAAGCGAAATGAAAATAAAAAACATTTTGTACAACAGAGTATGAGAGTTACCAGTTACCCTGAAAGAAACAAAAGAAAAAACGGGAAATGATGTCTTTATTGCGAGAATAAAAAGCAATTGAAAGAAAGTAATAAAGAAGGAATTTCAGACTTAAGCGTTTACTCTCCGTGCAACGATGTAGTAATATTCGGGGAAAGATTTGTAATACCTAGTGTGTTACATTGAAGGATTTTCACAGCGGACATCCTGGTATTTCTAGAATTAAATCTCTGATTAGAAGTTTCTTATATTGGACCAAAATGGATCAAGACATTAAAAAGATAGTGAAAGCTTGGAGGATATCTACAACCGCCCTACGCGGTCAGATGTGGCACAAGGGCGAATTTAATGTGGGGTATCCGAGCCCGTAGGCTAGGTCAAAAATTCCTCGTAGACCTCGTATAAAACGGGTCGGGTAGCTATTTCCTGAGACGAGACTCTGCCCTCTGACATAGCGTCGACTGGGGATTCTCTCTGCTCTCTGCAGAGAGTTCGACCAGCACAGATGGAGACGAATTTCCAACTGTAGACCAAAGTGAAAACTTGCAGAGGTTGTGCTCTCGCAGCAAAACTGCCTATCACAAAGATGATACATTGGCCAAAGACAGATACGCTATGGTCAAGACTGCATTTAGATTTCGCAGGTCCTATCAATGGATCATATTATCTTGTGGTAGTTGATAGTTTCTCTAAATGGCCAGAAATTTATAAGTGCAAAAATCCAACATCTTCAGTGATAGTTAATTTCTTGCATGAACTGTTTGCGAGATATGGCATACCAGATACCATAGTATCTGATAAAATAAAACAATTCACGGGTAAAGAATTCGAAGACTTTTGTAAGATGTTTTTTCATTGAGCAAATTCCCCACCATATCAGCGAAGGTGGAACGGACAAGCGGAACGGTTTGTGGGAACGTTCAAAAGAGCAAATCTTTAGAAAGAAAATGACGAAGCACTTCATCATTTTCTGAGAGTTTACCGTGTAACACCTAACCCCAATACACCATCATCAGCATGTCGCTGGTAGAAATTCATTTTTACTAGAGTAGTAAAATCGGTGTTCGACAAGTTCTTACCAAGTCAAAAGCACGAATGGATAACAAAGACGACAGCAAAAGTTTCATGGTCGGCGATGAAGTGTTCTTTAGAGCATATAAGGATGGTAAAGAAACGTGGGAAGACAGCATGATATCAGTAAAAATCGGGCAGGTGATTTAAATGGTAAAAGGGAAAAGATTTGAACATAAAAAGCACCATAATTAGCTGAAGAAAAGGTCCATCGATGAAAAACCTGAAAGATTGGAAAAAGCGATAAAAATGTTATATGATGTTTTTGATGTGTGTCATCACCACAACTAGTCAGGGCATCTAGAAAGACAAGTTCCAGAAAACGAAAACGCACTGAAGAACTGGAAATGGATCCGAGACAGAGACGCTACAATGTCAAGTACTTTGACGAACTCTCCCAAAAGAGGAGAAGGAGATACTGATACTAATATGCAATAATAATATCTATATAAAAGTATTAATAAATTATAAACCCCCAGTGACTAAATGAACTAGTCCATAAATATAAATAAAGAGCTTCAGGTCAGAGTTAAGGAAAAGAACGCCGTTTGGAGTCAATCTTCAGACTAAATAATGCAGGCGTCACGGCAATTGTGGAAGTATTACTTATATTATAAGCGCTACGAAGCATGTTATAACAATCACCCTACCACCTACCAACAAACGACAGATTTTAATTAATTCTATGAAAAATTAAATAACAGCACAATTACTTCCCAAATATCGTTATTCTTTAACCAAGAATAAAGTTGAATATGCACAATTTTGCAACGGGCTACGTGGAGACGTTTAACAAAGGAGGACATACATACATACAAACTTTCTAGGATACATGTGTATGTGTGTGTGTGTGGCTCTTTGCCATAGAATCTCATATAAATCAAATGGATGATGGATTCGGTCAAGTTTACCAACGTTTGCTACGTTGCAAACATTCTGTCGGTTTCACATTTCCAGGAACCTGGTTCAATGACTGAACGCCATTTTATCCTGGATATGAGAAAGGAAACTGAAGGCATGGCATTCAAACAATCTTTCTAGCGCTTTTAGAAACTTCCACAGAAAACGTTGATCAGTTATGGATACTGAAAGACGAGTTTTTTTTTTTGTTTTGTTTTGTTTTTGTTTTTTTAATACAGGTTTACCCATTGTTTTCTGTTTAGAATTGGGTTTCTGGTACATTTAAAGTCTATTTCAACTCTATACTTCTAATGTCATCGCCTAAACTCTGAAATTTTATTTACTATTTTCTTTCTACAATAGTAGATTCGCTTGTCGTCAGGTTCACACTCACCCCTTGGTCGTTTGGGTATGAGTAGAAGTTTTTCCTGTTGAGAACTGCAGAGATAGAGCGTGTGTAAATATAAAAGTGAACATAGAAGTTAACACTTAGAGGCGACAGTCTGTTTCATGCTAGATGCATATGGTCTGATGATTGCATATAGCATGAAACAGACTGTCGCCTCTAAGTGTTGACTTCTATGTTCACTTATATATATATATATATATATATATATATATATATATATATATATATATATATAATGACTGGACCGAAAAATAACGCAAAGTTCCTTCTAAGAAACTTCAAAATAGAGGTGATGAATATAACATCAATCAATAGGCCCCATCAATCTTAGACTCAATGTCCAAGCAATGTCACCATACATTAAATTTCGCGCCACTCTGCTCGGTTTTAATATATATATATATACACACCAATTGGTA
>OZ010576.1:109251036-109288536 GCA_963932145.1 Acanthosepion lycidas | reverse complement strand
GCAAAAAACTGGTATGAACATTACCCAGACCCTGTTAAAGAGATAGAACCTGTAACAATTTTATGGGACATTACAATAGACGCACACACACACAAAGGAGAATCAAAACTAATCGCCAATGCATCGTTATCAAAGACTACAAAAGTAGAAAATGCTTTCTTATTGATATGGCAGTCCCTGAAGGGTGTAATGTATCTTTTAATATCTTCAAATAACTATCAAAATACAAGGATCTTAAATTGGCAATGTCAAAAATGTGCTATATGAGGATATTAATAATTTCAGTCGTAGTTGGAGCCCCCGGATTGATTGGAAAAGTGTTCGATTTACTTACAAGGGATTCTTGATAGTTCATTGCTTAAAGAAATAAAAAAGATAGTAATCACAAGTACAGCTAACGAAGCGTTTTATCTATGTAAAATGTGTGTGATTTTTTTTTTTTTTTTTTTTTTTTTTACAAAAGTGATTAGTGGAAATGTCATGACGTCATTTCTGACCTTAGTTCTCTGATTGTGATCCGGAAGGAAATATGAATACAACAAAAATTAAAAGAAATAACAATAATAATAATAATAATAATAATAATAATAATAATAATAATAATAATAATAAAGTAAAAGCAAATGCAACTGACCAGATATAGAAACGATTGCAAGATAAACCGCTTCATGGCCAATTCTCTGCCCGTACCAAACAAGCTGATCTAGACAAACCCCGTACCCATCAATGGCTATGTAGTGCAGGGTTAAAAGCTGAAACCGAAGGTTTTATTCTTGCTGCACAGGACAAATGCTTACTAACTAGAAATCGTTAAGCACACATACTAAAATATTGTGTTAACCCAGAATGCAGATTCTGTTATAAATATTCAGAAACAATTGATCATCTTATATCAAGTTACCCACTGAATATAAAACGCGGCATGACAGAGTGGATCAATGTCTGCAGTGGAAAATCTGCAATTTCCACGGGTAGGAAACTAAAAGAAATTGCTATGAATACCACACAGACCTGGTTACAGAGATAGGACCTGTAAAAATTTTATGGGACTACACAATACACACAATAGAATAATCACAGCTAATCGCCGAGACATTGTTATTAGAGACCGCAAAAAATACCTCCTCGTCGATATGGCAGTCCCTGCAGATTGCAGTATATCGTTGAAAATCTTCAAAAGCTATCAAAATACAACGACCTTGAAATGGAAATCTCAAAAATGTGGTAAATGGGAACATCAACAATCCCTGTTGTTGTTGGAGCCTCTGTATTGGTTACAAATGATTCCAGTAAACTCATTGAAGGGATTTATGGAAGCCCATGTCTTAAAGAAATACAAAAAATTGTTCTCACGAGTACATACCACACCTTACGACGGGCTTTATCTATCTTTTGGGTTGGCTTAGTTTATTTTACGGTATATCAACCTCTATGGTTTATTTAATGCCGACAAGATTGTTATTGTCGGTAATATTTTTTTTCAAAAATGTATTGCTGGTAACAATTTATTTCTTCAAACATTCATTGCTAATAATAACCTTTTACAAAAATGTATTGATGGTATTAAAACCTATTTTTACACTTTCATAGTATTTTGAACCCAGTTTTGGGTTAACTATTTGCCAATATCTGGGACCCTATCAGGTGCTACCACCCCGGATGAGGGGGAACCTGGGAACACCAGCAATTAAGAGGTGGTTCCACGCACCTCCAAACCTCCTGATCAGAGGCCTTGCTGTTGGATATAGTTTATCGTCTTACCAAGGACGCAGATGTAGTTTATCGTCATACCCAGGACGGAGCTCTCTTTTATTGAATTAAGTAGAAATAATAAAAATAAATAAATAAATAAAATAAATCTTTCATTTGTTACGAGCCGACATAAAGTAAATGCAAGCCAAAAATCTTCTTAAAAAATAATAGTAATAACAATAATATCATCAATGTCGCCTTTCCCTGGATGATTTATGTATTTGACTTTTTCAAAATTCTTAAATATTTTACTCAAATTTTAAAATTAAGTTTCTTAAAGTTTTTTTTTTTATCTTATTAACAATTCTTAACATATCATAATTTTATTTCTTTTAACATTCTCACAAAATCGTTATCTTAAGCAATGAAAATATTTTTTATTTGATTTCAAACTTTTTCATGTCCGTTTTTTTTATCACGCTTTCCCAACTCTTAAACGAAAAACGTATGACATGTCAACCTGCTGTCTCTTGAGATTTCTGACTGAAATTTGCGGCCCGCTCGTATTACAAACAAGCAAATTCCAAACATATAATAATAATAATAATAATAATAATAATAATAATAATAATAATAATAATAATAATAATAATGTCGTCACTTGAGAAAATAATATTATTACAGAGTCGGACTAGGTAGAAGTGACCGTCTAAAATAAAATGATGCCCTACAATAATGAACGTTGGGAATAAAATTAATCTGTAAGAGGCTTTCAACTTTAAACTTTGCATACGAGAAGCATGAAGCTCCTGAGAATTTAATCATGCAAAAACCGGCTTTCTTTTATGTCATTAATAGTTACAAAATTAACACATTTTAATTTTCAAAGTTTAGAAAATAAGAAGTAACAATATGCTAATTTAGGGTTGTAAAGGGGATTTCTAATAACCCATAGTTCTATGTCAACTATCGTGCTTGATGCATATGACACACTTTTAAAAATGGCTATAAAAGTCGCAATTTTTTTATTTGAAATATTAAAGACAAACAGGCACCCTGCCCATTAGATACCATAAATGTTGCACTCAGATCTCAAATCAGCAACAGACAAGAACAAAGCTTTCGATAGAAATTTTAAACAAATGTAACCCAAATCCTGAAGTCTTTCTGAGGTGAATATGAATTGGAAATTAAACTTGTAATTACCAGTACAATTCTAAAACCAAGTCTTTAGTCAAAGTGATGGATACCCAAGACTAGAAAGATTCTAGTTGAAGAATATGTAAGACAGGGGAAAAAGTTATGGCGGGAGTTATCTGTGATTCTGAATGCATTTTGCTAGTTGACATTTTAGAGAGAAAAAAAGACACAAACATCGCTTATTGCAATAGTGTTTCGAGAATATTAATTAAAGCTTTGCAAAAATAATTGCCTTGGGAAATTTCATCAAAGAATATTTGTCCATCACAATAATGACGCTGCACATTCTTCTCAAACAATGGCGACGTTACGAAAATTTCAATGGAAGACCCCAAGAAGTAAGGCTTATGATAAACCTTTCCTAAGCAGAAATTATGATCTGGAATTGGAACAAGAGTACTGATGGCATATACCTTCCTTGAATCTATCCCAAAAATTAAAAATTAGTAAATACTAATCATTTCAAATACCTCGGTGTAGGGATCAGTTATAACAAATTTAGTACAAGAGAAAAGGACATTGGACGGAGGGTAGACGTAGTTTTACTAAAAATGTAAGATGCACAAAGCAAAAACACTAGCTTAAAAGTTGCTTCAATTTCTTAAATAGCCTCATCAGATCGAAAATTTCTCATGAATACCATCAAATTTATTCAAAAATATCCAAATTGTCAACTGTATACAACCATTTTCTGTGACCAGTGATTAAAAAAACACTAAATCGTCTAGAAATTTAATTATTTCCAACATATCTCAGTGTTTATAAATACATTAAATAATATTTCTCGAAATCGTTGAATTCTAATAATCATAGATTAACTGAAACGATTTACAACACAATGGGTGGATTTAGGTCGGCATGCTTTAGCACTTGAAATTGAAAACTTTGTTGCATTTAACTGCGAAAATCCAGTTTAAGGGATCCTATTTTAATTGTTTACATGAATTAATTTTGTTTTAATCAAATTGAAAAGTGTGAATTACATAAAATGGAACTTCGTATAGTTATGTTTAGAGAGAAATGTAAAACAATATGTTTTATGCATACAAGAGTTTATAGACTGCGCGCAATTATGAAGGTCATGGCTCGCATGATTATTCCAGAGTTAACTGTCTCGTTTAACATAATCTTACATAGCGTTTTCTCCACACGCATACGAGGTCATACTGAACACACTACGCTCGAACACATAACCCGATATATATATATAGAAAATGAAAAATTACACTTTTGTTCATGTAACGGGAAATGACTCTTTGTCTGACCAGTATTTTCAACACACTTCATATAGATAGATAGATAGATAGATAGATAGATAGATAGATAGATAGATAGATAGATAGATAGATATGGAAAATGAGATAGATCGAGAGAGAGAGAGAGAAGCAGACAAAATACCGAAGCTAGCTATAACTAACTAACTGATATATATATATATATATATATATATATATATATATATATATATACATATATATATATATATCACTTCAAACTGAGTCTCTATTGAGTGATATGCATATGACTAATGGTTACTGCTATTATTTCTAAACTGGACTTTCACAAAGTATGTGGATCTGATGTTATCCCTGTAATAGTCATTAAAATGTGCTCCCAAACTGGCACCTGTTCTCCCTAAACTCTAAAATAAATGCCTGGCTGCTTCTTGCTTTTCGCTTTGTTTCAAATCCTCTTCTGTAGTCCTAGTCTTTAAGAACTCGGGTGAACTGTTTGATCCAGATATCGGCCTATTAGCTTTCTACCTCTTATTGGCAAACTACCACAATCCCTAAACAACTCTAAATTGGTCAAGCATCTTACATCGCAATCTTCTTACAAATAAGCAACATGACTTTCGCCTATCTATGTCAACTGTTGATATTTTAACGATTATTGCTGAAAGTGACTTTCAACCTTAGACAATAATAGCGAAGCACGAGCTGTTGCTTTGGACATCTGGAAAGAATTTGATAGGGTTTGGCATACTGGTCTTCTTCATATGTTGAAAGTTTATGGCGTTTCTGGATGAATTTTTGAACTGATTCAGTTTTTCTTATCAATTTATGAAATGAATGTTAGCTTGAACGGCCACTCTTCTGGATCCTTTTACTTTAATGCTGGTCATTACAGGGCTCTATCCGTAGATCTAATTTTCTTCAACAAACTTCTTGGAGTCATCAGTTCCCAAGTCAGTAGTTATGTTGATAACACAACTATTTACTGTTGTCTTAGTAGTAAGTCTGATCGGTTCGAAAACGTCTAATTCGCAGATGAATTTTTAAAAAATGACTTACTATCTGTTGTTAACTGGGGCAATGAATGACTTGTTAATTTTAACGCTTTCAAATCAAAACTGGTCACTTTTAATCGCCTAAGAGGACACTTTTGTCTTCCATCAGTATGGCTGATGTTAACCCCCAGGAAAGTTATTCATCACATCTTCTTGGGTTAACATTTTCAGCAAACAGGAATTGGTAAGATTATATTAAATCAGTTGCTCGGTCTGCTGCTAGGAAGGTGGCTTCACTGTGTCGGGCTAGATAATGTTTCTTGCTAGAATATATCTGATATGTTTATAAGTCTGCCATTCGTGCATATTTTGAATATTACTCCCATATCTGGCTTCTATTATGTATTTATTCTTAATAAAATACAATGAAGAATCTGCCATTTTATTGGAACTAACCTGGCATCTAAACTTCAGTCACTTTCCCACCGCAGTAACTTACCTTCCCTGAAGCTTGTCTATAAATATTTTCATAGTAATTTTTCTGATGAGCTTTCCTCTTTGGTACCTAGACTTTAAGAATTTTAGGGTAAAAGTAGATTGGCGTCAAGATCTCATCATTTTACAATTGAAATGGCTAGATATAGCTATAAGTTCTGTGCTAAAGGTTTCTTCTCTACCACTTGTTTTAGATCTCTCTCCCAGCTTCTTGCTTTCTAATCAATGTTGATCTTAAAACATTTAAATGTAATGTCAACCGTTATCTTATGTCTTCTTAATTTCTGTTCTTTTATTGTCCTCTCTCTTTAATAGTATTTTCTCACACTCAGTAACTTCTTGCGTCTTAGTGACTTTATTTCCTTTCTTGTGGTGAAATGTTTAAAAAATATTATACGTCAGTCGTTATCCCTCCTCCTTATATTACTACCTTCTCTTTCATATCACACACCGTATTTTGCTTTCGTATCAGGCACCTTATTCTTCATTAACATTTCGACTGTGACCCTATACCTTAAATGTCTCCCAAGCTATGTATTGAATGAAATTGTCTTACCATAAAACTTTACGTACGCAAACACTAAAATCATGGTGCCGATTATTAAAATCCGACAGGTTCATTATTGTGTGTCGAGAATAGCATTTCGATAGATTTTGTTGTTGCTGTTTGTCTATATTTCTGTGATGAGGTATTGTAATGGGAATGTGACATCAAGATGACTGCCAGCGTCCGAACAAAGTAACTAGCGTAAATAATTTGTTTGTTTGGTTATTTTTAATATTAAACATAGTATATAGTGTATTGAAGTCGGACACGGAGTATTAGGCTATAAAAAAGGTTTACTAACTATTACCTCACACGGAAACACCTTAAATTATCATTGAGAGCAGAATAGTGATCAGTAGTGATGATTTGCGAGTCTAGTTTACAAACTGCTGCTTAATGACATAACATCCTCGGTATTTTGAAATTAGTGATCCAGAAATTGACTAATTTCTTACATGTTTACTAGAATAGTCATAAAGTTAATACTCAAACAAAAGAATGCTGAACTACTATGTGATTTCTATCCACCTACAGGGCGACTGAAATGTAACTCCCTATTTTAGGTATGAATGCACAGCCAGGAGTCCTGACTTAACACCCTGTGACTTTTTTTTGGTGGGAGTGAGTGGGTAAAGGAACAAGTCTACTATACCAAACCAAGATTATGGAAGAGCTTGAAGGGCAAATACAATTATGTCTTCCATACCACAAGAATTCCTGGTGAAATCAGTTGACGCAATTCCTGGGCAGCTGGAAAAACAGACAGCGAAATCTCGAATTTTAAATAAAAACTTTATGCTAAACACTTTCCTCTCATATCCATTTCTTGTAAAAATTAAAGTTACTAAAAAAAAGCTTAAAAAAAAAAGTATTTTAAAATGGGATTTACTTTTCAATTACCCTGTATATGATAGTGAATGTTGTACAGTTTCTTCACAGATTTAGAAGAGACTTAAAGCCATAGAAATCTGTGAAATGAATAGGTTTTAAGCAAAATGGGAACGTAAAGGGCAGTTTTACTTATAATCAGCGAGATTCACTTGACATTTCAGGGGAAAAATAATGAAGAAAGTAGGTTAGGAGAATGTAACACTCAGCAAAACATTGAATGCTAGAGGGTCAGATGGAAACATCGAATAACATACCTAATTTGTGTAAATGGATGCCAAAGAGAAAACTGGGAGTAATAGTAAGTGGATATGTAAACAAATATTGCTGGGAGCTACAGACGACAGGAAACTGTGACGAGCCATGATCATCCTGGAGAGACACGGTATATAAAAGAAGGGGTGTGGAATAATAAGAATACTCATCTTTATACAGCGAAGAATACTTGCCCATGTATGTTATGCATCTTGTCAACACTTTAGAGTTGTGATATAAAATTCCCAAATGTCCAGGAATCCTATTCATAATGCCACTCTTCTTGCGTTCGTATTTCCTTACAGTGAAATTATTTTTTTTCCAGACATTTTTTTTTTAAATTTATATTTTGCTTTAAAATTTAATTTCCTACTCATTTACTAATACTTTTCCCACAAACAACGAAGACAAGAATAAAAATAGAACGAAGACAAAAACCATTTAGTCAATCTTCCTTATCCGGCAGTACTTATCCTATTTCAATGTTTGCCAAAAAGCCGCTCGTAAATCTTACAGTACGTTCCAAGGCATCTCTTCGCTTGAGATTGATAGCCCAATGTTTTACCATTCATCTACATACCCATTTATTATTTTACTTTTGCTGCGAAAAAAAAGTATTTTAAAAAAAATTCAACACTGGGAGGGTATAAACACATTTAAAGTATTATTTCGAATCCCGGCCATTGACACCAAACATTGCGATATTTTAAGTGATGCATTTCTCTCGACTTAATGCAATCTTGAATTTTAAAAGAAAAAAAAAGAATTTAAATAATTAAAATAGGAGCCATTGCGCCATCAGTTAATATGTGTTGACATACCATGTACGAACTTCTCATATTTACATCTTTTTTTAAAACAAATTATCATTCGTCTTGATTGAGTTTCTTTTAAAAATTTTAGTTAACTTTACTTTTCCGGTTATACTAATAATTGTAATGAGAAGCTAACATGAGGATCTAGCAAATCCTGGTGTTTTGTTAGCCAAGGCGTAAGTATGCAGGACCTGTGATCACAATTTGCTTTCATTAATTAAATTCCATTTGCTTGACTGATATTCACGTTAGAAGTCAGTCTGTTATCATTATTTAATTAATCAGCTTTTAGTCTCATTAAAATAGAATTAAATAAGAAACGGACTCACTAAAGGAGGGTTGTGATTTTGTAGATCACACAATGCCAGTTACTCCGAATATAATAGAAATATTTTTTTTAATTATTTAATACCAAGCAAGGCAATAAGGCCACTAAGGCGCAGTGGGTTACTGAGTGTTAGAGAATACGAGAAAAAAATTCTATCAAAGAGAGAGAACAATAAAAGAACAGGAATTAAGAAGATAAAGGTTAATATTGCATTTAAATTTTTTGTTGGCTAGGAAGCAAGAAGCCAGAAGAGAGTTCCACAAACGAGATGTGCGAGAGAAGAAACTGTTAGCGTAGAACTTACAGTTATATCTAGCTATTTCAGCTGTAAAAGAATGAAAATTGGCTGCAATCTAGTACTGCGCTTACATTCATAAATTCTAGCTACCATAGAGTAATGTTAATAAGAACACTTAGCATATAAGTATTTATGGAAAAGGTACAGGAAAGTTAGGTTATGGCGGTGGAAAAGTGACTGATGCTGAGATGCCAGATCAGGTCCAGTAACATTGCAGATTCTTCTTTGTATTTTATCAAGAATCTCTAAATATATAGCAGAAGCACCAGACTAGATGTGACAGCAATATTCAAAGCAAGGACGAATGATACAGAAAGAATCGACACTGTTACAAAGTTGTAATTTTCTTATTCGGAAGTAGACGCGTGGCCTAGTGGTTAAAACGTTAGCGTTCTGACCATAAGATCAAAGTTTGAATTTCATCATCATAGTCAATTCATCAAGGAGATGACTTCATTATAATATCAGGGTGGGTGATGATCCCAGCGTGCGGTACCGTTGAAAAGTGCCTGAAAACTATACAACGGGTTGACTCCTAGCCTTGTGGTTGAAAATCGGTAGGCGGATCTGCTCGAAAGCTATTGATCGTTGTGCTAACACGAAGTCCCAAGTCATCGTGACCAAGGGTTTGAAAGTACTGACTTTGTTTAAAATGGTGATCATTCCAGATTATGCATTCTGTCCCAGAATCTGTAACTTAGATCGGCTTAACATAGCTGCAGTATCAACCTCAGGTGGGCTCTCTAGGTGTTAAATACAAATATGCCTGAGCGGATGTCTGCAACAGGTATTAGCTAGGCAACATACCTGACGGGTATACTCAGAAATGATGTAAACTTAAGAATTTCGTATCGTCTGGAAAACTTGAAATCATCAATTGACATCCGTTAATATCCAAGTTGGTGATGTCCTCTGTTTAAAGATTAAATCACTAATCCTTCAATTTAACGGACTTTATAACAGAGCTCAAATTTTGTAAAAACATATGCCTGGGTTTTTCTTTTATAAAAACCATTACGCTTAAAAGAAATCTTATTTATGAGAACATGTCTCTTTTTCTGTTTGAACTCCTGGAAGAAGAGTCATCATTATTTACATTACAATGGAACCTCGGTTCACGAAGTTAATTTGTTGCTGAAGGTCGTTCGTAACCCGAAATGTTCATAAACCGAAACTATTTTCCCAACAGGAATCAATGTAGAAAAAAAATTCACTGTCGAATAAAATTGGAAAAGAAAAGGACAACACAACACACGAATGTATACAATACGGCGGTCGACTCAGAAATTAATCCGTTCGTGTTATTCGTGTTATGTGTTGTTCGAGAAACGAAATTTGTTCGATAACCGAGGCATTTTCATCTCGAATTTTCTGTTCGAAAACCGATTTGTTCAACATGTAAGATGTTCGAGAACCAAGGTTCCTCTGTATTTACATTCGGATTAATAACCTCATCTTTTGACAAAGCCTGAATAATGCCAGAAGCCACAATGGCCAAAACGTTGTGATAATGTTCTAGAGTAGTTTCACAGTGGAGGCTTGTATTTCACTAAGTCGGTCCTAAAATGGTTTGACTTACAAAACGTTAGGAACTTGATATAGTAGGTAATGACACAGCAATCTAGTTGTGATGGTTGATACTTTAATGTACGACATCGACTGACACACCAACTCACTGAGTGGTATTTAGTCACCCCGCCACGAGGGCATCATGTGGCACAAGGCCGGTTTAACGTGGGATCTCCGAGCCCGTGGGATCTCCGAGCCCGTGGGATCTCCGAGCACGTGGGCTCGGCCAAAAATATGCCCTTTGAACCCGTATAAACGGGTTCATGGTCGGTTTACCTCCCCGAAAGAGACTCCGCCCTTCGGCGTAGCCTCGTTCGGGTTCCACCCCGCCCGAAGACAGAGAGTTCAACCGGTCAGCCGGTCGTCCGACTTCAAACTGAAATCAGACCAACTCACAGAGCTCCCTGGCGACTGCTACTACTACTACTTATTATATGTGGGAAAGTCTATTAACAATAGAATAGGTATGTTCCAGTATAACAGATAATAACAATAAAGATGAGGAGATTATTCGGACTGTATATAATGGAAATATATTTCTGCAATAGATTTTAGATATGATTTGGGGTTACTGCTAAAAAGATAATAAGAATTACTGAACTAGATTGTCAAAAATATGAGCAAATATTAGATTAATTTCCTACGGTTTTAATCTATATATAAAAATTCTATGATTTCTATTAGTCCGTCCGTTCTTCACACCCTCTAAAATAGCCATACATTGCCGATCGAAACCAGATTTTGGGGAGAAGTGCAAACAGGTAAGGGGGTACAAAGTACAGTTGGTTTTACTAGGTTGCGTAAATTAGTACAATAAATTTTCATTCACATTTTTTGAAAAATTAAAATTACTCCCACTATGTTAAAAATAATTTAATGATTAAAATAACAAATACTTATTTAATAAAAAAACAAAACAAACAATATTGTTTTTTTTTCTTATCTTTTCTTTAAATTTTTATATTTCACCGACTGCTTTGCAAAAGTGAATTTTGTTTGTAAATCTTGACAAAAATGTTAGCGATAATGTCAACAATACAATTTATTGGTGAGGATTTCAGTACGTGTTAGCGTGTTGCAAAAAAAAAACATCTAGTTATATTTTATATTGCACATTCCTTTATATTGTATTAAACCATTATTTTTCATTAAAATAATTAAAAACATAATCCCAAAATACAACTGGATTCAATGAACTTTTGTCATTACCAAGCATCCATCCTTATGTGTCCGTTGAATCGAGGTTTTGCTGTATTTTACAAAGAAAAGAAAACACGAAGAACATGAAATATTTTACATTAAAATAATAATAAAAATATCAGCTTAATTTACAATGGATTTAAGGGACTTTTGTTATTAACAAACAACCTTCTCCTATGCTCCGTCTTCGTATGACGATAAACTACATCCGCGTCCAGAGTAAAACGATAAACTACATCCAGCAGCAAGGACTCTGATCATGAGGTTTTGAGGTGCGTGGAACCACCTCTTTATTGCTGGTTTTCCCAAGTTCACCCTGGCCCGGGGTGGTAGCACCTGTTCGGGACCCAGCTATGGGCAAATAGTTAACACTCCTTTCTTGTGTAAAAATAGGTTTTAATACCAGAAATACTTTGTAATAAAAAAAAAATAGTTCAAATATATATGTATACATACACACCTTTTTTTTTACCAAACTATCACTATGAATCTATTTCAAAATTGTGTTGGCATTAAATGACCCACTGATGTCGATATGCCATAAAACAAAACAACCAACCAAGCAAACCTTCTCCCATGTTGAGCTTTTACTGTATCTTGCAAACAAGAGAAAACGCAAAGAACATGACATTTGGTTGTAGCCAATATTTGCAATATGCTATCTTACTGTGTTTGCCGAAATATATATTCTTACGTTGGGGCAGTTTTACGTGTCTTCTGTAAACTGTTTCAGTCCAGTAGAAGCGTGGATAAACAACAGAGATAGAAATACGGCAGGACAGATGTAACAAAATCGATTGATCGTAATTCCGTATGCATCTAAATTCAAAATACGCATTGCCTTAGTATTAAGCTTTAATAAAGTCGGACACTTACATTTTAACATTCGTGCTATGTTCCTAATAATCACGAACCATAAAAAGGTTTAATAATAGGGTGATTTGCTACGTTTCCGCGTGAGATTTGTCCCAAATACAGTTGGAAATATATCATATTTCTGATATACGATATGTACTTATCTGATAGTCTGGCATTCAGGGGATTCGCCAAAGTGTGAAAATCCTCATCGGAACAAATATAAAAAAAATTAAATTAAACAGGGTCAGCTGACGGCCCCATTTGGTCGTCATGTTGCGATAAGGCTGCGAGTCCCTATTTATTTCGTAGTTATTGTATGTTTTGTTTTTGCTTTCTTGTCTGGCACAGCTTAATTTCAAGCGTTAGTCTAAAGTTATAGAAGTGGAATCATTAAAGTCGATGCACTCTCAAAGGACATTGGAACAAATAAGTGTTTCCGCATTATTGTTTATGTACAATAAATGTGATTTTTGCCTAAGAGAGAAGAGTTACCTAAAAAACAACTCTGTGCATATACAAGGTCCGATTAATAAGTCCGTGGCCTAATACGTAAATATCAGCTGAATCACAAAAATAAAATGGAAAATAAAATAGAGGTGTGCCTTTCATTCGACCGTGAATTAATGAATTATCACTTAAGACGCAACGGACGCGGATAAAATAGGTCCAATGGTGCACGACCAATGACCAGGTAATTAGCCAACACAATTATGGATATGGAGATGCCCAAGAGAAGAAACTAAAAACCAAATTGACTATATAACCAACAACAAAAGATTCAGGAATGCAGTTGTTCGCTGTTAAACCTATCCAAATGCGGAAGCGACCACCTCTCTGTTATATGTAAAATAAGAGTGAGACTACGGAAAGTGAAAAGGCCTAACGGAGCACCCAGATTGAAATGCAACAGAGACTCGAACGACCCGGACCCGAAGGAAAAATATATTGACAGTGCCAAAAAAAGGATACGAGTGACAGAAGACATGCTCAGCAACAGGCTGCATAAAAACCAAGGGCGGAACACACATATTAGAGAAAGAAACAAATCTTTAGCGTTGGAACGAATATATTGGAGATCTCTTCTACGACGAAAGAGAACAACCGGCAATACACAGAAATATCGACGGGCCGGAAATGCTAAAAACCGAAGTGGAAACTGCATTGGGCAAATTGAACAGAAACAAAGCGGCTGGGCCAGACGAAATTGTAATAGAGGTGATGGCAGCCTTAGATGATTTCGGCATCGACAAGATCACAGAGATAATAAATGAAATCTACAACAGTTGGGATATACCGGAATATCTAAGCAGATCTATTTTCATAGCACCGCTTAAGAAACCAGGCGCAAGCGACTGTGAACTTCACCGAACGATAAGCCTAATGAGCCACATAACAAGACTCATCATCCGATGAATAGAGCGCACAGCAGAATCAGGCCAGATAAGAACAGTACAAGTTCATTAAAGACACCGGAACAAGAAACGCGATATTTATGCTCAGAATCAGTGTTTTATAGACTACGCAAAGGCGTTCAAAAAAGTACACCACAAAGATCCGTTAGAGCTGCTCAGCAACCTTTGATTCGGGAAAGACATTAGAATAATCGAAAATCTTTGCCGGGATCAAACCGGCTGCATAAAGATAAAAAAAATTGAGTTCAGCAGATATACAAAAATAGAAAGGGGCATAAGACAAGGACGTGTCTTCTCACCGGACTTATTCAACCTATACAGCAATTCTGAGAAAACTGGAAATCCTGCTAGGATTCATCATAAGATACGGAGATGACACGGAGCTTATAGCAGACACGGAAAAGAAACTACAACAGAAGGTAACGAAGGAGAGCGAGAAGAGACTAAGCATAAACTACAAGAGGCAGAATGCACGGTCATCAGCAAAAAAAAAATGAGCCCAAAATGCAATTTACATGTTGGGGACACAAAAATCAAGCAGGTACAGAAATTGAAATATCTAGGAACAGAGGACGGAATGTGCGACACTGAGATCCGAAGATCTATTGGGATGGTCAACGATGCATTCCAAAAGCTAAACAGAGTATTACGAGAGAGGAAATTTCGTTGAAAGCAAAGAAAAGAGTACTGAACTGTTACATGATATCTGTCTTCCTGTATGCTGGACAATTTCATCAAAGATGAAGAGACTCGATGCAACAGAAATGTGGTTTTACAGAAAGATGCTTAGGATACCATGGGTCGAAAATGTGAGCAACGACGATGTTTTAGAGAGAATGTAAACAAAGAGGAAACTTATACTTAATATCAGGAAGAGGTAGCTGAAATTTCTGGGATACGTAATGAGGAAGGAGGGCTTAGAAAATCTGATACCAACAGGACGGATAGAAGAAAGAAAGACAGAGACAAGTAACGCTTGATATACTTAATGGGCTTGAGCAAGTCGATCACAGAACAGAGTCTGGGAGAAATAACAAAAGAGAAAACTTATTAAGAGCTACAATGGACAGGAAAATGTGGAGGTCCATGATCGCCTACGTTCTGAAAGGACACGACACATAAAAAAACGAGGGCGAGGCGTTGCTAAATCTTTCAGTGAGAACTTTTGCCTCTTACCGAACATGCGGCCTGAAACTTAGCAGTTCCCCCTCTCTCACACTTTCTGTCTCTCCTTCACTGACAAGCAGTTAGTAGAGTTCTCCTCGTGAGAGTAACAAAAGAGGTTATTTAAAGCTATACGCATTGTGCTGTTTCATACTACGAAAAGAAACCTTTCTATTCGTGAAAGTTCATCGATTGATTTTAAGAGGCAGAGACAGGTCAAATTTAATAGATTAATCCAAAGAAAGCTGTGAAAAGTAAAGTAGCGACGTAACCGACTCGGTCCCGACCGAACAAATGTTAGAGTTCACCAAATACTTATCTAAGTCACTACAACGGTTACCAGTCGTATAAAGAAATTAGGGATAGAACCACAGATCGATAGCTATATAACCAACCGTATAAGATATCCTGACAATATTTTCTTCAACGTATCGATAATTAATCTATCGACTTATTTATTAAGATGACCGTTTTTTAACATCGACGTAAGTTCAGGCATTAGTTTAAATCTATAGTGAAAGGTAGTTTTTTAAGTCCATGTCTGTTCTAGTCAAATTAACACAAATTTAGTGGTATGTCAATATCCCAAACCGCCCGCTGAATGCTCCATCTACTGACACTTTATAGCGGTGTCTACTAATTACAAAACCTGTGATGTCCTGTCCGTATAAATAAAGAGAAGTGGCTTTCGGTGCTTGCAGCTTCATTGCGTCATGTCTGTGATTTAAAAAAATCACCCCGCACACACATATGCATACATGCACTCATTCACGCATATATACAAGGACGGAGGGACAAAAAAACAAGAACGAACGTAGTGTATGCAGTATTATTATAGGGGGTGTCTCTACTAATTCCGAAGCCCCCGGCAGTGAGTTGATATTTCGGCATTGAACATACGTGGCTACCGGCAAACAGATGCAGATGGTTATGAACAGAACGAGATAGATAGATAGATAGATAGATAGATAGATAGATAGATAGATAGATAGATAGATAGATAGATAGATAGAGAGAGAGGGGGGGTTTGAAAGAGATAAATTTCCTAGATATTTTCTCCTTCTTTTTCTTCTTCTTTGTCTCATGTCACTTCAGGGTGCATGTGATCATGGCTCTCCTTTCCCTGCCATCCTTTTAACTATATAACTCGTCGTTTTTCAAATCCACTATTGCATTCAATATGTCGCCTGAGTATCTGTGTCTCCAAACCCTTTCCTGGTTACGTGACTCGGAAATGACAAGTGTTTAGATATATAGATAGATATATAGATAGATAGATAGATAGATAGATAGATAGGAACAGACTGTGATAGATAGATAGATAGATAGATAGATAGATAGATAGATAGATAGATAGATAGATAGATATATCTGATATGCATATATGTATATTAAATTAATTTCTGCATGTGTATTTCTATACGTTTTAGGTTTTTGTAGCATCGATATTCATTAAGAATGCATTTATTGTTGTTGTTGAATTTGTTTTGTTTGTTTTTCTCTCTGACACTCTTTTGTTTTGTTTGTTTTTCTCTCTGACATTTCAAGTGTTAGTCAAAATTCATAAAAGTGAAATTAAAGTTAAGATATTCTCTCAATGTAGCACAAACGTATGTTTCTGTGCCATTGTTCATGTATAATACGTATCAGGAATGCCTTATATATGTGGCTATGAATTAAGGCCTTTGCGAGAAAGAAGAGAGAAAAATTCAACTCAAAATATCTCTGTACAATGACAAATGACGGTTAATAAGTCCGTGAACATTATCTGAATGTTGATTTGAATGTTTCAATGTAGAATCAATTATTTATTGCGTAATGTAACAGGTTTTTTCATGACTGGACAACGAAATTACTTATTAGCGCATCCCAACAACCGCACAAATGAATACACATAAACGGACACACACCACACACACACAAACTCACACAAACACGCACACACACACAAACACGCACACGCATATATATATATATATATATATATATATATATATATATATATATATATATATTATCGCTTTAAACGTTATTTTTAGTGGATACTCGTATTTGAGTAGACGCTCCGTTTATTTATTAAACAGTATACTTATTTATTTTCGTCTACCGGCCTAAATCTTTATATCCAAATGTAAACAAAGAGAATTTTAAAATGGATTTTTATTAATCCGGCATAAACGTTATTTTTATTGCATACTGGTATACGAAGCTGTGCAGATATGAAAAATTTTAGGAAATCTAAAACGAAAGAAATGTCGCTTAAAGGCACAAAATTTGACATCGTCTCACTGGCTGTTATTAGTAACTTATTTGGTTAATGCTTGTTGGGCTTAACGGTAGGTTCCTCTACCTAAGATTCTTTCTGATTACATTGTATATTGGGTCGCAGGTTCAAATCCGCCTGAAGAGCGCAATTTGTTTTAATAAGATTCCCTGAACATTCAGACCAGTAGACGAAAATAAATAAATATACAGTTTAATAAATAAGCGAAGCGTCTAGTCACATACGAGTAACTAATACAAATAACGTCTAAAGTGATAAAAATCTGTATAATTGTATAAAAAATATTGTAAAAAAAAGTATAAAAATATAATTGTATAAAATATAAAGTACATTCTAATATATTGATGTGGGTGCCAAAGTTGGGCCCACAGAAGTGGAACACGGATTAGATGTAAGAAAGATATATTAACAACAGGTTACAGAGATAGTGTAAGCAGAGCTTACTATAAGTTAGTGTCCAACACTGGTAGTCGTACTAGACACTCTATCACTCTCTTGTAGAGTGCTATGTCGCCTACTTAATATAGGCCTGGAAGAGTCTATTGCGTAGGTAGCTTCCGGTCTCACATTATATATATATATATATATATATATATATATATATATATATATATATAGATAGATAGATAGATAGATAGATATCGAATAATTCCGCGCATAAGACGACCTTTAAAACGCCCAAATCACCCTTAAAATTAGGGATCGTCTTATAGTACAATTCTAAAAAAGAAACCTTAAATTCTGAATGATGTTTGTCGATAATCAATACATGAAAAGATTCACATTATCAAATAAACTGATATTAAAAGTAAGAAGATCATTTCTACCCTATATATTACTGGCATAACATCATGATAAATTGCCTATTCGAAGAATAATTCTATATCAATGAAAGCAATTTGTATCCCTGTAAGCTCAGCTGAGAAAATGTAAACATCGAGATATGATTGTATTCGCAGAAATCTTTACCTGTCGCTAAACTTTCAATAATCATCATGGCAGTGTTAATTACGGTAGAAATAACATTTACGATGGCATAATTTTCTTTTTCATTTAAAAATTCATTATCATTTTGGTGTTAAATAATAACACAATTTAGCTTTACATACAACCTTTATTTTTCAAATAAGAATCCTCTTACGATATTTGCATTGTCGATAAATTATAAGTAAATGGCAGTTAGTTCACCAGGCTGTTTGTAACTGTTTAGATATAGGAAAAGAAGAGGAAGGGGAATCAGTATTTCTAAGAGATCACCTGATGAGACGTAAACAAAATAATAGTTTCACTTTTAGTGAACGTATGAAAGAAAAATATGATAAAGAAACATTTTTTTTTTTTTCGTTTATTTTAAATTTCTAAGAATGCAGTAAGTAACATTTCCAATAACATCATTTTTATATAATCAATAAGCAGTCTTATACTACAGGTATAGGATAAATTCATGAAAATTTGTTATATTTTTGACCTCTTATTAACAACGTCTACTTATAAGCGTAAATATATGAAACACATACACACACACACGCGCGCACAGACACACACACACAAACATATATATATATATATATATATATATATATATATATATATATATATATATATATATATATATATAAAACATCAAAAAGTTTATATCATTACACCGAGTTTCAGTGTCATGTGAACTTAAACGTCGGGAGTGTCATTCAGAAGCAAACCAAGCAGCGATCCCATAATACCAAGAATTCGTTGAAGACCGCCAACGTAAAAGTGATGCCCAACATAAAAGAGTCGCTTCCGAAGGCGTCCTTCAAGTTGAGGGTGGTTTTACTCAGTAACCTTTTTCTGTTTTGCTAATTTGAACATGTGTACAAATTCTTTTAAAAATATACTTACATTAAATTGTTATTATTGCATCTCTTATTTGTTTTTAAATATTATAATTTATTCTCAATTACTCCGGGCGTACCCTTTATACATACATATATATATATATATATATATATGTGTGTGTGTGTGTGTGTGTGTGTGTGTGTGTGTGTGTGTGCGATGGGTAAATTGCCGCCAATTTAATTTCGCGTATACGCATTGTTTCTTTTTGATTTTCTCGACTGCACATCATAGTAGGGTTAGTTTGGCATCGTCTGTGAGAAAAAGAACACCATGACATAATTCAATCCACAAGAAATTTTAAAACTGCATGCTGTACTGCTTGTCATTCGCACTGGAAGCTCTAATACTAACATTTCAAAGTGTTTGGATGTCAATCTGAGAACAGTGCAGACAATTGAGAAAGTGTTGGATGATATGTCCAGTAATTATCATGGTGTTTGGAACGATCACTAGTGATGGCGACATTATACCTCCATTCATCTTCCCACCGAGTTCACAGACTCAACACGGGGGCCTACATTAAGTGCCTTGAGGAGGTAGTGCTACCCTGGGTCAAGTGAGTGGCTGCTGGAAGAGCCTATGCATGGCAACAGGTCTCTGCACCATGACAAACAAGTAAGAGAACCCAGTCATCACCCCTTACATTCTACCACCTAACTCCCCAGACTGCAACCCCCTTTGATTATTATGTGGGAGGCGAAGTTGAGCAATAGACCCATAAAACTCCTTGTAACACCGAAGAGTGGACTGAAAGAAAGGATTATGGCGGCATTCACCAACTAAAACAAGGAGAACGTCCAGAAGAGTTGCAAGAGATTCCCAAGTCGCCTGGAGGCCGTGATTAAAGTCAATGGTGATTCAATTGAAAACATTTTCTCTTTAGTATTTCCAGATGTTTCTGTGTAATTTTAGTAAATATATTTGTTAAAACGAGATGACAGTGTTATTTTCATTTATGCGTAATGCAGACGACAATTTATCCATCGCACTGTGTGTATACATAAATATTATGCACACACACACACACACACACACACACACACACATATATATATATATATATATATATATATATATATATATATATATATATATATATATATATATAATGCACCTGGTCTGGAATAATACCCACTTTACCAATCTTGGTTGGCAGATTAGATTGTAATTAATAAATTTTAGATTTGAGTTTAATTCAAAATGATATTTTATAACTGGCCTGGCAATCATACGACTGTGGTCCACAACTGAGGCGGTCGTGTAAAGACCTGAATTAAAAATTACGTCTTTTTAAAAAAAGAAACCTTTTCTCGCTTGGGTTAACTTAAATATAAGATATAAGACACTGAAGTAAGTATATGATTCATTTATTCTATTTTATTTAACTTTATTGTGTAAAAAATATTATATTTGAAAGAATTTTATCACAAAGTTAATTTTTCCCTATGATATTGCTCTGCATAACAATAAAAACTTTAGCTTTTATTGATAATTTGTGTCTTTTTCTTTCTAACTAGTATGTTGAGTAAACACGGACCTTCATACCAGCAAAAAAAAAATATCGGAGTTTCAAAGGGACGGTTTTTCACATGGAACTTCTTTTATTTTAAAAATCTCCATTCTTCAGCAATGTTTATAGTTTTAAAAAGCGATAATTAGAATTGGAATAAAACCTAAATATATGATAAAAGGGAATTTATACATATTTTTTTGTTCTTGAGAAGATACCGAAAATAATAAAAACTATTTATAGTTTAGATTGTCTATGGGAATGGTTGGCAAAACATTGGCTAATTGCCAATTGATTCGAATTCTCTAAAATTCTAAATAATGATTTCCTTAGAGTTGGTTTACATATTTTAATAATTTAGTAAATGTTTATAACTTTCAGAATAAAAAGTATTTTAATATTTATTTCTTTATAATATTGCATAACATTAGTTTTCTTGTATTAGTTTTTAGAATGTTGTAGATATAAAATTATTCTTGTAAATAAACAATGAGTTTAATGATTTTGTTGCTAATTCCCAAGAACAAAAATCTAAACATGTTTAGGTTTTATTACAATTCTAATTTTTTTTAAATTAATAAATATTGCCGAAGGGTGAAGGTCCTTACATCAGGGGTCGATATTTCCAAAATCTCGCCGCAATGATATTTTCTTAATAAGGGGGCGGTAATCCAACAAGCGTTAAAATAAAAGCGGTGTCATGGGAAAAACTGTCCTTTTACAATCTAATCCTTTTGACACTACGTCTTATTGCGGGTAAGAAGGTAAATGTTTTACCGTCTTTCATAAATACACGACAAAAATGTAACTTTTCGTACTGCTAAATTAATGAAAAATGTTATCCTTAAAATGTTTTTCATTGATTCTGACCTGACATCACCTCTGCAGTCACTTTCCCATGGTGGTAAAGTTGCTTCCCTATGACTTTTCTATAAATACCTTCATAGTAATTGTCCAGATGAGCTCTTCACTGTGTAGTCTTTATGAATTTAAGCGCTGTGCTAGGTTTGCATCGAGGTCTCATCCGTTTACATTTGAATTGTCAGGATGTAACCGTAAGTTCTATGCTAACAGTTTCATTTCTCACACTTCTCGCTTGTGGAACTTCCTTCCGGCTCCATGCTTTTCGGACAAATTTGGTCAATCGTTATCTATTATCTTCCTGATTACTCTTCTAATTCTCTCGCTCTGTAGTGATGTTTCTACTTTCTAATTCTTTCACACCAAGTAACCCTCCTTTCTGTCTTAGTGTCGTTACTGGCTTGTTTTGGGATAAATCCGATTAAAAAAGAAAAAGAAAATTAGAGTTAGGATTAAATTCAGCAAATTTAATATTCTGCAACTCTTTAAAAATATATTGTAAAAATATAAACGAAGAAAACTACACTTCAGTGGTGTAGCTGAAGTATTTTTAAACTACGAAATCAGATTTTTAACGTTTGCTGAATTTTTCTTTTACCGCCTTTTGTAAATAGAAAAATATATTTTTTTGTCGATGAAGCTATACAATGGGCTCTGTAAGCAGAAAGAAGCTTTAGTTTCAAAATTGTGCTTCACATTCGATTAAACACTCTAAAGCAGTCAGTTATATGCTATGCGTGATACACCCTTAGGCGATCATGTATCCTTTGAAGATTTTTTTCTGCTGTAGGTGGCCATTTTTTTCTGCGCTAGACAAGTTACCATCCAAGCCTATAGAACCCGGTCTCTTCTACTATTTAGCTGGGGGAAGAAGAAGAGAATTAATACCTTTCCCAACGTAAGTGGAATTCGAACTCGGCTCTCCGATTCCTCAATCTGAGCTGCTATCCATTACTCCACTGTGCCTCGAAGAACTCTAAACCACGAGTGCTTTATAAAAAGATTTTTTATTAATCAGTGCATATTTTATAACAATGCAAAATGTTATTGAAAGCTTTCAGATTGAAAAAATAAATGACTCAATTAAAGTTGACGTTAAAGAATCCAAATTTGATCCTGGCCATAATTGCTCAAAATGTGGATATTTCTAGGGTGAAATATTATGCCAGTCATTTGATAACTTCCAGACCTTGAAACTAGGATCTCTAGATATTAAAATGTCACTTTTGCATATGCTATCTTGAAAGAAATGACTGACCTTCAGAAGAATTTTTTTAACTGTTGTCGTTAACCGCTCCTATCCGAGCATTAGGGTTGCCATCAGCTTTTTCCCTATTCCCTTTCTCTCCTACCCCCACCTCGTGGCGGCAGCGGAGATGGTTGTAAATCAAAGAGAGTTTGACGAGGTTGTTCGCGTGAATTTCATTTTGGTGGACAACCCTTTGCGACAGAGAAACCCACACACTTGTCCAGAAGCAACTCCCTGGCGACTCAATGAAGAAGAAATATTGTATTTTCAAGAAGACGGAAATTCTTTGAAAGAAATAGATTGTGATAATTTAAAAATTCCAAAGGACACAAAAGTTTAGTGGGTGTTTCTCTCTCTCTCTCTCTCTCTCTCTCTCTCTCTCTCTCTCTCTCTCTCTCTCTCTCTTTACGATGTTTGGTGTTGCTAAATTGAAAATCTTCAGGAAATTCAGACAGAAATCTCGGTATTAATTTTTGAAATGTATGAGTTCAACACGGAAAGAAAAGCGTGAAAAAGGAATACACAAAAACAAGCCGAGTCACTTCTACACAAAATGTGTGTGTGTATGTCTGTGTGCAGTTATGTGTACCCTTGTCTATATGTGTGCGTATGCATTTATGTGTGTGTCTGTATATATGTAAATGCATCAGTGTGCGCATATGTATGCGTGTGTGCATGCGTGTATGTGTGTGTTTGTATGCATATATATATGTGTCTGTATGTTTATGTGTGTGCGCGTTGCCTTTTGTCGGTGTTCTGTGGCTCTTTAAGCGTGTCCCTGTGTGCGGGTGTGTGTATCTGCACGTATGTGTGTCTTCCTGTGTACATGCATCTGTAGGCTGTGTGTGCGTCGTACTTGTGTGTATGTGATTGTTTATGCGTCTGTGTGCATGTTTGTGTGTATGTCTGTAAGCGTCGTGTGCGTGTGTGGGTGTTTATGTGTGTGTGTGTATGTATCTATCTGTGCATTTTTTTGTCTGTGTTTGTGCGTCTATTTGGGCGTGTATCTGTGTAGCTCTATGTGCATGCCCATGTGTTTGTCTCTGTGTGCATAGCCGAAATTATATATGTGTGTATGTCAGTGCGTCTGTCTGCGTGCGCATGCGTAGGCGTTTGTCTATGTACTTATGTATACGCGTGTCTGTGTTATTGTGCATGTGTTCCTGTCTGCGTATTTGTTAGTGTGTGCGCGCGTGTGTCTGTGTAAGCGCCTGCGCGTGTCTTCACGTATACATGTGTCTGTACGCTGTGTGCGGCTATGTTTGTGTATGTGTCTGTGCGTGCGTGTATAAGAGTCAGTGTCCATGAGTGTGTGTCTGTGCGTGGCTCTATGTGCATAACCCTGTGTGTATGTGTGTATCCGTCCTACATCGCGTGTGTGTGTGTGTGTGTGTGCGAGTGCCCCTCTGCGTTTATGCCTGCGTGTGTGTGAGTACATGTGTGTGTGCGTTTGTATGCGTGTGCGATGTTGTAGGATTAGTAAAAAGAAGGGACCTGCTGCGCTAATTTCCTTATAACATTTATTTCTTGCGACTTGTAACCAATTACACCCAGGTCAGACGCCTTCATACCCTTCGTTACGGACCCTCGGCCATCTGTCACAATATACCTATAATTTCGGCTATTTTCTATGAAAATTCCCCCAGACCTTCGGCATTTGTTTCTTTTGGGTTACGTCGAACTCTCTGTGTCTCGTGTTTTTATTACATATCTTGGCATGTCTGTTTTTTTTTTCCCAGACACGCACTCATCTCAAATTCTCAGACAATTACAGTACCCTGTAAAAGAAAAGTGGTTCTTCTGTATTTATGCAGAGTACTAGTAGGTCGTTAAACCTGGAGTAAATTGAACAGATAAAATTCTCTCTCTCTATTTTTTTTTTTTTTTTAGTTGTTTCTTAAATCTCTAATATCAATTAAAATAAAATTAAAATAACAAAAAAAAGTAATTGCTGAACTAATTCTCCAATATTTTGACCAAAACCTACCATATTTATTAAATTTTGACTATTTCAGATTTTACAAGTACGAATTTTAATGAATTACTGAAATGTTAGATGCAGATTTAATACTAATATCCTTTTTTATGGATGTGTGGATAGCGTGGTGGTGGTCGGAAAGTGAAATTGTTGAGCCAAGTTCAAATTTTGACTGAGTCTGTTTCGTTGACATTGTAGTAATGCCCTTGGAAAAAGTAAGATTTAACCCTAATCAAACATCGAAAATGGAGAAGGAGCTTGCATAACGTCAAGATAAAGCGGGGAGCGGACGCAGCATCACACCATCACCCCATCGTTGCAGTCCTCAAGACCAAGCTGAGAGCCTACAACAACAGGGCTGGAATACCATTGCACACGTTCAACGTGAAAAGCCTGAGAGACAAATTGAGGGGGAAAGCAGAAGAATTCAAGCTGGAACTGAGGAAGAGCCTGTTTTCCCAGCTGCCAGAAGAAACAATAGAACAGTGACAGCCTGAGCGATACCTGGAGGACAACATGCCAAATAGTCCTGGGGAGAAAAACAAAGAGACACAAGGAACGGTTTACAACTGAATCATTAGCATTGATCACTGAGAGAAAAGAACTGAAAAACCAGGTCAACCAGATCCAAGACCTAGCAGGAATTTCAAACACGCTACTGGGAGAAGAAGCAGGAAGTGAAATGCGAGCAAAGACAAGAGAAACTTCACCGAGGACCTGGTCCAGGAAGAAGAGACTGCAACGGGCCAAGAAAACAAGAACAGGCTATATGAAATCACAATGACTCTCTCTGGAAAAAAAACAGTAAACCCAGTTGCCCATCAAAGACCAGAATGGCATCTTAGGGAAAGAGGAGCAGCGAGCAACATGAACAGAATACTTCAATGAAACTCTCAACAGACGCGCACCATCTGTTCCCTCAGTCATTTCACCACCTACCAAACTCTTCGGCATTAACACTGGCCCTTCTACCAAGAATGAGATCACCAAGGCCATCGAGTCTCTTAAGTTAGGCAAAGCAGTGGGCCCTGACAGTATACCACCTGAAGCACTAAAGGCAGACATCCAGACTTTAACTGATATGCTGCACCCACTCCTACACAAGATCTGGGAGCAAGAAAGAGTGCACGAAGAGTGGAAGAAAGGCCACCTTGTGAAGCTTCCGAAGAAAGGAGGCCTGTCATCCTCCAACAACTGGAAAGGCATTATGTTGCTGTCCATCCCAGGGAAAGTACTGACAAAAATCATCCTAGAGAGAATGATGACAGCATTGGACAAGACTATTCTGGAAGAACAGGCAGACTTTCGGCAAGACAGATCATGCACAGACCATATCACCACAATGCGCATCATCATCGAACTGTCCCTGGAATGGCAGATCCCCGTGTACTCACTCTTGGCCGATTTTCAGAAAGCTTCTGTTAGTTTCGACAGAGACGTCATCTGGAGACTGATGCTTTGTTGCCAAAGTTAGTCACCATCATCCAACAACTGTATGAAGATGCCACCTGTCAATTCATACATGACGGGAAGCTGACGGAACCATTCTCAGTGTAAACTGGCGTTTGGCAGGGATGCATGCTGTCGCCGACGATCTTCCTGTTGGTGATCAACTGCATAATGCGGCAGGCCATAGCAGGCAGGAGAACTGGTTTACAGTGGACCTGCATGAAGCAACTAGAAGATCTGGACTTCGCAGATGACATCAGCCTTCTCTCCCTCAAAGAGCAAGATGCACAGGAAAAGCTGATTCGTGTTGCAAAAGCGAAGAAGACTGGCCTCCAAATCAACATCGGAAAGATGGCGGTCATGAGGGTATACAACAAACAAGGCCCAGTGCGACTACACCAAGAAAACATCAAGGAAGTCAATAAGTTTGTCTAACTGGGAAACGTCATCAGTAAAGGTGAAGGTATCAAGTGCCGAATCAACGAAGCCCGACACGCTTTCAAGACTCTGCGGCAAATCTGGAGATTAAAAGCCCTCTTATTTTGCAAGAAGATCCGGATATTCAACACCAACGTCAAGTCGATCCTACTTTACAGCTCAGAAACCTGGCGGACAGCACCGACAAATTTCCCACAATTACCAACCGATGTCTCAGGAACATATTCAATATCAGGTGGCCGGAAGTCGTCTCCAACGACCAACTGTGGGACAGGAACAGACAAGCCTCAATCGAGATTAACATCAAGAAACGGAAAGTGTCTCTAGGCAGACCCTTGGCTGGAATCCATAAAGGAAGCAAAAATTGGGCCGACTAAAACAGACTTGGCACAGAAGTTTTGATGCCGAGATGAAGGCAGCCGGCATGACATGGGCCGAGCTCAAGAGGATCACCCAGAACCGCGTCCGTTGGAGAGCTGGTGTTGCGGCCCTATGTTCCCCAAGGAATGAAGAGCCATAAGATATATAATATATGCATACATACATATATATATATATGAAGTGCTTGAAAACGATATCACGGGTTGACCCAACACTTGAGGTTGAAACTGTTCAAAAGCCGTCGATTTTTGTTAGCGCAAAGTCATAAGTCATCTGAACGGGGGTTTGAGCGTACTGGCGTTGTTCGAATTGTTTATCATATTATATGCTCTCTTCCCAAAACCGTAACTAATGTCCGCTCAGCGTAGATGCACTGTAATCAACAGGTGGGCTCTGTGGATGTTGGAAAAATCACAAATGTGCTTGAGCATGTGTCTGCATTAAGGATTAGTTAACCGTTCTACCAGACAAGTACACTTGGAAACCAGCAGTCGGCCATTATTATGTACCCATACGTTTTGGTAAATATAACTGTTCACCATCGTTCTTTGTTATAAATAATGAATTTGTAAATATTTGCGGAAATAAATTTCCTGTATTTGCGCTTGCTTCTTTTGAAATTATACCCATAAGTACATATATGTTCGTGTATGAACATTTGAGCTTATAATACCTTCACACGCATATGTATATATCTATATATATTTATTTATGAATGATTCTACAACAAAACTTAAAGCCATATACTATTGTTGATATTAATTGTTTGTCGGGTTCAAATGCCAGATCCACCTTTACTTAACGCCTACATTCTATTGATCAGTTTGATCTTCGCTTAAATTTGGAATAAAAATAAATAGATGAATAATAGCATTCAAATAGCATTCAAATAGCATTCATTTCTTTCCGGTGTTACATTTCAATATAATTTGAATAAGAAACTCGAAATTCAGAGGTTTTTTTGGGTTTTTTTGAATATCAAAAACAAATAAATAGAATTACGACTAAAGCCGTGTCAAATATTTAAAGAATTCCTAAAACAATTACAAGTTTTAAAAAAAAACGCATTTTCTATGAATAACTGAACCTGAACAAGAACACTTAGACTTGGAGCAATGGTTAACAAGCTTGACTCGCTAGATCAATTAAGACTTATTAGTGTGTTCGATACTCACTGGGTGCCCCCATATTTTCGGCCTTGTGCCACATTTACCTACCTGCATAGGAAATATTCAAAAACAAAGCAAAGTTGTTTAGTAAAAGTTTGCTACTGGTTCGTAAACTGACATTTTGATGAGAGATAACAAATAACGGTGACTTATGCGGCGGCGGCTGCTGCTTCTACCATATTAAAGAAAAAACGATAGCAAACTTAGCCATTGAAAACTATAAATATAATTTAGTTTCAATGTGAAGGTAAGCTCTATGGCTAGAGTTAGCGTTGCAAGTGTTGACAAAAAATTAAACGATTTTTGTTCATAATTATAAAATTAATATATATATATATATATACTGCTAGCAACTAATAAAAATTCAGCAAATATTTTTCTGTGGAATGCTGAAGAACTATGTGAATGTTAATGGCCTTTCTTAAAACTATAGAAAATATTAGAATCTTACTTGTTTGCGATGATATTTATAGAAATGGGACCGAATTATTCCCATTTATTCAGTTTTTAAGACAGGTTCTTTGCATCTCACCTTTGGTTGTATTTTTTTTTTTTTTGAGGAGCATATGTTGCAATACATTTTTAATACTCAAAATCCTATATCGCCCACCAAAATTTCCAGTCGCCCACAATTTTCTGTTGTTTATCGCCCACCCAACAGTAATAATAATAAAACAAAGATGTAAAATTGAAATTCATTAGATGTGGCCTCTCAGACAATTCCAATTGTCATTAGGGCACCAAGAACCATACCAAGAATGAAAAATGTTGTTTCTCAAAGACTTTATGAGTTTGGCTAATATAGAAAAACATTCCACTCACCGGTACATCCCACATCCACTCAGTAAAGTTTTATCAATGTACCAATTTACGGACCTATATTATTAGAATGTGCATAGAACCAGACATTTGAAGGATTTGCAGGTTTGTAGGAGAATAAAAATAAAATAAAAAATAAAATAATAATAAAAAATAAAGAATTTAATTTTCCCATAATGCAAAAGGAAAGCAAAATCGATTTCCGATCAGATGTGAATTTTATGACACCACTTCCGGAAAGGTGATGATCGTTCTCTTCTCACTTTACAACCATTGAGTTCGGGCGTGTTTGGTAGCCGTCCCAACTAAAGGGAGATTCGGCCACCCTCACTGAAAGTCAGGCTGCCTTGAAGTCGACAAATCTCTATAACGTCGCATCTTTGTACCTACGTGCGTCAATAAACATGGGTGATTCATTTTCTATTCAAGTCTTCGTTTTATTTTGTTTTGTTCTGTCAGTGGACCCCCAAATTGGTTAGCGGTATGAAGTCAAATAAAACCCTCCACATGTCCACCGTTGTGCAAATTAATTGAAAAAAACATTTTAGTTTCCTTTCTTTCACCATACTGTCAGTTTTAGACCCACTGGAGTGACAGGGTGTAATCGATTTCCATTTTTTCCCCTTAGATTAGATCATTTGCAGTGGTGTGCACTAAAAAGAATTTATTTTCGGGGTGTATGATAAAATTTCTTTGGCCTTAAAAAATATTGCGTCATCCGTGATTGCATCAGATTTTTATCACGCCCAGACACTATTGTCTGGACTGCCGTTTAGTTATCCTACGGGCATTGTCTGTGAAGGACATTACTCCAAGTAAGATTACGAAAATTGTAATGCTGCAAGAACACATTGGCAAGACTTACCAATGAGCAAATCAAAGTACTATAGACTGACCCGGAAAATCTCTTGGATTAAATCCAATCGAGAATCTGTGGTCAATCAGCAAGGAACGACTTCGTGGAATCGACATACGAAGTACAAACATATGCACTGAGTCATGTTTCATTGAGAAATATGCGAAAAAGTAAATAACGGAATTATTCGTTTTGTTTCAATTAATTTGCATAACGGTGTACATTGTCATATATTCCTAGAATGCAAAATATTTTGCAAGGATTTCTTCGTATTTTAAAGGTTATTCTTGGAGTTTACTGAATGTTGCACCTGTGAAGGAATTCAAATTTTTCAGACTCTCATTTAATCTGTTTACACATTTTAACTGTTCCTAAATTTTATCTGTGCATACGCATAGATATTTTGATCAAAGTTTAAACTGCTATACTCATTCCAATGACGTCATTCAATGACGAAAAACGATGCTGCAAATGTCAGCTGGACATCCAACCAATTGTACCAACAATAATGATATGCCGACTTACTGTTTCTTTAGGTTTCTGGTTGGAACTTGGAGACAGCAAATAAAACAAAGCGGATTCAAATAATAATAATAATAATCCTCTTATAAATCACCTTGAATGGCGCTCATTATTTCTGATCTTAATTGATTGGATGTTTTAACATGTAGGTGTTTTATCTTAGTGAATTAGAATGAGCTGTTCAGTACTATGAATTTGTTTGCCAGTTGCGTGACCTATATCAGTTACTTTAACTAGTTGGGCATCTTCCCTAATGACTCGGGTACTGTGAACTCTGTTTGTAAACAGGAGTAGTGAGCAAGCTCTATCTTCTTGTGAGAGTTTTCTTCTTTTCTTTGTTTTTTGGGGTTTTTTTTAATTCGAAGGATGAGGCAGCCAAGGCGACTTCAGAGTCACATATAGATATTTGAAAATACCCAAAATTGGAAACCACCTGAGCGGACTGGATTACCCGACCTGAAGGTATTTCTAAATGGGTCACACCTGTAAGTTTATACTCCGCTTTTATCAAAAACTATATCGCGCACTTTTGGCTGTTATGCATGTACCTGGTATACCTTTATCCGACTGGATATCATGATGAGTATATCGGGTTTTGATAACGTGCTACTCACTAACTCAATAATAATAATAATAATAATAATAATAAAATTTAACAAAAGTGTGCGATTTCAGAAAAGGAAAAGTAAAGAAAAAGTGTTTGACAATTTAAACAGTATTTCAACAGAATGTATGTTTTCTTCAAGTTATATTTTTTTTTTTTTTGATTTTCAAGTATAAAAATATATAAAAGAAGTTATTGTATAAACGTTGTTTGTCTTGTAATGAAAAAAAAAGGCTGTCCTGGTAATTAACACGTCAAAACGAATGAAACGCCGCCAGCGTGAAAGCATTGCAATTGAAACGTAATTAATATGATGGTTATCTTGTTACATATCATAGTTACGTGTGATTGTTACGTGGGTTAGTTACGTATGCAAATTACTAACTTCCCACCCTTGGGGAATAAACAGAATGACAGGAGAGTTCCATAACATTTATTCTAAGCTGTTTGATTAATTTCTCTCAGTAACTAATCACCCTACGAAAAATTCCAAGATGAACAAAATATTGTTTAACATTATCAAACATTGTGTTTTTTTTCTTTTCTTTTCTTAAATCGCGCTTTTCTCTTAATTGTTGAAAAATATTAAAAGAATTACGTTAATCTCTTTGTTCAAAACAAAAAACAATAATAATAATCGCTGAAGGTAAAATTAAAAATGTAATTCTCCTTAAAGCAAGTTTTTTTTTTTTTTTTCGGGGTTATTTGCTTTCTAAGTCCCGCGCTAAGTATCTAATAAAACTTTCCCGAACAGTTATATTTGGGTGTAAATATACATGCTTAATTCGAAAATAACAAAGAAATTTTGATAAAATCTATCATTTTGAATGTATCGACAATATAAGTTCAAACTCATTCGCGTTGAAGCAGCCATTACTGTCGTTGCTTTCATATATTTGCTGCGGAATAGAAATTCACTTATCTTGATTATTGCGCACTCAATGAGTACTCAGTTGCGCAGTAATTGAGGCAAGTGGGATTAGTAAAAAGGCCGTTAACAAGGTAATCTTCCGCGTATGTCTCTTCAGGGGCGAATGTATGTCTCTACTTTTATTGTCGATAATTTCTTGTTATAATTTCTTTGTTATTTTCGAATTATTTTCGGAAATTTTTTACTTGATATTTAGCGCGCGTTGCTTAAAAAGGAAATTACACTTTTTTTGTTCTTTAAGCGCCATGTCCCACCAGGACGTAGACGATCATGACCCACAGTTTTATTAGTTTATTATCTTGAAATTTCAATAGTTTATTGTGAAATATGGTGTTTTTTCGTTGACTGTTCCACAGTTTTGCAATTCAATGTAGCCATCTCAATGGAAACAAATTTTAATATGAAAATTACAATGATATTCAGCATCCTGTGGGCCAAGTCGTTTTTCTTTCGTCTGTGGTGCTATGAAGCCGTTTCTTTTCTAGACTGACGTCTCCTGGTTGGGGTCAAGACTACTCTGAAGACATCTCCGTGAGGACGTGCAATCCCCAACCAAAACACTGACACCTACAGAGTGAGATGGGAAAATTGTCGCCATATTATATTTTTAAATTAGCGCATGTGCATTATTTGTTTTGATTTTATCGACTGCACAGTATAGTAGCGTCAGTTGGCCACCGTCTGTGGGAAAAAGAACATCACGGCTCAATTCCCTTCTCCGGAAATTTGGAAACGGCATGCTGTACTACTTGGCATTCTCACCGCATGCTCCAATACGAACATTTAAGAGTTTTGGGCGTCAATCTGACAACAATGCAGAGGATTTGGAAAGAGTTGGATGAGTATAATGGTGATTATGAAGATGCGACACCTGGAAAAACTCCCTCTGATCGTTCTGAAAAGAAAAGAACTCCCGAATTTGTTGGGGAAGGCATCAGATTCAACACGGAGGCCTACATCAAGTGCCTTGAGTACTGTCCTGAGTGAAGAGGGTGGCTGCTGGAAGTCCCTATGTCTGGCAACAGGACTCTGCATCATGCTACCCAAGCAGGAGAACCCAGTCATGGCTGTCAAATGTCTACGACCACATCACCCCTTATATCTGGCCACCTAACTCTACAGACTAAAACCCTCTTGATTATTATGCGCCGGGCAACAAAAGTCCTTGTAACACCAAAGATGAACCGAAGACAAAGGTTATAGAAAAATTCGCTCGGAGGCAGTGGTTGAAGCAAATGGTGATTTTATTGAATAAATTTACTCTTTAGTGTTTCAAAATATTTTTATGTTAAAATGAGATGTAAGTGCTATTTTCATTTTTTGCGTAATTTTGACGACAATTCATCCATCGCGCATTAAATTTCTACGTTTTTGATTTTTGTTTAAACAAAACCTGCGTCTATGTTTTTCATTCTGGTGCAAATACGAGGGTGGGCTGAAAAGTTCATGTTCTGGCTATGAAGGTGTGACGCTAGTGCTGTGAAATCTTGTATGCATTAATATAAACTCTTTGTATTATTAACTGAATTGTTTCTTTCCAGGTACGAGGGTGGTATGAAAAGTTCATAGGAGTGATGCTAATGCTGTGAAATCTTGCATGAATTAATTTCACCTGTTCTTATTAATAACTGCATTGGTTCATTCCAGATACACTGGTCGAAGACGACTTCAGAAAGAACTAGTAACTTGATAATGGACAAAACTTGGTGGCGTGGTGTTATCAAGTACTTGTAGAAATAAGCCTTTAGCCCCCAAAGACATTCATGCTGACACGGTTGCTACGTTAGGGGATAACGATCCAGCCTTATTAACGATAAAAAATTGGCATCTGAATTTAGGAGGGGAAGGAAGAGTCTTGAAAATGACCCAAGATCTAGACATCCTGCAACTGCTGCCACCGATGAAAACACTGATGGTTTTCATCACATAGTAATGGATGACAACGTCCACTGACATATAGGAGGACTGATATTATATAATGAAAATCTTTATTTCTTAATAGTTTGCTTAACTTTTGGAAGTCTATCCCAATGAGCTTTCAGATTTCAGTGTCACACTTCACAGATATTTACATTGTTGAACTTGTTTGATTTTGGTAACTCCAGTTCGTATGCATGTTGGGCTGTCCCTTTTGCTAACAATCATGCATTTCGTCTTCTTGCAATTGAGGCTTAGTGATTCGTTCTAGTTTTACGTCTGTAGGAGTTCTTGTAGTTTTCTTTTTGTCTGCTATCAACACTGTGTCATCTGTATATGTTATGCTGTTAAGATTCTGACCACCAATAATGAATCCTGGTAGAACCTCTTATTCTATCAGAATTGTCTCACTGTATAGGTTGAATAAGTTCGGTGAAAAGACACCACCTTGCTTTACACCCTTGCCTAGTGTTGTATATTTACTGAAATCATTTACTATCTGTATGAAGATTGTTCTAATATCCTTCCCAAATATGTCAAGTTGTCAAACATGCCACTACTCACTGTTTCGATAATCTCTTGAGTTTTCCTCTCTTATACTGATGTTCTATTTGTAGTATTTTTATATTTTCTAGATTCATCATGCAATTGGGTTATTTTAGCTGATTTTGAGGAACTTTGCTTCTCCGTATAAATTGTTTGTTTTTTTTCTATAGTGTCATATTTTAACCAGCTTTTGATTTTTAAGTATCATAATATTCATTAATTAGTTTCTTTGTATATATTATGTCTCTGTTATATATTCCAATTTACTAATATTGTTATTGTTATCGCTGCTATTGTGTCGAAAGCACATTAATCGAAAAATATAGATCAATTTCAAAACTCGACGAAATTACGAAGGCTTCAAAAACGGAAGAAAAAAAAGCCTACTGTTTTACGTAATTTGAAGCATGTCTGTCTGCTGGCTCTTTCGTGTTTTGTGTGTTCAAGACTCGTGTCGCCGGCATGCGATAAATCAAGATAATATTTCACCTCATGTCATATTCATCTATTCTTTATCAGTTAACAGGTGTCATTTGTAATTAGCGATAGAGTTTTGACAAACAACAGTGCACATACAATTTCTAGCACACTTACTGACAAAATTCTATGAATTCTTGCTAACGCAAGCCATACCGTGGTTAACATTCAGGCATGTACAGTACGGAAATAAGTCAAACGCATATGAAATTCTTAAAACGCTGATGAATTTAAAATTGCCCGAATTTGATCCGCTACTTTTCACGAGAAACTGGTCCCCTGGGGTGCGCATAAGTCTAGACAGTATGTCCACTTCGAAGTGTAGGCTTAAGAACACATATATTTGAAAAGGTCCGGCTGTTTGACTTGAGGCAATAATTAAGGAAAATTAAAATTTTATGGGTTGTTTTGTATTTTATTTCTTTAACTGTGTGTCTGTATTCGTCTCATGTAACGTGCGGGCAAATTACTTACAAAATCAACGTTTTAGCATTTTAAAACAATTCGTTTTTTTTCTTTTTTTAAATTCAATTAAGATTTTCTTTTAAATGCCGTATTCAGAGTCGCTATGACTGAAATATTTTTGCCTGCAAAAATCATTAATAGTCGTTGACAGAATATAGATAAATATTTAGATGTTTTCGTTGAATTATTTCCTGTGAAAACCTATCATGAATCAATTTTTATATCAGGTAGTATTTACTAAAAGTCACTTTTCATTTGCGTCCAGCAATATTTTTTACATTTGACAGCTTTCAATTACACAGGCAAAAGACCGTGCACTCATTCGTACAGAGAAGTTTATAGATAGACAGTTATATAAATAGAGAAAGAAAGAAAGCATTAACACTCTTTATACACAATTCCCTTCAAATGCTCTTTGTTTATATAAAAGCATTATTCATTTCTAAAAAAAAAAAAATCAATTGCTAACTAAACTGTAAAATCTTCAGGATTACAGGTCAATGTTCTCTTCGAGTTAAGAGTGATATTCATTTTAGTTGTTGCTCTTGTTGAAACTATATTTTTATATCATTCACTCTGTAACTAAATCATTCTTTCCTTCTCTCTCAATCTGCATAAAATATCTGCGTATATCCTTGCAAAACATTTGCCTCATAAAATTAACATTAGAATTCTATAGAAGTCTTAAATATGAACAACACAAGTCTGTGTCGAACGAGCACTCAAGTTATAAAATCACAAATGAAGTTTAATTACTCAATCACTGCACATATATATATATACACACACACGTGTGTGTGTGCGTGTGTGTCAATTTACAATGTCGGAAGTATGGAGGATCGAACTCACTACTCACTCATAAATGATCTAGCGGAACAAGCTTGCTAGCCACTAAACCACACACACACACACACACACATATATATTCTAGATGTCACCTTCAACCTAAGAAAAGTTACATATAAACCATACAGAAAACCAAGGGATAAGCCACTGTATATACACATATCTTCCGACCACCTGCCATCAATAATCAAGTAGATACCACAAATAGTCAACAATTCTTACAATCAAACCATATTCAACAAAGCTAAGAAACACTATGAAACAGTCCTAAAAGATAATGGATTCCTGGCAGCACTCGCATACACCACCACACAGCACAAAAAGATAACAGGGAGAAAAATATAATATTGTTCAACCCAGCGTACAAAACAACGTAAAAGCAAACATAGTAAAATACGCCATTAAACTCATAGACAGAGACACTTGGCCGCATCAAGCACCTTCTCCAGAAGATATTCAACAAAAACACAGTAAAAATCCAGTATAGTTGTACCGGGAACACAGTTAATAAAAAAAAAACAACTTGAACAAATTAAACCCACGCATAACTACAGAATAAAGAACGAATGTCCCTTAAACGGCAATTACACACAGAACAATGCAATATACCAAACCACTGTAAAATCAGAGGATAATGAAGAAAAATATATATAGAAGATACTGAATGACCCTGAAAACAAAGAAACTTACGCATACAAAACATCCTTTGCAAATAGTACATACGCGAACAGCACAATGCTTTCTAAACATATGTGGGAGATTAAAAACGAAAAACAAATCACGCCAAACATATCATGGAAAATAAGGAAAAGAAAATCAGCCAGCAATAATCAATCCAAAAACTGTAAACTATGCCTGGAGGAAAAATAACCATAATTAATTACTTTCCCAGACTTAATCAAACTACTAAATAAACGATCGGAACTCATCTTAAAATGCAGACACGAAAAAAATTCTAATACGCTACTTAAAAATCGAAAAATGAAAACGAACAAGAATAAAGGAAAATAAATAAAATAAAATGAATAAACAAACACAAGTAAAACTAATCCAAACAAATAAATAATGTAAATAATTAACGAATTAACAAGCCATGCCAACCAAAATAACCGTTAGGATGAGATAACAGACTACCACGATGTAATAGACTTCCCACAATACATTACTGACCTGTATATATAAAAGACCGAGCAAAAACACTTCGGCGTTAGCATGAAACAGACTGTCACGTCTGGGTTTTAGCTTCAATATCCACTCTCACAAACAAACACGCGCGAGCGAGCGCACACACACACACACATATACATATATATATATATATATATATATATATATATATATATATATATATATGATATTGTGGATAGTTATA
>OZ010576.1:109183536-109243536 GCA_963932145.1 Acanthosepion lycidas | reverse complement strand
TATATATATATATAAACGACTAACATGGTACTGCGTTTTTAATGAAACTTGTATAAAAGAGAGGTACACACACCGACACACACATGTATATTTATACATAAATATATATATATATATATATATATATACACAAACACACACACACATATATATATATATATATATATATATACATATATATATATATATACTCATGCCGTGTACACTATAATTTTGGAGATGCTTCAATAGTAATAGTTCCATAGTAAGTACGTTTTTAACGTGATAGTAGCCTATGCATAACCGGTTTTAAATTCAGAGTTTTCCTTCTCTTAGACCGGTTGCCAATCAAGGCTGAAAGAGCTCTGTCTGCTCTATTATTTTACCCATAGTTGAGGGGAGAATAGCTGGATTCATATATATAAAATCTCACTCAGCTCGCCGATTTACACGAGCTGCACATCATACATATATATATATATATATATATATATATATATATATATATATATATATATATATATATATATAATAGCTGGCGACTCGTATTTGAGGGTATCCGTCTATTGAGCGACTAGCAATCCTTACTGCAGAGGCTCAGGTACATTTTGCGTGTTATCTAGCGTGATCAACAATCTGAACAAGGACCGCACGCTCAAGCCCTCAGTCACGATATATATATATATATATGTGTGTGTGTGTGTGTGTATAATTTCACCCGAAGCAAAGAAAAAACGCACTAAGATACAAGTGGTTACTGAGTGTGAGAAAATATAAAAAAAACACTATTAAGGAGAGAGAACAATAAAAGAACTGGAATTAAGAAGACAGTAGATAGTAAGTGAGGTTGCATTTAATTTTTGACTAGAAAGCACTAAGCAGGAAGAGAGTTCCACAAGTGAGAAGTGCGAGAGAAGAAACTGTTAGCATAGAACTTACGGCTGTATCTAGGTATTTAAACTGTTAAGATAATGAAATCCTGCCGCCAAACTAGTAGTACGCTTAAATTCATAAATTCTAGGTACCAAAGAGGAAAGTTCATCAGAACAATTTCCATGAAAATATTTATAGAAAAGACACAGAGGAGTTACTTTATGGCGGTGCGGATAGAAACGCCAGTAAAGAATCAAACCACCATCACAAAATTCTAGTTAATTTACATAAAGTTAGATTATCTACCAACTCCAGCAATAAGGAAATATTTGGTAATGATAAAATTAAATATATAAAGACTTTAGAAGTATGCAATCATAAAGTAAATTTAGAGTATTTAGAAAAAAAACAAAGAAGCTAAAAATAAATAGAAACTCCATAAGCGCAACATTATATTTCAATCCACCATTAAATTGTAATATTATCGGAAGAATTTTCCTAAATTTAATCCATAAGCATTTTAACCATTCTCCAACACTAAAGAAGATTTTTAACAAAAATATTGTGAAAATCAGTTATAGCTGCGTTAACATAGATCAATCTATATCCCAGCATAACAACATATATTAAAAAAATATATTTTCAACAAAGACAACGCAAATATTTCTAAGAATATACGCTCTGTCTACGATAATCTCAATATCACTCTGTAGAACTATGTCTTTATTACCTTTAGTCACCTCTTCACCTGTGAGTAGATTCTTCATTATTCATTACTATATCGAAGAACTTATAGCACACAGCATTTCAACACGATTTGTCTTTATTTCTAACAATTTTTTTTCTATTTATTAATACTTTCTTTAACTTTTAGAAGGCATCTTTCACTAACCCAATGCGACTTCGGATTTCTGTACCACATATTCAATTATCTGTTAAAAACACTTCCCAGATATATAAATTTCTGCGGTTACTTGATTCTCATGCCTCCAGTTTGTAGCTCGCATCTTTGGGCTGCCCTTCTTTCTAATGGCAATATTTTTTTTTTCGAAGCATGCAGGTTAATCTTAAGAAAAATAATCCTGAATCAATATTTGTTAACTTCCTCGTTTGTCTTTCAGTGCATTTAAGTTGCGGGTCAAGCATGTTTCAAGCTCTTCTCTACTCATTTCAAGCTCATCTTCTTTCATTTCGTGTTTCTTGTTTATCTCTTCTGAACCAGCATTTTCAGTTTTATCTCACTTACTTTTTACGTTTATATTCCTCCTCTTTTTCTTCAGTTCTGATGTTGGCGTTTTTGTATGTCCCTTTGCAATTTCTGTTACCATTTGCTTTGGCTGGTGCCGCCCTCTTTTCTTTCTGTAATGTTCATTGTCAATTTGTTATTTATGTATTCTATAGTATTTTAGTTATTTAGTATTTTAGTTATTTAGTATTTTAGTTATTCCACAAAGCATGAAACCTGTGTTTGACTTCAACCCGAAAATCGGTCATATTCTCTCTGATTTGGTTCTCAGAAAGTAAACATGTCCTAATAAGGACATGTTTACTTTCTGAGGACCATTTGTCTTCTCTCGATTTTAAAGTCAAAATTAAGTCTGTAAATTCTATGATCGCTTTCCATATAAGCTTTATATATTTATAAACTGTATGCGTGTCTGCTGGTTACGCCTCTGAAGTATAATTTGTCAGTAATGATGAAATCAGTTTTATTTTTCCTTCTTCATGTAAGTTTTCTCCAACTCCATTTACGCTCCCTACGTTTATGAAAAATTCAAAATGCCTATCTAACATAATGCATTTTCCATTTCTCTTCACTCTTCAAATTTTTCTATACTAAATTTTCAGTCATTTTTGGTTCCTTATCTTGTAACTCAAAATAGTGTAAGTAGTTTTCTTTCCATCTGTAACATCGCATCGTTAACCCCTTTAAAAACCCGTAAGTTTTCGATGTTGGTGCATACACTTAGATTATTTTTCAAGTGAATCTTTTCCCTATTATGATTACTATCCGAACTACGCTGATATACTTTCGAAATTTTCTACGTTGACTACAATGTAATTATTGACTAAAAATTCTGGACTTATTTATTCCCACTTCGAATAAAGTAAATATTTACTTACTTCTTGCTGGAACCTGTGTTTGACTTCAACCCGACTTAACTTGAGTTTAATCTCTTTTCCTATAAGACTTATAGGCCAATGTGGTAGCTTATATTGTTCATTTCTGTCACTAGTTGCTTCAGTTTGTTGTCTTTAGCAAGGCTTTTAGCATTATAAGTGTTGATCTTCATGTTTTGACGCTGTTTAATGTTTAAGTCTTTGTCTTCTTTGGACAGCGTTGAATCACCGTCTGTGGCACACAATGCGGTTGAGCTATTGTTAGATGAGAGCCCAATGAATAACCTTTTCTCTCTCTCTCTCTCTCGCACACACACACACACACACACATAAACGCACACACACACTGACTCACTCTATAATCTATTTGTCTATGTCTCTGTCTATATATCTCTCTACCTCCCTATCTCTCTCACGATAGATTGATAAACTCTAGAATGATTTTAAATATAACTTGCCCAGTAACTTTTATGATTATGCTATAGAC
Source organism: Acanthosepion lycidas (assembly GCA_963932145.1). Lineage (NCBI taxonomy): Eukaryota > Metazoa > Mollusca > Cephalopoda > Sepiida > Sepiidae > Acanthosepion > Acanthosepion lycidas. Next base: position 109,240,076 of record OZ010576.1, on the reverse strand, counting down.
CTTGCTTACCCATAATGCACCATTAACCAGCATATATAAATAGTCGAGAAAAAACACACTTGGCCTAAAGATTGAACAGCAGTCAGCGCTTGCTCTTGGATTGTAGTAATGACCTTTTATATTTTATATTTCTAACACTCCACCCCACCATATATATAAATATAGTCTTAAGATGTGCTATATTTAAGGGATAAAGTGCTCAATATCAGAGATAGAGCGTATGTAAATATAAATATAAAAGTGGACATTGGAATCAAGACTCAGACGCGACAGGCTGTTTCATGCTAGGGGCAATCATCGACGATTGCGCCTAGCATGAAACTGCCTGTCACCTCTGAGTATTGACTTCAAGGTTCACTTTTATATATATATATATATATATATATATATATATATATATATATATATATATATATTCATCGTTATTTTAAGTTTCAAGAAGATGCTAGCTTATTGAGTCCACTAATGACTTTTTTAATAGAATTGGTTGTTACTACTTTCAATCAGGTTGACCACACAATTTCATCGTCCTTTAGCCCCCCGCCCCCACATTCTATCCCTCCTCAGAGAATATCTGTTCGCAACTTTAAAAGATATTGATCAAGATGGTCAAGGCAGCAAATCATACGATGATTTATAGTGTACTAACCTAGCGTCAAACGATAGCATAATACATATGCACTAGTCCTGGCGACAATATTCGATTAGAACAATTAACGTGGCGAGAGGAGATTAATTTACGAACTGAGTCGATTAAAGATGGATCTCTCGAAATTAAGCGGGACCGAGCCAAGGTATCGTGATAGTATCACGATGAAAATATCAAGGAAATTAGAAATGAAAGGAAAACTGGAAGGAGAATGAGTTTTAGAGGGTTTCTTTTTTTTTTTTTTTTTTTTTTTGTTGCTCAAAGTAATTGGAATCTACAGCAGTTATATTAGTAAGGATAACGATAAAAAGGAGGTTGACTTTGCATGATACATAATTCTCAGATTATCTCCCCTTACTACTATGATTTGCCCTGCGATTTAATCGCTCTAGTAGGTTAATCTGGCAACTTAAAAGACAATTATAAGATTTAATTTATAAACTTAAAATCCTGCCTTGTAATTGTATATAATCTGTGTACGAAAAGGGAGGATTCTTTAACGTGAGAAAGAAACGTATTAAATTCTCCCAAGCAAGATACTAAATTATCCGATTAACAGAACATATTCTACCAAGTAAATGGCCATTTTTGATAGAATTGATAAATTATAACAAAATAAATAATTTTCCAAACAAATTATTTCACTTGCAGAATGCAAGATTATATGTAAATGAAGCGTTATCAGAATTGGTACATTTGAATCAGCGCGTTACCAATATTGACGTGCCAAAATTATGATAGGGCACGCGATATTGTGTAGGACTTCCTCTAGCCCAGTTAAACGCATCAAACCGACGTGCCATTGTTTCTACCAAGTGCTGGTAGGGATATCATTAAAATCTTAAATAAATAAAAATAAAATATAATATAATAATAATAATTATAATTATAAATAAAATAAAATAAAACAATAATATTTAAAGCTTGTTTAATATAAATTAATTAAAAAATAAAAATAATGAAATTACTCGCAGCATGCAACAAAAACTGTTCCTGTCGGAAATATGGATATCCCGCCGAAAGACGTTAGATTCAATCTCTTCGCCAAGAAGCTTCAGGAAGTCAACATATGTGTAACTGCTCTTTGTGATATGACTTGTAATATTACGGAGTAAATTTCTCCCTTTTATAACATGTACATTACCATAATTGTAATATACAAAAATACACACACTAATACATATAAATATATAAATAAATTGTATGAAATTAATATATATTTTATCATGTTTTCCTGTTATTTTGTACGTTTATTTTCCTATTTTTATCTTCGTGAAAACAAGCCTAATTCCCACTACTATGGCGTGAGTGAATATACCTCAACAACATCTTGAGAGATGCTGAACATTGCTATCTAGGTAGATGTCGACACTGCCCTGAATATTTATAGTTGCAGATTCTTTTGTGTGAACAGATTTTCACATCACTTTCCATAGATGTTTGATTGGACTCATGGCGGACGAAAGTGATGGCCACACACTGCTCCTCTAAAATCTCCAAACTAGTAAAGTAAAAAAAAATAGCATTGGACTGAAGTACGCCACCAGATTTTGACAGTTACATTTCGAGTGAGAGAAAGAGAGCATCAGCATGACAGCTCGTGCAACAGGCTGTCAATTTCATCTATTGAGGAATAGCCAGATTGGAAGTGGCCAAGTGAACCGGAAGAACGACGGGTAGTTTGCGCGGCCCACATGGAATTATGCCACGGTCATATACACCATCCTTATGTCGCCTGTAATGATCTACGAGATCGAGATCAACGAGTACAATGCCGTACCGCCACACTTATATTGCAGAAGCCTCAGAGTCGATGCCACCGTCTATATGTACGTGCTGAATCGAGTTGCGTGACCATATGTCTTCCTGGGAACAGCTCTCTTCCACATGGCTATATGACGCAGGAGTTGCAGAGACGAGAATTCTCCTGATTATGTCACTACCAATATGACGCCTCATAACTCTAATTTCCTGGCCTACATCGTCTACAAAGAATCACATCATTGGCTTCTGAATAACTAAGTCTCTTTGAAGAAAACGATCGTGGACAAGATGGCTAGTATGAAGAAGATCCAGACATGTAGACACTTCCGTGAATGTTCTCTTAGCTGAGAGCTGTTTCATTGGCTGGCACTTTACTGTGTAGAAATTTCTTTGAATATACATTAAGTTTTGTCTGGCAAATGTCATTGTTTTTCTTTATACAGTGTAACCCGGATATAAGAGACCCGGATATAAGAGAAACCCGGATATAAGCGAGATTTTCTCTGGTCCCAAATTAGAACCTGCGTTAATGTATATAAATTAGACCCGGATATAAGAGACTCTGATATAATAGAAACCCGGATATAAGAGATTTTCTCTGGTCGCGTCCACCCCGATATAAGAGAGTTCGTTTTGAGTGAAAGTGTGATGTCGTAAATCGGTCAAACAGAGGTCAGTTTGAGAGAGAGAGAGAGAGAGTGAAGTTCAATGACTTAATCTTGACTAGTCTAGAGACACGGTGTGTCAAATCTGTGTCTGTAGGAGACACCCTCTACCTTATGATTTTGCTATGTGTGTCTAAGGGTAGCGCCGCCCGCTTTTTTGCTGACTTTGCTTGTCGTTGCATTTACTGGACAGCACTTTCACTTTACCCACTGTTCTGTTGAGTCAGAAGTTTGTCTGTTTGTTAATTTTGCCACTGAAAACCGTTTGCTTGCGATCATTGCGATTAGTGATGTCGGCGTCTCAACGAAAAACTCTGAGCATTTCTGAACAGTTGGAGCTCATCGACGATGTCAAAGTGAAGAAATACAAACTGGCCGCTGCAGCCAAAAAGTACGGAATCGGTTATTCAACAGCAGCAAAAATTCTCAAGAAAGAAGACGATCTCAGATCTTGCATGCAAATGAACGAAAACACTAATCGCAAACGAAAGCGCCAATCCGTGCACAAGGACGTTAACGAAGCGCTTACACAATGGTTTACGCAAGCATGTGCTCATGGACCTACCGTCACCGATCATGTCATCACGCAGAAAGCATCACAACTGGCCGTAAATTTTGAAGTTGATTTTGAACCGAGCAATGGCTGGCTCATGCGCTGGAAGCAGGCCAATAACGTTTCGTTCAAAAAATTTCACGGCGAATCAACGTCAGCAGATCACGGTTCTGCCAACGAATGGGTGACAAACGTTTTGTCGCAACTTTTTCGTGGATATGATCCAAAAGATGTTTGGAACTGTGATGAAACGGGAATTTTCTACAAAGCCATGCCGTCTGGGTCTTTGCGATTTGCCGGCGACGAACAGTCAAATGGGACAAAAGTTCCCAAAGACAGACTCACGATGCTTCAGTTCACAAACATGGACGGCAGTGAAAAGCAAGCTGTAGTTATTGGTAAGTCGGCAAAACTACGGCAAACAGATTTTGACGAATTTATCAGCTTCGACAACCGTACACAATGTTATGGAGAACTGACTGACACGGACATCACACGGTATAAAATCGGATGATCAAGATTTTGACGAAGATGATGATGATGCTGAAAGCGTAAGTTCTGAAGTTTCTGAAAGTGACAAACCAGTGCCAAATTCTCTGGCTGCATTGAATGCGCTTGAAACTCTGACAGCCTACTTTGAAGCAAAAAAGCAGTAATCCTGATGGCGCATTGAAAATGATTTACGGACTGTATGAAAGTGTTCATGATGTTAACAAAGAGATTTCTGTACAATCAAAAATGACTGACTTTTTTAAGAAAAAGTAATTTTTGATTGAATTATTTTGAAAACTGATTGAAAATGTATTTTTGTCTGTCTTTTTTATGTCTATAAGTGTTAAATAAACTAGTGTTCTGTACGTAAAAAGCGTTATATGAAGTGTTCCCATACTTACCTAAACAAAATAGACCAAACCCGGATATAAGAGAAACCCGGATATAAGAGACTTCTTCTCCGGGCCCCAACAACTCTCTTATATCCGGGTTACACTATATTATAATTTGTTATCAATTTGCGGGAACACCCGAAGATAGATAGATAGATAGATAGATAGATAGATAGATAGATAGATAGATAGATAATGAGCAGCCTAAGATAGATAGATAGATAGATAGATAGATAGATAGATAGATAGATAGATAGATAGATTCGAGCAGACTGAGATAGATACAAGCAGACTGAGATAGATAGATAGATAGATAGATAGATAGATAGATAGATAGATAGATAGATTCGAGCAGACTGAGATAGATACAAGCAGACTTAGATAGATAGATAGATAGATAGATTCGAGCAGACTGAGATAGATACAAACAGACTGAGAGAGATAGATAGATAGATAGATAGATAGATAGATAGATAGATAGATAGATTCGAGCAGACTGAGATAGATACAAACAGACTGAGATAGATACAAACAGACTGAGATAGATAGATAGATAGATAGATAGATAGATAGATAGATAGATAGATAGATATGAACAGAATAAGACATATTTCTTAAATCTTTCAAAGGTTTTCTCTTTTCCGTTTGTCATATTCCCGATTATTTATGTCTTGTTTTAAAAACAAGCCTTTCTTTTTATGTCCCATGTGTGCATATCTGGATAGGAAATGTTTGTTCTGTTTGTTTATAAGTCCATCATAGCGTCATTTTATTTGGTTATACATTTCCGTGTTTATGCAACAACTTTGAGTGGACACGTGTGAATCTTTCCTGCTGAAATCGTTTCGGCTTTGTTTCTTTTTGTTTCTTTTTCATTGTTTACTTTTTTCGATATTATTTTTATAATGAGCAGACACGTTTATTTTTAGACAGATGCGTAATAAATGTATACATTTGCTTTTATTTATTCGACCCTATTAGTCATACGCGTATGTACTTTCGGTTTTCACGAAGGGAGGGTCAATTTGTGCACGCATGTGTTCGTGGACAAATGAAGATGAACTGGGAGAAGTTGTTTTCTTCGCTAAACCAATGCTTAAGTCGGTAACGGAAAAGTAAAAACAAAAAACAATAATATTAATTTTCGCCAGCGGCAGAGGGCAGAATATTACTCTTTCAAATATGTATGCACAAAACACTCGGCAAATATATGTACAGACAGATGAGTTGAATTCATTGACACTCACGCACGCCAAAAGCATAAACAGTAAGTGATAAATCTTGACAAGTGTAATGTTGCATTCTTTTTCATAATTCTCCCAGTGACATCAAACCTGAAACACAAATTATCCACGGCTCGTCGGATTACTATGAGCAATCCTTCATAGCATTTCTAATTGCAAGAAAGGTTACTTGGCGGCCCCCTGATTTTTTTTCAAACTACACTGCAACAGGTGGCTTCCATTATCATATCGGTTGAAAAAAAGAACGACTGCATCCTCTGCAGACGAGTAAGACTCCCACAAAAAGAGTTCAACTTCCGGATGGATAATTGCAGACTCGAATAGAAACTTGGCCGATGTCTTTCTTTTATATCTGCATAAATTGAGCACATGTCTAACATTTTGACTCTAGTGTAAGTCCGAGCCTTTGTCGAACTTACTGACTCTTGTTTTAAACCAAACATATGTCTAACTTTTTACCTACGTGTATAACCGGTCCTACGCCTACCATTTTGTATTTAGTGTAAAACCGGACCTATGTCTTCCTTCTTCAAACAATAACTCAGTGCAGTCATCTTTATGTGCCGTGTCCCTTCAGAACAGTGACCATGACCCGCACAATACCCTCTCCCATGTAGATCTTAATAAACTTTGTTTTTCTATTATTTCTTCTAAGTCCTGTTCCGGCATCCATTCAATAAAGCTTGTAGTAGTAGTAGTATCCTATGTTCACTATGTACAAGCAATGGACTCACCCCAGTTGGCTGTTTAACTTGTAACAAATATTTTCCTTTTTGTAGCTGAGTTTTGTTTAGTTGAATAAAGCTTAGCACTTTTACTGTTGTCCTGAGCTCCGTTTATTCTTACAATTACTACAATTTATTCAACTAAATGTACAGATAAAATCTAGTATGGAAACAGCATGGAAGCCAAAATACTTGGATGTTGAACTTTGTTCACCAACAGCTGTGAGAGACTGCTGCCATTGGTAAACTATTCTACTAAACTATATAGATGATTACCAGGAAAGAATACCAAACAAATACCGAGCTCTCTTGAGTTCCAGTGTATTTGAGTATTTTGAAGAATGTACAGACTTCAACATGGCTAAAAAAAATTGGATGCTTTATTTATTAAAATGCCCAACAAGATGTTTGCAAGGCATCTGCTGGCCACAAGACAAGAGAAGCTGGGAGAGTCCCTGGATTAATTTTTTCAGAGAATTAGATAAGCTGAAAAGAAGCTGCAATTTCAAAGACCACACTGCTGAGGAATGCAGTAACAAAGCTATGAGAGACACCTTCATTTCAGGCTTAAGTTCCAATTCCGTACAGCAGCATCTCTTAGAAAATAAAACCCTAGATCTACAAACACATAATGGAGATGATGCTGGGGTCCAACAGGTCAGGAGATCTGAATGGACGATAAGACACCCAGATCATTATGGATGGTAACCATACATTTTTCTAGGAATGAAGAATGTTGTAGTAGTACTATCCTATGTTCACTATGGACAAGCAATGGATTCGCCTCAGTTGGTTATTTAACTTGTAACTCCTATTTTCCTTTTTGTAGCTGATTTCCGTTTAGTTGAATGAAACTTAGCACTTCTACTGTTGTCCTGAGCTTTGTTTACTCTTCCCAATGACTACAAAGCTCACCAAGTATTTTATGCGTTGTTTTCCTCTGTCCCCCTTGCCCTCTATCTGTCCCATGAGTATCAAATTTTCCAAGTCCTCCTTCCTCATTATGTGCCCCAGTAACCTCAACTGTTTTTTCTTAGTATTATGTATTAGTTTCCATTTTCTCCAAAATTTCATCGTTGCTTACATGTTCGGTCAATGATATCCTAAGCATCCTTGTGTAGAACCAGATTTTCAAGTCAATATATTATTTAAACAAATTAACCGTAAATAATCAACAATGCCTTTATATGGCCATCTGTCACTTCTATTATTGCCAAGACTGTTTTTGCATATTTGTAACCTTTTATCAATTAAAGATAACTTCTGTTGGTTCATTTCATTATAGACAAAAATGGCAGCAAATTTTTAACAAATGTATTATTCAATGTCATCTTCAAATTCAGACGAACATTCGCTAATAAAAAAAAAAAAGAAACATGTATGAGGACCGCAAAAGATTTTAAGGACAAAATTTCAATGTAAATTTTGCAGGATATCGTGTTGGACTGAAGGCTAACTCATGTGTGACATGTGCATCTTTTAGAGAAACATCCATTTTTCCACTTTGACCTTGAATTAGTTTCTTGGATATTTTATCAATTTGACAATCTCTTAAATCCTATAGAATAAAACGTTAGACTTATGACCTACCTTGTTGTTTTAGACAATGATATATTTATGCGCACTTCGAATCCATGAACAGATGAGAATTTCGAATGCTGATTTTCAAGTCAGGTAGACAGTTCTCATCTGTAAAACTGGCAACCAGCGTCTTACCGTTTTCTCTATATGACCTTGAGTTAGACAAAGATAAGTTTAGAAAATATTAATTGCTATACTTTGAGAATATATTACGATAGGGAGACGTGCTTTTCCCATTGGACTGATCGACAATTTCTGATTTAAATTGTTTCTTCAAACTCTGACTTCAAATCAGAATCATATTGATCAATTGACTTAGCGATCGATTGGCTGATTTGTTTTTAAGGCTTTGCAGGTTATTTAAAGCCAGAAAATATTTTAGATTGTAAGAATTTTTGTGGAGTGTCGATAATAATGATTTACAGATACATATTCCTACTAATTAACTCATAGTTGGGGGAGAAGAGGTGGATTCATATTTTTCCAAGATTACTTGCGCCTAAGTTAATATAAGGAACTGTACTGAAATTTGAACTCGGCTCAATTTTGAGCCGTTATCAATTATACTACTCACACATCCAAACTTACAGCATCTGGTATTCCCAAGCGGTCACCCATCTAGGTGCTGACCAGCCTCGAAGTTGCTTATCTTCGCTGATCGTACGAGAAACAGTGTTTCAACGTGATATGGCCGTAAGCCCTACTGACCTGTGATTTTATAACGTCCGTTATAATTTCGCTTTTCGCCCTTTATCTTAAAATCCCCGACCGACGACATTTGTAGAGTTTGTACTCATGTATTTCTTTTTTCTTTTAACAAAAAATTAGGTCAGAGAATTCTTATATATCTGAAATTTTAATTTATTTATTAGGTTGGAAATAAACTTGCCGCATTTTTTACATAAAAGAGTACCTTTTCAATACCCACTTTCAATTACCATTAATTCTTACGTTCTAATATTTCTTTCTGTCTTTCTTTGCGGATTATTTGAGACCAGATTTTGTAAATTTTGTATTAATTCTACCTTTTTAAAATGAGTTTAGATCAAACGCTTATCAGGCATTGTATGCTGTATAGATTCAAAAGAGAAGCCTCTAGCAACGGAACTGGCAAGAAACATTTGTTCTGTTCATAAAAATCAAGTTTTAGGTGTCTGGATAAACCAACAATGGTTGGTCAGTTTTGGTTGGGAAATCCTTCTCTCGAAGATTTCCATCAATCTGGACGACCAACTTCAGTCAATATTAAGCTTCTGGGAAAAGTCTGAAACAATTGCCTGAATATTAGTGAAAGATTTCAATACAAATCACACTTAGATTATAAAACTCATTCATGAAATCAGAAAAGTGTCTAAACTTAGCCAATGGAACCCTCATCATCTGGTCGCTTCTTAAATTAACCAAAGACTTACCCCAACCCTGCTTACTATCAGACATTTCCTGGAAAGAATCGTCACCAGTATGAAAAATGGATTCTTCATAATAACGAAAACGATAATGGCAAGCACAATGATAATCGATCCTCTATGCAGGACTCTACAGAAAATACTCTGTGTTTGAAAATGTTCTGTGTTTGGTGGCATATGGACGGTGTCGTCTACCATAAATGTTTTGCGGGGAGGCGTTGTCGTCAATTGGAAACATAACACAAACATTTCAAAAAAAGAACCCATCATCGGTAAATCGTAAACGATAATACAAGACCACAACTTACCCAAGTCACTCAGGAAAAGCTTATTTCATTAGATATGGAAGAAAGTATTTTTTGCTCATCCCCCTTACTCTCCCGACTTTGCTCCATATGACGATTATCCTTTCACGTCATTACATGTTTTAGAAAGTGTTGTGATAATTTACCCACGCACGCGTGGACTCTCCCAGCTATAAATAGGAGCAGGTACGGCCTTTTGGTGTGTGAAGTTTGAAGCAGTCAGCTCAGACAGTCGGACAGAACATTCTTGCTGTAACACTCTCGTTTGTATATGTTTGTATTACTGTTTTCTTTTAATATAGTTGTTCAACTCAATTCCTCTCTTGTGTTTTTAATTCTGGCCCTAACAAGGCTACAACAGAAAGAAAGCGTTTAACTGTGAAAAGGTTAACTGATACTGGGTGTTTCTTGGCATCAAAACCTAAAATACTTTATCTTCGAGGGATCAACAATTTTCCGAATAGATATGATTATGTTATCGGTTATGTGAGGAAATATTATCTTGATTAACTATATCAATTAAGCCTAAAGAAACATTAATGTCTTCTCAATCTTCAAATGCCACATAATATATTGTTTTATCATTATTGGTGATGGTTTGTAAAAGAACAGTTATGAGTTAATATAAAGAAGTATTATTGACGTGTTTAAGGAAACTATGAGTTCATATAAATGCGAACATATATGTAAAAAATGATAAGCCTTCATAGTAAAGGCACGTTTATCAGGTGACTTTCTTCTTTTTTTTTTTTTAATTACAAGATTAGGATAAATTGTCTGCTAATTTTGAAAACCCGCCTAAATCATGCTATAGCGATTTTCCAAGCGTAGCTTAGATGTGGCACAAGGCCGAAATTAGGGGCACCCAGTGAGGATCGAACTCACTACTCAGTTGTAATTGTTCTAGCGGGCACAAGCTTGCTAACCATTACACCGCCTCGAGGTGCCCCCCCCCCCCCAAATCATGTTATATAAGTGCTCAATTTCGCGTCCAATTACACTTATCTCTCATTGGCTCAAAAAGAGAGCACGTGACTTGCTGGAGGTCTCTCTGAAGCGAAAATAATCTCTATAGACGAGCAGAATACATGACATCATAAGTATACAGTTATAAGCACGCTTATCAAGTCTATATATAGTAAATACACGTTTCAATTATTCTATTGTCTTTTGATACCCGCGAGAGGTTTTTTTTTTTTTTTTTTTTTTTTTTGAACATTACTTGTTTTACTGTGTATTTTTTTTTTTTTTTTTGTCTTTTTAATAAAAAGTGGTTTCTTAGTTTTTGTTCACATGCGATAACAGAAGTGGGTCGTTGGTGATTCTTCCGGTGTGTGATTTTAAACATATGTTCGTCCGATTGCCACCCAACTTTTCTCTGAAAACTTTTGCTGTTCGTATTCATCAAGTCGTGTTTGATCTTTAACATTTCACGATGGAAACCGCATCTCCACAACGACTACCACAACCAATATCATCATCATCATTATAATTGTTTTACAATAGTTACTCTCTTGATTGTCATTGTGAACTGTGCAATTTTAAAATACCGCATAATGGTGGTTGTCTTCAATCTGCCCCTTAAATACTCCGTACAGTTTTCCATTACTATATTTCCCATTGTCCTACTCTTTTCACTGTACGGCGATTTTTGCTTTTCCCAGTGAATATTTTTCATATTTTCCTCGCCCTCTTGCACATATTTTTCAAGTTTTGAATTCCTTTCTTCATTCCTTTCTTCATTCTTTCCTTCCTCTCAATCCTACCTTCCTTTCCTTCTTTCCTTCCTTCCTTCCTTTCTTCCATTTTTCCTTCATCCTTTCCTTCCTTCCTTCCTTTTCTTCCTTCTTTCCGCTTTTTCGTTTCTTTCCTTCCTCTTCTTCCTTCTTTCCTTCCTCTTCTTCCTTCATTCTTTCTTTCCTATTGTTTTTTCATTCTTTCCTTCCTCTTCTTTCTTCTTTACTTCTCCTTTCCTTCCTTCCTTCTTTTCAATATGTAGCATTATAGCAAATATCTAGTTGGACCGAAAACATTATTACACCTATCCTTTATTGATAGTAAGCTAGGCTGCTGCTGCTGCTGCTTCTTCTTCTTCTTCTTCTTTGTACCGTAGCCCTTCAGGACTTGGAAATTACGGATGTTCACGATTTCCTGTCTTTTGTAGATCTTAGTAAATTTGATATTTTCATTATCTCTCCTAAACCCTTTTCTAGCATCCATTTACACAAGCTCTCTAAGTAGGTTATACGCTGTTTTTCTCTGTCTCTCTCGCAATTCATAGGTCCTGTGAGTGTCAAATTTTCCAAACTCTCTTTCTGATGTTAACTATAAGTGTTCTTTTTGTTTTCATTTTCTCCATATAAGAGGACTGGTATTACATAACAGTTCATTAATCTTTTCTTTGTTTCTATCGAAATTTTCCTGTTTCTTAATACTTTATTTAGCTTTTAGAAGACATCTTTCGCTATTACAATGCGCCTTGAAATTTCGGTGTAGCTCGCTCCGTTCTCTGTTAAAACACTTCACAGATATTTAAATTGTTGTACTTGTTCGATTTTGGTCCCTCCAATTAATAATTTGAACGCTGAGCTGTTCCTTTTGCTGACAACCATATATTCTGTCTTTTTGCAATTAACGTTTAGTCCTTTCTTCTCACTTTCCTTCATTTCATTCTCTAGGAGTTCTTGCAGTTTTCTTTTTGTATCAACATTACGACAAAAATGAGAATTTGAAGCGTCAAGTTATCTTTGTTCAGACCAACAAGAACACGAGCTTAAAGCACTCATACGTAACATTATTGTTTATTCAACGCTGGATTTCGTCACTCAATGTAGACGAATGTGTGTGTAGTTTTGAGGTTTCCGCCAAACGTGCATTTTGCATTCGTGTGAGGATGTAAGAGGCTCATGTCGGTGCTTATATATATATATATATATATATATATATATATATATATATATATATATATATATATATATATATATATATATATATGTGTGTGTGTGTGTGTGTACACATTTTTATTTTAGGATATTACATCGAAAACATGTCAAAATCGTTACACATTTGCAGTCGTGTTTCGATCCGCATACGACGCATCTCATCAGACGATTTTAAATTAATGGTGACTAAACGATTTAATCAGATTTAAAATATTGCTCTACTTCGTATTGAGTCCTCTTTTAAATTAAATGTTACGAATGTTGAAATTGTACTGTATTCGCTCTCATTTTACTTGGATATATACATATGTGTGTGTGTGTGCGCGCGCGCTCGTGCGTGCGTGCGTGCGTGTATGTCATCTAGTTTGACCAGCTAGTCGCAATTGGGCCAAGCTAGTGTTTCCATGTCGGGGTGGGGTGCAGTCGCAAATCTAACGACTAGGAGATAATTATTTTAGGTGAACCAGCTGATGTACCCGACTTCTCTGAGGGTCACAGTATACAAAGTTTATTTTGTCAGTAAGTTATATACTACAGAGAAAACCGGAGGATTATGTTACAGCTTTTTTTTAAAACGACATTGAAAATCAGAGTACGATTTTTTTAAATATTTGCTTAGTTTCGAACACTGATTCCTGGTGAATATATAAATAAGACTGTTACGAAGCATATCCAATTTTATCCTATTATTAGTAATATTAAGCAAGAGAGCAGCACGCTAAAATAGTAAGGCTGTAGTACAAATATACGATTGCTAATAAATACCCCATCATGGACGGCTTCAATTTTATGCAATATCGGCGCAGTAAATGATAAATGTAGCTTATAATGTTGCAAATTGGATGCAGTAACGAATATCTTCAGATCATGTAACCTAGTCCACTCAAACCGTTTCCGATGGAAGGTGTTCCAATGTATCTAGATGTGACTACCAAGTCACCGCAGCAGCCTCATCCTTTAAACTTAAAAAAAAAAACTCTCTCGACAGGTGGCTATAATGATCACACACTACTGCTACTCATGAACAGATATGCACAGGACATTTTTTTTTTACTAATTTTCACCCAATACAAGGCTCAAGAGCCTCCCAATGTAGAGTGTTACTCTATAGAGTTATATTAGCGTAGGAAAGGACGAGCATTAGGAGCATACAGCTAAAATAGACTTTAGAAGGAACCAGAAATCCAATCCTAAACAGGAAACAAGGCATAAACCTCTACTCCTGTTCAAAAGACCGGTGAGAATTGAAACTTGAACGATAGGCAAACCTATGGACTCTATGTACTCCTATATGCCCAACTGGCTATGGCCAGATAATTGACAAAGAAATTTGTGGTGTTGAACAGGAAAATTACTGCGCCCGTCTTAATTCATCAAAAGAGAAAACATGTAGGTGTTAACATCTCTAATCAGTTAAGATGAGAATTCATGAGATTCGTGCCTAGGAAAGCATCAGGCTATTTATTATTTTATTTTTATTTTTTTTTGTGAGATAGATCAGCGCGCCAACAAAGTGACAGTGGGGTACATTTGTAACAGACGAAGCCCAATATACCTACCATTATAGTCAGTCTGATAAGAATATCTTAGGCATCACACCCAAATATGCTCATATGGAGGAGGGGGTACTAATTGCTCATAAAATTAGTTCGCTCTTCACTGAAAGCAAATGATTCTCTTTTCTTAAAGCTATGACGGTATGTTAATCTCATAATGTTTTGAAAAAGTTTGATTTTCTTGTGTCGAGAGGGTTGATAAATTTAAATCTAAAGGATGAGGCAGGCACGGCATGCAGGGAGCCACAAGAGACTTTGGAACGTCTTCGGACTAGGTCAGCTAACCTGAAAGTATTTATAACTGGGCCTCAACTGGAAAAATTACGCATTCTAGCATATTACACTGTGTGTCTCCATTCATGAACAGGGCAGTAAAAACCCTAAAATCTCTTTGTAGTGCAATGAATTACTATAGCATATTTTATTACTTATTCATGTTTAGTTTAATTTCAAAATCTGAAGCCGAAAGACATATGTTCTTAATACAATGATGTGACAATTTCTGTATAGCTTAACGGTTATATAAAACCATGATAGATAGATAGATAGATAGATAGATAGATAGATAGATAGATAGATAGATCAGACTGAGATAGATAGATAGATAGATAGATAGATAGATAGATAGATAGATACGACCAGACTGAGATAGATAGATAGATAGATAGATAGATAGATAGATAGATATGAACACGCTCGCTGGCATGTATATAGATGGATAAACTGAGAGACAGCGATAGCTACAGCGAGAAAGAGATAGAGATATATATTTTGATATATATGAACAGTGAGATAGATAGATAGATAGATAGATAGATAGATAGATAGATAGATAGATAGATAGATATGAACACGCTCTCTGATATAATTATATAGATAGATGAACAAACTGAGAGACAGATATAGCTATATATATATATATATATATATATATATATATATATATATATATATACCCATACCTATTTCGATATATATGAAGAGACATAATGTTGTGGATTCCGCGTGAAAAATCGGTCTCCAATAAATGACAAATGTAAGTATTTAAGCTAAGAAATTAAATGTATTTACACAAAATACAAAAGGTAATGTTGTTAGTAAAATCCAGGAATGCCGGTTTGTATTAATCAAAGATCCCTATATACAGTCTCGAAGTAAACTTCCTTAGAGTCGGGCGTCCTTGTAACTGACTTCTAACGTCAACTCAATCACAGTGTCTATGTACTTTCCACTCTGTTCCTCTACCTGTTCCTCTACTCTCAGACCACATGACTGACTGACTGTAGCTATTTTATGGCAGCAGGGCGAGTCCATTTATATCAGAAAAGGGTGGATCCCATAACACATAGATAGATAGATAGATAGATAGATAGATAGATAGATAGATAGATAGATAGATATGAACTTGCTCTCTAACATTATTATATAGATAGGTCAACAAACTGAGAGACAGCTATAGCGAGCGAGAGAGAGAGAGAGATTTCGATATATCATATATATATATATGAACATAGATAGATAGATAGATAGATAGATAGATAGATAGATAGGTAGGTAGGTAGGTATTTGCCTCGAGTTGAATGTTTATAAGTGCAATATGAACATCAAAATACAGTTCCTTTGCATTTTAACAAAAACAAAACAAATATTTGTTGGCATCTATTCTCAGATAATGAAAGAATAAAATAAAAGAGAATTGGGTACAAATCACCAGGGAATGAAAGCGGTTAGTTCTTGGGTAGAATGCCAAACTCAAAAATTAACCGTCTCTTATTTATGATGATTATTTCTCAGCAATATGTCCACTTCTTCTAGTTCCGATCTTTTTATTGACTCAGTTTATATTATTTTGTGAGAATATAAAAAATACATCAAATATACGCCATTTTGCTTTTCTTTGTCATGTTTTATTTGAGTGGATTTTATTTATCCGTTAAAGGGAAACGATTTACTGCAACGTGTAAAATATTTCTTTTTTATTAACTCTTTAAATCTATCGTTCTTTCAAAAACGTCTGGCTTTAGAAACATAAAAGTATCGGGAGTGGCTCATGTGACATTAAGGGCGGAGAATGATATATTATAATTTGGATTAGGAGATATATTTATAAGCTTGCTCTACGCAATAAAAATATTCAGAATAGAGCGGGAAAATCCGTTATCAAAATATCAAGTTTGAGAGAAATAATGATTATATGTTTTTATTAGTTTTACAACTTAGTTCACAATGCGGACGCATACAAGGGCACACATTTCCTTAGCTATTATTAGGTGGGTGCAAAAATAATGTCGTTTTCTCACATATGTTACTATGTGAGAAAACGACATTATTTTTGCACCAACCTAATAATACACAAACATTCTTATATGCAGCAAATCCTTGGGTTACGACACTCCCGACTTACGACGATTCGTGGTTACGACGCAATCTCCATTAATGACGTTTCCTGTCTGTTCGCCATATTAGATTTTTTACGCAGGCGCTCTCTTCCATTTGGGTTGTGTTTGTGGAGACTTATTGCCCTTCATTATGGCGCCCAAGCGTAGTGCAACCTGTTCTGATGGGATGATTCGAAGAAAAGGAAAGTCATCATCAGAGAAGGGAATTACACGTACGTCCCGACTTACACGGAAAATAACGTTACGACGCATCGTAGAAATGGAACTCTGTCGTAAGCCGAGGATCACCTTGTATAGGTTTACAATTGTTTCTTTTCTTAGATTAGGTATCAAGATTCATAAGATAACAGCAGAATCGTGAAACACTAAAAGATTAAATTAATTTTAAAATCGAAGTTTTGAAAATTAATTTTTCGTTTAAAAATTAATTTGTGATAGTTTTAAAATAATAAGTGCTACTTTTAAAAATGTAATGATTTAAATAATGCATATTTCCTTCTAGACATTTCACCTGTAAAATGATGAACTCTTGCCGCGAATCTAGTATTGCGCTTAAATCCATAGAATCTAGGTGCCACAGAAGAAGGTTTATCGGAACAATTATGCTTTAACAGATAAAGTCTCTGTACAACAACAGTAAACGTGTTTACAGTATTTATCATCACTTGTTAAGTGATCTACTAGTGACAAGCGACAGTGATGAGCGCGTTATCACCGTTACCGTTTATTTTAAAAATCCATTTCTTTGTTATTTTAAACTTAAAGTAATTTTTTTTCAAGTCAGATTAATTATACTTTAAATCAGTTAATATTCCCCAAAAAGTTTCAGAAAAGTATGTTTTATTTTTGGAAAATTTTAAAACCGTGAATTAACTTTTATTTACAAATCTAACAATATGGCCGATATTTATCGATTTTTATCGATTTTTTGAAGGCGACCAAACAGTTGAGATTCCAGTCAATATAATTTTTACTTGAAATACACCAGGGTATTTTGCTGAATGGAAGTAGTAAATTTAATCATTTAGCTTTCAATTAAAGCTAAAATGAAAGCTTCAAGAAAACATTTTCATTTTTAAAAATTCATTTTAACCTTAGGCATCGAAACTGAATGGAAGTACTTACTTTTATTAAAACTTCGTCAGAGACAGAGAGAAAACCTACAAAAAGACAGAAACACTGCTACTTTCAATTATGTTTGTGTTAGTTCTCATTGGTCAGAGATATGTCTTAATAAGATAAATCTATATGTATGTTTGTGAAGATTCTTGTATGTCTAAGTGGGCATCGGATTGTAAAGATTATTTGTAGTTGTGAATGTGTGTCTGTCTAGTGGGAGTTTCATCTTCTCTTTTGTGCAGACAAACCCGCGCAGCTGGCTGTTACAAGATTCTAATTTATTGCTGACCTCTTTAAGAATGTATTCTTTGTATTCGATAGATATAAGTTAGATCCTTTAAGAATGGATTCAAAGAAAGATGGCGATGTAATATAATGTTTAGGCGTGTGATTATAACCAGTAATAATGTTATCATTAAGTTTTCAATGTATTTCTCCATAAAGAATCATGTTCTTTTTTAATTAGAGTGACATTAGTGAAATCAAAGTTATGTCCAGCAATGTTTCTATGCAAAACGAGAAAGTTAGATTGTTTGACCAAAAGCAAGTTTCTCTTGTGTTTGTAAATGCGGGCTTGTTAGTCACCAGACAGTGTTGGTCTCTCTATTCCCACTCTATATCTATAAACGACCTAATTCCGACAGATCCAACTTCCAACATAAATATAGTAGATTTCAAACAATATATATATATATATATATATGTATATATATATGTATATATTTATATATATATATATATATATATATATATATATATATATATATATATTGTAAAATATGAGATAAAGCTTAAAATATCAAATAAACTGAAGACTCAATTCAAAAAACGACAGAGCTTAAATATATTAATTAATATTATTAATACAGTAATATCACAATCCGCATCTGACTTCCATGCAGTAACACAATAATCAAGCAGATAACATATGAAGCTAAAGTGATTGGTTAAGGCAAAATAAAATACTACATAGTAGTCGCCAAAGGCGAATGGAAAAAAAACGCTTCTAAAATTACAAACTTAGTTTAAGCAAGAGAAAATGCAAAGGTAGCACCACTCTTTCTAAATACTATTGGTATTGGTATATTATTAGCACCAGAGAAATACTTTCCAACTATCACCTGGAAAATACTGGCTGAAACCCGACCGTATAACGGAGTTGGCAAAGACAGCAATTTTCGCCTAAGTGAAAATTTACTAATCCCAAGGCGAATGGGTTACCAGATGTGGAATAAGAGAAACAAGCTGATAGCCTTATGTAGACATAGATGTAAGTATTTAATTAAACACATCTGGGGTAGTAGATATCTGCCAATCATGGATTATATATCTCTATAGCTATTTATTTTATCCGCCTGATGATTGTGTTACCGCATGAAACACCGAGTAATGGATTTTGATATTATTGTATTAACAACAACAATAATAATAATAATAATAATAATAATAATTATATATATATATATATATATACCTTTGAAGTCCCGGTGTTTTTAGCATTACGCTCCTTTGCTGAGGCCCTTTTGTTTTTATGTTATCAAAGACGTTTTAAACAGACTTCTGATTTTGTCTAATGATTGAGTTTTTCTTTAAATTACTGATCATTCTTTAGCTTTTCCTTCTTGGCCCGTATGGGCATTTCTCCACTTGATGAGTTTAGTTAGTGTGTCCATACTAGGCACACATCAGCTAACCTCTTTGTAACATCTTGAGCTAACAAACGGGGCATAAAATGCCAATTCAGAAAAAAAAAAAATAGAACTTTCCAGATGCCAGATAACTCTTTGCAACTGCATGAAATAAATAGTAGTGATCGGTCAATGTACCCCGGAAAGTAATGAAGAAAATTATACTAATGCTGTTATTTTCCTGTCGAGCTCTTTTTCCCCAGTATATCTTTGTATCATAGTCCCTTAAGAGATGCTTATTTCGGCATTTACTAATTTATAGAACTTGCGGTTACATTTAGTACTTCGCTGAAATGCATTGTCTAAGTACCATAGAGGAAAGTTTATCTGAACAATTACCATGAATGTATTTAAAGTGACTGAAGCCGAGATGCCAGCTCAGGAACAATAACGATGGAATTTCTTTTTTGAATTTTATCAAGAATACCAGACCAGATGCTACAGAAATATTAAAATCATGAACGAATGGTAGACTTATAAATATGTAAGGTTAATTCCTGAAAGAAAAATTTTCTAGCATGACACAGTGAACCAATTTTCCTAAGTGCATACCTATTCAATGATTCAATATAATTCTTCCTCTTCACGTTAGCGGAAAAAACGTTTACCGGAGAAAGCACAATGAGTCAGTCGCTTGTAGATTAGCATCAGTCATGCTGATGGAAAGCAATACATACATATATATATATATATATATATATATATATATTTGTTTGAATAAAAAAAGATCACTTTAAGGTTATATATGGGGGTGCACATAAGTTCACAGCCTGTAATATTTGAAATTTAGCTGTTTGGTTACATTTTGTGAAGTGCCCCGTTCACATAACCTCTCATCAACTTATTCATATATATATATATATATATATATATATATATATATATATATATGGGGATGTTTTGTGTGTGTGTGATAATGACGAGAGATGTGTGAAGATGACGCGAGAAAGTGAAAAATTTTATTAAACACGCGTTTCGCCGGAAAAGCGTACGGTCTCATTGGCTTCTTCAGTTTAAATGTAAGAAAGACAAATCTGTACGTGATGAAAAGGTTTTGGGATCTCTGAAGATAAGTGGTTATCATAAATCAAACTAATTACGCTAGCTTCCCACCTCCTAATTTTCAGACTTGAACAATGTCTGTCCTTTTTATTTATGTATTTATGTTAGAGCCGGGTTGTTATTGCAGTATATATATATATATATATATATATATATATATATATATATATATATATATATATATATATATATATATGCACACACACACACACATATATATATCTATCTATCTATCTATATATATATATATATATATATATATATATATATATACATGAAGAAATATAGCCTTAAGGTGTGCTATATTTATGGGATAAAGGATAGAGCGTGTGTAAATATAAAAGTGAACATTGAAGCCAACACTTAGAGAAGATAGTCTGTTTCATTCTAGGCGCAATCGTCAGGCCACGAGTGCTGTTATTTTTCTCGCCTATTTATATATACGTGTCAGTGGTGCAATGTGGGTAATTTATTTTGGCGGTTGTTTTGCCGGAAGTCGTTTATTTGTTTATTTATTTATTTGGGTTAAATTATTTTGATTGTCATTATTTATTTTATTTTTTATTTTATTTTTCATTTTTATTTCTTATCTTATATATATTTTTTATTTTAATCGGTGTTTTTGCTAACGTAGTAAAAATTTGTTTATATCGCTTATTTAATAGTTTTGATTTGGTTTGGGAAGATAAAGCTATTTATTCAATTTTGGGGTTGATTGTTGTAGTTTATTCTAACTATTATTTTGGCGGCAGTAGTTTTTAATTTGTTAATTAATTTATGCAATTATTTGGATTAATTATCTTTATTTGTTTTTGTAACGGTTAATTTATCGGGATCGGTTTGTTAGTTTATTTATTTATTTATTTATTTGTATGAATCTAGATTAATTTATTTTACTTGTTTTTATTATTTATTTATTATACTGTTTATTTTTATTTACACTTTTCAGTTTTCGATTTTTGTGTAACGTAGTATTTTTTATCGTTATATAACAGTTATAGCTATGTTTTTCTTCCGATTTTTGGTTTGATTTTTTTATTCTAAATAATATCTTGGTTATAATGGTTTGTTAATTTGTTTATTATTTAATTTATTTGCTTGGGTTCATTGATTTTATTTTTTATTTACTTATTCTATTTCGTCTATTCTATCAGGTGTCATTTGGTAATTTGTTTGGGTTAATTTATTTTATTTATTTTATTGTCATTTTGTTTATTTTTATTTTATTTTATATTTTCAGTTTTTCAGCTATTTTTTCCTCCAAGTTTTCAAGTTTTTGATTGGTTGTTGTAGGCCGATGATCTTTTCCTTATTTACCAAGATATTTTTGGTGTGATGTGCGTTTTGTTTTTAATTTTCCAGATATAATTAGAAAGCATTGTGCTGTTCTCATACTTAATATTTGAGAAAGATGTGCATAATTTCTTTGTTTCCAGGGTCCTTCAGTTACTCCTATGTATACTTTTTCTTCATTATCTAGTGATTTTATCGTGGCTTGGTATATTACGTTGTTTTGCAAGCAATTACCTTTTAAGGGACATTCGTTCTTTATTCTGAAGTTACACGTGAGTTTAATTTCTTCGTGTGGTTTGTTGATAATTTTCCTGTTGTGCTTTTTTATTATTTGTGCCATGCAACTGTAGCTGATTTTTACTGTGTTTATTTTTCAAAAATACGGCTTCAAAACCAAAAAAAATGCCCCCCGCAACAAAACAATTAGACGACTTCGAGAAATACTTAACTGGCCTAGTTGAGAATTGTATTCCATAAAAAGAAGATGCATTTAAAAAAAATAAATAAAATATATAACTAAAATAAACAATTCAGCAAATGTATTTATCGCAGCTGACAAAACAACAAATTTATACAAACCAAGCCATCCTACGCACAATAAATTACTTAAGAACAACATAAGCAAAACATACAAAAACGCACCAAAAACAATAGAACACGATATCAATAAGGAAGCTAAAGCAATCGCCCAAAAATTAGACCTAGATGACCGAATAAGTTGCATCAGCAAGGCGCAAATATTTATCACACTAAAAGACCACAAAAAATGTCAAAACCAACCCTGCATGCAGACTCATAAACGCAGCCGAAAGCGAACTAGGTAAAATAAGTAAAATGATACTAGAAAGAATTAATTCTGAACTAAGAAGAAGTTAGGAGTAAACCAGTGGTAAAACACAAAAGCAACTATTGACTGGTTCCACAGCATAAGCAAAAAACAAAATTACCAATTCCTACAATTAGGCATAAAAGAATTTTACCCATACATAACAGAACCCATGCTAGATAAGGCAATCAACTTAGCTCAGGAACAAATAATAATAAAACCAAACGTAATCGACATCATTAAGCACTCCCGTAAATCATTACTATTTCACAATGAAGAAGCATGTATAAAGAAAGATGGCGTATTTGACACTACAATGGGAAGCTTTGACGGTGAAATTTTTTGTAAAATTATAGGTGTATACTTACTACACGAACTAAGCAAAATAATAGATAAAAATGGCACAGAACTCTACAGGCGCAACAGTCTCATAATCATAAGAAACTGTAACAAACAAAACACAGACAAAGGTAGAAAAGCAATAATAAAGATTTTCAAAAATAACGGATTCGACATAGATATAAAAACTAACCTAAACGAAGTAGATTTTCAAAATGTTACCTTCAACCTAAGAAAAGTCACATATAAACCATACAGAAAACCCAATGATAAACCACTCTCTATACACACATCTTCCAACCACCCGCCTTCTATAATCAAACAGATACCAAAATCGATTAACCGCAGGCTTTCCGACTACTTCTCTAATAAATCCATATTTAACAAAGCTAAGAATGACTACGAAACAGCCCTAAAAGATAGTGGATTCCCAGCAACACTCATATACTTACCACAGAACACAAAAATGCCAACAGGAAAAGAAATATGAAATGATTGAATCCACCATACAGCAAAAACGTAAAAACAACCGCAGGAAAAAATATTTATCAATCTATTACATAAACACTTCCCGAAATCAAGCACCCTACACAAAATATTCAACAAAAACACATTAAAAATCAGCTGCACTGAGGACATGCCACAAAGTAAAAAAAAAGCACAACAGGAAAATTATCAACAAATCACACGAACAAATTAAACCCACGTATAACTGCAGAATAAAGAACGAATGTCCCTTAAAGTGTAATTGCTTACAAAACAACGTAATATACCAAGCCACGATAAAATCACCAGATATTGAAGAAAAAGTATACATAGGAGTAACTGAAAGACCCTGGAAACAAAGAAATCATGCACACAAAACATCTTTCACAAATAGTAAATATGCGAACAGCACAATGCTTTCTAAGTATATCTGGGAAATTAAAAACAAAACGCACATCACACCAAAAATGTCTTGGAAAATAAAGAAAATATCATCAGCCTACAACAACCAATCAAAAACTTAAAATCTTTGCTTGGAGGAAAAATATCATTATCTTCCAGACCAAAATAAATTATTAAATAAAAGATCCGAACTCATCTCAAAATGCAGACTTGAAAACAATTTTTTACTACGTTACTTAAAAATCGAAAACTGAAAAAATTAAATTAAATTAATAAATAAATAAATAAATAAATAAACAAAATGACAATAAAATAAGTAAAATAAATTAACCCAAACAAATTACCAAGTCACACCCGTAAGAATAGACGAAATAGAATAAATGAATAAAAAAGAAAATCAATGGGCCCAAACAAATAAATTAAATAATAAACAAATTAACAAACCATTATGACCAAATTATTAGTTAGACTAAAAAAATCAAACCAAAAAATCATTCGAAAAACATAGCTATAACTGTTATATAACGATAAAAAATACTATGTTACTTAAAAATCGAAGACTAAAAAGTGTAAATAAAAATATACAGTATAATAAATAAATAATAAAAAACAAGTAAAATAAATTAATCTAAATTCATCCAAATAAATAAACAAACTAACAAACCGATCCCGATAAATTAATCGTTACAAAAACAAATAAAGATAATCAATGCAAATAATTACAAAAATTAATTAACAAATTAAAAACTGCTCCCGCCAAAATTATAGTTAGAATAAACTATAACAATCAACCCCAAAATTGAAAAAATAGCCTTAATTATCTTCCCAAACTAAATCAAAACTATTAAATAAGCAATATAAACAAATTTTACTACGTTAACAAAAACACAGATTAAAATAAAAAAAAATATATAGAATAAGAAATAAAAATAAAAAATAAAATAAATAATGACAATCAAAATAATTTAACCCAAATAAATAAATAAACAAATAAACGTCTTCCGGCAAAATGCCCACCAAAATAGACTCCCCAGAATACACAACTGGCCGGTATATATAAATAGGCGAGAAAAATAACAGCACTCGTGGCCTGACGATTACGTCTAGCATGAAACAGACTGTCTCCTCTAAGTGTTGACTTCAATGTTCATTTATATATATATATATATATATATATATATATATATATATATATATATATATATACGCTTTTACATATTTGTACATACATACAGATTCTGCTAAGAGATATAGATATATTAGTTCCATATTTTTGCATACTTCTTCATACACGTGCACATATAGATACCCATCGAGATATACCTGTGCATTCATACATACATACATGCATACACACACACGTATTATACAGGATTATCTTTATATGACACCTGTACACACAGATCCATACATACAACTAATTACATACGCCTGTGCACACTTATATATATATATGTGCCCCTTCATATAAACCTGTGCACACATACGCGCACACTCACATATATGCAGGCGTGGCCAAAAGCATCACCTTATTTCACTTTTTTTCAGATATTATTTTACATGGTACAAACACACACACACACACACACACATATATATATATATATATATATATATATATATATATATATATATATATATATATATATATATATATATTGGAAGAGAGCAAGAGAAATATATCGGATGGTATAATAAAATTTTATGTAGGTATCTCTACTTTTTCGCTGAAAAAGAGCATAGCCTGATGAAAAAGGACCTAAATTTAATAAAAACAAAGATTTATCGTTAAAATATTTATGTCATTATTAAGAGGAATGACGAAATATTTCTTGATTATTTTATTAATTTTTTTAATCTTCTCTAGCACATTCGAAATTTTGATTAAACATTTTTTCTTTTCTTTTTTTCGTTAGCGGTTGACGTAATATTTACGATTTGTGTATTGCCCTTTTTTCCAGAGAAAATAATCACTGATTTTGATATTCTTGCAAAAATCAAATAATTGTTGGATTTTAATTAAACTTTCAGGATTTATTCACAAATTAATGAAATTATTTTTGATTTTTTTCTCGAAAATCTTGATAATTTTTTTTTTACATATGTTTCCACTCTCTATTTAATTTCATGAAATTTTTAGAGAAATTAAATTTTCTTCCCAAATTATTTTTATTAGTTAAAAGTAGGACTCCTTGGAGAATGTAAATCATCCATTTTTATTCAAAATACTCCACATTTCCTGAAAATGTGCTCCGAATCGTAAACTAAAAAATGGAATAAAACTTTGACATTATCTAATTAGAAAACTTTTAATTGCTTTTATAAATTAGATATATTAAGGTCACTATTGTCTTAAAAAATTTTCGATGAATAATGAATTTTTATAAGAATTATTTTCATTTTTTTTTATTTTAAATATAATAATTTGTAATAGTTTAAAAATCGTTTAAAATTCAGCATGACTTTCTTTCCTTTAAGTTATATTGTAATAAAGTGGAAACTATATTTTCAAAAATTGAAAAACTTAAAAAAGTCGTTTATTTTTTAAATAATTTTAAATATTTCTTTTAGTTTAAACATTTCCATTTTTTCATGTATGGTATTCTATACATAACATTATTATTAAAAGGTCACGTGTCATAAGAGCGCTATTCTCCTCCTTTTTACTGAGAAATTCGCTGCAGTTCTTTATTTATTTTGTTTTTACGTCACAACAGTCTATGTAGATCATCCCCCTTCCAAGTTAAAACTTTAAAAATTTACTTTTTTATCAGCTCATCCCATAAGTTCTGTCCGAATTTTGAATAAAGAAAACAAATGACCAAATGTTACATTTAATTACAGATTCAATCAACAATGTATTTTCCCTGATTATCTATGACTTCCTTCCATCTATTAACAAGCTTACTAATTCCATTACTGTGAAATTCTTTTGGCTTTGATTCGAAGAACTCACAAATGTCAGTTTTAACCTCTTCCTGTGTTACAAAAGCTGTTTCTTCCAAATTATTATGTAAGCTACGAAACAAATGGTAGTCTGAAGGAGCAAGATCGGGAAAATAAGGTGGGTGAGGAATTTTCTCCCAACCAAGTTCTTCCATCTTTTTTGACGTGATTCTTGCTGTGTGGGGTCGCGCATTGTCCTGATGAAACATCACCCGTTTTCGATTCACTAGAGTAGGTCTTTTTTTCCTCAAAGCTTGGTTCAAATGCTCTAATTGCTGACAGTATATTTGAGCATTAATTGTTGCATTAGGTGGTAGGAATTCAAAGTGGATTATTCCTTGGCGATCCCACCAGATTGAAAGAAGAACCATGAAGTTCCCTTTTCGGCTGTGGCTGGGGTCCTTCCCCTTTACCAAGCCACTGTCTATGATGCTTAACATTTCGATAAAAGATCCATTTTTCGTCTCCAGTCACAAGTCTATCCAAAAATGGTGAAACAAGTTGGCGAGAATGGAGAGAAGAGCAGATGTCAACTCGAGATTTGAGGTTGTTTTCAGACAATTCATGAGGCACCTATTTTCCAAGTTTAGGATCTTTTCCAAGTTGTTGAAGATGACGATGAACAGTTGTATGGTTTGAACAGAGAACTACTGCCAATTCCTGAACTGATAAAGCAGGATTTTCTTCAAGGGCTGCTTCAAGAAACTTTTCATCAAACTCAACTGGACGTCCAGTCTTCATCTTCAAGAGAGAAATCTCCACCTCTGAATTTTGCAAACCATCTTCTGCAAGTTCTTTCATTCACATATTCCTCTCCATAAACCGAGTGAATGTTTCTAGCCGCTTCGGCTGCTGAGTTTCCTTTCTTAAACTCATAAAGCATTATGTGCCTCAAATGATTCTTGGCTACTTCCATGTTAACAGGGTTTTAATCAAACAAAATTTAATTTTATTGTTCTCTGAAATAAAATTTGATCACTTTAAATGCATCTAAACATAAAAATAATGTTCAGCTCCATTAGACATTATAAAATACTCTTTAAATTTCGTTCATTTTTTTAAAATAAAGTTAAAATTCGTTCAGTACTTATGGGATGACCTGATAATTTCTATTTCACTAAATATTTTTTTATTTTATGTATTTCAGTACGGGTCATACTTCAGTTGAGTATTTTTTTAAGAAGAAACAACTTAGAAGAAACCTGATTTTTATTTTGTTAGTAGTTTTTTTTTACTTTTTATCAGTTTATACTTTTTATAGTACTTTAAATTTTATTATTTTTCAGAAAGCATCTTCAAACGTAAGGCTATAATACTATAGTAACTAAAACTCAATAAAATATTAGATAATTGCTGAAAATATCATGTTAATTTATAAAAATTAGTTAAAAACAAAAAAATGGTTTCACTTAGATTTCGTAAATTTATGTCAATTCTGGTCAACCATACTTAGCTATCAACACCTTAGCCCGCCAAGTACATCAATAGGCACGTCAGAAAAACAAGGCATGTGGTTAAGAAATGCTTGTATACCTATTAATTAATTTTATGCTATAAGTAATAATTGTTTCAGATCAGATTAATTTAACTTTTAATTAGCTAATTTTCCTCAAATAACGTGTCGCAAATATATATTTTATTTTGAGGACAAGTAAATTTTGTTTACAAATGTGTTAAAATGTGAGAAAATGGCCGCTTGTAATGGGTTTTGTGAAAGCGAGCAAAGAGTTGACATTCAAATCTATATAATTTCTTTTTGAAATATACCAGAGTATTTTGCTTTCTGGAAATAGTAAAATTAATCATTTAGCTTTCAATTAAAATTAAAATTAAATCTTCCAGGATGCTTTTTCATTTTTAAACATTCATTTTAATCCTTAGGTATCGAAAATTCATTGGAGGTGCCTAATTTTATTGTATGGTACATTTATGGGGGAAAGTGCTCAATATCAAGGATAGGCCGTGCATAAATATAAACAACACACACACACACACACACACACATATATATATATATATATATATATATATATATATATATATATATATATATATATATATATATATATATATATATATATATATATATATATATATATATCTTGTTCTTGTAACGGCATTCACCCGAGGTGGGTTGAACCGGCTCCAATATTAGAGGTTCATGGGAATTTGGAATTCACAAGCGGTCCCCAACCCGCATGTATAGCACATGAGATTTGATTATAGTGGTGAAGGTTTTGTTCAGGACCATACACACTTTTTGAAGGACCTATTACAGAGACCTGGGTCACTACATGCCACAAGGTCCCCAAACGACCCTCAGCAGGTTTTGAATTCAGAGTTTTCCTTCTCCTAGACCAGTTGCCATCCAAGGCTATGGAACCCAGTCTGTCCTGCTATTTAGCCATAGCTGGAGGGAGAAGAAGAGGATTCACACCTTCCCCAAGGGTATTAGCACGTAAGTGAATGTAATGGATTCGACTGGAATTCGAACTCGGCTCTCCGATTCCTCAATTCAAGCCGATATATATATATATATATATATATATATATATATATATATATATATATATATATATATATATATATATATATATATATTAGCTCAAAAGCCGCCCTATCAGGCGACATTTAAGCTGCCTCCTGCGGAGATCTCTTGCTTGAGCCTTCGTTACAATAGGTATGGGGGAGTTGATGCGATAGGCAACAATAAACATAAACTACAGAACTCAACACTGATCGCTGCATTTAAGTATTGAATTAATGTTTAAGCTTACGTTTTAAAAGTTCAACGATATTTCTTCTGCTGCCACTTATTTTAAATACAATTTGATAGGTTCTTACTTTCAGTACAAACAATTATTTTTATTTCATGGGCGACTTTCACTAGATTTCGTAAATTAATTACGATTATCCCAGAATTTATTTTCAAGTTATAAAAATTTTTATCGTACAAAAAATCGCAAAAAATCACTTGGAAATGTCGCCGAAAACGCAGTAATGAAAATTTGTGAATCCCAAATTTCTGCATTACCTGAACGTTTTTAATTTGCTCATAAAGTGGGCCCGCATTTAATATACATATATATATATATATATATATATATATATATATATATATATGTGTGTGTGTGTGTGTGTGTGTGTGTGTGTGTGTGTGTGTGTGTGTGTGTGCTTGTGTGTGCTTGTAATCATTTCAGCAAGCAAGGCGATAAAGTCACTAAGACGCAAGGGATTAATGAGAGTGAAGGAAACTGAGAAACGATGCTGAAAAGAAAGAACAATAAAAGAAATGTGTACGTGTGCCTGTGTATGTTCGTGTGTGTGTGCGTCTGTGAATGTGTGTGTGTATGTGTTCGCACTCATATTTTCGAAAGGAGATTCTTTGTTTTCGTATGTCTGAGATTCATGCCTCTTTCAAGATCCACCAAGAATAATACGTTTTATATCTTGCCATTTTGCGCCTTTCTCAAGTTTCCACCTTTTTCACTCTCCCCAAACTTACCAAACTAGTGCCATTCATTGCTGACTTTATGCGTTGGCAAAAACAATTTTTTTCCCCACCATACTTACTGACGTGACGAAGACCATCAACTGCGCATTATTGCGTGTTCATCATGTCCCATTACTTTTAAATACTTTCACTAAGTGTCCCCGGGGGTGCCGACAACCCTGCACAACATTTATTCCCATATTCATACACATAAATTAATTTCTGAACGGCTCTAGGTTATTTTATAAACTACAGTAAGTTTGTTTTTTTCTTTTTTGTTTTTAGATGCAATGGGTTGTTGTTAATGTGAAGGTGACAAAATATGTGAAAAATATATTAATCTCAAAAGCAAGCAAATATTTTTTTTTTCTTTTTTTTTGAAAAGATGACCGATATAAGCAAATAATTTCTGTTGGAGACTGAGATATTTTATGGATAACTATTTAAAACCTTGACTAAGTTTCAAGGCGAAAGAGAAGGTTTTTATATTTTGATTGCAAATCTTTCATCTAGTTTGGTTTGGTTTGTATTGTTTTACGATATAACAACCTCAATTGGTTAATTAATGCCGACAAAATTTTCATTTTTGGTAATATTTTTTTCCAAATATCTATTTCTGGTAATATTTTTTCTTTCAAAAATCTGTTTCTAGTAATAATTTCCCTTCGTTTGTAATATGTTTTTCAAAAATGTATAGCTGGTAATATTTTTTTAATGTATTGCTGGCAATATTTTTTTATTGTACTGCTGGTAATATTTTTTTATTGTATTGCTGGTAATATTTTTTTAATCTATTGCTGGTAATATTTTTTTAATCTATTGCTGGTAATATTTTTTTATTGTATTGCTGGTAATATTTTTTTAATCTATTGCTGGTAATATTTTTTTATTGTACTGCTGGTAATATTTTTTTATTGTATTGCTGGTAATATTTTTTTAATCTATTGCTGGTAATATTTTTTTATTGTACTGCTGGTAATATTTTTTATTGTATTGCTGGTAATATTTTTCTATTGTATTGCTGGTAATATTTTTTTATTGTATTGCTGGTAATATTTTTTTAATCTATTGCTGGTAATATTTTTTTATTGTATTGCTGGTAATATTTTTTAATGTACTGCTGGTAATATTTTTTATTGTACTGCTGGTAATATTTTTTTATTGTATTGCTGGTAATATTTTTTTAATGTATTGCTGGTAATATTTTTTATTGTACTGCTGGTAATATTTTTTTATTGTATTGCTGGTAATATTTTTTTAATGTACTGCTGGTAATATTTTTTATTGTACTGCTGGTAATATTTTTTTATTGTATTGCTGGTAATATTTTTTTAATGTATTGCTGGTAATATTTTTTTTCAAAAATGTATTGTTGGTAATAATTTTTTTATAAAGTATTTCTGGTATTAAAACCTATTTTTACACATTCATAGTGTTTTGACCCCAGTTTAGGGGTTAACATTTTGCCAATCGCTGGGACCCTAACAGGTGCTACCACTCCATGTCATGGTGGACCTGGAAACACCAGCAATGAAGAGGTGGTTCCACACTCCTCAAAACCTCCTGATCCGAGGCCTTGCTGTCGGACGTAGTTTATCGTCTTACCCAGGACGGGTCTTCCATCTGGAAACTTATCTGTAGATTTAGTAAATAAAGAAGGGGACAGTTCGACTATTTTCATTCTGTCTCTACGCGCAAGATTTCACCAAAAGATAAACTAGAAACGAATGCTGACGGCAGAGAAGATGAGGATATTTTATATTGTGCTGATTTTTGTGGGCCTGGAGATGGGAGAAAGGAAACGTCCGCCACGGACTGCATGTTGTTTTATCATGGCATGGAATGCACACAAACACATATACACACACACAGATATATATTATTATTATTATTATTATTATTATTATTATTATTATTATTATTATTATTATTTATTAAATAATATCAAACACTTAAAATCCCACAGGTAATAATTCTTATTTCATGAGAGCTCTAAAAACAACAGCTCTCAATCTACAAGACCAACAAACAAATCAGTGATTTATTTGTAGGTCTTGAAGATTTTTTCTCTGTCCTTTGTCATAGAGTTCTCCTTGGATCTATATCCTCCTAGAAATTCCATACCGATTACCATATTGTATCATTACTATATATATATATATATATATGTGTGTGTGTGTGTGTGTGTGTGTGTGTGTGTTTAGGAAAAATTTATTTTGGCAGGAAATGACGTAAATTTGGACTGATTCAAAACTTTGAGCTATCTATAAAATAGCAAGATATAGAAAATGGAATCTTGCCTGTCAAACTTACATTCCACGGTTTTTCATAATAACTCAAACAGTTTATCCCTGTTTTTGAACACGATATGAAAAATTTGAAAATTGAAATTTGTATTTACACAGACGTTGTCGGTTGAATAAAATTGATGTGGATGATTATTGATAAAATCCCCCCTTATGTTATCCGCTTTTCACACTAAAGTCTTCGCATTCTCTTTCACTCACAGTAACACATTGCTTCTTAGTGGTATCGCTTTGTTTGGTGTCGAAGTGATTAATATATATATATATATATATATATATATATATATATATATATATATATATAAACTCTTCTCTTTATATATATATATATATATATATATATATATATATATATATATATAAAGAGAAAAGTTTATATTAGTTCCAACGAAGAGTTTATAGTAGTTCCAACGAGAGAAAAGTGTCTATATTAAAAAGATCAGAGAAACCACAAACGTTTTGGTTTATTTTCCATAATTTTGCTACATGTGTTTCTGGTCTCGCGACCTTCATCAGGCAAAGCGTTGAGATTTCCACATATTATTAAAAATAATTAATTTTTTTCTTATGATTTTCGATGTTAAATATTTTCGATATGAGACATTCTCTTTTTAGTGTGTTAGTGACCCAATTGTCTTTCTTTTTTAATACATATATATATATTGTTAAAAGTTGATAAATTCATAGAAGAAAAACGATCAATATCGGAGACAGAGGGTATATAGACATAGAGAGTGTAGAGATTGCATGCATATGAACATCAATCAAGAATCAACTGTCAGTTGGACGCATCAATGGCGTTTTCATCTGAAGATGGCATTGAATCGTGAAGTTTACAATCATCATACTTTCACACACATGTACACACACACAAACACGCACACATAATATATATATATATATATATATATATATATATATAAACTCAATAAAATAGATAAAGTAATCGTATTCCGATCCATAATTATTCCTACTCAATAACCTATAGAACAATTTGAAACATAAACGTTACCGCCTTTAAAATTATATAACATAATATAATGCTACCAATAATGCTACCAATAATGCACCACTGACCGGAACATATGGTTAGCTGAATCAAAACACAACACACTTGGCCTGAAGATTGCATTTAAACATGATATAAACTGTCAACGCCGAGTTGTGACTCCAGTGTCCACTTTTATATTTGCATGCGCTATATATATATATACCTAGTGTTTCTTTTGCAAAACCAATTGTATTTAGTTGTATCTGAATTTATTTCCAGTATATCATTGAAAGCAAATTCCATTTTCAGTCCGTTTTTCACCCGATATAAACACTGTAGATCATATTTAATAGCAACAAACCTTTACGAACAATTTTATATATTATATATTCTCGCCTACGTTAAACTCACTCTCGTGTGACTATCCAGTTTCAGAACTAATTATTTGCAAAGGAATAAAAAGGGGATCTCCATAATTAGCTAAACTTTAACTGCATTTGAAACTGATGTTAGTTTTACGTGTACTCTTACTAATCCCTCATCAACAGGAGTTGAATATCAAATGATTTTCCAACATACATTTTTTTTCAACTTTTTGTCTTGCAATAAAACTTCATGAAAATAATCCCCCTCCCATTTGAATACTAGAAAGAGCGATAACAGTGAACTGGAGAATGTGTCAATTTCCTGAAAATATATTTTCCGGAAAAGATTTTATAAATTTCAACCAAAATCAACGCTAATTGTTCGGTCAACGAATGCCTGCTCGGAAATGCTTAATTTCATCGTTACCATAAAATCTGGAAAGTTATATGGGAGAGAAAAAGAAAAAAGGAAAAAAAAATCTCACATAAAATAACCAAGAATGGTTTCAACCCATAAAATAAGGATTATTTTTGCAAATTAAACTTATTCCCATAAAAACACTTTTAATAATGTATTTATAAAGTATCTGCATAATTATTTCAAGGGCGACATAATTTTAAACACCATTTTTCAATTTTTTTTCAATGCTGATAAGATTTTCTTTTCAGTTTTTGTAACAAATATAAAAACAACATAGCGAATGTAAACTTCACACACTTATTATTAAGTTATCAGTCAGGCTGGTAACTGCGCCATTTTTTTAAGTTAGAGCATTTGTAATAGTATTGCTCTATCAAAAATCGCGCTACAATGTTCTGATTTTGTCTTCTTTACCTAATAAACCCTTCAATGTGGAGAACTAGTTTGTGGACGACGGTAAAGTATGATCCCATTGAAGAGACAAAAACTCATTGAAATGGGTACTCACGACTCATGGACTTGACCACCGTCAATGGAAAACAGAAGCACGCGTCAAGAAGACTTGGCAGCACAGGATCTATCAGGCAACATCCCTGGCCGATATAAACTGCAAAAAAAAAGTGCATAAGAGGCAACTCCGCGAGGTTAGTCTTCGCCAGCTGCCAAATTGTTTGCTGCAGTCGTTGTAGAAAAACATGCTTCTCCCGTGTGGGTATAAAAAAAAAACACCTGAGATCTTGTAACAGATGTGGAGGAAACTCACAAAGATCTTCATTCATTTATCCAAGCCATGATAACAAACCGTAGAGAAACAGAAATCGGATCTTCATAACATAGTTTATTCATGAAAATGTTGAAAAGAAAAA
Organism: Acanthosepion lycidas; assembly: GCA_963932145.1. Lineage (NCBI taxonomy): Eukaryota > Metazoa > Mollusca > Cephalopoda > Sepiida > Sepiidae > Acanthosepion > Acanthosepion lycidas. The sequence continues at coordinate 109,204,800 of OZ010576.1, read as the reverse complement.
TATATGAGTTTTAAACCTTCCAAAATAAACATGATTATCTCCCTTGTATGACTAACAGCTGTTCTTGACTAACGATCAAATTAGTTTAGTTATTTTGGTTAGTTTGTTTTCCAGGTACATTAATTTAACTACAAAAGTCATTTTAAAGAAAGAAAAAACAATTAGATTAACGAAGCATTTAATGAAACGTCATTGTATAATCTGATTCATTTTTTTTTTTTTCTTTTTTTTTTTTTTTACTTTTTATCGTATTTATGTTGTACAATGTCGATATAACTCGTAATGATTTCTCTGGATACAAGAGAAAATAATTTTGCGCTGGAGCCCACATACAAATGTACCGCCGACTAACGTATTTTTACATCTTCTATTGTTCAGCAACAACCTTCCTTGTCTTTTTTGTCATATAAATCAATTGTGATTTTGTATTTTTATGGCTGTTGGCACGATTAAAGAATTCCATTCCATTTTATACAACCAAATTTTAATTATTGGCTTGGTGCCTAATTGCCATGCGTTTTTTGTAGGCGAGCTATTTGTTAATAAATTTTGTTGTTTTGCTTACTTTTTTTTATTTTCAGGTTATAAAAATACGTATCGATAACCATACGATCCGGAATAATCATTTAAAAATGTTATTGTTATTTTTCTTTTTCATAATAAACAATGTTGTAAAACGCCTGATAATTATGCACCAACCCAATATCACATCCTATACTAGGTAAAATATTTTGATGATCTGACTAGCAATTGTAGAATTATAATACTTTCATAATATTTATATAAACCAATAAAAAAAAAACAGTAAAATAATATCCGTAGTAATATTCTGTTTTAAATCATAAATTTAAACCAAAGGATGTTGATGTAACAGCAATATAAATACACTACTTTATTTACATTATTCGGACTATTGTCCTCATCTTTGTCACCATATTTATTACAAAACTTCGGCCGTTGTGCGCTCCGACCTTCTTCAGGTGGCTGGAATGTCGAACTTAACCCTTTATTTCGCTCACTATGTTAGACTGTTCTAGTTCCACGTGCCATGTTTAATGGATGTCAGTTATAAGTTATCTCCTGTAAATTTCCCTCTGAAGAAGGCCGGGGCGTACAACGGCCGAAACGTTTTATTAAATATGGCGAAAAAGATGAGGACAATAGTCCGAATAATGTAAATAATGTACATAACACCTCATCTCAGAAATATAGACAGATAATGAAATGCACTACTATATTTCTATTTTGTAAATTTTAGATAATTGTTCTGTTGTCAGGGTGTTAGGTACGTATTTAAGACGTCGAAAATTGAACAGGTGAAGAAATTACCTATTGAAAGTGCTCGGATTAACTGGATCTCCTCGTTCCACCAGGTCTGACCTTCATGGCTAGGACCCGCCATGCCACTTATAGTGTAGCAAACAACCCACATTCCCCTCAAAGTCAGTCCCACTCGAACAGCTACTTCCCGCGAACCACTGCTCTGTGGAACCGACTTCTAAGATGTGCTACAATCTTAACCTTTTCAAGTCTGGGGCTAACCGGTATTTCCCCGCCTCCTCTTTAAAGGTAGGAACTGCCTCCTAACGTAACCCTTTACCGCGAGTGCCCCCCCGAGCCTTGTACATTACTGTAAAAAAATAGGAAAATTATCCTTAGAAACAAAGTGTGCTGAACGACAACGTTATATCTAACCTCCTACATGGCAGTGAATGCTGTACATTCAGTTCCACATATGAACAGAACTAAAAGAGACAACAACAGAGATGTGGTTTTGCCGACAACTACTAAGAATAACATTGACGGAATCTGTGAGCAATGTGAAATATAATAATTAAAAGGAAATGGATACTTACAATAAGAAGTAGATGAAAATGATTGGTACATATAATGAGGTAAGTTAGGCTCTAGAGAATTTAAAATTTAAGGAATATCCTGAAGGCATGAAAAGTAGGTGAAAAGATCAAACCCCATGCCTTATCTCCCAAGACACCCGCTAGGCGACGCTGTTCATGACTATAAAAGGACGAGACGATAAATCTTCTTCCTCAGTTGCCCCGAATGTAGTAGCAAAAACAACGGGACTTCTCTCGGTAGGCCGTCTTCTTAATTTCAGCCAACCACGTAGCCCATCGCGCGCGCATTTTCTAATAGAAAAGAAGAAGAAATAAAAGTAGGTAAAATTTAATTTCTAAAACGATAGACTTAAAATAAGAATCTAGCCTTCATATGCTCAACATGAATAGCGTTTTGTCTCGCTAATTTGAATTTTGTTGAAATGAAATCCATTTGTCAGATGACGCCGATCCATCGACTAAGCATTTCAAAAGAGAAGTTTTCCGAATTGTCTTGTATATTTACCACATGGTAAATAAATGTTTCGAATGAGTTGTTTTTATCACCATATCCAAGTGACATTTAAGCAAATTAAAACACCATTATTCTCTTTGAGGTTGCCTCTTTGTCTAGCTAGCTCATCTCTCTCTTTCCCTCTGTCTTTCTCTCTCCTGTTCTATCTCCGCCCCATTCTTTCCCACTCGCTTATCTTTCCCCCTCTCTCTCTCTCTCTCTCTCTCTCTCTCTCTCTCTTCCCACTCGGTCGTCTCTTCCTATCTCTCTTTTCCGCTTTCTCTTTTCCGCATGATCATCTCTCCCGCTCTCTCTTTTCTGCTTATTCTCTCCCCCTCCCGACCGTTCATCCCTCTCTTTCTTTCTCTTTTCCACTCTCTCTTCCCCACTCAATCATCTCTCCCTCCCTCACTTTCCCTCTCTCCCTTCCCCCTATCTCTCTCTCTTCCCACTTTTTTCCGCTTTCTCTTTTCCGCTTGATCATCTCCCCCACTCTCTCTTTTCCACTTTTTCTCTCTTTCCGCTCGTTCATCTATCCCCACGTCTCTCTCTCTCTCTCTTCCGTTCTCTTTCCGGCTAACTCATCTTTCCCTCCCTCTCTGTAACTCTCTCTCCCTCTCCTTCTCTTTGTTTCTCTCTCCCTCTCTAACGCACACAGTTGCAACATAAATATCAAAACAAGCATTAATATTCGTTACGATACAATTAACTTGAAGTTTTTCCCGACGTTATCTAGAAGCATTTTAATTAAGGTCAATATAGCATACATTCATTTGGTCGATGTCTGTGGTTTCCGTTCATGACTGTGCAATGTGCACACAGAGAGAAACTTCCTATGCACATCGACCATTGTTTATTTGAATATTCTCCTGTCTTCCTCCCACCATCTGTTATCACTGCCCATCGGTAATGAGCGATCGTTTTAGAAACACTTAACTATGTATGAATGAATAGACATGCTGTGTTTACAGGATGGGAACAACCTATAAAAAACGGTCCTGAGCCCCTGCCGACTGAGCATCGTACTAAGCTTTCGGCAGCTGTTAAAACTTCACACAATCATATCCAATCTAACCCACTAAACCCAACTCTTATATATATATATATATATATATATATATATATATATTAACACACACACACGCGCGTGCACACACACACACACACACACACGTGTTGTGTGTAAGACTATTATTAGTAATGAAATAAAATAGTTCACTTTACATATATGAATCCGTACTCAGAGTTTCATGGATTTTTATATCTAATACTTACTCTCGGCAGACTTCTTCGTGAACTATGTTTACAGACATCATATCTTGAAGTGAGATATCGGAAAGTCGATATTCAATTCTAGTCGAATTTATTGTATTCACTTACGCGCAGATACCCTGGTGAAAGGTATGAATCCATCAGTTTTCACCCGGCTATGAGTTAAATAGGAGAGCTGGCTGGGCCCTATAGCCGTGGTTGGTGACCAGTCTACGAGAAAGTAAACTCTAAATTCAAAACTGGTTAGGCATGAGGCTCATAACTCTATCCGGTAAAACCTTACTATTTGTTATTGAAGGCACAGCAGCAAGATTTCATGTAGAATATTTAGAATTACTGTGGAATTAGGCCTTCTACACTTAAATATTTAAGGCCATTTAGAAAAACTTTCTTCGAATAATCTATACATATATAAAAGGCAAATGTGTGTGTGTGTGTGTGTTCGTTTATATGTTTGATCGGATCTCCTACATTTATCAACCAATTTCAACCAAATTTGACACAGTTACTGCTAATGGGCCCGCCGAGATTTTGACGACACCAAAATTGATTTAAGTCAATATTTAAATCAATATTATCGATTTTTCATTTTTATATCGGACGGACGTGTGTAATTATGTGCGTTCACTGATATGGGCACTTTTCATGTCAGAATTAATAGCGGCAACATAATTAGAAATAAAGTCGGACTTAAGTGCTTATATGGGAATAAGAAAGGACAAGAATGTTCATATTTTGGTTTCGGATGCAAAAGTTATCACAATGAAGGATTTCTGTCGCAGCCGAACTCTGCGCTCCAAAAGCCAATCGGATTAATGTTATTAGTCACGCGTAATGCTTGCTGCTGATTGGCCCATTCATGCTCCGTGGTGTCACACGTGCGCGCATCAAGCATCCCAAGCATCCCAAGCATCCCAAATGGGGTAGACGTTTCAAGTAGCCTACTTTTATTTCAGGATTTAATGCTCATATTATGGTTTTTAAAAATGATCTTTTAATATTTCACTGCTGGCATGCATTACTTTCCATTTTTTCTGCATTTGCACAGTAAAAGTTAACGTCAAGGACATTTTAAAAGCAATTTACAGAGCTACATGTCAGATTTTACCAGAAAAATCAGTAAAAACAAGGAGAAACTGCTGCTTTTTAGGTGTTTGTAGAACATTTAGCCTACTAAAGCATAGGATTGAATTCAGTGAGCAATCACTAACATATTTCATGCCACTTCACGCCATCACTTTTAAGCCAAGTGGACAGACTCGGCTCCCCATAATTGTCCAATTTGTCCAATTTTTCACATTTGATTGCATTTTTTCATTCGAGGGGACACCGGGGGACTGTTATGTCTTTTCATGCCGTTTACGTGTAGCAAAAGGCACCTACTCGCTACAATTTTACTACTGCGCATCGCTGTCCAAAAAGTTCCCGCACGTTTTCATCTAAATTCGTGCTACTTAAATGCCTTCATCATCCATCAGTAAACGAAATTAAAATTGCTTCAAATTTTGTTCGTAAGAAGTGTAAAAACGCTTGTATTTTCAACTTTTGATCAATAAAACTACCTCATACCTTCTGGCTGCTCAAAATTTTCAAAGAAAAATGAAGCTTGAAAATCCCATTTTCTGATTGGCTGACTTTGAAAGACTGCGCTACATCGGTGACGACGTAAATCAAAAAGGCAATGCCTATTTTGGGATAAGGAACTACATAGCTTATTTATCAATAAAAAAACCGATAAAATAAAGTCGCCAGATACTATTTTGAAACGTCATCCGTCACTGTGCACTGCTTTGACTAACCCAGCTGGAGGTTAACCAATCGCGTCAACTGTTCAAGGTTGCTGCGAGCTCATTGGCACTGTTGCAAGCGTTTAACCTTGGGCCAATCCAATCGTACGCGCGAGTAGTTCTCTTACGCACGCGTGTGCACCTGCGTACGTACGTCACCTTAGTATGCGCACTCAAGGTCAACCAGCTAACCGCCTCTTTATACCATAACTCACACGCGTGTTCACACTTCTGCGATTACTGTCCCGCACTTGGCTCACTTCATCCGCTTCTTACGGAAACCGCAAGTTGTTGATTACTTCTTAGTTATAACTACATCCGTTTCCGCGTTTATCGAATTTACTTCCCAAATTACCTACCACCATTTTAGCTTTAACTGAATTTTTTAAACTTCACTATTTTTGTCTTTGATCCCCTACTGATATAGTTACATACATTTTGGGGATCCCTCTAACCTGCCTACGTTTAGACTACACGTATTTTTGCACTCAAAAAAACCTACATACCTTTTATTACATTTGCCTTTTTAAAATTGGTTAAAATGCCGCCTAAGAGAAGAAAACTTTGGGGGCGGCGCAAAGCTGCTACCTCAGGCAAGTGAAACCACAGAGAAAACTTCGTTGCGCCTTTCTCAGATGGCCTCACGCTCTGCTGTCCGCATCTCCACGGAAAGTGACGCTGAACAGACTGAAAGGCTGGCATCAGTAGCATCAGTTATGTCATCACGACGCGCTAGACTTTCAACTGAAGAGCGTTTAGTACAGAATTCACAGGACGCAATACGCGTTTCTAGGGCCAGGGCTTCCGAGTCCCCAACACAGACAATCCTTCGGCGTTTAAGGAATGCCAGTGCTACAGCATGTTCTAGAGCTTTAGAAAGACCTAAACAAACCACTTCGCGTCGTCTTAGGAATGCTAGGGCTACAGTATCTTCCAGGATTTCGGAACAACCTCAACAAACCGCTATTCGTCGTTTAAGAAATGCCAGCGCTACTGCATCTGCCAGAGCTTTAGAAAGTCCTGTGCAGACTGCTAATCGTCGTTTGAGGAATTCAGATCTACTGCGTCTGCCAGAGCTTCAGAAAGGCCTGGGGTACGGCGAGCACGGCTCAACGACAATGGCCAAATCGCAAGGACACACGCTCAGCGTCGTGGGTTTGCACTTAGGTGGACAGTGTTTCGCCCATGAACAGCTTTACGTAGGCTGCTCCCGAGTCGGGAGTAAGGATTACGTTTATGTTTATTCTCCAACAAACAAAGCTAAAAAGCTAAAAATATTACCTACGCAGAAGTCCTATAGCCGATGTCAGCTGCATCGTAGGTTCCTTCATTTTTGAACCCAGTTTATTTAAAGGTCGTCGTAGTATCCACTTGCCATTACTAAGTCATTTCATTAAAAGTTGCTATGCTCACCAGATGCTCCCTTATCACTTAAACCCTACCATTTACATGTCGGCCACGTAACCATATTCAGTTGTAACACAAAACCAATACGTGGGGAAGGTGGATTCGTTTGTCAGAGAAGTCGAGTGCGTCCACGCAATTCAGACCTCAGCAAAAACAATTGGGATAATAAAAGTATAGCAGCATGCAGAGTTATAATATGCATTTTCTGCCGTACACCGTTGGAGTGTTTCTCCCCTTACCATAAGGACTGCTTTACGTAACACCACGTGTGCTTCATGCTCGCCTCAACTGGCTATTAAAAACTACAAAAAAATTTGTGCTACTTACAAGTACTCGCCTCGACACCTTCCCATACTTCTGCTATGTGGTTCTGTTTGCCGTAGTGGCAGCGCCGACTTTTGGGAAAAAGATGCGTTTACCTTTCACGCTATTGCGTTTTACTACGTTGCAACTGACACAGAGCTTCACTTAGGGATAATAAAACCATCCGATCGGAATACAAAGCCATCTGCCACAACTCAGCTAAAACTTCCTAAGGCCCGTGTTCGTATTGAACTTGACGCCTTTTAATTGGAGTTGTCTTAATAATGGCAAACGACTGATACTACCATGGTTGTCCATTGCTTCCTTTTAAGCCTTACAATTTTTCTTCCGTTGTGCTGATGAATAGGAACAACTTGTGTACATTACGTTTTTTTTTACGTGTGCGGCCATCAGTTCTACTAGATTTCAGCCTTACATGCGTGTACAAAATGAGTATGGCGGTTATGATCTTCCATTCAGAGGAAGTTTACTCCCAGTCAACGCCAGGCTTTACTGCTAGTACACACTATTCAAAGATCCTGCGTAATCAACACGCAAACTAGACCAAGTTTTATCAGTATTAGGCCAAGGTTGATAATTTACATGTGGTAATTTTGGCGCTAAAGCATAAATTCTGCATGATTTAACCAAATTTGGAATATCCTAGTCCATTTTAGGCCAATATACGTAACTTCTCGTAAGGGATTCTATTCTTGAAGCGCCAGAATGTCCAAAAGTGAACTGCTTTAAAATTTTTCCTTTTTTTTTTTTTTTTTTTTGTAAAGAAAGTACTTCATCGCAAATGGAAAAAGACTTATTATTTTCAGTAACACCTAGTTTATTTTTCTTTCTTTCCATCTCGCTTTTACGTCATTCAGCATTTTTAAAATGTAGCTATCTTTCTTGGATTGTATTTTAAGTTAGTCTAACGTCACAAGTTATTGCGTTACTCAAATTTGTTTTATCTCATCTTCATCTATTTATATTAGTGGCCACAGAGGCTTTGTTCCTAATGGGGTTGGTGATCTTCCAGATTTGTTTCCTTTCAATTTTGGCCATGGCGAATGATCGTCCTATGGAACGGTAAACCAGAGCATATCTTTGGTTTGTCATCAATGTGAATCATGACTAGGGAATGGCCTGACTTGCCTATGTGGGGTACAACTTTTGCGAAGAATTTATCAAGGCAGGATGTTAGAAAACGTTTAGGCTGTAATCAACAAGAAGGTTGTCGAGCACTTAGATAGGAATAACCTGTTGTGCGACGAGCTGTACGGATTTCGATCGTCCCAGTCCACTGCTACGATCACACACAGAATTAGTGAGGCTCTGGACGACAAACATACCCTCGAAGACGATAACATTAGATAATATCGAAGGCCTTTGACATAACGCAGTACGAAGGTTTGCTACACAAACTCTCCAGCCATGGAAGCACTGGAAGAATCTTCTCAATAATAAAATTCATTTTACCAGGTAGATCCTCGTAGGGATTTATTAACGGCCAGTTCACCGATGCCATGGCGGTCAACGGAGGGGTCCCCCAGGGGTCACTTCTCAGACCAGCCCTCTTTACACATGTGATTATATTCAAATCATTTGTAAACTTCTGTGCCAATGATACGGCGTTATACATATATGTACCTCTAAGCCTCTTGACGATCGGTGATTGGCAGCTGATCTCTCTACCGATTTACTACTAATTTCTGAGTGGGGAAAAACTGGCTGGTTACATTTAATTGGCATTTAAAACCAAACTAGTTACATTCTATCACCGCCGATCGGACCTAGAAGTCATGATAAATGAATGTCCCCCAAGGAGACACCATACCTTGAGAAAATATTAGGCCTCACGTATGACCTCAAGTGGAACTCGTACATACAATCGATCGCTAAAGATGTAGGTAAAATCGTCGGTTCTTTGTACTTCTCCAGTAGTATCTGACTCCTCGTGCTAGCTTCTATCTTTACAAGAGCCAGGTCAGACCGAAAATGGAATATTCTTGCCATATTTGGACAGGACAAATTTTATTGGTAACGGCGCGTGTTCATTATATTCACTTACGTGCAAATACCCAGGGGAAAGCTGTTGATCCACATCTTCTTTGGGGGAGAAGATGTTGGATCCATTAACCCATAGTTGGGGCAACTATGGGTTAATGGATCCAACATCTTCTCCCCAAACTATGGGTTAATTAGTAGGACGTTAGACGCCCTACTAATTAATCATTATTATCGCTAAAACAAATTGTCACAATCTAAAAATATTTCTGACTTTAAATAAACTACAAAGAGTTAATAAGCCGTAAAAAACAAATCAATCAATCACATTTCAATGCGATCTTCAAACCGCATATATATATATATATATATATATATATATATATATATATATATATATATATATATATATAGTGAAGGTCAGTGTACCCACTTTCATTAATACAATTTTGATTAAATGCAACAGAGCTTATATTTTGATTATTTTTTTAATCATTCTTGTTAAATATGCAAGCCAAACTAAGCCAATATATATAGTGCAGGTGGTACTGGGCACCTCGACATGGTGTAATGGTTAGAAACCTTGTCTTTTTAGATCAATTACGACTGACTAGTGAGTTCGATCCTCACTACTTTCGGCCTCGTGCCACATCTAAACCGGGCTTAGAAAATCACTATATAGTTCAAGTACGAATATCTTTGATCGAACACTTATTCGTTGAATGATTTTCAATATCCAAATCGTCACTTCCGAATTCTTAAAATGATTTTCAAAACGAAAGCAACTGATAAATTAAAATTTTTTCTCGCTAGTCATTAAGATCTTTGTATATTATTACGAACTGCTCAGCGATCTTTGAGTTTGTTCTTTTTTCTTCTTATTTTTAATTTTCAGCAACTAATATCAAGAACGAATGATTCTCGTGGGTTTAATTATTCATAATTTCCGTTCGGCTGACTCACATCAACTAACTTCATCGGTTAGATTTCAGTGTCTCACTCTTAAATTAAACACTAACCCTTTTTTATAGAAATGCTCAACTACTATAGGGCTCAAGAGCCACTCAAGACAGATGGTTAGTGAATAGGTGTGTGATATGAATATAAGAGGAGGAAGTGTGAAATAACGATTATGATGATAGGGAGGATGGATAACGATTGAGCCTAGGCTTGAAGAAGTTAATATTGAATAAAGCCTCCAGGCTAGAGTCTGTTACCCAATGTTGCGGTTCTAAGGAAGAAGCTCCCTATTACCAAAAGAATACGGAGGGAATATGGGCGATTCAAGCTTTTGGACGGAGCAAAGCGGGTCTTAACTGTAAATGTCTGAGATGGTGGGACTAAAGATCGAAAAATTGTTATGAAAGCAACGACAGAGTAACGATGAGCTTGTAATGTTGAGTCTGTGGGGAAAGGAGTATATGGCTTGGGGGGGGGGTGAATAAATAAACAACTTGAACTCAGTCAAGGCCTGAAAGTGAGGATTGGGCAGCTCCAGTACTGATGTGAACATTAGCAATCTACTGGTGTTAAAATCTTTGTTTATATCCAAGTTCTCACTAATCCTTCGGTTATTCCAAAAGTCAAAAGGCCAAGCATTGCTTTGAAATTGCAACTTCGACCCTATCAATAGGGATGACTCAAGATGTCAGTGTTGTGTTGATATTATAACCCCGTTTATTCTTTCTATTTCATCTTTCAATATCAATCTGTCAACGATTCCCGCATCGTTTCCATCTCCTCCCCCCACTCTCTCTCTCTTGCAGACACACACTCTCTCTCTCTCTCTCTCTCTTGCACACACACACTCTCTCTCTCTCTTGCACACACACACACACACACACTCTCTCTTGCACACACACACACACAGTCTCTTTCTCTTGCACACACACACTCTCTCTCTCTTGCACACACACACACACTCCCTCTCTCTCTTGCACACACACACACACACACACTCTCTCTCTTGCACACACACACACACTCTCTCTCTTGCACACACACACACACACACTCTCTCTCTCTCTTGCACACACACACTCTCTCTCTCTTGCACACACACACTCTCTCTGTCTCTCTTGCACACACACACACACACACACTCTCTCTCTCTTGCACACACACACTCTCTCTCTCTCTCCCCTATTATTCTTTCATCTGTATCCCTCACTCACTGACACTCACAGTGTGTTCCTTCTATTCTTATTCTTTCTATCTCATCTTTCGATATCAACCTTCCAAATGTTCTCGCACTGTTGCCATATCTCTCTCTCTCTCTCTCTCTCAAACAATCTCTCTCTCTCTCTCTCTCACTCACTCACTCACTCACTCACTCACTCGTTCACTCCCTCACTCCTACTATTCTTTCCTCCATCCTTTCCCTCTCGGTATTTTTTTGTTTCTTCCTTGAAATTTGAATTTCTCGCCCATTCTCTCTTAAACAGTATTTATCTTCTTTTTATATCCTCCGCCCATTTCACCCGGCCCTGCTTTATTTTCTTCGCTCTCATTTTCTTACACATACTCACATACACATCGCAAACGTAGATACTCACATACACATCGCAAACGTAGATACTCACATACACATCGCAAACGTAGATACTCACATACACATCGCAAACGTAGATACTCACATACACACCCCAAACGCACATACTCACATACACATCCCAAATACACATACTCATATACACATCCCAAATGCATATACTCACATACACATCCCAAATACACATACTCATATACACATCCCAAATGCATATACTCACATACACATCCCAAACAAACAATGAAACATACACATCTCAAACATACACATCCCAAACGTACATACTCATTTACACATCCCAAACGCACATATTCACATACACATCCCAAACACACATATTCGCATACACATTCCAAACGCACATATTCACATACACATCCCAAACTCACATATTCGCATACACATTCCAAACGTACATACTCATATACAGATCCCAAACGTACATACTCATATACACATCCCAAACGCACATATTCACATACACATCCCAAACTCACATATTCGCATACACATTCCAAACGTACATACTCATATACAGATCCCAAACGTACATACTCATATACACATCCCAAACGCACATATTCAGATACACATCCGAAACGTACATACTCACATACTCATCCCAGACGAACATACACACATACACTTCCACTTTATTCTCTAGCACTCAGTAACCCTTGCGTCTTACTGGCTTTATTACCTTGCTTGGGGTGAAACGATTAAAAAATATCTACTCACATATACATCCCAAACGCATATGCATATCTACACAAACCAAACACAAGTATTTACTTGCATATATCATGCACACATATCTGCATACACATCTCAAATACCTACATACGCATCTAAATTACACTTACTTAAACAATCCTAAACCAACATACTCGCATATACATCCCAAATGCACATAGGCACGCACAAAGAACCGGCACCCAGTGGATTGTACGAATTAACTTTCTAATATTTTATGTAAATTGAATGATCAATGAGATGTCACTTTAAAGAAAACAGAGTAAGAACCTTCAACGAAATGTCCTTATTAAATATGTTGTCCTCTTCCCCTTTTTACTGTGTTGTTTAATGCGGATAAAACTCGTAATGATTTTTTTTTCTCTTGATATTGGGGGAAAAGGGTTTTGCGTTAGGTTCCAAATGCAAATGTACCGCCGACGAGATTAGATTCAGTCCCTCTCTTGCTCAGTATTTTCATTTATTTATTTAGTAGCTTTGCCGAGAGATCGTATAAATCAATTGGGATTTCGCATTTTTATGGTCACTGGTGTGATAAAAGAATTTCCTTCCATTTAATACTTACCAAATTTTAATTAGCACGTCATACACTGGTTGAAATATTTCGATGATCTGATTAACATTGGTAACATTATAATGCTTCCATAATATTTAGATTATAAACCAATAAAAAGGAGTAAAATAATATCCGTCGTTATATTTTAAGCCATACATTTAAAGCAATGGATCATCAAGATGTTGATGAAACACTAACGATAAATCAATCTTTTTTTTTTTTTTTTTTAATTTAGAAATATTCAATGATTTTTCTGTTGTCAGCTACAGAAACATCCCAAGGTACGTAATACGGACCGCAAAATCAAACAAATGAAGAAATTACCTATCTATGTAGTGTAGTAACAGACGACGAAAGTGTCCGACCGAAATCCGTAGCTGAATCGAAATAACGAAAGACGCCTTTCAGAAACAAAGCAAAATATTAAGAGAGAGGAAAATATCTTTAGAAGAAAAAAAAACAACAAAAAAACGAGTGCAGAACGGTGACGTCATATCTAATCACCTGCATAGCACCGAATCCTTTACAATCTCGTTACGGATAAAAAAACTTGAAGCGTCAGTGCTATAGTTCCAATGATGAATGCCGAGAAAACTATTGACAGTACATGTGAGCAACGATGACATAATATAGGAGCAAAGAGGAACTACAAGGAAAATGACACTTACAACAGAGAGACTAAATATGTTGAACATATAATGAGAAAAGAAGTCACGGAGAATTTAACACTCACAAGATATATTGAAAGCAAGAGGGACAGAGGAAACAGTGAGTAACCTACTTAACGAATTTCTGTGAATGGCTATCAGAACAAGGACAAATTTTAATGGTAACGTGTTAAAACGTATTTAGAACCACAATGGATAGGAAGATGTGGAGAGCCATGACCGCCCATGCCCTGTAAGGAAACTGCACATAAAAGAAGAATAAGTTGTTTATAAATGTTTCCTTGATGAAATTGTTATTTAAATGATTTTAAATTAAGACGATGTTGAATTTGTGTTAATTCACCCCAAAATATTAATTCACCCCAAAATATTTATTCACCCCAAAATAAAAAGAATTTATATTTACTAAAATTCACACCAAATTCTTCCAGAGCGAGACGCCTTCCATTGCACTTCGGTTGGGTTAACCTTGGCAATCGCCCCAAATGTGGGCGACTCGTGTGCGTTATTTCTAAGTATGAGATCTTCGTCGCGCTCACCCCGATAAACAAACCAAAAACCCTTTTTTTTTCTTCTTTAAATTGTAAAAATCTCCTTGTAATCAACTCGAATACCATCCACACTTATGAAATGTGAATTAACTCCCTTGATTTTTGGTAATTATTCATTCCGCGCTGGGTGATACTGCGAGGCAAACTAAACAAATTTTGATTTCAAATTTCAAATTTAAAAAGAGTGCCAAAAGTTTAATAAAAAAAACTAATAAACTTTGATTTAAAATTGATAATTTTTTACATTATTTGGGGTGAATTAACAGAAAAAATCCTTTTTGTTTATGCTCGACTTTGAGTGTAGTCATTATCTCATAAACTTAAGCATTTCTTTACATGAATAGACATTTCACACCGGGCAATTATTTAGGCTGAAGCTTTGGTAATTATACTAAGAGTATAAAATGGAAATACGTGGTTCAGACTAGTGTACTAGGCATATGTTGTATTGTAAAATCTGTAATAATTCCATAGTATCTATGTTTTTTTCACTTTGTTTGTAGAACAATTTGAGCTGACGGCTCAAAGAAAATCCGATAGTCTTTATGATTCTTACACTGTATAAAATGCTTTTTTACGTTTGATTCTGCTCGAATGATCATCCCACCCAACTAGATACGAGCACCTAATTTGATCCTTCCATAATACATGATACAGTTAGTTTTACGAATCAGGAAATTTTTTTTTTTTTTTTTTTTTTTTTTTGTATTTTTTCAGAACTCTGCTCAAATTGATCAGGCCTTTGGGAATACTCCCCGCCATAGACACCCACCCAGGTCCTTTTTTTTTAACTACTTTATTTTGTCAACATTCTTGATCCAACATAATCCAAGGGCGATAGATATGACCACCCAAAACATATACTGTCTACTGGACCATGCAAGCGTCCTTCCCTCTACTAAACGATTAAGCTTGGTGTTAGTGAGTCTCTCTCCCACGATCCTTAACTTCACTTGCTTTAAAATCGCATCTAGCCAACTAGAATTGAAGACGTAAAAAGCAACAATCAAAATTGATTCGATAACTTGGATGCTGCCTATAAGTTGTTTCTTCATTGCACCAGATCAAATATATTCTAAGATGAGATAAATGTCATGTACATACATACATATATGCATGCATACATATAGAAATACTTATAACGGAATCCGTGAAAATCAGTCGAATGTTTCACTTTTCATTTCCTTGTTCTAAATAAATTAAAACATCACTTAACATGTTTGGATACTTCGTATCTGTAGCATAATTACGGACGATAATGGGTATGCCCCCGTTCCCATGAATACACTAGTGAATACTGTATGTTGGTCGACGGGCTCACAGTTGGAGATTCGTCTTATTTTATACGGGGTCTACGGCGAATTGTTGGCAATGCCTACGGGCTCGGGTTACCTCACATTAAATTCGGCCTTGTGCCACATCTGGCTGCGTTGGGGCAGTTGGGAGATATTGCCTGCCAGTCTGCAGTTGGAGATTTGTCTTCAGCTGTGCTGGTTAAGCTCTCTGCCTCCGGGCAGAGAGGATCCCCAGACGAGGCTATGTCGAAGGGCAGAGTCTCGTTTCGGGAAACAACTACCCTACCCCGTTTTGTACGGGAAATTTTTGGCTGAAACTAAGGGTTCGGATACCCCACATTAGATTCGGTCTTGTGCCACATCTAACCGCGTGGGGCGATTGGTAGATGTTGTCTGCGGTCTGCAGTTGTAGATTCAGTGTGGAATTCACTTACTTCTAGCAGTTTACTACATCTTCTACGCGCCGCTGGCGAATCATATACATGTTCTTCTCGTCCTAAGTATTATCATTTATTACCAACCTTAGTTTGATTATTCTATTCAGTAATCTTCCTTAGGTTACAAAAGTATCAATCATTTATCATATATATATATATATATATATATATATATATATATATATATATATATATATATATATATATATATATATATATATATGTGTATATGTGCAGTAATCCCTGTTTTATACAAGTTTAATTCAAAACGATTGACAAGTTACTGCGATGAAGCTTTTTATTTATTTTTTCTTGTGTTGCTATTTGTTTTGTTTTGTTTTCTGAACATGCAATGTGTAAAAATTATCCAAATGTTCTTTATATCTGGATGATTTATATTTTTATTTTTTAACTGAATGTATGGAATTTTTATTTATGTATCCATAGTTATAAGAATACATATACACACACACACACACACATGCATATATATATATATATATATATATATATATATATATATATATATATATATATGCAGCATATCTTCATTCAAACATGTTTCATTGAATAATAGAGATATATTATGTCTATTTATTTTCATACTGGTCCTTTCCAGTTCTCTAATCAGTTTCTTGATGTTAAGATGAAATTTATCAAAGAAGGCGGCTTATTTTATCCTCCCCTGTTACATTTGATCTCATCCAAGATCATACTCAGATGTAAATTACAAAGACAAACTTATTGTAACTGTGATAAAATTTGTATTTTGTTATGATGGTGATTTAAAAAAAAAACATGCTTGAACGGTCTCTGTTATAATTATTTTAAAATTTTAAATTGATCCGTTGCATCTATGCCAATTTTGCAATACAAGTGTCCCCATATAAGGGAGCTAACTGGAAAGTGGTAGCATGCAAAATGTCATTAAATGTTTGTTATATGCACTTCAACACGTATCTGCTAAAGTCATAATACATTTTGTTGGCTGTTGGTTGCTTGCTTTTTTTATTTAGAAGGCCTCGTATATTGATGTTGTCAACAAGTATTTTCTTGTATTGTGAAGGGGGCAGGAATGATGTCTTAGATGTTGTGCAATAGACCATTTATCCGACAAATGCAGTGTAAGACGACTTGATAATGTTGTGGCCGTCAAGCCAACATATGTATCAGGTTGGTGCAAAATAATGACGTAATAATGTCGTTTTTTGACGTATTTTTAACGTAAAAAAACGACATTATTACGTCATTATTTTTGCGCCAACCTAATAATTACATTTTTTGTCAGAGATACAATCTCCCAAAAGGACCTTTAAATTGATATACAATGTTGGTCTTTACCGAAACACTAGTTAACGAAGAAGATTTATTTCGTATGATTAAGTTGGTTGTGTTAAATTTAGTATAATATATAATTAGTTTTATTTTTTACTGGGATCAGTGGGGAGAATATCAGTGGGGAATATATATATATATATATATATATATATATATATATATATATATATATATATGTTTGTGTGTGTGTGCACGCGCGCGCATTTATGCATGTCTATGAATAAAATAAGCAACTCCTAAGAGAATCTGTTATAGAGGCACACCGGAGAAAGAGACCTCAATGCCATATTAATTGGCAGAGATTTAATATATTTTTATTAAGGTATTGATGGGGCCTTACTTACTAGCCTTTTGTTTGAAGTAGTATGGAACGTCAATATCTTCATTATGTCATTATATTATATTCGAGTTAGATGTGCGATCAGTTTTAATTGTCGCTATTTTGGAAAGTAATCAAGTGATGAGACCTTAGTCATTTGACAATGTTCTTGCTCGCATGGATTCAGGGTAGGTGACATTCATGTTTCATTCCAATTCCAGATCATTGCTTCTGTTATGGAAAGGTTTATCTTCAGTCCTATTTCTTAGAACACTTATCAGTTTATGCTAGTTTCTTGTTCAACATCCTGCTTATCCCAACCATGAATACCTATGTCATCAGCATATTCACTCCATCATCGCTACACTTGCCTCCGAAGGGTAAACATGAACGCATGGTATGGAATGTTTAAGTTATCAGTGTCTATCTCTTCACATCTGTGCTTGTATTTACGCAAAGCTATAGTCTAGTAAAAGACCGATTGTGGATCTCGTTTCCTCTTTCCATACTCCTTATGAAGTTTGAAAGGATTCGGTATTTGGGTCTTCCTCATATATATATATATATATATATATACATATATATAGGTAACTATACTCGTCTCGAAAAACCTTCGAATTATTGATTTGCCAATAATCAAATTAATCTCGAAGGAAAAAAATGTTTTAGAAAAAGAAAGAGCCAGGAACATGAAAGTCTGTCGAAAAAATCGCACAGATACAGGTTCAAAGCCCAAAGAAAAAAACCGACACGAGTAAACAACTAAAAAGAGCTCTTCCTGACGAACCGCTTAGGTGAAACCTGGGTAGGTTTGTCTGGCTCACTAGGTTTGACTATATATATATATATATATATATATATATATATATATATATCATTCATCAGTCTGATCAAGACATTCAGTGGAGTAAGAAATTGTAAGAACGTTTTTGATGGATTAAATAAGGAAGTCACTATTGCGGTCATATGTGGCTTATATGTTGCTGTGAGATCAACCTAGCAGGTATAGACTTTTCTATTTAATAGATGTTCAATTTCATGGAGTTGTTTGATGCCATATATGCCATCATAACATCTCTTAACATAACGGAAGTCAAATTAGGTCGTTAGAAGTTGACTTTCGTAAAACGTTGAACGTGTAGTTCATAAAATATTCATTACTGCTTTCACTATAACGAATCAGATTGAGATAGCACTACGTGTAAGGGTCTTCAGCTTTATCTTCTTTTTTTCCACAGAGCATGTATGCGTAATATACCCGACATTTCTTTCATTCTTCTTTCTTAGAAAATTGTATTAAAATTCTGGAAGTGTGCTACTTTCAAAAGTTCAACATCAATGTCACTTAAAAAATATATTATTTTTTAGCTGTTTTATAGATTTTTTGAATTTCTCAACATGGGGTTTATTGTTATTTAATTTTGAAGATGGCCATTGTAACGTTCAGGTATATAATAGTGTATCTTCTATTTCCTCTAATAGCTTAAGATTGAGGTGGTCAGGGGTGAAATGTGACTCGATGTGTTTTTGAGACCAGGACATTTCTTATGTTTTTCTCATATATAAAAATTTACATATATAAAATATATGACTTTTATTATCTCATACTAATTTAAGAGAATGACAGTAACTTTAAGTTCAATTTATATGCATATAAAGAGTATATCAAAAATAAACTTTACAAAATCTGGGCGCTGCTTCCTCACACCAAAACAAGCACAAAAGTCCATATAAACATGTGTATGTAAATCCTTCATTTTTGAATTGTTGAGTTCAAAGAAAGTTTACGGTAAATGGCGCTAAGTTGCCGTATTGACGAGGTTTCGTGTACAATTAATTGAGAAGTGTTCCGTTTAACAATGGCAAAATATCCATATTGTGAGCAGACAGATATAATTTTTACATACGGCCGCGCGAATGGTAATGGACGCGAGTCTGCATGTCTGGTAGGTCCATATGTTCTCTCAGCACGTCTTACAGGAGCTGTCTACAGGGACTTTCTTTTGAACACATTTCCAGATCTGCTAGAGGATGTGCCCTTGCTAATAGGAAGATATATATCTATCTATATATATATATATATATATATATATATATATATATATATATATATATATATATATATAATAATTTTTTTACTAGAAATTGATATGAGATGAAAGCGTTTAGCATAAGTTTTTATTTAAAATTCGATATGGGCACCAGACTTCGCTACCACCTTCTCGATCTGTCCTGGAATCGCGTCAATTCATTTCGCCGGGAACTCTTGTAGTATGGAAGAAATAACTTTTATTCGACCCTCATGTTCTTCCAAAGTTTTGGTTTGGTGTAGTAGACTTGACCTTTAAACAAGCACAACGAAAAAAGTCAAGAGATGTTAAGTTAGGACTCCTGGCTGGTCACTCATAAATAAAACAGGGAGTTACTTTTCAATATCACCCTGTGTCTGTGTATATCTATCTATATATATATATATATATATATATATATATATATATATATATATATATATATATATATATGTCTGAATTTCTGTGATAAGGAGTTATCATTATTTACACTATTTATATTCGGATTATAGTCCTCATTTCACAACATTTTGGTTATTGTGCTCACTGTCGTTCCTCACGTGTATATCGAGATGGGTAAGGGATATCATCTTTTTTGTTTAGTACTCCCTGCTAGGATGTTGCTTACCTGTTTTCACTGAGTGCAAGTACATATTACCCAAACCAGGGACTGAACACACAATCCCTATATCACTAAATTTGCTAGACATCGTTTTCCATAAATTTCAGGAATTCCGTGCAAATCAAAGCTGAAAATCCCAATTTTACAACGTTTTTATTTACTGTTTTTAATCTTCATCATATATATATATATATATATATATATATATATATATATATATATATATATATATATATATTATGTATTTACGCAGCAAATTCTCTCTTAGGCATGTCTAATTGAATAAATTACAGACATTATGTCTGTTAATTTTTAACAAAATCCGTTCATTCTCGCGGATAACCCTCCGTGTAATGATATTGAATCATGAGAGAAATGTGTTATAACTGTTTAAATTTATTTTATTTTCATTTCACAAGTACTTTCGAGCTTCCTCCAAGATCATCTTCAGGGGTGCAAGTAGTACAGGACTATATGTTGTTAATTAGTACAAGTATTTATATAAATTTGTGCGTTGTTATCAATTGCCGTAATTTATTTTCATGCCTGTAAAGGAAGTTTTTCACGCATTCATGCGCGCATGACCATGACATTATAACAGAAAAATTCTATAATGGATAATTTTTTTCAGCACATTGTCAACCGTTTTGCATTTAAAAGAATAATGAAAAAGACTATAAATGAATTCGGCTTGATAAAAGAAAATAATTCTAAAATTGCCAGCACCCCGCTGTCTTGCGCATGTGTCGTCCTACCAAAATAATAAATATGGTCCGATGAAGTCTTTAAGGATGAAACATGTCACAAGAAAACTTTTACACTTTGTCATCCACTTTCCAAAATACTGTTCTTTATATATATATATATATATATATATTAAAAGATTTAATGAATTTATTTTTAATTGATATTTTTTACTTCACATGTTATTATAATTAGGATTTAAGATTTCTTGAATGCGCTGGCCGACAGTTATAAAAGACACT
>OZ010576.1:109073536-109178536 GCA_963932145.1 Acanthosepion lycidas | reverse complement strand
TCACGATAAACGGTTGGACTTAACGAAGCTTCTTACTTCAAATGTCTGTTAGGATTAAACTTCACTCCAGACCCCAAGTGGAACCATATACAAACCATTGCCAAAGATGATGGAAGAAATGGTCGGGTCACTGTATGGATCCAGAATGTACCTGACTCCTTCGGTCAAGCTTAGGCAAAAATGCAATAGTACTGCCATATTTGAGTCTGAGGGTTTGGGTAAAAATCATCCTAAACGAATTTACCAATAGAAGTCAGCGATCCTGCTTTCCCTGTCGAGGACAATGTACTGATAGTAACGGGATCTATGCTGAAGACATATTTACTCATATTTGAGATAAGAATGGTCTTGAACAGAAAATCAACATCCTCTACTAAAATGTCCAAGACATAAATCTTTCCAAAAGAGAAACTATGATCTGGAATTGGAATGAAATCAGTGTTGGCACAAACAGTGAATCCATCAGAAGAATTCAGGGTGTAGAATTACTAAAGAGTAAACAATTACATTACCTCAGCGTATAGATCAGTTATAATAAATTTAGTATAGGAAGAAATGAAATTGAATATAGACCACAAGTTGCTACGAAACCAAAATATTAACCTGAAAACTCGAGCCATGTTCTTAAATAGCTTCGTCAGACCGAGACATTCATCTGGACGCCATGCATGATGTTAAATCCGTTCAGAAATAAATAAACTGTCAGAAGTACTAAAGAAAAAGACTGCTATCGACAGGAATCGAAGCTGCATCACTTTTTCCATCAAGTGGACGTCTTTTTTTGAGCCCAGGTGTGCCGCTATCAGTTCGGAATTTACCTGCTAACGAAAACCCGTTTCTTATTGAGACTTCTGTCAATTTATATCTGCTGGTAGATATGTATTCAGTAGCACCTCTCAATTTAGAACGGGTGTTATTAATTTCATTGTTTAATAAAAAGAATTTAAAAAAATACAGGAATAGAGATTCAAACACGTGTACCCATTGAAAAAAAACGTTTATGCTAATAATAATAATAATAATAATAGTAATAATAATAATAATAATATATGCGCACGACGGTGTATAGAAAGGGCTTTAATCATGAGATTAGTGATTTTCAACTGCCGTTCGTCTTAAGTATGCCGCGAAATATTGCCACGGCATATATATATACACAGACACACACATATATATATATATATATATATATATATATATATATATATATATATATATATATATATATATATATAAATTGTGTGTGTGTGCGTGCGTGTGTGTGTGTCTTTGTGTAAGTAATAATGGTGAGAGTAAACTTTTTTTCTAATAATTATTTTCACTATTCTTCGATTAGGTTATTTTAAATACTTTGATTTAATATTCATTTTTTTTAAAGTATTTTTGTTTTTTCACTTTTTAAAATTTTCCTTTATTTGAATAAATGAATATTGTTATATATAATTGTATTCAACATTCAATCAACTAAAAATGCAATTTATGCAAGGTAAAGACGAAAATATTCCCACTCCAATAGATAAGTTGGTGGCCCTCAAAAAGACAATTGTGATTTGGAAAAATAGAGCAAGGTCGGGTAATTTTTTATATGTTTGCTTCAATGCGTACTACCTGCATTAAAGAAATGATCCCTATTAAGGTTACCCATCTGAAAGCGCTCGACTAAAATATTGCCTATTATTATCTGTCATTCAGCACAGAAAATTATGATGTTCCTTCTAATATTGGACTTCAGAAAAAAGTATAGTTATGTAAAGAAAAATCGGTCACCATTTCTAGTGATCGTGGGCTCAAAATAAAACATTTGACGGTTCATATTGATACATTTTTAATTTCGATACAAAACGAATATCACACATGAGCTAAGAAGACTTTATCAGTTTTATTGCAATTTTCTAATTCTTATTTATTTGAATTAGGCTTCTCAACCCTAAATAACATCAAAAATAAGAAGCGAAGAAGACTACGCTCAAGTGAAGAAAAAATATGGGTCTGCTTATCGCACATTCGATCAAACATTGAAGAAATCAGGAAAAAACACCAGGCACACGTTTCACATTAAATAAGCAGCACAAATAGTTGAATAAAAAACATTAAAATAAAATAAGTTCATAAATGTGTATGTATTTTTTAATCTATGGTTTTAGTTCATAAGATTTTAAAACATTTCTAAGTGTGCCACGATAGTTTCATTCGCTCCTAGGTGTGCCGTTGCTTAAAAAGGTTGAGAAACACTGCTAGATACACAGTAAATTTGCCTTTAGGTTTTTACAAAATTTCATTATTTTTGGAGAACTTCTATTGTCACAATGTGCAGTACTTAATAACAACAGTAATAAAAGCATATATATATATATATATATATATATATATATATATATATATATATATATAATATATATATATATATATATATATGTATATTATAATTTTATATATTATAATTATATATATTATAATTATTATAAATGTCTCACAGAATCTATAGTTTACCAATGCACTCATCTATTGAGAATCCTAATACTGAAAAGTTTATATTGGGAGCACTAAAAATGAATTTTGAGTTTTGACTACCGTGTATCAAGCACTGTTTTCTTTTTTAAATAAATTCTAAAGAACTCTGGATTAGAAATCTGATTGCTCTTTCTTTTTATTTTGATATATATATATATATATATATATATATATATATATATATATATTACACCTACTGACCTGTATGTTCGAAAAATCTGACTAAAGAAAACTTGCCCACTTCCTCAAGAATCCATCATACGTCTCCACATGGCAAAGGCAACTACTGTTTAACTGACGATTGCGTTAAGCATGAAACAGACTATCGCATCTGGGTGTCGACTACCATGTTTACTTTTATATATATATATATATATATGCTCTATCCCTGATATTCATCAATTTAACCGATAAATATATCATACCTTAAAACTCTGTTTTATCATATATATATATATATATATATATATATATATATATATATATATATATATATATATATATATATATATATATATTCACAATTTGAAAGAAAATAATAATGAAGATATTTACGATGAAGTAATCAGGAGCAGAATAGCAAAGAGGAAGTAAAATTGGAATCAGAGAAAGAAAAAAAACAAGGTGTCATTTATTTTAAATCTGCTTTTAATTGTAACACATTTTTCTTGTCATTTTTCTAACTGACTTTGCTTCTGTCAAACATAACTTTGTAAATGATTAAACATAATTGGGATTTAATTAACTTCAATGCTCCCATAATTAACCGCAGTTAATATTAGCTTTCTTTTTTTTTTCTTTTACAAGGTCAACCAATAAGTTGTAATAAAAAAAACTCAAATGAAGTGTACTTTAACTTGATGCTGATTAGCAAATGTCAAGATTTATATCGTAAATTCAAACCAATAATAAATATCCATTTTTCATAAATAGAAAGCAGTTGGCGGGTGAATAGATTTTGCAGTATCATTAAAAATACATTGGTAAATTAATTCATTCACCAATGATCTCTCTCTCTCTCTCTCTCTCTCTCTCTCTCTCTCTGTCTATCTAACTATCTATCTATCTCTTCTACTCTCTTCTATATTTCTCTTTCTCTCTCTTTCTTTCTTCGAAATTTCTTTCACTCTGTTTATTCTACATTTCCTTTTCTATCTTTCATTCTTCTTTTATTTTATTTTTAAACTAATCTTCATCCAATACAAGACTCAAGAGCCACTAAAAGTAGGGGTTGCTGTATTAGCGTCAGAATGGGCAAGAATTGAAGTTCCTTGAGCTGTACTGGTAATATAACGGTTGATCCTCAACTAGCAGAGGTCGAGATTGTAATGACTGGGAAAATATCCTATACGAGAGTTTACTTCACCAGCCAGAAATAGCAATAGAACAGCAAGTGGGAAAAGGGTTCTCTGGTGGAAAATAATTCATACCACACAATTCCACAGCTTATATGCTTTTGAACTTAAACACAGTGCAACTCCATGCCGGGTATGGTAGTAATACTCCATTTTAGTTCTGATCTGTCTCTGGTAAAAATGGAGTATAGCAGGGAGAGTCTTTTATTTTTTACAGCATCTTTATTTTGATATATATATATATATATATATATATATATATATATATATATATATATATATATATATCAAAATAAAGATGCTGTAACATTTACTAGTTTGATTTTGGTCGTATTTAATTTCACAAGCCAGTACTTCCCTATAAACCTCCACGTTGTAGAGTAGAAATACTTCCTCGCCCACAATGCTACATATGGTAGCATTTTCAGTCTGATCTGGCTCTTCTAATGATAGAGTATAGCAGGTGGGGATCAGATATTAACTGGCGTAGCACAATGAAGCAACCATTTTTCCAACGTCTTTAACAATAAATCATATGAGTTGCCCGAGGTCTGGGGAGAGCTTGAATCCCAATAGATATTCAAAGGTAGGGAGACTAATTTGAGAGAATATTCATCTATCAAGATAGGTGTATGTTAGGGTTCTGATCATGAAGATTTGGGGGCGTGTTGCAAAAATATTTGTATCGTAGGACGGAGGGAGAACCCCGTGTAGTGCCGTCATTGAACTTAATGCTTTTCAATAATTGGATGTTAACAACAAGCTTCAGGGACCTACCTGTGAGGAAAGGCTTGATAATTGAGAGAGTGTTGACAGAGATCATTCTATCGCTAGAGTATTTTATATTTCTCTTTCACCCACTCGCTTCTATATTTCTCTTTCTCTCCTCCTATTGTATTAGGTTGGTGCAAAAATAATGACGTAATAATGTCGTTTTTGACGTATTTTCTAACGTCAAAAAACGACATTATTACGTCATTATTTTTGCACCAACCTAATACATTTCACACTCTCTCTATTTTATTCTAGATACCTCACCCTACCTTAACCGCACATAATTAAACCGCTAATAATATATATATATATATATATATATATATATATATATATATATATATATATATATATATAATTTTTGATTTTGGGGCCCGATTTAAAATCCGAGAGACGTCAACAGTCCTAACATGCACACACACACACACACGCGCACGCAAACACACACACACATATATATATATGTATATATATATATATACCCAAGTATATGATAGGTGTATACGGAATAAATTCCAATAACCAACAATTACTATTCTTAAAAGAGTGCTCAATACAGAGTATAGTGAATATAATTATTTATTTAAAAATTATAACATCATATGTTATTATATCACTACAAAAATAGCCATTTTGTTTCAACACCTCTGGTGTCTTATCAAGAGGTGTTGAAACAAAATGGATGTTTTTGTAGTAATTTTATAACATATTTATGTTATTATTTTTAAATAAATAATTATATATATATATATATATATATATATATATATATATATATATATATATATATATAGTTTATGGTGTCTCATAAATATGGGGCGGGTACCTGGCACTAAAACAAGATAAAATTTCCATATAATAAACATATGTCCAAAAGTTCATCCTTGTATCTCAACACACCAACTCATAACAAATGTTCAAAATGTCCCTCGATTGCATCTACACACGCATGCACCCGTCGGAGCCTTTCAAATACTCCCACTCGGTGTTGAATGGTTTCGCAAAATGACACGTTGATGAAACGTCTCTGCATTATTAATATCTACTGCACAAGCCAATTGTTTTAGGTGACCTCAAAGGTAAAAATCCAAAGTACTGCTCTTGAAGTACTGGCCATGATATGTATGACATGCTCGGGCCACTTGACGTATGCTGTACCTGGATCGTCTCCGGCGGCCTGTAGAATGTGTTCTTCGTGGTTAGGCGTACGAGCGGATCTCGGAATTCTTCAATCCATAATTCGTATTGCCACTGATCCTGTCTCAGCAACGCGACAACAAAAAGCAGCAAATGTTGGATGACTCGGTTGCCTTCAGCCTGGAAGCAATCTAATAGAGCCGTATACGCGGCAGTATATAAAAAGCATATCTGCCTGCTCACGATATGAATATCCTGCCATTGTTAAACAGGATACTTCTCAGTTAATCCACTACTACGCACGTTAAACAGACTAGCTAGAAATATACAGGAGTGACAAATGTAACCTTGTCTACATGACAACACGGCAACAGTAAAATTTCTTTAAACTCCAAAACGAAGGATTTGTGGACATATTTTATCCTATTTTTTGGTGGGAGGAATCTGTCCCCAAAATTTGTAAAAGTATATTTGATACACACTGTATGTATAACAAGCATGCAGAATAAACACTTTCTGATTTCTGCCCGTCGAACCTGATAATGTAATTTAATTTATAGCTCCTCTCATTCTTAGAGAAACCAATGCATTTCCTTACAAAAAGTTTTGTCTTTCATTCTGATTTGAAGAGGCTGAAAGGCGTTCTGACGGGCGAATTATTTAGCCCCACCCACCACCTCTTAACTTTACAACTGACATGGCACCTAAATAAGGACTGAAAGTTCGGCGAAACGCGTCATTTGTAGCTTTTCTGTTTTATCTCATTTTCTTCATATATATATATATATATACATATATATATATAACTCATGTCTTCTTCTCTCTCTCTCCCACTCACTTCCTCACTTCGTTAATTTACATATGCTTAATACGGCCTGTCAAAAAATGTGTAAATTTATTTTCATTTTTCGCTTCAACCTTTCGAAGTAAGTTCTTTTAAAAGGGCTGTGGTGAAATAATTTATTACATGGAACTATAAAGTGGTCTGTTTTTATTTAAATTATTTGCTCTGGATTTACATTAAGCTCTCTGGATTTTATCCTCCTTGGGTCCACCAATACGGATTACCTAGTTTTCCATAAACTAACTATATATATATATATATATATATATATATATATATATAATTTTAGATTATATATGTATGTTCTAACTGAAAGTTATATAATTTGAAAAATCTGAGTATAATTTTATACAAAAATCTCATATGCAGAAGATACGCACACAAACAAGGTGTGTCCACTCATATACGCACATCGTAATTAAATGAGATACACAAGAATGCACAGAAAACATATCTGCATTGAACAGTAAAGGAAACGAGAATAAAAATGCAAGCACAATGAAGTCACAGATGAATTAGGTGATAACAATACGCAAAAAAATGCACGAGTAGACTCTTACAAAAGTATTGCGCCAACAAACATAAACCTAGATAGGTATAGACGCGAGAGAAAACTCATCCCACTCATTCACTCAAATACATATGTGACTAGATTAATCCCAAGTATTGAAAGTACTGGCGCCAGACTTTGACGCCATCATTTTTATTTGTTCATTCTTTTTTCTTTTTTTTTTTTTATTTCACAATTGCGCTTTTTCCCTATCGGCCATGCGCAATATGGTCGTCGCGCCGGCTAGAGACAGAGCGACAATCAGGCTTAGGGCTGCTATAATAAAGCCTCATTACAAACTCTAAACTATAATGTAAATGGAAGTGATAACGAATATATTTATGTTTATATACAAAGCAGTCCAATTGCTTAAACCCAGTTTTGCGTTTAGTCAACTCGACGCTTAATATTCTGTTGTCGTTGTTCATTTTCGGCGTCTTTCTTTTAAATTTAACTCAATCGTCGACGATGAGGCGAAAGATTTGTATTCCTTAGTCTAGGAGAGTTATTTCTATGCTTTCACATTCATAAAAAAGGAAGAATATCGATGGTTTTAAATAAACATTTCCTTGTGTCTGGACTTGTTTTTGTTCCTCGTCTCATTTCTCGAACAACCAAAATATCTTTATCCTAAGTCTGAGTAATAGTAGTGATATCGAGCTATAATTATTATATCCAAAATAGATAGATAGAGAGATAGATAGATAGATAGATAGATAGATAGATAGATAATATGAACATAGATAAATAATATGAATACAGATAGATAGATAGATAGATAGATAATATGAACATAGATAAATAATATGAATACAGATAGATAGATAGATAGATAGATAGATAGATAGATAGATAGATAGATAGATAGATAGATAATATGAACATACTGAGATAGATAGACAGATAATATGAACATAGATAGATATATAAATAATATGAAAAAAGATATTGTGAACATAGATATATAATATGAACTTAGTTAATATGAACAAAGATAGATAGATAGATAGATAGATAGATAGATAGATAGATAGATAGATAGATAGATAGATAATATGAAAATAGATAATATGAACATAGATATATATATATATAGATATATATCTTCTGACACCTGATCAAATGTGCACCAGGCTGACAACATCACGAGAAAATCTGACATTTTTTTAGGCAGATCCAGCTGACTTCCTTGAACGTTTTCAAGGCTAGGAAAAGAGTTGTGTTCAGTAGTTTGAACCAAAGACAAAGAAACGATCCACGCGGCGGAAACACCCCTCCTGCTCTAAAGAAAGCCAAGGTCGTTTCATCTGCAGGGAAAGTGATAGCTTCAGTTTTTTGGGGATGCAAAGACATTGTGTTTATTGACAATCTTCAAAACGGCTACACCATCAATGGAGAGTACTATGCCAACTTGCTAAGAAAGTTACGAAAAGCTATCAAGATTAAACACCCACGAAAATTGACTAAAGGCTTTTTGTTTCATCACTTCAATGATTGGTTTCAAGTCCTTGGTTTCAATGACTGCTATGGGTGAATGTGGTTTTGAACTGGTTGATCACATTCCCTATCCTACTGATTCCCCGCCCCGTATGACTATCATTTGTTCCCCAACATGAAAAAAAAAACTTGACTGAGAAGTAGTATCACAGTGATGATGACGTCATATCTGCTGACTTCTTTTACCAACTGGATGAAAGCTTCTTCACAAGTGACATCCAAGCACTGCAACACTGATGGAAGAAATTTGTAGACTGCATATGAGACAATACTGAAAAATAAACCTCATTTTGCCACATTCCATGAGTCAACAGATGAACTTTTCAGTCTATCCTCGTAAATTTAAAATTTATTAATTTTCTTCAATTTCTTCAAGAAGAGTCTTTGTAAGTAAAGGTATAATAAGGACATAAAATTCAATAAAATATTTTAGATTACTTACAATATTTTCGTAAATTTTAAAGATGATTGGGTAGCTAAACATATAAATATAAAAAGGCGTTCACGTTATATTCGTCAAGTAATTGTTACAATAACTGCCCTCCTTCGGAAAAATTCCCAAACATAAGTCTACCGAGAAAGTTGCTAACACTTTATAAAAGCACCCACCACGATGCATTTCTGCGATATTTTAAAGTAAAAGTAAGTAATACTTGTTTTAAATCAGATTAATTAAACATTAAATCAGCTAATCTTCCTCAAATAAAATGTCAGAAAAGACTTTTGAAATATTTTTTAATAAAGAGAACTAGGTTGTACTGAAAGATTTGTAAATATGGAGGAAAATCATCGTTTTCAGCGATTAAAAATGTCATCCCAATCAATTTAAATTCGCTTTGAAATACAGAAAGTGTTTTGCTTTTTGGAAATATTAAATTTAATCTATTAGCTTGAAATTGAAAGTAAAATAAATGCTACAAAAAAGACTTTCATTTTTAAAATGCATTTTAAACCTTGGGTATCGCGAATCTGTCGAGGTACTTAGATTAAGGTAATAAATCGTAATGGGGAAGTTGAATTTTGTATAAAACATTCGACATTATTCGGATAGTTAACATTAACTGTTGCCTGAAAACTGTTTCCTTTATTAAATTAGACTTCTTACGTTCATCGTTATGGTTCTGTACGCCAATGCTAATGGAAGTTTGCTTCGAAAACTTTTATTAAATAGAAGTTGCTTAATAAATGAGGTTAATATATTATACTCGATACAATCATACGAAAATGAATATATCAAAAAGCCAGATAGATAGATACTGGCTTGTCAAATAAAATCGTTCATTTTTTTCCATTTATTTTAAATCATTACCAATTTTAACAAAACAGTCAATAACGTAAAATAAAAATAATACAAACAAAAGTTAAAAAAATAAAAATAAAACACTACATTAGAAATATTTTAGTGTTAATTCAAATAACATTGGAAAAAAAAAACGAACGAATTCATCAGACAACCAGATAGATAGATAGATAGATAGATAGATAGGAAACAGACTGACATAGATAGATAGATAGATAGATAGATAGATAGATAGATAGATAGATAGATACGAACAGAATGAAAAGGATAGATAGATAGATAGATAGATAGATAGATAGATAGGAAACAGACTGACATAGATAGATAGATAGATAGATAGATAGATAGATAGATACGAACAGAATGAAAAGGATAGATAGATAGATAGATAGATAGATAGATAGGAAACAGACTGACATAGATAGATAGATAGATAGATAGATAGATAGATAGATAGATAGATAGATACGAACAGAATGAAAAGGATAGATAGATAGATAGATAGATAGATAGATAGATAGATAGATAGGAAACAGACTGACATAGATAGATAGATAGATAGATAGATGGTATTTATCAATCCACCCACGAGGATTGAATGTGGCACAAGGCCTTTTTAATGTGGGTATCTCCGAGCCCGTAGGCTCAGCCAAAAATAAATAACCATCCAAACCCCCCGAGGGGGGGGGGCAGTTCCGTCAACCTCCCCCAACGAAACACTACCCTTCGGCGGAGCTTCGTCAGGGTTCCTCCCTGCAAGCAGAGAGTTCGACAGACACCCGACCCGGCAGCTCACAAAGCACAGATACTACACTTTGATCCTAGCCACCGGGCCGGGCTGATAGATAGATAGATAGATAGATAGATAGATAGATAGATAGATTGGGCTAAATATTAAAAGGTTTAGATAGAGAGATATTACATTTATAGAAAGAAAGAAATAAACAGTCATGTTTAAATAGATTAAGAGTAATAATTTTTCCTAACACAAATCGGAATTACTTTCTCCTAAACACCTAAACACGAACACTGACCGTTCAACAAGCTTTCACTGATGTTTAAATTTTTAAAGCCATCGCAAAACAAAATCTCAAACTTGCTTACTTGATTCTGTTATGTTTATTTCCAAAAATCTGCAACAATTTCTACGCAAAACATTTCTTTAAAAAAAGAACGTATTTTTTTCACCGAATGACCAAAAATTGTGCCGATAGAAATCCTCGATTTGTTTTCTTAATCTTTCATTTTTCGTTTATGTTTTTCTTACTTCCTCAGCTGGAGATCGTCAGAATTCTTGGGAAATATACCAAATCTATACAGGCAATGGAATGTTTTCGAAAAAGCAACGGAAAATGTTTGTAGAGAACATAAATACACTAGTGAAGTCGGTTCGTAAATGTTCGTTTGTAATGCTGGCAATAACAGTCTATTCAATGGCCTTATAAGTCACGAAGACTTATAATCCATTTGTTCGCAGGAGTTGTTACGTATTTGCCTTTTGTCAGTGTTCGAACACAGATAATAGAAAGGTTTTTGACCTTCGTACTTAAATGGTTGGTACAACCCAACCATTCTCCTTCATTCAGTCTAACTTTTGATCATATTAAATGAGCGACTACCAGGTTCCAAATAGACGAGCCGGGATGATTATTAATTACTGAAGAAAAATCCACCCGGACATCCTTTATTAAATACTTTAATGCTTTGTCTTAAATTAAAATTTATGTCTATAATAGGAGGTTAACGGGGAAGAAAGAACTCTCACTATGTAGCATCAGTAAAAGTAGTTTAAACTTATATTCCCTTACAGAAAACCTATGAGCCCTTCTAAGTGGTGTAATGGTTAGCAAGCTTGTCCCTACTACATCAATTGTGTTTGAATAGTGAGTTCGTTCCTCAGTGGGTGCCTCGTAATCTACTGACACTGAATTGTAGCATTTGTTCATGGGTACGATGTCCATGTTGCGTATAAAACAGTGATAGATTTTTAGTTTGTTAAAAGAGGCTTTGAAATGTCAACAGTTTTCATCTCTTGTCGAAGTACAAGTTATTGTGCGCTTCAAAAGCAAACTAGGCTGGGTTTTTTCATGGACGGAATGAAAAAATGGACAACGTGTTTGAAAAAAAAACATAGTCCGAAATGATGACTATCTTAAATGATAACCTTATAATTATGAAGAGAAATAGATTTACTTCATTTTGATATCAGCTTCATTATTTTTGCAGTCTTTGACAAATTTGCTATATCAATGATAGTAAATGTTTGGTTCGTTAGAATCATACTCAATACTGTCGGGAATTTTACTGGATATCCTATTCTTTTCTCGTACCTCCTATTTTGGGTAACAGCCTATTTTTTTTTAATTCACTACCGAAGTTGAAGAAGACTATGTCAGTATAAAAACTGCAACACGACAGATTCCTGAATGACTCGAATTACAAAGACGTTTATGCTGACAGTATTAAAAGCAGATAGAATGAAATAAATAGGAATGAAAATCAAAAGTGGGGAGCATTAAAGGAAGCAAACGAGATCATCGTATAGAAAGCTAGACAAGAAGAACGGAATGGATGAAAGATGAAATGTTCGACATGATAAGGAAATAGCAAACAATGCCGAGCGCTATGGTCGAGAATATAGGACATAATGATTAATGGATGGTTCGAAGAATTTGATACTCACCAGACATATTGGCAGCAAGAGAAACAGAGGAAAGTAGCGAATAACCTACCAAACGATTTTGTATAAATGTTTGGCAGAACAAGAGCGATAGTAAAACGAGAAAAACTTAAAGGAAAGACAGTTGTGGAGAGCCATGATCACCTCCTATGTCCAAAAGAAACACAGCAGTAAAAAAAAGATGTCTTGGAAAAACACTATCTCCTTATAATGTTGAAATCTTTCGATGTAAAAACTGAATTTCTTGTCTTCCACAAAATATTTTAAATCGCTTATAAAAGTCAATTTGGTTTTTCAACAAATATTCTAGTATTGAATATTCGCTTGCTATGATTTCTCTGTGATGAAGACATTTTTTTCAGAAATATCAAATCAGCGTCTATGTACTTCTTTCATTTCTTTATGCGGTGTCCCCTCTGGATGTTAGCGATCATGGCTCTTCACAACTTCTTATATCTTGTAACTCTTAGCAATATTTGCTTTTTTGTTTTACTGCCACTCCTAATTCTTTTCCTGCTATCCATTTACACAAACTCGTTAGGTAGGTTATTCATGTGTCTCTGGTACCCTCTTGCCTTCATTATATCCTGTGAGTGTCAAATGTTCTAAGCCGTCTTTCCTCATTATGCATCCCAGAAATATCAACTATCCGTTACTAATTCTATTCATAAGTGAACTTTTTGTTTCCATTTTGCTTAAAACTTTTTCCTTTGCTATACGCTCTGTCCATGATATTCTCAGTATCCTGCTGTAGAATCCTATCACTGTTATCTCAAGTTTTCTCTTCATCTGTGAAGGAATTGTTCAGCGTTTACTGCCATACGGGCGACTGAACACTCTTTTCTTTGTTTCTAAATATATTTTCCTGTTTCTTGTACTTAGTTTTTGGAAGACAATTTTTACAAGTCCATTTCATACTTCGGATTTCGGTGTCATATTTTCCATCCTCCGTTAAAACAACTTCCTAGAAGTTTAAACTATTTTACTTGCTTGATTCGGAAATCTCCATTTCGTAGTTTGCATCTTCGGCTTGTCCTCTTACTGACAACCATACATTCTGCTTTCTTAAAATTGATGATTATTCCTTTCTTCTTGCTTTCCTTTACTACTTTATCAAGGAAGCCCTGTAGTTTTCTTTCTGTGTATACCACCAAAACAGTGTGATCTGCATTTATTCTTAAAATTGTACCTACCGATATTAAAAAAAAAATCTTGGTAGCGTCACCAGTTCACTTAGGTGAGCCTCGCTGTAACGATTGAATAAATCCGGTGAGATGACCCATCCTTGTCTTATGTCCCTTTCTATTTTTGTGTATGTGCTCAATTCATTTCCTAATCGTAATCAGGCGATTAGATCTGGATTATTTTTCTCGAATAAATCAAGTTTTCCTAGTGGTTTTAATAGGAGTATATAGGTTCACCTATCGCCCGGTTCAAACTCCGTCCAAGTCTTTTGAACAAGAGTAGATATTTATTCCTTGTTTCCTATTTAGGACTGAGTTTCTGGTTCCTTCTAAACTCTACTTAAACTCTATTCTTCTGAAGTCTCCGCCTGGATTCTGAAATTTTCTTTACTAATTATATATTTATTTATTATATTGTATTATTTTTTTAATAGAAGTATATAAGTTCATCTGTCGTCTTGTTCCCACTCCTACCCAGTCTTTTGAACAAGAGTAGAGGTTTATCCTTTGTTCCCTGTTTAGGATTGGGTTTTCCGCTTACTTCTAAAATCTTTTCATTCTCTTTCACTCCTAGTAGCCCTCTTGCGTCCTAGTGGCATTCTCGCTTTGCTTGCGATGAATTGATAAACAAAAGCAGTTCAAACAATAAAGTACGGCACGAAGAGCTATTTGAACTCCTAGGGAAATCTTTAGGTTAATATACAATATTATCATCTGTTGATTATCTCGTATGTTTTGAACAATATTAAAAGAATATTAACTATGAAAGAAACTTACATAATACACATACCGTGAGTCTTTGAATTGCTTATAAATTTGTGAAGAGCTATCAAAAGACAGAGACGAAATATTAACTACAAGATTGAGAAAGCTTTTAAACAAATTTTTAATAAAATACAAACATTTATCAGATATGTACAGAGTGGTTAGAGAATTAGCATTGCGATCATGTGATCCGAGTTCGAATCTCATTGTGCTCGATTTTTTAAGAAAGTGACTCCTTGATAATATCGGCCTGGGGAGACGACCCCACCGTGTGTCACCATCGTGAAAACCACAAAATAGTTTGGCCCAAACCTTGTGATTGAAACTGAGTAGAACCGTTTGGAAGCCATTGTTGGTTGTGATTTGCACGAAGTCACAAATATTCGTGCGCTCTCTCCGAGAAAACGTAATTAAGGTTCGCTCAGAATAATTGTAGTATAAACCACTAATTCACTTTGCGAGTGTTGAGAAAGCACATATGTGCCTGATCAGAGGTCTGCAGCTTGGATTAGCTACTCACCCTAGAAGGCGGGTATAATCGATTATGGGAACATTGTTCGAAAATAACTGTTCGAAAACACTTATTCGGAAAAAAATTTATTTGAATTGTAAATTGTTTGAATGAAAATTAATCGAAAGGACAATTATACTAAATAATAATTATTCAAAATTCCATCATTCTACAATATGAAAATTCTTAGACGCTCTTAAAAGAGAACAGGACTTGCAAGAAATTCATATTGCAAAAGCAAGAGTAGGTTGCCAAAATACCAAGAACGCCAAGAAATATCGCGACGTAAATGGTTAACTTAAAAATTTAGTGGCAACCTTTAACGAGGACTTTTCTTTTCTACTGTAGATGTTTTAGAATTAGTAAGCAGGATAATATTTTTTTTATTCACTGGGTTTCTCGCGGGGTGGGGGGCGTTTTGGAATATTTTATGAGATTTTTGTTTCGCATTGAATATAAAATAATTATAGTACCGGGGGAGTTTAGAAGTATTTTAATGTATTTCTCCTCTTTGTGCAAATAATCAGAACTGGAAGAATATTCCTGATAGATCTTCTAATATCACAGTGTGGAATACCTACGTACAAAAGTGATGGAAAGAAAAAAGAAAAAAGACTAAATAAATTCGGCTAAATAAAAAAAAAAAAAAAAATTCCCAGCACCTCTCTGTTGTGTGTGTGTGTGTGTGTGTGTGTGTGTGTGTGTGTGTGTGTGTGTGTGTGTAATCCTACCAACATAACAAATTTAGTCCGATGAAGCCCAAAAGGACAAAACGCATCACTTTTTCCACGTAGCCAGTTGAATAATACATTTCAGATGCATCAAGGTTGGTCTTCAGTGATGCACTGTCTTCATCGCCGATTTCGGGTTTTCGAATCATATCGGCTCAAACAGCAACCCCGATCTGATTCCAATAGAGTCACGCCACCTCCTTAATAGCGTCATGCTATGCACTTCGACATTGCAAAAAAAAACAACAAAAAAAAAAAACCAGATATGGCTAAGAGTCCGACCGTTCTTATTGACATACGTCAGTAAACGTCAGCCAATGAAATCAAGGCTTTTCACGCTCCCCTCCCCTATATAGTTTTCTTTTTGCTCCATCCAATTTTGTTTCGAGCCATTTTCCCCGGAATTCATAACGAGGTAAGCTGGACTTTTTCTTGCATAGTTTAATCCAATGTTTTTACGTTTTAAGTACTAATCCCATAATTTAATTCGTACAATTTCTCCAATATATATGTGTGCATGTGTGTGTGTTTCGGCTCGAAAACAAAATGTTTGACCAGAGAACAAGGTGGCCCAAAAAAATTGACATCTTTTTATAGTCTAATTCTTGCTCAAATGATCAGAAATTTTACCAAAATGTGTAAAAACTTAAGGTTTACTGTGCGGACGTATCTATCAGGAAGATGGTTTAGGCATAGCAGTGATAATATCAACGTTCTTTTGAAATTACCATCATATTCACCTGAATGGATAGCTTGTGATTTTTTCTATGAGACTATGTGAAAGATCAGATGTATATCTCCATTCTTTTTACAAGCCTAGATGGACTTAAGCAGAGAATTACTGAGTCGCTGGAGAATGTTACGCAAAACATGCTACAGCGTGTTTGGCAATAGCTGGACTATCGACTTGATATGTGTTGTGTCACAGGTGGCGAGCATATTGAACATTTGTGAAGCTTTGTGAAATCGATTATAAAATCTACAAACCCTTGAATATCTTGTTTGAATTTTGATAAATATTTGATAAATATTTTCTTTATTGTTCAACATGAAGCCTATTTAACTTCGTTTGCCTGGGCCATGTAGTTACTCAGATATTCACATTCTAAATTTCAATTGGTGGGGTACCCTGTATTTCTGAAAGATAACAAGCGTTTCATTATAACGGAGCTTGCTAGAAATTGGTTGAAACGTAAAATGGCATTAAATGCTATATGCACTTTAATATGTTATTGCTACATTTGTAATAAATTTTAGAAAATAATAAATCTTAGAAAAGATCGAAAAGACATGGGTTAAAAAAACCACTGCACTTTCTTTGATTAATTTCATCTTAACATCAAGAAACTAATTTGGCAAAGGGAATGATTCAGTATAAAAATAATTAGATACAATATCTCTCTCTCTCTCTCTCTCTCTCTCTCTCTCTATCTATCTATCT
Source organism: Acanthosepion lycidas (assembly GCA_963932145.1). NCBI lineage: Eukaryota > Metazoa > Mollusca > Cephalopoda > Sepiida > Sepiidae > Acanthosepion > Acanthosepion lycidas. The sequence continues at coordinate 109,161,256 of OZ010576.1, read as the reverse complement.
ATATATCTATATATATATATATATATATATATATATACTCTTAAAAGAGGCTGTTTAACCAACACAAAAACTGACCAAAATTAACGATAAAAAAGCAAGTGAAAACTACAGATAAAGTTCATTTTCTTCAGAAAGTCATTCATTCCTGCAGTTCACTGCTACTAGCAAACAGGAGTTTGTTTTTTTCTCCTGATGATGACCATGCTGATCGAAACTAGTCGACGAATCTAATTGAAATAATAAAACAAAAATATTAATATAAAAGCCAGTGTGTCTGAAAATTTTAATTTTCAATATTTTCTATTGTTTAAAACATGGACTAATTTCGACAATTATCTATTTATTCATTAAAATAACTTATAAAAAGAAAATATTATAAATATATGTGTGTGTGTGTGCGTTCGCGCAGTAAGCTCACATTTTCTCGGTTAGAAAATGATCTTTCTTCATTCCTCTAATAGACGACTCAGTCCACTATAACCAAAGATTTAACAACTAAGCCAAATCTGCAAGAGAATATTATGCATACTTTAAGCACAATAGGAATTGTTTCTCCCTTTATTTGTCGTTCGTCCTTTCTACAAACATTCGACATCTACGACGGCTGTACAGACGTCCAACAGCTGCTACTCAGGTTTGGGAAAAAGCGCAAGATTAGTTTCTATATTGCAAAGGATGATATTTCCCGCAAAAACCTGTGAGTTGTCGGCCGTTTCTACATACACTTGATGCAAAGATGTTAATTCATGAATTCATATCTGACAATCACAAACTGAATGCATCAAGCAAGAAATAAGTGGCCCATTAGAATAACTGTCTGAGTTTTTTTTTGTAGAACCTTTTCAAAAGATAAGAAAATAAATACTTACTCCGAACACTTGTGAGAATTTCTGCAAGGACGTTGAATCCTGGTCGTAGATCGACCTCAAATAATTAAATTTCACACATACATAGAAAGATAGATAGATAGATAGATAGATAGAAATATAATTTTAGATATGCTATATTTATGGATAAAAGTTCCAAACAGCAGGGATAGAGCGTTATAGCCTGAAAATTGCGTTCAAGTATGGAACAAACTCTCGTAATTTATTGAGTCTAGAAGAAACCTCAACAGAATGCAGAAAGCACTGGACGGCCGTTCCGTCTTATTTTTGGGACTCGTCAACAGTACGCATCTACTACCGAGAATTGAAACCCCAGACAGTTACGATATAAGGCAAACGTTATACCAACTGTACCAACGGGCCTCGGTGACGAAGAGGCAACGAACTAATGAGTCTCAAATATAGGACGAAACGGCCGTCCACTGCTTTCTGCATTCTGTTGTGATTTCTTCTAGACTTGATGAATTAATTATAATTATCTCAAATCCTCCTTAATTTCTATCATTTACATATATATATATATATATATATATATATATATATATATATAAAGTAACAAACTTTATTTAAGTATTGCTTCGTTATATTGTTTAATGCTAATAATGAGTAACTTATATCCTTTTCTTTCAGGTTATAAGAGTATTATTCATCATATAGTTCGAAACTTGCACCTGTGTTCGTCCCACGTAACAATATATATTAGAAATCTTGTACTCTGACTCTCATAAAGGTGTTAACGCAAGTACATCAGCAAAATCCATTCAGCCTGCTTATTGGTTCGATGTAATGAGTGTAAGAAGTTACAGGAGATTTTTTTCCGTTTCAAAATTGGACGAGCCAAGGAGTTACAGCAATTCCTGCCACTACGTCTAGTGATAAATTTAATGTTAGTCATATGACAGTTTTACGCGAATTGAAAAGAATTGGAATGTTTTCAGTGGTTGGAAAATAGGTCCCGGACAACCTGTCTCCAGATAATCGCCAAAAACGTGTCGATTGTACGAGTCATTGCTTATATGACAACTTCAAGTGAAATTTTGGGACAGGTTTATTACTGGTAATGGGAAACGGATCCATTACTAAAATGTTATAGCTTTATTGATTAGTGGATCAGTCAAGGAAACAGACCTGCACATCAACCGAGGAGAGAACTTAATGCAAAGAAGATTGTATCGAGTGTGTGGCGGGATATTCAAGGAATAATCGATTAAACAATAATCAAACGATCAGAACTGATCTCTTCTGTCAACAATGTTAGAGTTTGAAAGTAGCTTTGGACAGAAAACATCTTTATTCAACAGAAAGGGAGTAATCCTCCATTACAACAAAGTTAGAGGGGAAAATTGCTTCATCCTCGACATTCTCCCAGCTTTGCTTCTTCTGGTTATCACTTGTTTAGGGGTTTGCAAAATCATTTCGATGGCCTAAGGTTGACATGAAGAGAAGAAGCTGAACATGAGTTGGTTTCGTATTTTACATCAAAACCTAAATAATTTTACAAACATGGCGTCTATAAATTCGTTGGCAGATGCTATGAGGTACAAGGAAATAATAGAGATTATATTGAGGATTAAATCTTTCTATAAGAATTGGTGGGCATGGATAATAATGGGTAGTGGCTCGGGTTGAGAAATCTGGAAGCCGAGTTCGAATTCTAGTCGAATCCATTACATTCACTTACGTGAAAGGGAAAAGGCATGAATCCTCTTCTTCTCCCCCTGATGGCAACTGGTCTATCGCAGAAAAAAATGGCAACCTACTGCGGGAAAAAAATTGCCTCGTCATAAGATACATGATCGCCTAAGCGTGTATCACTGATGATACTGATAATAATAGGTATCTTCAGAAAATTGGATAGCACCGTCGTTCTAACACGATAATAGGCAATTGAATGACAAAGTGAAAACAGTCTGTGTAGCACGTTTAGTCATCTAAAAGTACTTAATCTAAGGAAACAATGTTCTTATTGATAAAATTATATATTTCTATAGGTGTAAACATGATCGTCGGTTATAACAATGTGCCGAAGCGCTGAAGACATGCGAACGCTACTCGTTCGATAAGGAGTGTCTGTTGATTATTGTTATTTTATCCATGTGATGTTCTCTGTTGCTGAACCAGTTTATATTGACAACCTGATCTACTAGGTGACCAGCGTTTGTTTAACAAATTTCTATCTCCACCATGTCACCATCTTGAATAACGTTATATATTTTTGTAGATTTTATATTCAGTGTCTGACGATGTGGACGTTATCATGGTAAGTTTGCATATATCACCTATATTAGCCAAACAATGGACACTTAATGATGACCAGAGGCTGCTTGGCCGAAATGTTGTCTCTATAATAACATCTATAACAATTACGATGAGTATAATAGTCTGAACTAATAGAAGTATTTTGACATTCGATGCTAAAAGATTTAATAAAATAGAAAATAAATGAATTAATAGACAAAGAACTTTTAGATAACTTATCTTGTTAAAGTTGGGGTACAATAGAATAATGGTGTTTTTCTAATCAAGATTTGGATGAAATAAAACAGGTATCGATTCCCAAGAAAAAATGGTTGAACGAATCGAAGGTGATTAATTTATAGATTGGCTGTGAAAAGCCGACTTGTCGGAGTATTGATAGAATGCGCTACTGCACCTGACGTTGAGACACGACTGTCGAGTGTTAATTAATGAGTCAAGACAATCCATTGATTGGTTCGTTTTCGACGGTTTATCAACACTTTGCAGGTTACGTAACACCAGAATTTTTTTTAGATTGAAAGAATTTTGGTAGGGGTAGATGATAATGATTTACCGATTCAAGTCTTACTAATTAACCTATAGCTTGGGAGAGAAGCGGTAGATTCATACCTTTTCCCAAGATATCTGTGAGAAAGTGAATATAACGAACCCAACGGGAATTGGAACTCGGTTCTCAGATTAAGAATTTCGAGCTCTTATCCATTACACTATCCTCACAGCCAAGCTTGCAGGACCTCATATACCCATGCGGTCACCCATGTAGGTACTGACCAAGTTCGACATTACTTAACTTTTGGTGTTTCAACGTGATGTGGCCGCAAGCGACGCAATTGATTGTTCCTAGAATACCACCAAATATCGTGAAAACCAGAGGGTATACTGGTTGAAATGTTCTGACCAAAACAAGGAATTTCTTAATGCCATATCCCTTCAGAACGAAGACAGTTATTAGCTGTCCACAGAGATCTTTATTAATTGTGAATTGCCATTAATTCTTGGGAAAGTTATTAGAGTGACTTCCCGTTGCCTTCTCCACGCTTTTCAATTCAACCTTGTTTTTCTCCTTGGCTGACTACCACATAAGGCTAGAGAGTGCAGTCTACCTTGTTATTTACCCACTTAACTGAAGAAGAATAAAGAAAAGATGGATTCATTTGTTTCACAAAAGCATTAGGTCGAGAGTGAATGTGACAGTCTAAGTAGAAGTTTGAACCCGACTCGTCGATTTCCATTTCTAACAGCTACGCTAGTCGCACAACAAAGGATAATGTATATCCGTGTAAATCCGTGTATATTAGCGATAATTCCACATCAAAGAACTTCAGAGCAAAATAGACTTAAAGAAATCTATATTCATCGACATTTGACGAATGATGAATATTTTTCTAAAAATCAAAAGAAATTATCTGAAACAATGGTTAAATCAAGTGACGAGTTAATTTTTTTAAATTTTCTGTTTGATCTGGGGAAAGATGTATAGAGGACCACAATCGAAATATCAACACAAACAAGGAAATCTGGAAAAAAATATTGAAATATAAAGACTATAATTAACATTTCTAAATATTTTACAAACATATAAACAGTCAACGATTTATTGGATAGCAAAAATGCAAAACTTCCACGCAAAATAGATCCACTCAATACAAGGCTGAAGAGACTTTCAAGTCAGTGCTTTGCTGAATGAGGTGTGTGATATGAATGTAAGAGGCGATGGTAGGAATTGAAGATTACGAGGATAAGAAGGCTAGATATCTATTGACCCTTGACTTGAAAAGGTTAAGATTGTTCTTTTCAGGGAAACAGTCATGCAGGCAGGTATCTGTTTCACAATGTTGCATTTTGGTGGGGGGTGCTTGGGTGGAACTTCCTCCTTACAATTGCAATACGGGGGAAATGTAGGTGATGCGAATCCGTTGACGGAGCATAGCTAGAAAGGTCTGGACTGGTAGAACTAAAAACATAGAGCTTATCTGAACATTTGCCGTGGAAATAGCGATAGAGTAGTGATATGCTTCCCAGATTGCGTCCTTGAGAAAGAGATGAGGTTACTGAGTAAAAAATAAGTCTTTCTGCCCATGGAAGCCTAAACGATTTTGAATTCTACACAAAAGAAGATTCGTTTTGACCTCCAATCAGGAAAACTTTGTTTTAACATCCACCCAAGAGAAATTTCATTTTTACCTTCAACCTATAAAAGTTTCGTTGGGTTTTTTAGTATGATTGCTTTAGTGAGATCCACTATGTGTTACTATTCGTCAGTGTTAAAATTACAGCAGACACCTATTGACAACTGTTAAATCGCTTAAACACTTATACGAAAGAAAATAGTCCCAGTTTTGACTAATCTCAAAGGTATGGTGTTCCATCGGGATAATGAAAAGACACATGCAGCAAAGACGGTCTTTGCAAAGACTGAAGACTTCAACTGCAAAACCAATTCAACGACCTCCTTATTCTTTATATCCCCATCTAATTAATCCTATTTCCAGGGGCTACAGAACCATTTTGATAGAGCAGTTTTTTAAAACAGATGAAGATGCGAACTCTTCCCTCTCTATATTATTTCCCATAAACCAAAAGACTTTTACAAAAACAGAATTTTGAACATTGCCAAATGTTGAAAGTTGGTTACTGATAAAAACAAAACATATGTTAATGAATAAATTTAAATTAAACATGAATTTTTGATATTTTGTTTTCGGCTCTAAATTTTGAACAATAGCCTTATTGCTCAAAATTTAGTGCCGAAAACAAAATATCAACAAATATCATGGCATGTAAAGTCAACCAACTTAATTTTTGGCAGTATTTATGGGATAACCAAAGAATACGAGAAATTTAGCTTTAAAAAAAGGAAAATGTCAGAAAAGAAAATGGGTAACATCGCTTGAAAGAATAAATTAAAATTGAAGTGTTGTTCAAATAAAAAAAAACTAAAGTAAAAAAAAAAGAAACTAGAATGTTGTCATTTGTCATATTGCATTATTTCTTCTTTATTGTTGTTGTTGTCAGAAGCCACATCGCCAGACAAAACGTTCACAATGCTTGGGAATTTTGAACACTAAGATATTTTTCCATTTGTACATGTCTGCAAATAATATATGCATCTGTATCAGAATATATGTCAATATGTATGCATACATATCGAGATTAAAATGTCTGACAGTCAAGGGAACATATAAAAACGATAATAAAGGGTTTATTAATTAACTAGAATTTAATGAATAAGACGAGAATCAGAGTTGCAAAGGAAAAAATGAATTACATTCTTAATTATAATCCAACCAACCGTCTCGATCACGCACTGTGAATGCTGCAGGGTAGACTGATCTCTCTCGCGTTTAGAAATGTTCTGAATATTTCTCCATTATAAATTGCCGTTGGATACAAGAGATGCATTTCGAAATCTATTCCCGTTACAAAGCGGAACCTTCCCTGCTATATTACACAAATTACATTTTATAGATTCTTACATTTCACTGAGTCTGGCACGGGGCCAAATGAGTAAAAGTTGATTTTTTTTTTTTAGGAAGACAGCGTTTCACCAGAAGAAAAAGCATCTTTTAGAAATCATCTTTTGAAATCGAGGCTTTTGGCCTGACATTGTGGGAAATCCGAAGCTTGTTCAGTCGTTTACTGATCCTCACTGAAGGCTACACACTCCACCATACCCTGTTTTATACTTGTGTGACTCACGAGTCGTATATACTGGGATCATCTCAGATGAAGACAGAACAGACTTTGCGCTCAGTGTCATATATCCATCAAGAAAGCCAAGTGAATGTTTGATCTGAGTTATCCCCTAACCACCGAGTGAAGACCCACGTGATTAGCCCAGATGCATCTGGGTTACAAGCTCGAGAAAGAACCATATCACATATATATACATCCACATCACAGGGAAGAGGAGCAGTCGCTGAAACATCGCACACGAGAATGTATGATCCATGTTCGGGTGAGGGCCTAACGCCCACACACAGATATTGACCGGGAGTAACTGAAGACGTCCAGAGTTGAATAAAATCTTACACGGAGGAGAGATTCAGTAGCGTGTTCCCATTACTCATGACTGTAGCTGTTATCATTATTTGCAGTACTGATGAGGGTTTCCTTCCAAACATTGTTTGAAGTAATGTGGAATTTCAACATCTTGATTATGCCAATATTTTCTCTTCGAGTTACATGTGCTTTCCGTTTTACCTGTTGCGTGTTAAAAGTTCTCAAGTGATGTGGTTTCTATTATCAGGTACAGTTTTTTGTTTGTAATTCTGTAGCCTCAGTTCACACGTTTCGAAGGTATCACTCGCTCAAAGCCATTTTTCACCATTGATCTGAGAAAGAGGTTGTATATAACTGACAGATTAGATAATTTTAGAATAGGTTTGTCGCCATGCGTGACATCCATATGAAAGTCTTGATATGACGAGGTTATTTAAGTACATGGCTTGAGATTTCAGTTTGATGTTATGATTTTGTAGCCATTTGTGGTATTGGTCAAAACTATCTCTGGCAAAGCCTGCTTTATTTTTGATTTCTTTCTCTTATACTAAATTCATTATAGCTGATCAATACACCGAGATATTTGAAGAATAAGAATAAGAAGAAGAAGAAGAAGAAGAAGAAGAAGAAGAAGGAGTACTAGAATAATAACAATAATAATAATAATAATAATAATAATAATAATAATAATAATAATAATAATAATTTTCAAATCGAATGTTTTTCCCCAATGAAGATCGATTTACATCATCAGTGCAAGATGTTATCTCCGCCTATCTTAAGATTGCACAACTGCCGTGTTTTAAAAATTTCATTTATTGCAATTTTACAGGTCTACACAAGGAGATGAGTGTTTTTATTGGGTTTATTTTAAGATAGGGCGTGTGTTTTTCTACAGTCACCAACTCTACATAGTTTGTCCACCAAGGCTAAAGAGCTTCTATCTGCACATTAGTTGACCAGATTCGTAGAAGATGGGTGTTTTCATCCTCAAAACCACTACACAGATAGCCAACCAATGCTAAAGTGCTTATATCTGACAATTAGGTGAGTTGGCCAAGTTGCTGGAAGATAGGAGTTTTCATCTTCACCACCTTTACATGGATTACTGACCAAAGCTAAATAGCTTCTATCTGTCTGTTAGGTGAGTTGGACAGATTGTTCATTATCAGACGGTTTCTGAACATATTTACTTAGATGTTTTCATTCCCCAAACTTTGATCAAAACCCGTATCATGCTTTACCGACACTTTCTAACTGTCCCACACCCTGATACCATCTCCCCAGAACGATATAATCTAGAAGTCACCTGCTTGACTAATCGATAATTATAAGAACTGAAACTCGGGATTCGTAGTCAGAACTGTAAACATTCGGCCAGGCGCCCACAAACAGCAGCTTGATTTCAAATTTAAAGCGATGTGTTAGCAGTTTCAAAAATCGTTTAACGATTCAAATAATAAGTTATGAAAGACGATATTAAAGGAAAATTCAAAACATATTAATTTAGGATTTAATTGAAAAGAGATCTCAACAGAAAAGAAAAATACCAGAGAAACAAAAATGCTATAATATCGAATAGAAATATTGTTTCCTTCGTATGAAATTAATGTTAAGTTAATAATTTCCACAAAGAATATAAAATAAGAACGTGGCAATTAATTCTTGCGTGCTGCATAATTTTACATTAAAAAATATTTGCAAAACATATTTTTATAAAAAGATATTTAAGAAATGTGTTATTAATTATAAGTCCCAGGCTGGAAATAGAAAAAAAATTAAAAAAGTAACCCTTGAAATTAAAAATGGAGTGTTACTTTGAAAAAAAAAATTGTGAACGTTTCTCAGGCACAGCTTTAAATACTTCCAGAAGAGTAGAGTCATAAAAGTTAATCTTGCTTGACACAGGGTCACGATAGCACAGTAGATATTGATGGCATGAAAGGATTTCCAAATTTATCGTATTAACCATTTCTCTGCAGTAGATACAATAATTAAGCTGTTGATATTTTAGTTTTGCAGTGCCTGTTCTTCATCGAGTGCCTTAAAATGAGTCTCGCTATCAAAGCTGAATGTGTCCAACCTTCAAGAGTACCACTTCTAAATCGATCGTTAGTGAGAGGAACTCGCAAGCCATTACCAACATCTTTCTTTATTGAGTGCAACATGAAGACAAGTAACAAAATTTACAAAGACGTAGAAGAAGGATCATTGCTGTAGCGCCGTGTTTAGCAAGTTTGTCTTGCAAGCCATTGAAAGTGAGTGAGATCGCTTGGGGCTTCTGTCAAATTAACTAAAATAAAAATCTTGGCTCCTTTCAAAAAGACAGGTAACATTTACAAAAAAAAAAAATAAAAAAAATAACGCTGGTCTGTTCCCAAAATAAAACAAAAGTTGACTTCTTCTGTGTGTTGTGTCCCTTCAGGACGTTGGCGATCATCGCTTTCCACAAATTCCTCTCCTTTGAATCAGTCGGATGTTATTTTTCTGAATGTCATATCCTTACAGGAAAGTAAGAAATCATGGATCTCCACAGATTCCTGTATTATCTGTGAATCATCATGAGTTCTGTCGAAATATTACTGGAGTGGTTTCTGTTGTGTTCGCTACGGTTTTCAACTCAGAGTTGTCCTTCTCTGACACTGGTTGCTACTATATTGTGAAATCTAGCATATATATATATATATATATATATATATATATATATATATATATATATATATATATGTGTGTGTGTGTGTGTGTGTGTGTGTGTGTGTGTCTATGTGTCTGTTTGTCTGTGTATGTTTGTATGTGTGTGACTGTGGGTGTATGTGGGTGTTAACAAGTAAAAATCTACCAGAAGGTCATTAATAAGACTCACTTGTCTCAGATACATTACGCTCATTAGGAAACTAGAAGTGAAACAGCGGTGGGAGTTTGACTTAAATCGAGAGGTTCAGGTTCTTAGTATTTTACAAATATGTATCTCTCTCTCTCTCTCTCTCTCTCTATATATATATATATATATATATATATATATATATATATATATATATATATATATATATATATATATCAAAGTGTAGGATTGGTGTATACGGAATAACTTCCAATAACCAAAAATACTATTCTTAAAAGAGTGCTCAATACAGGGTAGAGAAAATATAATTTATTCGAAAATTATAACATAAATATTTCATAAAATCACTACAAAAATACCCATTTTGTTTCAACACTTCTACTGTCTTATCAAATGATGGTGTTGATACATTCAATACCATCACGTGATAAGACATCAGAAGGGTATTTTTGTAGTGATTTTATAACAAATTTATGTTATAATTTTCGAATAAATTATATATATATATATATATATATATATATATATATATATAAAAAGCGAGATAGAATTTACAAAAAAAAAAACATTATTTTAATGGATATTCGTGTTTGATCGGAGATCTCCGTTTTCCTTCCTTTTTTTTTTAATTGTGAAATCGATGGCCTCCGAACGAGACAACAGAAAGTCATTTTAAAGAAAGTGTACCCCTCGGAAGGGATCGAACCTGTATTCTCTTTATCATATTCATCTTCTTTGCGATTATTTCCTCGTCTAATATACAGAAAGTATTATTCAGCATTTCAGATTTCCACTGAATCCACTTCCTGCTGATTCTTGACTGGTTTTAAAAGGTCGTCTCTATATGCCTTCTAAGTCATAATTACCCCTTACGATAAATATACCTTACTTTCTAATGCTGATCTGGACATATACAAACACATATACCGCCTTACAACCGAGATTTCTTTTCACCTTACCTCACGAAAGCCACTTTGAAGCGATATACGGTGGTTTCTTTGATTTTATTCATGAATTGTGTGATCAAAAGTTTCATAATTGCAAATAGAAATCCCAATTTTGTTTCTACGTAATCCTACCCCATACCATCTCTGGATTAACCAACAATACGTCTTCTTTGAAATCTAATATCTCTGGGTCCATGTAAGATGAGGCATTATGAAGCGATATGACGCTTATTTGGCTTCTGCCTTATAGTAAGTATACTGAGTGTCAGCTTTGAATAAAATAATGTTATCTATTTACTTGTCAGATTCTCATATATAATCTTCCTTTTACTGATATCTATGTATAGAATTTCAAAAGATCGTTTTATCTTAGGGTTTCAAAAACTGGTTCTTGAATTTCTTTGTATTCGGTTCATTTAAAAAAGAATTAATAATGCTACTTGATAGTCTGTTCCTGACTCGATTCGGTAACAGAACAAAAGAGGGAAATGCAAATTAAATTAACCATAAACAAAGCCCTTATGATTAAGATTAAAAAGAGGTACAGAGTTATTTTTTGACAACGTCTCTTATTGCAAACCAATTATTGGAATATCTTGACTTGAATTCGAAGAAAATAGATATAATTCAAATATGTACTCAGTCGGATTATTATTAAGTACATAAGGTTACGATCAGCTTAATAAAAAAGGAAAACATATACTAATTGATTTGCTATTAAACATATTAGGCTAATAATCCTCTTTTTCTATGTCTTATACATTGAATACGTTTTAAATTAGGCTTTAGAATAAACGAACCATTTTATTTAATATTTATAGCAAAGATATTAATAATAATAATAATAATAATAATAATAATAATTGCTACCAATTTCCGAATATGCCTGTCTGCTCGGGTGGCCAGTTACAAACCCCTGCTTAGAAACATCTGTGCTTTTTCAACAGCCACGGAGCCAACACGTGTTATTTTTTTTAATTGAAACTACGCTAAGCGGACCTTAGTTACAGCTTTGGGGAGACTGATTACACAATCTGAAGAGAAAATCAATTGGACAAAGCCAGTAAGCTTCAAGCAACGGTCACATTAACGTGTGACGTATTTGACAGCATTGACGGAATCGAAACCGTTTAGTCCACCCATTTTCACTCACAACGCCTGGGTTATCCCATGGTATAGTTTTCAAAGATTTTCGAAACGATGCCGTACGCTAGGATCGTCTTCCTTGACGCCGATATTATCAAGACATCATCATTTTGACAAATTGACCATGGTGAGAATCGAAACCGGCTCGGAACACTAACATTCTGCCTACTCGGCCACGCGCCTACATACTTTGACGGAAAATGAAATTGTAACGCCCTGAATATTTCTTTCAATTTACTCAAGAATAAAAATTTAAAAACATTGGGCGTCTATTTGAAAGAAGTCCATTCACTAAAAAAATAAGGTTTGAAGTAATAAAGATTCCTAACTGGCCATTTTCTTTCTTTTTACAGTGGTGTTCGCTCTATACAAGGTTCGGGAGCCACTCGAGATAGAATGTTACAGAGTTAGACGCATAGTTTATGCTGATATGTGGAGAAGATAACGGTTAACACTAAACTTAAATAGATTAATACTGCAGTGATCGGGGAAGTATCCTCTTGGGAGTCTGTTAATGGGAAAAAGCTGTTCGAATGCTACTTACATCTCGCCCCTGGAATACAAAGGGAATAAGGAGGATGCGCTACAATGGGCGTGAAATGGCTGGTTTTAGCCGTGAAGGTTAGAACTGGTTGAACTAAGAAATTTAGTTCGTCTGAACACTTTCTATGAAAATAGCGATAGAGCAGCGAGAAGCTTGCGATGTTTCGTCTGTGGGGAAGTGGTTGTTGGGGGGGGGGGATAATTCATTACCTACGAGGACGCGGAGAGGCTTTTTGACTCTATCGAGACAGGAGAATGAAGATTGGGAATCTCGTGTCCTTATATTGTAGCAGTACTCCATTTTCGACCGGATCTGTCTCTTTTAAAGGCAGGAGGAGTCAGCTACTTACTGGAGCGGCGACTATTTTCCAGCATCTGTAGCAACGGATCGTATATACAAATTCCACTTGAAGTATGGGTCGAGTTTATGTCCCAAAAGGCACTCAAGGCACGGAGTTTTTATAAGGGAACATCCATTCATCGTAATTGTTGATAGTTCAGGGTTCCATCGATGACATATTAAAAAATAAAAGATCTAACACCTCTACTCAGGTTTCAATCCTAATATAATCGATATTTTATTTAGGCATCAAAACGAGTCTGTATTCTTGCATATGTACAAACATACTGAATGACAAATTCTATCCTAACGTTTTTTGGGTTTTTTTTTTCAAAATTACCAAAGCTAGTGGATTCCGAACTGAAATATTTTATTTTTATTAATACAACCTAAAAAGTGTTTTTCTTTCGTCTAGAACGCAGGAGATATCCGTCAAATGCCAATATACAGCGTGTCCATAAAGTTCGTGTGCATTTTAAAAAATTTATATCTTTATTTGTATTTACGATAGAAATCTGTAAAAATGTTATGAAGTTTAAGTTTTAAGTATAGCTAAAATAACTAATGTGATTTCAGGCATTACTGTAAATCAGTTGGCAAATATTGTCCGTGAACTGCAAAATCGTATTACCCTTTGTATTGCTAATGATGGAGGACATGTGTAAACTTAAATAAAATTTCAATAAAACCTTAAAAAGTATAGATTTATTTCTTTCTAATACTTTTTACAAATTATTTCTATCGTAAATACAAATAAAGTTATAAATTTTTTAGAGTGCACACGAACTTTATGGACACCCTGTATCATTCGACGTCGGTACTTACTCGCATCCGAGCACCGGAGTCGGCATCCTCTCTCCTTATTCTCTTTCTTCCCTCTGGTGATGATGGCGAAGATGACTGAGAAGTCATGAGGGAAACCACCATCACGAACCCACCGTCAACGTATGTGCACGAACTAAGGGCCTCCAACTAACCCAGCTTGCCTTCGTCGTCAGCGGAACCATCGCCGCTGGACTTGTTGAAAGGTGGTAGAAAGTGAAGTCAAAGAAAGTTTGAGAAAGCTATTCGCGTGAATTTGATATTGGCGAAACTATTGTGTGCGACGGAGAAGCTCACACCGGCCAGAAGCGCCTCTCTCGCAACTCAAAGGGGATTGTGAGAGGTGGGATCTGGTAAGACTGGTTTGTTGGATGCTTAATCTATCAAGATTCGCCTTAGTTACGCCAACCCAACTTGCGCTGCCATCTTCCGCTGGTTTGGTCGTTGAGATTGTGTAGATCTTTGTCTATTCTGCCGTTGGGGTTGGGACTCCAGATGGCTTCGCTCTTGGGATCACTGGAACACGCAAGTCTTCTACCATGACAAGGAACGGCCATATATATTTCACACTGGATGTCGGAGTGATCAGTTCGTTATCAAATGTATAAATTTGAGTTATTATTACTTTAATGACAACAACAGAAACGAAGCAATAAATAAGTAAAGAGTAAAAGTATTATTATTATATAAGAACATTTTTTTTATTTTCGTTCTTGCTAAAAATATTTGAAAGATAAATAATAAAGGAGGAAATTCACTACTGAACCAAATATTTTAAAAAAAAAAAAAAAAAAAGAAGTAAACAAAAAAAAATAAGGTTACAACTTGAAACGCTTTTCCTAAAATTTTGAAAATACGTCCCCGTCCCAAAAAAAGTTATGCTACTACAATCGATAAATAAGAAAAGGATAAAAGAAAATTATCGGCAAAATGTTACCAAAAAATGTTTGAATGATAAATGATAGAAATCGATGTATCATTGCAATCAACAAATGAGAAAACAAATCTCACCTTAAATATACGAAAACACAAAAATCCCAAACTATACCCCTGGACCGAAATATTTGACATGTAAGCATCGACGAAGATTCAGTAGAAATTTCTGAGGTACTTAATGAAGAAAGAGTGCTTATAAATGTCGCACTCACAGAACCATAATAAAAGTAAGAGGGACAGAGGAAACCAGCACATAATCTTTAGGGTTTTTCGGTTTTGTTTTTTTTTTTCTTAAGCATTTCACCCCAAGCAAGACAGGAGTACCACTAGGACGCAAGGGGTTACAGAGAGTGAAAGTAAGGGAAAAGAGGGGTTTTTGAGGAAAGGATATAGAGATGTGTATCAAGATCAAAGCATCAGGAAATGTCGATTGACATTACATTTAGATTTTTGAAGATTATAGTTATCAGGGAAGCAAGTAAGAGGAAGGGAGTTCCCCTGTCGTCGGGAAGTGCGAGAGAAAAATCTGTTGGGGTAGAAGAGGCGGTTACATTTAACTCTTTTGACAGTAAAAGGTTGAGACCAAGATGCCAACCTAGTAGCACAATTGAATGCAGTCGGGGCACCGGTAAAAATAGCTCGTCAGAGTAGATGCCATGAAAATATTTGTAGAAAAGACAGAGAGAGGCCACATTACGTAATCTACCTAACGAGCTTTTATAAATGGCTGACAGAACAGGTATTAGGAGAGATAGCAAAAAGGCAAACATTTTTTAAAGAGCTACAAAGGATAGGAAATCCTGGAGAGCCATGTTAGCTTACGCCTTGAAGGGACATGGCAAAAAAAAGATGATGATTATCTATTGGTAATGGTAATGATGAGATTAATCGTTTCCATACAAGAAACATTCGGTATTCATTGATCGAACAGCTAGTGTTACTACTGGTTTAAATTTATAAAACCATTTTCTTCTATTATTAATTTCACCCCAAGCAAGATGATAAAGCCACTAAGACGCAAGGGAATACTGAGAGTAAAAGAAACTGAGAAAACTTTACTGGGTAGAAAGGACAATAAAATGAAAACGGTCCATGGAGACAGAAGTCAACGATCGACGTTACATTTAAATTTTTGAAGATTGTGGTTGACCGGAAAGCAAGAGGCTAGAAAAGAGCTCCATAGGTGAGAAGTAAAGGAGAAGAAACTATTAGAATAGAACTTACGGTTTCACTTAAAAATGTCAACAGTAAAATGATAAGAACCTAGCTACCAGCTTAGTACTACGCTTAAATTCATGAATTCGATTCACCAAAGAGGAAAGCTCACCAGGATAAATACCATGAAAATATTTATGGAAAATGCGCGTTTCATTTATGGAATCGCTCTTTCTAGTACTAATGGTAGCTTTCTTTCATTTTTTTTTCAGGTGGGTAATGTTGAAAATAAGAATTTATTTTAGCCTTATTTCCTCTTCTAATTAAGTGCGCTAGCGTTTTCTGGTGTTGCCGCTGTTGGAAGTCTTCAAGTGACCGCTACCTAAAATGACGAATAATATTTATTATTGTATAAAACATACAAAAAATGTAAAAACTATCGAAAAACAGAAGAAAGACGAATGTGTTGGTGATCAGTATCTTGTCTTCAACTTAGCTAGTCACGTTTACAGAACCAACCGTTCTTAAACTGAATTCTTTAAATATAAAATTGCATTTAATGTATCACGCAACAATCACCACATTCTAAGAATATTCTGACTAACCCCATATTTATGATTTCCTATTGGTAGGATAAGAAAAATTGATTCAGTATCTGTGTCACTCCTATAACCGGAAATGGTGATAGAGTCACTACATAGCTGAGCACCTGACCAAAAGCAACCCTCTGATTCGACCGTTCATTTCGTTATAGGAGAAGCTTCACACACTGCTTGCATAAATAGCTATGAAGCCCAGGCTTATTAATCGTGCCAGATGGTCATTGACTCTTCGTTCTTATATAATAATGAAAAATTCCACCAATGATTTAAATGAAATGAACTATATTTATGGAAAGGCGTTGGCATTAGAACCTTCATGGTTAATATAGCAGTAAAAAGCAAGTTAACTTGTCGTAAAAAGATGTGGAAAAATTATAGATTCTTGATTTTAAAATATATATCCAGAAATCACAACATTTAGAATATTCCCATAAAAAAAAACAAAAAACAAAAAAAAAACAAAAAAAAAAACAACTTTAAAATATTTATTTTATGTTTCTATACAGCTTGGTCGAATATCCTTAAACTCTTTAGAGAGTTGATCTAATAAATGAAATACACGAAGAAGTAAGTAATAAATAGTATACTGTAGCATATTTTAAATTACTTAAAATATTTCAGGCTTACTCAGCACTTTATTAAGAAAGTGAATTTTGTTGAAAATTATAGCTGAATAAAAAAAAAGAACATTAATCTCTGATTACTCTTTGTTTATTTTGAGATAAATTGCAGCGAATACTAGACAGAGTGCCACTCAAATTAATGATGCAATAGTTTCAATCATGTTTTCAGAATGGTAATATTAACCGTTTCCTCATAAGGAAACATTTAGCATTTCACTAACCGAGAAGCCAGTGCCACTGTCGGTTAAAATTTTAAAAAGCTTTCTGTTAAAATAATTTTCAGGAAAATAGCTTTCTCGTATCCAGCAGCTGTTTTCGCTCTGTCCCTTTTGCCTTCAATATGTCCTGTGAGTGTCATATTTTCTAAGCCTTCTTTCCGATTATGGAAATTTCAACAGTCTCTTTCCGATGTTAAGTTTAAGTTTCCTTTTTTATTTCCATTTTCTCTAAAGCTTCATCGTTGCTCACATATTATGTCCATGATATTCTCAGAATTTTTTGCTGCACTCATATTTCTATTGCCTCAAGACATTTCTTCGCCTGTGACTAGATTGTCAAGTATTCACTGCCATATACGAGGGTCGATATTACATAACAGTTCGGTACTCTTTACTTCGTTTCTAACGAAATTTTTCTCTTCCTTAATACTTTGCTTAGCTTTTGGAAAGCATCTTTTGTTATCCCAATGCGCCTTCGGATTTCGGTGTCGCACTTTCCGTCCTCTGTTAAAACACTTCCCATATATTTAAATTGTAGTACTTACTAGATTTTGATATCTCCAATTTGTAATTTGCCTATTGGTCTGTTCCTTTTGCTGACCAACGATGCATTCTATCTTGAAATT
Source organism: Acanthosepion lycidas (assembly GCA_963932145.1). NCBI lineage: Eukaryota > Metazoa > Mollusca > Cephalopoda > Sepiida > Sepiidae > Acanthosepion > Acanthosepion lycidas. Next base: position 109,143,308 of record OZ010576.1, on the reverse strand, counting down.
AATGCTTTCCTTTACTAACTTCTGTAGAAGTTCTTGTAGTTTTCTTTTCTGTGTCTGTTATCAACACTCTGTCATCTGCATATCTTATGTTGTTAAGATTGTGGCAGTCAATAATGAATAACCTCACTGTTGAATAAGTCCGGTGAGAAGAAGCATCCTTGTCTTACACCCCTTTCTATTTTTGTATATTTACTGAGTTCATTTTCTATTCATATAAAGGCAATTTGATCCCAATATAACTTCTGGATTATTCCAACAGTTCTTCGTGATGTACTTTGTTAAATGCTTGCGCATAATTTAGAAAGTCCAATACGTTGAGCTATTCAAGTTTGATCATTTTAATGAACATTAGGTTGTATGATAGTAAAAATGATCTATTAATGACTTCATCAGTAGTATATAGTGACCCATGTATCATACTAAAATCAAAGACCAACTACACAGGATTATTTTGCCTATTGGCACGAGCCCTCAGTTTAAAGTATGAAAAACAACAGTCATTTTCAGATTAGATAATAAAAAATGTGGTTTAAACTTTCCAATTGACGACTTTCTTTACTGCTTAGCTTTTTGGTATTGTCATCTGACTTGTTAATTCATTAGAGTTATAAGCAATACAATCTGCTTAGTGGATCAGTGAGAAATGCTGGAAACAATTACATCTAACACTAACAGAAAAAGGAAGTAACGTCTAAAAGGTTTGTTGAAAGATATCTATGGGAGAGACTCAGCATACATTCATTCCTCTCTGTATACAAACAATGGACGTGTTTGCATCGGACACAAATGCTCGAATTTTCATCTTTTATGTTTCGCTTAGTAATTTTGAGTTCTCGATAGAATAGGAGATAAGTAAATTGAATACAAGTTAGGTTTTGCTATGGATACTTTTGTCCAAGACTGTAAGCTACTACAATATTAAATATTACCCTGAAAAGTCGAGTCATGTTCTTAAATAGCTTCTTCAAATCTAGGATCTCACGCGGATGTCATGCATGGCGTCAGAACTTGTTCGGAAATGCTTAAACTATCAGCTACAACCGTTTTCTCATTCATTGGTTAAAAATTGCTTCAAGTGGATGAATCAGTGAACTTGAGAAGTCTAATTTCCCGAAAATCTGTTTTAAGAAAAAGATTTCATAAATTTCAACCGACACTAATATTAATTGTCCGACCAATAAATGTTGAATGTTTTCTGTATGGAAACAGTCGTTTTCGTCCATATCATTGCCTAATGATTAGTCTGGAGTGAGCTGCCGATCAGAAGTTAGGCGTTACAAAGTGAGCCAGAACAATTTGCCAGTATGCAAACACTGCGATAAAGTCTTGAGAGTAATGCCTTACTATACTTGCTACCATTATCTTACAATCTACACGTTTTTTTTTTGTTTGTTTGTTTTGTTTTGTTTTGTTTTGTTTCGTTTTTGTTTATCGTTTGTTTTTTGTTAATTTTTTTCGTTGATGACTTGCATCGTGCCGGATCAGTTCCTGCAATTGGATGTCGTGTACACGCGCGACAATGCGTCTCCCCCTATGAAGAGGGATGGGGAAAAAAAAAACGATGATTCCCATGCTACGAGTTGAGGTAAGAATGTTTGTATGTAACAGGAGGATAAAACAAAAAAATATATATATAATATAAGACATCTTTTTACCATGATGATCTCCTTTCTTTTACATTAAAGATTAGCTTAAAGTGAAAATCAGATATAATAAGAAAAAGATTAAATCCCGTAGAGAAAGAATGATAAAAAAAATACTGGGCATGGTATTTGTTAAAAGTCACATGGTGAGGGACTTTTGTTCTCGAAGCTTTGTGACTCAGGGAGACGGAAGAATTAGATGAGAACCTTAATAGAAGAATGAGTGCCACATATGACACTGGCTTTTTTGACATTTTCACACACAGCCACCATCATTATCGTTTTTTCTCCACATCTGCATTATTAAATCTACTCCTCCATTTGTTTTCTCCATTTTCCTGTTTTCTTAAATAAAGTCCCTTCTGGTTTCTGGTAAAAGAATTAGAACTAATATGTGCAAAAATTGTAGCGCCTAGCTCCACCTAAAAGAGTAGTTTTTTTCCCGTCCCTAAAAGACAATTCTATATTAAACCCTTAATTTCGTTTATTTTTACCTTGTTTTAGGTTACCCTCATCCTATAATCATCATTTGTATATATATATATATATATATATATATATATATATATATATATATATATATATATATATGTATGATAAACATATATTTTTAAGATATGCTATATTTAGGGGTTAAAGTGCTGAATATCAAGGATAGAATGTAAATAAATATAAAGCTCTGACAATTGTGTTTAAGCATGAAAAAGACAGTCGTCACTGGGTGTGGACTTCAATATATATATATATATATATATATATATATATATATATATATATATATATATAATGGACTCTCCCGTCGGTTTCGACGTATGAGGATCTGACAACTTAATTGATTCAGTTATGAAATTTTATGAGATAATCTAAAGAGGCACTTAAGACCCGCAAGTGATTTACAAAGTAGGCCGCATATGGAGCAAGAGTTAGGATTGTGGGATGAGATCAATGTTAGATTGGCTGACCTTTTAGATCTTGCCCGCGATTCTTGAAGACGATTCAGACAAGCAGACTGTAAACTGCCGAGTTTACTAAAACATGTTGATCTCTATTCTACCCGCTCCAAGGCTAAGGGCTTGAGGGAGTTAAGGGGTATACTGACAGCTGACAAGTTGCTCTTCAGCTTGCCTTTGTATCTTATCTATGGATGTACTACAATCCTGTAGCACTGATCTAACTGGCTGTAAATTAGGATTTTGGGTATCCTGTCATCAGACATTCCCAAGACATGACCAGTCCATCGTAACTGAGACTGTATGAGAAAAGTCTCGATTCCTCCAATATTACTACGCTAGATGTCCTATCTTGAAGGTTAGCCCCACAGATAGCACGCAGACAGCTTTTATTGAAAACGTCCAGCTGTTGTATATGGTACCTGTATGGAGTCCACGACTCTGAGCCATACAAAAGGATGGCAAGTACAACAGCTTTGTAAACCCTCAAGCGATGACGAAGTTTGCCGAAAGCACTGGTAGCCTTAGCAATCTGATGCCTGATTTCTTCATCTTAAGATCCACTGTAGTTGACTTTGCTACCAAGATAGGTGAAAGACTTTACATAGTTCATGGCTTTGTCTTCTACTTTCAATGGTCTCTCTGGAAATTTGTAGACTGGTGGTTTTGTTTCTCGCCACAGAAGTAGAACAAGGTTAGTGCACTACTTCAGTTTTCTTTATGCTAAGTATAAAACCAAAGGCTTTACATGCAGCAGAGAAACGATTTATTAGATGTTGGGCCTGCTTAAAGAATGTCACAAGAGCAGCAGCAGCAAACAACAAATCCTGATAAGAATGAACGAATCAAGGTAAACCGCCAGAAAACCCACACAAGTGATTTATTTAAGGTGGTAAAGGCTTGTGCAGAACCAACCACATTTTTCGGAATTATTAATACACTCAGTCGGTGCAAATAAATGCCACAGACGAAGCAGACAATAGACCTAGATTCTATAATACTAAAGAGCTTGGACAGCCCTATATATATATATATATATATATATATATATATATATATATATATATATATATATATATATATATATATATATATATGTGTGTGTGTGTGTGTGTGTGTGTGTGTGTGTACTAATCTTCACTTAATACAAGTCCCAAGAGTCACTCAAGGTAGCGAGTTACTGTGTGGTGTTGTATGAGCGTGAGAAAAGACAAGAAGTGAAGTTCGTGGGGTTATGCAGAAAAGATAACGGTTGACTCTAGACTTGAAGACGTCAAGATTGTAGTGATTGGGAAAACATCCTGCCAGGTGTTTGTTCCAGGGAGCAGCAGTTTTTGAGAAGAAGCTGTCCGAATGGAACTAACTTATTACTATTGGAATACGAAGGGAATGGGGCGAATTCCGGTAACATGTCGCGTCCAAGTTGTAAAGATAACGAACGGTGGGACTAAGTAATTTAACTCGTCGGAACACATGGCATGGACAACGATAAGACGAGAAGCTCGAGACGTTTCATCAGTAGGAAACGGGTTGTAAAGGGTGTTTCATTAAGACGGATTCTATATAAGGGTGTTTCATTAAGACGGATCAAAGTCAGCAGTAAATAAATCAATGTTATTGGTGAAAATTTATTTATTTCTCTATTGGATCATGTAATTTAAGTCATGGCAATTATGTGTGAAAAATAATATCGCCCAAGGGCCCGCCAAGGCTTCGGCAACACACCTCCACTCGATGGTCAAAATTTTTGATGACTTCCCTGCATAGTTGCTCCTCGATCTCACCAATATGCTTTATTATATCATCCTTCAGCTGTTGAATTGTTCTTGGCTTGTTGGCATAGATCTTACTTTTGAGATAAGCTCAAAGGAAGAAACCTAAAGGCGTCAGGTCGCACGATCGTGGTGGCCAACTGACTTCGCTGTTTCGAGAGATAATGCAACCTGGGAACTTATCATTGCATTTCTGTTTGAAGGTCTATTTTCGTAATAGGCTTCCATAACTTTAACACGTTGTTTGATTGTTAATCTTTCCATGGTTGAAATTGCCAATGACTTAAGTTGTTAAATCTGAAAGAAAAAGAAAAAATCATTAGACGTTTCAACTTAATTCACATTTAATTTCGATCCAAGTTATTGGAACAACCTTTATAATAATCCATCACCCACAAGGGAGCGTGCACGCTTTTGAACTCTATAAAGACCGGCAAGCGATCACTAGGGAGATCCTGCTCAGATATAGTAACAATACTCCATATATAATATTTTGTTGATTATAAAACGCATTTGTTTCCTATAAAATATCTCCGAAAATCACCTTTCGTTCTATAAATCAAAGGTCGTTGACAGGATTTAACTTCTTTTCTTATTATTACATTATAAATACTTACCATAAATTTGGTACTTCTCGGCCTTTAATGTCTGAGGCAGGTAATATCTATCGACTAACCTAATATTTGTAGCTGAAGAATCTTGCATAAGTATAAACTTCTCCCCCACACTCTATAAAAGTTCGATTGAACTCATGTTGGGTGAATTTGATAACCACACTATACTTCTTCGGCTTTCAGGACTGACAAGCAAACAAACTTGTAATGAGATCTGTGAACCTAGAAAAATGCACTGTTAGAAAAAGAATAAATTGGTTGCACTTTTGTTCAATTTTCTCACAGAAGGAAGATGAATCAAGCTTAGCAAACATTTCGCGCCAAGAGTCGGCGTTTAATGTCGAACTTCAGATATCAAATTTCTTGATGCAAACAGGTCCATTTACAATTAAAGCCAATTAGATATTATCTCGCGATAAAAAGTATTTTTTAATGATTTATAATTACAACTGCTTCTTTCTCACATAAGTTTATGAATTTTAAAGAAAATATATAACATTCCTGTGTGAAACTAATTGCTACCAGTATGTTTTCATTTAAAAAAAAAAAAAAAAAAAAAGCGTTGCTATTTCCAAAGGTTTTTTTGGGTTTTTTGGTTTTGTTTTTTGTTTTTTGTTTTTTACTAAGCCAGAGGTTCTCAACTGGGGTGCATATGGATCCAGTGGGTTCATGTAATATTACTGGCGACCTACACAAAAAATAACAAATTGGGGGTCTACGGTAATATTTTAGTAGACTATAGATCAATTTCACTTCGGAATTGTTCTTACAAAAGTGAATTGGAATTTCTACAACAATCTACGCCATATTAAAATATTAAAAGTAGAAAAACAACTCTAAAACTGTCAGAAAACGGGATCAAGTGATGTAAGTTAGCCTCCCTTTTACTCTACCGGATGTTTTGATCGTAAAAGTTGAATAAGAGCAGAGAAGCATATATAAAAGAAAAGATTATAAATATAAAGGAAAGATTATAAATATAAGGGAAAATTACATAAAGTTTATAATTTATTATATAAATTGATTTAATATATTAATAATAAATAAAAATATTAATTTTAAATATTAGTAAAATAAAATAAAATATTAACATATTAATATAAATTAATTAATATATTGATAAACACAACATTGTGAAAAGGGGTGATCTTTGACTGTCATTGACATTGAATATAAAAATACTCACAGAAATAGCATCAACCACAGAAAATCTCATTGAACAAATATACACTTTTTTAATTTATTAATTACTCACATATGTTAAAATATTTTATTATGACTTATTTTACTATGTACATCAATATTCCATAGAATTTAATTGTTAAATACAAGTTTATTTTCATTAAATTAGTTTTACTCTAAAATAAAGGATATAAACTTATTATTTCTATAATAAAATTCCTAAACTTATCTATTATTAAAAAATAAAATAAGCTTTTTTTTCATTGAATGCTTATGGGAGCCCAGCAAAAAAAAAATTAAGAGTAATAGTCATCCATGGGTATAAAAAAAATGGTTAAGAACCACTGGTCTATGTGTTTCTAGTCGCGTGTCTGCTCATATAATAATTAACGCAGGTAATTTCTTAGTGGCTAAGATGGCTGCCTATTTCAAGCCATAGTCAATCTTTGAGTTCTGATATTAAAAAAGAAAGCGGGGTAGAAATGTTAAATGCTGATTTTAAACTGCATTTAATCCCTAGAAATATAGAATATTGACGCATTTTAATCTTTCTATTCCTTATCTATTTTACTGTTATCGTTTTACAGACTAAGTACACAAGATTAAATGTCTGATACATAAAATTATTGTCTACTCAACACCGAGCTTTGTGAATATCGATGATGTGTGGTTCTAGTGGATTTCACAGAAAGTTGATTCTCCTTCTTGTGAGGATGTGAGATCCTCTACGGTTCTCTTCTCGGGTTATATATCTAGCTGTCATCCGGATACCCACGTGTGCACATCCTAAGTGCATATGTTTCGATCATTTGTTGACATGTCGGGGGCAGCCACTGACTTCCAATGAAGAAGCGAATGTGCACTTGATGGATAAGAGGTCATTTTCTAGAAAAAAAACTGCTGATGCATATGGCGTCTCTGAAGGTCTGGTGTAATACTGAGTGATTTTTTTTTTTACGTCATCTGAGGTGAGCCCAGTACATATTCGAGTCAGCGCCTATCAAAAAAAACTTCTCATTGATATTGGTGTTTATACTATTTGTTTCCACCCCTGATACTATCAGATATTTTTATTCATACCATCTGATATTTCTATTCATATCATCTTGTAATTTTATTTATAGCATTTGGTATTTAAATTCATACCATCTTGTATTTCTATTCTTACAATACGGTTCTTCCTTCAATGCCATTTGGTATTTCTATCCATATCATCTGGTATTTCCTGGCGTTAATCACAAACTCCACCATCTGTATATCTTCTAAAATATATTCTTGTAAAACCTGAGATAACAATATGGTATAAATATTTGCGTTTTGTTTCGTCTTTGTTGTACACTGCTGTGATCATGTGACCAGATGAACTTAAATTAAAATCAATCATTATATGTCCTCCTTATCCTCATAATCTTCATTTGCTAGGTCTTTGTCTTACATTAATATCACACAGATCATTCAGTAATCCTCTACATTAATATCACACAGGTCATTCAGTAACCCTCTATAATAATATCACACAGGTCATTCAGTAACCCTCTATATTAATATCACACAGGTCATTCAGTAACCCTCTACATTATATCACACATGTCATTCAGTAACCCTCTATATTAATATCACACAGGTCATTCAGTAACCCTCTACATTAATATCACACAGGTTATTCAGTAACCCTCTACATTAAGTGGCTTTCGATCCTTGTCTTTGGTGAACCTTAGTATATAAAAAATGAATAGATATTTGAACATCTGCATCGAGCAAAGTACAGTATGCTAATCACGTATCGGTGGGTTCGATAGACGAGCGATGCTTCCCTACTAGTTAGCTGTACCAAATTATACTAATTGTAATTAATATACAAGACGGCTGTAATATGATGGTTATAATCAGTCATCAAAACTGTTCACGTGTGTAGTTAAGTTCGATCTTCAGTTGATACCCGACTCTTGTTGGCTGCATGCCAGATTAAATAACTGAGTAAATATCTACAATCTCTAGTTTATCACATAAATACGACCTTGTTAAACTATTTTGCGGCAAATTTTATCTTTTTCTTTTTTTTTTTTTTTTTTTTTTCTGTAAGCGATGCTTTCATAACAAGCCGGGAGATTAACTCTGCGACCACAACATTTTCTGTTTTGAAAGTCAAACGATCTATAGATCTCAAACTTACTTTAGGCATTTCTGACGATCTACGTCAAAACAAATGAAAACATTTCCAAGCAACCAAACAATTTCTCTTTCTCTCTCAATGATTCTATATCTTTCTATCTTTTTATTATGTTTTATACTTAGTTTTAAAACAAATTTAAAACCAAGGGTGAGAATCACCAAAGAACTCAGTATGATACATTCATAAAGACTCAGATTATTTTGTATCTGTCTATATTTCTGAGATGAGGTATAATGTACACTATTTACATTATTTGGACTATTGTCCCCATCTTTGTGGCCATATTTATCACAACGTTTCGGCCGTTGCACTCTCCGTCCTTCTCCAGCATCTGTCTATATTTCTGAGATGAGGTATTATGAACACTATTTACATTATTTGGACTATTGTCCCCATCTTTGTGGCCATATTTATCACAATGTTTCGGCCGTTGCACTCTCCGTCCTTCTTCAGTATCTGTCTATATTTCTGAGATGAGGTATCATGAACACTATTTACATTATTTGGACTATTATCCTCATCTTTGTTGCCATATTTATCACAACGTTTCGGCCGTTGCACTCTCCGTCCTTCTTCAGTATCTGTCTATATTTCTGAGATGAGGTATTATGTACACTATTTACATTATTTGGACTATTGTCCGCATCTTTGTTGCCATATTTATCACAATGTTTCGGCCGTTGCACTCTCCGTCCTTCTTCAGTATCTGTCTATATTTCTGAGATGAGGTATTATGAACACTATTTACATTATTTGGACTATTGTCCGCATCTTTGTTGCCATATTTATCACAACGTTTCAGCCGATGCACTCTCCGTCCTTCTTCAGGTGGTTGGAATGTCAAAGAGTGTAAGTTCAATACCCGGTTATGGCAGTGGAGAATTTGAAGAGGGGAATTAACAGGAGATAACTGATAACTGACATCCATTAACGATGGCACGTTGAACTAGAACAGTCTACCCCAGTTAGCGAAATCAAGGGTTCAATTCGGCATTTCAACCACCTGAAGAAGGCCGGAGTGTACAAGGGCCGAAACGTTCTAATAGATATGGCGGCAAAGATGAGGACAACTGTCCGAATAATGTAAATAGTGTCAGATTATTTTATATAGATATTCCCGACGGTTAGCTGCGTCTGACCCAAGAGCGAGACACCCAATGACCTGTGAGCGAGGTTATTGACACGACAGGGCGACAAGGCGTTTCTATATCTGCAAAAACATCAATCCTGCTATGTAGCAATGAATGCTAGAAATTTTCCTCACAGATGAAGAGGTGTCTTGAAGCAAGAGAGATGTGATTTTACAGAGGGATACTGGGAATACCATGGACGGAATATGTGAATAACTAGGAAGCTTTAAGTAAAATAGAAACAAAAAAGACGCATACTTAGAATCAGAAAGAGAAAATTATACATAACTGGGATACAGAATGTGGAAATGAGGCTTGGAAGCTTTGATACTCACTGGACATACTTTGAATCAATAGGGTCAGGGTGAAAACAGCGAGTAACCTACCGAACAAGTTTGTGTAAATGGATTGTAGAACAGGGAGTGGGAGGGATATTAAAAACAAGCACTCATTGCTAAGAGCTACATTAAATAAGAAGTTGTGGAGAGTATTGATCGCTCACCTCTTGAAGGATTATGACACATAGAAGAGCAAGAAGACGGTCAGAAAGTGTGGTTAGATGGTTTCCATTCCTGAATCTTCTAAATGATGCGAGCTTGTGTCCCTTAGAAAATCAATTTGAAATACTTGTAAAATAATAAAATAATTCACGGTGGAGTAATCTCGGATTGAGGAATCGGAGAGCCGAGTTCGAATTCCAGTCGAATCCATTACATTCACTTGCCCTTGGGAAAAGTATGATTCCACTTCTTCTCCCCCACCCCCAGCTATGGGTAAATAGACCGGGTTCTATAACTTTGGATGGCAACTGGTCTACCGCACAAAGAAGTGGCAACCTCCTGCGGGAAAAAAATCTGTCTCGTCACGCATGTATTGAAAGATACATGATCGCCTACGCGTGTATCACACACAACTGACTGACTATTCAGTTATACAGAATATCGTGTTAATTAAATATAGGGTTGTGTGACCCATATTATGGATTATCAATATTTACTTTATTAAGTACAGATATTACAAGGTTAAAGTGACATGATGTATTGCTTATATAATTATTAAGTTGAGTCAATAATAATTTCCGTTTTCATTTATCAACTATAATTTTCAAAAAATAAACGGTACTTATATTTCATGATATATTCGTCATTATTTGGAATTAACATGTTTGTCACTGATCAGGCAATTCTTAGATACATTTTGAGTAAAATTCCGTAGGTTCTAATGTGAAGATTCTTTTTCAACGAACTCTTAAGTCTGGTTTCATTAGAGAAAGCTTTCGCCCATCAAAGCGTTTTGTAGAGATTGAAAAAGGTTATAATCCTTTGGTGGACATGACAGGAAGAGGTAGAACAGCCCAAATGAGTTCCCAAATTCCTTGCTGTGTTATTCTAGCTGCATGCGGCCTTGCATTGTGATGGTTGAAAACAACAATTTCTTATTTACTAGCAACTGGGCAATTTTCGACCAAATTTTTGCGGATACCTTCGACACAAGAATGAAGAAATGAATAAAACCCTGACGATCGCACTCCTCGCACAACGCCCGGGCTTTGAATAATGTTGCCATATCTGGTCTGGTCCTCCTGCTGTATAAATCGAGATTCTTAACAAAATCCAAAGAAGGGTTTGCAATGTAATCAATCCTGACCAAGCATCTTGACTTCAGTCACTTTCTCACCGACGTGACGTGGTTTCCCGCTTTCTTTTCTACAAATATTTCTATGCCAATTGCTCTGATGAGTTTTTTCCCATGGTGCTCTGAGTACATTAACTTAAGCGTGCTGCTAGTTTAGGCCTGACCATTTTACTGTTGAATTAGCGATATATAACCGACACTTCTACACTAACGGTTTCTTTTCTCACACTTCTCAGCTGTGGAACTCGCTTCCAATTTCGTGCTTTCCTGATGATTACAATCTTCAGACATTTAAATGCAACATCAATCGCCATCTTTTGTCTTCTTGAAACCTGTTCCTTTTTGTCCTTTCCTTAATCACCGCTACTAATGTGTTCTCATTCTTTTTCACTCCCTGTAAACCCCTGCGTTTTAGTGACATTACCTTTCTTCCATAGGAGCTCAGCTTTTGAAGTCGATTTTGGAGATTTACCTTTGTCAATCCCCTACATTGAACATTGTTGTTTGTTTGTTTACTTCAAATTTATTCCCTACCGCCAGATATGATTAGTAATTAAGATGATACATTCATCATTACAATTGGTTCTCCAAAATGGGAAATTACTTATGACTCATGTTAATGTAATTATATCCTGAAAGATTTATCAGTTCGTTGGTTAATGCCAATTTTATTGTGAAAACCGTTAATTGCATAATAAAATCTAACATAGTCTAGCTCGATGCGAAGATAATGAAAGTAGAGAGTTTTCTTAGCATTTTTTAAAGGAGTCAATGCTGAATAAACACATGTTAATAATCTTCGTTGCGTTAGACACCCCACGAAATGTTCGCAACTCTGTACTCTGGCATCAGTGCTAAGAAGCGATATGGTTACAACTAATGTTTAAAACCGACCATTTGGCTTCATATAAAGGAAGTCGTGAAAGTAATCCGGGGCTTGCAACCAACACACAAAAATAACATCATCAAAAATGGCAGTTTTAATATAATCGTCATAACTGCTACTTCAGTTTGGTCTCTGTCCTTTTCTCCTTTTACTTATCAATCATTATAGTATTAATAAATAGCAAGGATATTGATAACTAGCAAAGCTAACACTATCAAAACATGACGATTTTACCGTCTACACAGACTCTCTAGAAATTTTACATACTTCAGGCTCCCGTATAAAGTAGTACTAATATGTGCGTGGGTATATATGTGTGCGTTTGTGTGCCCTCATGTAGTTATAGATGTGTGAGAATATGTCTATACGTAAGCATAAATATTAAATTAGGTAACGGTGTTGTCCAGTTCAATATTTACTTTAAATTATATTCAGTTTCCAAATTTGGAATTACACACACACACACACACACACACATACATATATATATATATATATATATATATATATATATATATATATATATATATATATATATGCAACCGTTATATTTCCACAGGCATTGCTAGTTTAAATTAATGGTAGAGTTTTTTTCCGAGTTCTGCCGAAAATATATTATGGAATAACTTAACATTGTGACAAAATGATGGAATTCATCAGCAAAAAATTAAAATTCATATTCAGTTTCCCCTCCTCGAACTTTTATAGCAGATATAATTCTTTGAGGCATGGATTTCATTAATTTCAAGCAATATTTTTTTCATCAAAGTATTTACAACTTTCCTGAAATGCAGTTGATAAATATTCTTTGGCGAATGGAGCCGGCTTAAGGCCTCTCTTTTTTTTTTTTTTTTTTTTTTTTTTTCATTGCCACCATAAATTTTCAATTGGATTTAGATTAGGGATGTTCAGTTTTGTGATTACAACTCGTTATATGAAATGTCTATTAACTTCCGTTAGGTGGCGTTGTATAAAATAGTATAAAGGGAAAAACACAAAATTTCCTTTCTGTCTTTAACCACAGACCGAGATCATTTCGTGGCATCAACTCCCCTCACTGGAGGAGGCGCCTGCTGCCGGGGATCCCAACCCTGCAGTGGCACATACCTCATTCCACTAAAAGAAGGAGGGTCGGTGAAATGGTTACTTTTTGGCTTGACCTAAGGTACACCACATAATAAAAAAAATCCTTGTGCCACATCCTGCCGTGAGAAGTTGTATAAATGAATGTGTATGGTAATAATAATTATAATATAGCCGTTTCTTTATAAGGAAACATGCGGTATTCATTAACCGAGCAGCCACTACTACTGTCGGTTAAAATCTATAAAATATTTTTCTTAAAACAATTTTTCAGGAAAATAAATTTCTCAATCCACGAGCTGTTATCGCTCTTTCCGGTATTAATTGGGAGTTTCCTTCCTAACCTTTTATTTAAAGTTGTGTGGGAGGCCAACATCTTGATTATGACATTATTTTCTCTTCGAATTACATTTGATATCTCTTTTAATTATATCTGCTGTTATCCATTACACCAACTGCACAACCCACCTGTTATTTTGAAGCGTCCACCTATCTATGGTCGACGTTGTTTAATTTCGGTGATAATACGAGAACCGGTGTTTCAACGTGATGTAGCCGTAAGCCACATTAACAAATAAATATCATAAGATATACTTTGTAATTACCTTTGACAACATTATTATTACTTTCATTTGCCAATTTGCATGTAAATGATGCTATTATATTTGTGTTGTCAACAAGCAATTTACGAATAGGGTCCGGTAGGTCTCCATGAGTATTTAAATGAGACCTAATTGAGCTATGATCAGAATGGTGCAGTGTGAGTCTTCGTGTAAAACATGTTGTAGTACGGCCTATATAATTATTTACGAATTTTGATTGATCAAGAATACAATTCGTTAATGGACATTTAAAACAAAAAAATACCTGCAAAAAATACCTGCAAATGGAAGCCTTATTAATAAAAACAAAAAAAAACAAGATTCACTAATATCAATTATGAATATGAACACAATATCTTGACCGTGTTTTGAAAATGAAAACATTATATAAATACATGCATACAACAAACTACTTTTTTTTTAACAGTTAATATATTTCAACCTAGAAAATGGCTAAATGTATAGCCGAAAGCGCTCGGCTAAAAAGAACAGTTGGATAGTTTTTATATAATTTATCATCTGCAAAGAAAAAATTATTAGATCACATGAGAAATTGTATAAAAAACTAAATCAATGCCCTTTTCTGTCGTACTCAATGAAACATATATATATATATATATATATATATATATATAAAGAGAGCGAGAGAATTAATATAAGTTCGTCACTTAGATGATTGATGTTACCTTCAGTATCCTTATATATATATATATATATATATATATATATATATATATATATATATCCTCTTCTTTGAATCTTTAATTCTCCATATATTTCTTTATTTCTTTTCTGTCATTTTTATCTTTCAATTTCCTTTCATTCTCTCTTTCTATCTCTTTCTTCGTCCTTAACTCTCTATATATTTCATTTTTTGTCGTTTTTATAACTTCCAATTTTCTCTCACTCTCTCTTTCTATCTCTCTCTATCTCTTCGTCATTATGTCTCTCGCTCGCTCTCTATCTCTCTCTCTTTCTCTCTCTCTCTCTGTATATGTATATATATATATATATATAGAGAGAGAGAGAGGGGGGGGGAGAGAGGGAAAGAGAGAGAAAGAAATATTACACCTTTTAAACAGATCTACATTAGATGTCCTATCTTGAATGTTAACTCCAGAGATGGCACTCGTGCCATCTTTGGAGTTAACCTTCAAGATAGGACATCTAACGTAGACCTGTTTAAAAGGTGTAATATTGGTACAATTGAGACTATTCTCATACAGTCTCAGTTACGGTGGACTGGTCATGTCTTGAGTATGTCTGATGACAGGATACACAAGATCCTAATGTACAGCCAGTTAGATCTGGGCTATAGGAATGTAGGACGCCCATGGCTAAGATATAAAGACAAGCTGAAGAGCAACTTGTCAGCTGTCAATATGGCTCATAACACTCCCGGGCGCTTAGCCTTGGAGCGGGTAGAATGGAGATCAACGTGTTTTAGTGGACTCAGCAGTTTTCAGTCTGCTTGTCTGAATCGTCTTCAAGAATCGAGACCAAGATATAAAAGGCCAGCCAATCTAACTGGGATCTCATCTCACAATCTTCATTCTTGCTTTATATGCAGCCTCCTTTGTAAATCACTAGCGGGTCTTGAGTGCCACTTAAGAATATCGCACAAAATTTCATAACTGAATCAATTGGTTAAGTTGTCAGATCCTCATGCATCGAAACCGGCGGGAGAGTCCATTATATATATATATATATATATATATATATATATATATATATATATATAACATCATTAAAAGAAGGCTATGTAATGGAATTGACCCTGAGCTAGTATCTCGACTTCACTCACTTTCCCACCGCCATGATGTAGATTCCCTATGTCTTTTCTACCAATATTTTCGGGACAATTGTTCTGATGAGTTTTCCATCTCGGTATTTCGACTACATGAATTTAAGCGTACTACTCCATTCGTAGTTAGGTCTCACAATTTTTCTATTGAATTCACTGAATGTAACCGTATGTTCTATTCTGATAGTTTCTGCTCTCGTATTTGTGGAACTCTCTTCCGCTTTCTTGCTTCCCTGCCAGCTACAATTTTCGCCAATCGCCATCTTCTGTCTTCATTAAACCAGTTCATTTCTTGTCGCTCATCTTCACAAAAGTCTTCTCATTCTGTTTCACTGTCGGTAATCCCCTTGCGTCTGAGTGGCATTATCTCCTTACTTGGGGTGAAATGAAATCAATGTTTATACGAAGGACTCTCCAAAATTAATGTCACCTAATTATTTCCACAAAAATTGCAACAAATGCAGTCAGCATAATAACACCGTTAACTAGAACAAAAATCACACTATTTTTCCAAATTGTCGCCACCATTAGCTATGGGTTTCCCACGGCGATTAACAAGGGTTTGCATACCCTGCTCGTAAAAATTTGTCAAAAAAATCGACAAAGACACGAAATTATAAATTGAATGATCTCTCCAATAATATGGCGGAGTTATTCTGAAAATAAGTTAAGAAAAAATGTCTTTAGATGGAGTAAAGAAACTAATTGCATCAACGCCCTGTAAATGTGATGTTGTATTTAAGACATTTTAGTCACATTATAAGTATTGGTATAAGTGTTTGGTGTTTTATTTAATCTTTTCGTTTGGGCGTACTTGTTATTTAATAGAAACGCGGCAGATTACAGGAATCTCCCGAATGTATTTCATTTTTTTTCTTCATTTATGTGCCGTGTTCATTCAGGACGTGGGCTATCATGCCTCTTCACCACTTTCGTATCTTTTATAGCTCCAAACGATATTTCCTCCTCCAACTTCCTGTTTTGGACAAACACATTAGGTACGTTAATTGATGTTTCCCTCTGTTTCGCTTGTACTCTGATTATCTTGGCTATGTTAAATTCTCTAAATACTCTTTCCTCAATATGTGTCCCAGTAATTTTAACTGTTTCTTTTTAAGATATATGTGTCTTATCTGTTTGTTTTTTTCTTTCTTTTTTTACTTGATGTAAAATCGAAATATAAATGAATGTATGTGAAAAATCGATAAGAAATCAAAGTGACAAAACAGGAAAGCCTACTTTTACAACACGTTTCGTTTCTTGTGTAATTTCATCAACGTAAATATAGAATATTTAGTGAAAACAACTGTATTTATACACAGAAAAAGTATCGTCCAGAAAAAAAATAATGTTATGTGTTGAAATTTCAGAACATTATAAAATATTCGAATATCTATCGAAGTTAGGAAAAAGAAAGGAAATTATGGAGGACTTAATTGTTTCCCTGTTTTTATCTTTATCTATCTATTTTTAATAAGATTAAGTGCTGTTGCCGACACTGTGGTTTGAAACTAGATCGCAAATGAATAACACGGGCGATTTCATTATTAAGTACATCACGTGATCAAAAAGGGAGTGAATAAATACGAAATAGCATGATGTTCACTGTTCACTTCTTGTCTATCGACTATTGCTATACGTTCATTTTCTCTACTATACGGATTACGATTCTCTTCCAATCATTATACTATTTGCCGATTACTACTAGAACAATTATTACTAGTTCGGATATTATTGGAAGGCGTTATTATTAGTACCGGCGTTTACGAAGTCTCGAATATAACGAGAATTTTTGGAAGTGATAATGAGCTTTCGCTTGATATAGCAAAAGTGACAAGTGAAGCCGTCCAGCATCACAAAACTATCTGTATGTATATATGTATGAATGTCTCTCTGTCTTCTATCTATCTCTCAGTACAAGTGAGATGCATCTGTTGAATAAGTCGTCATTAATCACTGAACAATTTTGAGAAGTATGAAATATCGACACAAAATTACTGAAGACGTGCTTTTTTAGGCTTACGGCCAAATCACGTTGAAACATTGGTTCCTGTACGATCACCAAAGTTAAGCGACCTCCAGCCTGCTCAGTACCTAGATGGATGATCACATGGGAATACCAGCTGCTGTAGAGTTGGATGTGTGGGTGGTGTTATGAATAATGACTCAGAATTTTCAACCGGACAGCCGACTTTCAATTCCAGCTGTGTTTATAATATTCACTTACGCGGAAATACCTTTGAGAAAGGTATGAATCAACCTTTTCTCCCACAAGCTATGGGTGAATTAGTAAGACTTGTATCACTATGCCATTACTGTGTCAAAAATTCTTACAATTTAAACATGTGTTCTGACTTTAAATAAGCTGCAAAAGTTTGAAAACGAAGCAATCAAAAGCAAAAATACTTTTTTCTGACTTTATGTATCATCTCTAATTTCCCATTTTCTTTCTACTTATTTAGTGTGTGTATGGGGGGGTCCTCATTTTCAAATGTCGGGTCCTAATCGAGATGGCAGGATGACAAGTTCTCAGAGGATTCAACATAGAAGAAGCGCTGATACAAGTCATCCAGGCCTTCTATGACCATGACACCAGTGAAGTTCTCTCGATTAACCAAGAGGGAGATTTCATCCAGACGACGATTTCATCCTGACACTCCTCAACCTATTTCTGGAGAAAGTTATGCAGGAAAACCTCCTTGGCCACATTACTATATCTATCTGAAACCCGCGTTTGGCAGACGATATTGACCTGATGGCAGTCAGTAACAGTGAGCTGCAAGACCTGACCAACAAACTCATTGAGAGAACTGCCGCATGTAGAATGGAACTCAACACAGAGAAATACAAAATAATAGTGAATAGCACAAACAACACCAGTGTCAATGTAACAATGGACGGCGAACGACTAGAGGAAGTGTCTAGCTTCAAATACTTGAGAGCAATCCTGTCAAAAAATGACAGCTGCGACTCATAACTCCGCACAATGATCGCCACAGCCACAGTAGCGATGGCCAAAATGGAAAGGATATGGAAGAGCAACATCAGCTGCCATACCAAATTCAAGCTCTACAGATCGCTGGTCGGATCGATCTTCCTCTAGGGATGTGAAACTTGAATGTCCTTGGTTGAGGCAGACAAAAAAAGGATCCAGGTATTCGAAAAAAAAATACTTAAGAATGCTTCTTTCTATATCCTACTAGGATTACAAAACCAATGACTATGTATGGAACAAAGTCAAATGGTTCATGAGCCTACTGAAATCCCTTCTCCACCCCCCCTATTGAGTGTTGGAAGATGACATAGTCTGGCCACGTCACACGACATAAAACCTCTGCAAGACCATCATGCAAGGTAATGTTGAAAGCGACCCGCCAGCAGAGACGGCAACGTACAAGCTCCTAAAACTCATTGAACGCACAAGACAACATCAAAGAATGGACGGACATGAAAATGCCGGAACTCCTGAGAGTCACCACCAACAGATCCTCTTAGAGGAGATTGTCTGCTTCTTCTGCCATCAACGATTGATGATGATGATGATGATGATGATGATGATGATTGTATGCATGTGCCTTTTTTATCTTCTTAGTATAATTAGGTAGCAATTGTTCTTTTAAACAAAGGATAGAAATTCTGTGTTTATTGAATATATCCTATATGCACAGAAGAACCTTCTGCAAACATGGCTGTAACAGATGCCCAAAATATCCAAAATAGAGCCTAATTTTCCTGTGGGTATAACGATAAACTACATCCGTATCCTAGGCATGACGATAAACTACATCCGACAGCAATGCATCTGATCAGGAGATTTTGAGAAGCGTGGAATCACCTCTTAATTGCTGGTGTTCCCAGACTCACCCTGACTCGGGGTGGTAGCACCTGTTATGGGCAAATAGTTAACCCCCGAAACTGTGGCCAAAACACTATAATGGTGTAAAAATAGGTTTTAATATCAGCAATACATTTTGAAAAAAAAAATTTACCAGCAATAAAAATGTTGTTGGTATTAAATAACCCATTGAGGTTGATATGCCATAAAACAAATCAAACCAAACAATTTCGATTCGCATAAGTCATCTTCAGTGATGTGAAAAAACAAAATAAAGGAAATGAAAGGAAAGAAAATCAATGAGTTTTAGGAACTCAGGTTGAGATTGTTATTTACAAAGGGTTTTCTCCTATTATTAAATCTGTTTTTGATGGATTCAGATTTGAAACCAAGGAAATATTGTAATAATATTTTCCTCCTCCCATTCGCCTACGAGATGATATTTTCATTTTTATTCTCATCTTCGCAGATACGCAAGAACACAAACATACGCACGGGCACACATATAAAATGCCCCCTTACACACACACATGTGTCTGTGTATGTATGCATAAACACATATACAGACATACATACCTGCACACGCACAGAATAACATACACACAATAACATACACACATATATTCGTTCAGCTGTTCGACGATGACTCTATTCTGAAGGCGGGTGGGGAGTACTGTACAACACCCCAACACACGTTCACACATATAGACAAACGTACGGAGATGATAGAAACAGGTTGATTTTTTTTCGGCTTAGACGACATGCGTGTTCAGGCGTAAGTGCGTCTCTGCATAAATTTACCTCGAAAATAGCTTAAAGCCTCCACAACCACCCAAGATGAATATAATTTGAATTCAAGAAAATCTAACATGTAACCGCATCACCATTAACAGGTACCCTCTGGCCAATCAAACAGATGGTTCTTAATGTTCATAATTGCTTCTTGTAATTACATATGTACCAACATTGATCTACATGGACATAATTACCTCCCGCTCTAATTCGCCATATTCCCACACATATGTAAGCGTGTATATGTGTATGAATGTGTGTGTGTGTAATATTTTAGATTTAGACACGTATCTATGGGCGTAAATAGCATAGTCTAATAAGTATTTTATTCCTCTGCGTTTACAAGACAAACTGAATTTGACAGTTTTGCTGGGTTTTGCTATAATTTTAATGACATTCATCGTAACGATTATTTTTTTCAATAAAAAATGATGAAAGAACGCCAACTGGCGCCTCGCCATGGAACAATAGTTAATAAGTTAGTCTCTCACTAAAGATCGACCTCCTAACTGAATGCCAAAAATTTACTTAAGCTTAATTATTACTGTTGTGCTGGCTGAGGTAGGTGAGTGTTCCCAACCTGCGCTAGTGGTCGGACTTCAAGTCCAAATATAAGGCCAGATTTTCAAGCTACACAGTTTTAAAGGTTGAGGCGCCTCGGCTAGTAGCTGTGAGTTCGATTCTTACCGATTGACTCATACAAAATTCTACATTAAAGAAGCCAAAAGGGGTTGATATGTAGAATCAATCTAACCTGACTTACTACCCACATTTCCTCCCATTTGTCTTTAAACTGTACTAAATTTGACTTAGTAAACTCAAAGAAAAGTAAATTAATATTTTGTTGAAACATTCTTTATATTTTTTGAGGTAAATCGCTAATTTTTTAATGATAGTTTTTACAAAAGTATGTATCAAATAAAAGTTTTACTAATTAACCCATAGCTAGGGGAGAAGAGGTGAATTCATATTTTCTCAAGGATATTCGTGCATAAGTAAATATAACGAACCCGACTGGAATTGAAACTCCGTTCTCGGATTAACAATTTCGAACCATTATTCATTACACCATCTGCACATCCAAACTTACAGCATTTGTATTCCCAAGCGGTCATCCATCTTGGTATTGACCAGGTTAGACGTTACTTAACTTTGATGATTGTACTAGAATTCCGGAAGTATTAGGTTGGTGCAAAAATAATGACGTAATAATGTCGTTTTTTGACGTAACGTCAAAAAACGACATTATTACGTCATTATTTTTCCACCAACCTAATAGAAGGAAATAAAACAATATCTGACTGATAAAAACTGATTTATTCGCTTTAAAGGTAGTGACTTAAAATAAAGCCCAAAAGAGGGAAACCACCAGTTGTCGATTTTGAGGCTTTAAAACAAAACGTAGAGTAAAACACAAATATCAGAATCAGGATTACCAAAATATACCATATGTAAAGCACTTTTGTTTTAAAGTCACATCCCTTGAAGATGATGGCTCTCCACAATTTTCTTTACTTTAATATAAGTGAATTGATATAACTTTTGAGAAAAAATAAAAGAATGGTTGCTCTTGCTTTCTCCACTGTTCACTAAGATGGGATGCTACCCAAAGCTTGAGGAAAAAATGGTGCCATTCCTTTACCAAAGGCATTATTGCGTCAGTTAAGGTTGCAGACAAGGCAGGAATTTAAAATCAGCCCGCCAATTCCACTTTCCGACCCAATTACTTTTACACTACCCCTACATCATACGTAAAACCTTATATATGAATAATTGTCAATTTAGAGTAAAGAGTTGATTAAAAAAAAAAACAAGAATTGTTTTCAGTTATAACTATTTCGATTGGGTGGTAATAACTTGCTAATCTCTCTTTCCATTATAATCCACGACTAGATACCAAAGTATGATGACTAATTACTGTACTTTATGACCTCGAATAAAAGTTGGTAAAACATGTATATCTACATTTTTTTTCAATCTTTTGTTTCTAATAGCATTTTAACAAATAAATATACCACGTTCCCAATTTCATTAATCACGAGCACGAGATCTGTAACTTCTTAGGATCTTTGGGACACTTCATATACTCCAGCCGTAGCAGTATTAAGCGTCTGCATGTACAATATATATATATATATATATATATATATATATATATATATATATATATATATATATATATATATATATAGCTAATGGAAACCCATCCTCTTCAAGTTGGCTTGGAATTCAGAGTTCTTCTCCTTCTAGGTTTGATTCCACCCAAAGCGAGATAATCCAATCTGCCCTGTTATTTAACCCATAGCTGGGACGTGATGGATTCATACCTTTCTTTTTCTTGAGGGCAATAGTACGAATGTGAACCTGAAAGTGACTAGCACGGAATTTGAACTCGGCTTGCTTATTCCACTTTCTGGACCGATATCCATTAAACTAACTTCAGTTTCAAGAACAGTAAATAAAATACTAATATCAAATAAAATCTTCCTCTTCCCTGTGTCTCTCTAAGCTCTTTAGGTAAGTTATGCGCTGCTTTCCTCTGTCTCTGTTGAATATGTCGTTTGAGTGTCAAATTTTCCAAGTCCTCTTTCCTTATGTGCACTAGAAATATCAGCTGTCTCTTTCTGATATTGTTTCCTTATTCTTTCTATTTCTGCACACATTTCATTGAGCCACTCCCTCTTTCGCCTGCTCGCACCTGTTTCTATTTATTTGTGTAACTATTTCCTGTCTCATACCTTGTCATTGATTTTTGTCTTCGTTCCATCATGTCGAAAATTTAATCTGTTGTCCATTCTATTTTTTTCTTTGTCTAGTTTTCTTTGAAATGATCTTGATTGTTTTTTTCTTAACGTATCAGACTTCGAATTTCCATTCTCATTTTGTTCGTTGTCTCTGTTTTTAACACTGTCCATAAATTTCTTCTTCACGTTCGAGTCATTCATTTGTCTGTCGTATTGCAATTTGGATCCTGTAAAATACTAAGTTGGTATATTGACAGATTTTGTAGATGAAATTTGAACTTTATTTTTGACTGTACAATGTTCGATCATTGTGATTCACGGAGAATCAATGAATTAAGTTCAATGACAAAGAAAGAAAACGGTTTAATGTGTAAAATAATATTTTTCCATCGTGAGGCTACAGGCTTACTGAATGTACAAACAGACAGATGGGGATATATCCGCACCGCCACACGAACAGAATATGACATAAGCCGAATATAAAATTACATGCGTACATGGGACGAGAGGACAATACTTTAATACAACCGACACGACATTTCGACTATAGGGAGGTTAAGAATTCTACTTTAATAGAATAGAAATGGCCAATAAGTTAATTCACACCCTAAGTTTAAAAGATTGGGAAGTAATGGACAAGATAGATAGATAGATAGATAGATAACAACTTAATATGTTGCGATTACTTTTACAAAAATGCAGACAGATAGATAGATAGATAGATAGATAGATAGATAGATAGATAGGGAACATTTTTGATAGATAGATAGATAGATAGATAGATAGATAGATAGATAGATAGATAGATAGATAACCACTTAGTATGTTGCGATTACTTTTACAAAAATGCAGATAGATAGATAGATAGATAGATATGATCAGGCTGATTTAGATAGATAGATAGATAGATAGATAGATAGATAGATAGATAGATAGATAGATAGATAACCACTTAGTATGTTACAATTACTTTCACAAATATGCAGATAGATAGATAGATAGATAGATAGATAGATAGATAGATAGATAGATAGATAGATATGATCAGGCTGATTTAGATAGATAGATAGATAGATAGATAGATAGATAGATAGATAGAAAGATAGATAGATAGATAGATAGATAGGGACAGACTGTGATAGATAGATAGATAGATAGATAGATAGATAGATAGATAGATAGATAGATAGATAGATAGATAACCACTTAGTATGTTACAATTACTTTCACAAATATGCAGATAGATAGATAGATAGATAGATAGATAGATAGATAGATAGATAGATAGATAGATAGATAGATATGATCAGGCTGATTTAGATAGATAGATAGATAGATAGATAGAAAGATAGATAGATAGATAGATAGATAGATAGATAGATAGATAGATAGATAGATAGATAGGAACAGACTGTGATAGATAGATAGATAGATAGATAGATAGATAGATAGATAGATAGGTGTAAGTTAGAAAGTTGGAGTGTGAGGGGTCTTATTCACGAGATCAAAGTGAGGATTAAATATTTAAAACAAAATATCTCAGGAAAGCATAACGTGGGAAATCCTTTTCACTTTTCTAGATTATTATATACATAAAAAAGTAAACAAAATTACATAAAAATAAAAGCAGAAGAAGAAAGGCAGAATAAATATCAGTAGCGACCAACAGTGTTATGCCGGTGGATGATGGTGTGTCTTTGGGTGGGGGGCTCTTCTGTATCTGAACATTCAGACTCAACCCATTCCTATACTCTACCTCAACCTCAACCACTGAATCTCCCTCTGTCTGCAGACACTACCATCTCTACCACAGTTAAAATTTCCATCACCACCACCCCATCTAAATAACAAAAAAAAATGATCTAGAAAAAAAAAACAGTAGCAAAGAGTAGATGTTTGCACTTTGAAGAAGGTGTCATGTCTCAGTAGACATTTTTTTTCTCCTGTCTCTTCCAATCCCCTTTTTCAACCCGTAAGACAATATAGCGATGGGGAAAACCCTTTCGTGCTCCTCTTAAATCTGGGATGGAGTATAAGATAAGGGACCTTCGTTAAGAGAAGATTGATCTCGAGGTGTATTAAAGGTTTGTGGGTTGGAGAAGAAGGGAGGGAATTGGGTCATGACGTTCGGGGACTCACATTCTTACTTGAATGATAGATGGATATTCTTCCTATAGGCTCGTCGACATACGGCTCCCCCACCTTCCCTTACAATGACAGCTGCAGGCGCTGAGTGGCGTCTGTCTGCTACATCAGACACTATAGTTTAACAGCAATATACCGTCATGTGGGTACATATTTGTGATATATATTGACACACTGTCCCAAAACTACGCACAGATTTTGTTAACAGCACCTAAGAAAAGTTAAAGACGTACATAATAAAAAAAAACAACGAATGATTATAATAAATTTAAAGAATAAAATCAACAGATATGATCAAACTGACGTTTTAATTGATGAAAATGATTCCTTTTAAATGTCTCTTTAAGCGATTAATATAACATTATTTTAAAATACTTCATTTCAAAATGATGCTATTAAAGCTATTTTACATGCTCAAAATGATGGCTTATTTGTTATAATTCAAAATGACTTATATTTATCTAAATGAATCTTTGCTGATCAAAATGATGCTTTATTTTAACTGGACCAAGCGACGATTTATGTTGATCTAAATGACGTTTTAAAATGATCAAATTTATTTATGTAAAATTATCAAAACGACGCTTTATTTTGTAACTGTTGTAAACTTATCAAAATGTCGTTTTATTTTAAATGGTCAAAATGACGATTTATGTTGATCTAAATGACGCTTTAAATAATCAAAATGATGAAGATGACACCTTATTTTAACACATCTAAATTTTAGTTATCAAAATGACGATTTATTTTAAATGATCAAATTAACGGTTTACGTGATCAACATTTTTTTTTTCATTTTCATGGAAATGACGCTATATTTTAAATGATACAATCATGTTTTATGTTAAGGGACCATAATATCGATTCGTTTTAAATGATTAAACTGTTCAAAAACAAATGCGCAGCTATTAATATTTATGTAGATCAATTGTGATTTTTTTTATTTTGTGAACAGATTTTTCAACCGAAGACAATTATAAGTTGAAGTTTATTAGAACAATTTTTGTAGATGATGAAAACAACTTTTGTTTATGACAAAAATAATTCATTTTTGTTTATAATGAATATAATTAAAAGCAAATTAATTAAAAACAATTATGTTTTGTTTCCTATGAAAATAATTAAATTTTGATGATGACGAAAATAATTGATTTTTGTTTACAATGAAAATGATTAAGTTTTGTTTGTGATGAAAATAATTTTTGCTCGTGACTAAAATAATTCATTTTTGTTTATGACAAAAATAGTTTTTGTAGTATTTTTAGTAATATAGGTAGAAATTTTGGAATGATTTGTTAGTGTTGATGATTGCAATTCGAAACAACATTCCATACGCTGGATGATCTCAGATTCTCCCCAGCAGAAGAAATTTAAGATACAAAAGAAAACAGTAGATGTCGTACCAACGGTTTTTTGGGAAATAGGATATTTTGATGACTGACTATCTTCAGAAGGGCCAAACAATGAATACAGAATATTGCTCTAACTTACTACACCGATTAAATGATTAGGGTTGGAGATAAACAGCGAGAGAAGTCACGATAAGATGTTCATTTTGTCCAGGGTAAAGCCTCTTATAACAAAGCTAGCAAAACGATGGGTGTTTTGCAGAATTTGTAGTTTGAGTGCATAGACTATCCCCCACTAATTCTCCCGACTTGCACCATATGATTATTTCCTGTTTCCATGCCTTTAAAGGAGTTTGACAGTGAAGAAATATTCGAAGGATTCGGTGGTGCAGAATTTCAGTAAACAAGCAGCGAATATTTTGGGGAAGGGTTAAAGAAACACGAGAATTGATGCAACAAGTGTGATGACCTGCCCAATGCATATGTGAAATAGCAGGCATGCATTAGGCCGTTCTCGTCTATGTTCGTCTGAGAATATATATATATATATATATATATATATATATATATATATATATATATATATATATATATATATGAATAAAAACAAAAGGAAAGCTTGTCTTAGCCAATGCGTGTATATATATATATATATATATATATATATATATATATATATAACGGGTCTAACAGCAGAATAGTCAAAATCGTGTAACAGTAAAATTGTCCAATTGTTACATTAAGATTTGAACCGTTATATCTTAGAAATGATTAAAGTTACTTTACTGGAATTCTTTCACTCTACTTCTGAGCAATAGGTATGTATAATTACTGTCAAGCTTAACAAAAGAATTCGATCATAACACAAAAATGAAATGTTCATCATTAATTAATCACAGAAAAAGATCGGAAGATCATGAAGGATTGAAATAAAGTTCATATATATATATATATATATATATATATATATATATATATTATTCGAGGATCATTTTCCAACTTATTCAAGATGATCCTCGACCTCTCTAACTTTCTATCTTTCTGTCCTGGAATAACAATGAGCTTCATATCTTCCTAAAGGGTATTTGCGCGTAAGTAAATGTAATGAACCTGACTAAAGTTCGAACTCGGCTCTGTGATATCTTATTCCGAGTTGTTATCCATTACAACATGTACCCATCCACGTATGAATCAATAGATAGATAGATAGATAGATAGATAGATAGATAGATAGATAGATAGATAGACAGACAGATAGATAGATATTGATTCATATGTGGAGAGCGCGTGTTGTAATGGATAACGGCACGGAATCGGACATCGGAGAGCAAAACTGTCCAATTGTTAAATTAAGATTTGAACTGTTGTATCTTAGAAATGATTAAAGTTATCTTACTGGAATTTTTCGGCTCTAATTTGAGCAATAAGAATGTATAATTACTCTCCAAGCTTAACAGAAGAATTTTGATGAAATTGATTACAAACGAAAATGACATGTTCATTAATTAATTATAGGTAAGCATCGGAAGATCATGATGGATTGAAATAAAGTTCAAATATATATATATATATATATATATATATATATATATATTATTCCAGTATCCTTTTCCAACTTATTCAAGAGGATCTTCGCCCTCTCTAACATTCTAACATTCTGTCCTGGAGTAACAGGGTACCTCACAGGTTTCACGTACGATTTCCTTTTTCAAGATATTTTCACTGTGCTTTGGACTGTCATAAGTAAAACATCTCTCTCGCCTGCCAAAAGTCTTAGGGTTTGAAATGGATATTTTCTAATTCTAAGTTGAAATGATGATCCCTCTTCCTGTTGGGACCGCCTGATCCAGTTGTACTCTCTACTGTTCCCTCTTTTGAAAACTTATTCAGCGTTGTCTTGATGGTATCCCAAATGGATTTTGAAGATGGAAGCCAGTGTATGATGTTGGCACCATTACTGAAGGCTTGAATGATTTTCCTCTCACCATTGCTCACTTAAGAAGACAGTGGGTCTGACACACAATGATTTTAACCTGTTCTATTTCTAGCTGAATGACTCGAAGGTTTTTTTCAGTGATCCTTACGACAAATGTTCTCAAGATGGCTAAACGTCTTATCTGAAACCCAGGAAAAATGAAAATCAATTTAGTGTTTTTTTCTTTGTTTTTGTTTGTTTTGTTTTTTTGTTTTTTTTTTTTTTTTGTTTCAGATATTAAACATTTTATGGTATGGACAATTAGCTGTCACACGATATATATATATGTATATATATATATATATATATATATATATATATATATATATATGTGTGTGTGTGTGTGTGTGTGTGTTTGTGTGTGTGTGTGTGTGTGTGTGTGTGTGTGAAAGGGAAATGAAAATCCGATGAAAGTATCATTATATAAGACAATTATGAAAATTTCAATTTACAATGTTTCGGCGTCATCAGAAAAAATATTTCATGAGAATAAAATCTACATTGCCGAGAAAAATTGTGATTCTTTTTCTGATGACACACCATTACATCGATGAAAAATCACCCTTAAAATTCGGGATCGTCAAATACTACAATTCTAAAAAGGAAACCTTAAATTTTCAGTGATGTTTGTCGGTAGGCTAACCTCAGTCTCGGTGCGATAACAAATAACGTACATGAAAAGATTCACATTAGTAAATAAACTGATAATAAAACCATTTCTACCTTATATATTGCTGGCATAACTTCATGATAAATTGCCTATTCGAAGAATAATTTTATATCAATGAAAGCAACTTGTATGCATGCAAGCTCAGCTGAGAAAGAGTAAACATCGAGTTATGATTACGTTCACAGCAATGGAATGTATACTATTATCGTACTGTTATTAGCCGTATTTTGTGATTGTCGATTAAATATAAGTAAATGGCTATAATTGTTTAGACATAGGAAAAGAAGAGGAAGAAGAACAATCAGTACTCGCAAGAGATCACGTGATGAAACGTAATCAAAACAATGGTTTCCCTTTTTAGGGGACGTGTATTGGAAAAATACAATCCGTTTTGTTATTTCGTTTCGTAACATTATCTTCATATAATCAATAAGCAGTCGTCTTATACTACATGTATAGGATAAATTCATGAAAATTTGTTATATTTCTGTACCTCGTCTAATCTAAATGTCGCCTTATACGCGGAAATATATATATATATTGTGTGTATTTAGGCAGCATCTTTTCATTCATACACGTTTCATTAAATAATATAGACAAGTGTTGTCTATTTATTTTATGTCAATTTTTTTCGTAACTTCTGATAAGTTTAATAACATTATCGGTGAAAGAAAAAAGAAATTCACAGTAGTGATCCATATTTTTTTAATACAATCTAAGCTTTCGGCTTACTTAAGCCATTATCAAAGATGTCAATTACAACATATTAAACAATATACGGACAAGACTGATGATAGTCTGTCAATGCTTACATAGAAGATTTCTAAGCAACGATAAACACGCGCATATAAGACGCTAGAAGCGAAAATCGCACCGCATCTCATGACGTCACACATGACCACACGAGAGTGAATTGTAGAAGTATGAAATATGGAAAGCTGTTGGTATAAACCAATGGCTTCTGTTACCAATTATAGACATTTAAAAATATTTGTAGAGATGCCATAATTGATTTTGTTTAGGTTGGGTTTCAACTGTTTGATGTATAATGCTTCAAGGATTTTTAGTTTTTGTCTATTGTTTTCATGTCGAAGAATAATTGTGTTTTCGACAAGTATTTTACGGAATTGTGTATGCGGGCAGGCATGTTGTTTTAAATGCCTAAAAATGTTAGAGTTTTCAAATATAAAATTATTTGTATTCCAGATACAGCGGATGCGAGTAGATTGTCTGTAATGTGGATAAAGAGGGTGGCTTTTGAAAGAAGAGCAGAATTTATAAGTCCTGGAGTTGATGCGTTTGTTGGGTCGATTGACCGAGGTAACGGGTTGTGGCCCGTTCGCTGAGGATGCGAGCGAAGAGTCTCTGTGTTGACGAAGTGTGGCGATTTGGAGGAAAGGTGGGTCTCTAGTCGGCAACTTGCCCGTTCGCTGCGATTCCACCAGAGTCGTTTATGAGCAACTTTCTTAAAAGCGAACTGTAGAGTCTCTTAAGTTCATCTCTTGTGCATGCTTTTTCTCTAGCGATAGCCTCACGTCATTGGCTTATTTTATTTTGCTATTTTATATTTTTGACGGGATTTGTTTTGCATTTCGCATGTGATGCTCGGCATCCCTGTGCAAAGGACGACTTTTTTTTTTATTATTTTTACTTTTGCTTTCTTAGCGTTCAAATCTGGTCGACATGTAGAGTAAGGCAGAAGCGGAATATAGCGTACACACGCACGCACAAACATACACACACACACACAGATACACACATACACACACACACACACACACATATATATATATATATATATATATAGTCTGTGTATTTGGCAGCAAATGTTCATTAAAGCAAATACTATTGAAAACGATAGAAATTTTATCATAATTAGGTTAAGTATAGAGAAATTTTATTAAAATCACAAATTTGTCTCTACCTACCCTGATGATGACTTATGACTGTCGAAAGTTTGGACCATATTATCTTTAGTTTTTCTTCCGAAAATAATTTTGAATGATTCTTGACGGAATTTCCTTCTTGCTTCAGAAGGATTATTCGTAATTTGGAAATGATAATCTTTAAAATTAATCAACATAAAATTTCTATCATGTTCAGTCAGAGAACTCTTCCTGTCTCCCATCAAAGTGGCTGATTCCCAACTTCTTGAGGGCGCCTCGTCACGACTGCCTGGTCTCACGTTGTCCACTGATATGAGGTGGAATAAATACATTGAATCAATAGCTTCATCTACTGCAAGGAAAGTTGGTTCGCTGTGTCGTACCAGAAAGTTTCTTCCTCGTCTGAGTTCATCCTTCAAATCTATAAATCAACCACCCGTCCTTGCAGGAATATTGCTGTTAAATATGGTCTGGTGCTCACACTGTATGTTTCGAGGTCCTCAACAAAATCCAAAGTTTATTTATCACTGCAGTGTGTTCTGCAGTCGTGTTGTAAAACAAATATATTTTTATACAATGATGGATGGTTTATAATATTTGGTTACAAAGTAAAATTTTGGTTGCGCACCTGTGTCTACTTTGTAACCAATATTATAAACCATTCATCATTGTATAAAAATATATTTGTTATACAAAAACAAGAGACGAATATGCAAGATGATAGGTCTTGATCTGGCATCTAGTCTACAATCGCTATCCCACAGATGTGCTGTGGCCTCCCTCTGTCTCTTCTACAAATATTTTCACGGCAACTGTTCCGTCGAGCTACTTTCGCTGTTTCCCGGACTACATAAATTTGAGTGAGCTACCAGGCTGGCATCTAGGTCCCACCCTTTCACTGTCAAAACGCTTCTCCCTTAGTTCCTGTCTGTGGAACTCCCTTCCCCTTACTTGCTTCCCCAATGACTATAATCTTCAAATATTCAAGTGTAATATCAATCGACATCTGACACCTTCAACTTGTTCCCGGTTCTTCTCTGTATCCTTTCCTCAAATAAAACACGCCTCTTTACTCTTGTACCCCCTTGCGTGCTAGTGGCACTCTTGCCTTGTTTGGGGTGAATTACTTTAAGATAGATAGATAGATAGATAGATAGTGGATTTGTATATTTTCATAGTAATTCCTCATCTAGAATCGGAATCCTCAACGCACATACATGCAGAAAAGCACGGGACGATGATATATATATATATATATATATATATATATATATATATATATATCATATCTTAATTCAAGCATACTGAAGATGATCTTGGATGAGACTGAAAATACTTGAGAAAATAAAAAAAATAACAAAAACTACGGTGTCTTTCTTACTCAGTTTTGTAACATCACTAAGAAACTGACAGTGAATTTGAGTGGATTAAAAAGAAAATAGACATAATATGTCTAGATTATTCAACCAAACATACTTGAATATGAAAAAATTAAGAGATCAGCCGATCACTCTACCTTGGTTTCAACCTTTCGGTATCTTTAGACAATACGGGCTAAATAAATATTTTATATTTTTATTATATTTATATGTTTATTGGACCCTTTTTACTACTACTGTTTCCTGGTCTAATTCCACTCTGACCAATAATTTTTTATAATTATATACATATATATATATATATATATATATATATATATATATATATATATGCACACATCTCTCTCTATATATACATATATATAATGTATATATACATACGTATGTGTGTGTGTGCGCGCGCATGTGTATGTATGTATGTATATCCAAAATGTTGGTGCGTCCAACATACTATCTGTCGAAAGACCTATAAAATAAATAAATAGCAGAAAAAATCTTAAACAAAAAAATCGCAAACTAAGAAAGAAGAAAAACCAAATATATATGAAGGAGAAAGGGCGTGAGATAACGCACTCCTTCCCTCTTGTAACGGAAAAGGATACAACTTTGCACATATCTGAACACGCAGAGTGAGGAGTTGAAAGAAAAATAGATATGAAAGGTTTGCGAGGTGGGCAAAGAGAAAGAAGCTAAAAAGGAATATGAAGAGACTGTGATAGTCTGTAAATATACACACAGACATATAAAAAGATTAGAGAGGAGAAAATACCGATATGAATAGACAAAGAGAGAAAATGCGATAAGTAAGTAGGTCATTATTCATTTCATAGACTGACGTTAACCCTTATAATATTCTTGGAGAGGTTGAGAGGCCATTGCCATAAATATTTCCGTAAACCAAGTTCCGTATAAAATTTAGTAGGGTCGGGGGTCTTTTATTGCAGTTATCATAAAGAATGCTGGAGTTGGGTTTGTAAAGAGTCCCAATAAAAATTTCATAGTATTTGAAGTAATGACAATGTGATTCAAGGACCCCTGGGCTGTTGATTTTATTTGACTTGAAAGAGGAAACCCATAAAAATAATGAATAAATTGTTAATGTTTCCGCCGCATAAGTGCCAATCTTCAAAAGTCTACCGTTATAACCCCTCTCTGCAATACGCGCTCGATCTCTATCGTTACAATTATTGCAGCTAATTATGCTATAAGAAGCGTTTTAAGGTTATTTTAACATTAAGTAAATACTTACATTATTGGTCATATTGTTTTACACAGTGGTTTGATTTTTTGTTCGTATAAGTCTTGTCTAATATTCGTACATCAAGGGAAACGTTGCTTAGTCCTGGAGATTCTAACTCCACTGCAGCACCTTCCAGTTGATTTTAAAAAAATAGATTATTAAAAAAATAGAGTAGATCAATTTGATATCTTTGTTGCATTGACTTACAGGACGTAAAAATTCTTGTATCAATTCGCATGTATTCATTTAGGGTCACAAATTAAACCGACCTCATGTCATTTTTTCCCTTATGGGGAAACCAGTAAATATTAGACTGATCAGAATATCATTACGTACTTCACCATTATGAATTATGAGTCAACCAAGGCAGGAGTATTTAGGTTCGCCTATCATCCGGTTCACACTTCTCCCCAGTCTTTTGAACAGGTCTAGATATTTATCCCCTGTTTTCTGCTTAGGATTGGGTTTCCGATAACTTCTAAAGTTTTTTTCATTCTCTTTCACTGCCCAGTAGCCACTTCCATATTAATGGCATTATCAGCTTGCTTCAGGTGAATTGGTTAAAAAGAAAAAAAGAATCAAGTTTGCATGGTAGGAAACTCTGTCTGCAATTAGTTTATCCACTGAAATTTTATGGCCAAGACAAAGAAATAGGAACAAATATCTTAATCAATCAATCATTTACCATGTAGACCCGATATGGCGTATAAGACCACAGCGTCATCAACCTAGGTGTTACTGTTTGGGCTTCTATAGCAACCCGGTTTTTATGGGATATATTAGCCAGACCTACGCTTGAATTCAAGCTGACCTTTTCCTAGGATTGTTGCTAAGGCTTAAGATCCCCGTCTACCCTGCTACTTAAGCTGTGGTATGGTAAGGGGTTGAGGGATTAATTTATACTCTTTCCTAAAGTACGAAAGTGAACGCCTCGAACTTGACCGGAATTTGAACTTTTCTCGCCGATTCCACATTCAAAGCGATAACCGCTACGCTACACGTATACCCATCTAATATAGTTTCCACCAGTTTACACCTTCAGTGCTGGACCCACCAAATCACGTACGCAGATTCAAGTCGTCCTCACCCCTTTTATATTCCATTGGTGATCTGATGGTTCCACTTAAACAGCTTTTTCCCCAGAACTGTTGCATTGTTCAACGGACTCCCAAGAGGGTGCTTTCCCGATCACTGGAATCTTAAAATTTTCATGTTGGGTGTCAACCGTTATCCATCCTACATATCATCTCTTTTTCCCTCCCTGTACACACTTACAACAACCTCATTTAGCAACCCTCTGCCTTGAATGGCTTTTGGGTCTTGCGTTAGGTTAACAATATTAAATAACATCGTTTCTACTGCTATGAAAAATTATAGCGTATTTACCATCCAGATTCTGTTTCTCAACTGTGCCATTTACAAATATTGATATCAACGTCACCTGATGCCGTATGTCAAGTGCTGAATATTAAACTAATTCCCGATGTCACTGCAACTTCTTAAGAATAAAATACCAGGATTTTTTCCCAGATCTTTGAAAGTCCTTTTGGTTATACGCTACCAAATTTCATTGGGAGAAACACTGTTTTTAGTTTGTTGTTTTTTTTCTTTTCGTTACTATTATAATTCTCCAGTATGAGAAACAGTAACTTATTATATATTTATATTTATATATTTATATATATATATATATATATATATGTGTGTGTGTGTGTGTGTGTGTGTGTGTGTGTGTGTGTGTGTGTGTGTGTGTGTGTGTGTGTGTGTGTGTAGCCACGAAACCGTGATATCACCCCTGGACGGCGGTTGAAGAAGACATATTGGTGTGGAATAAACAAAAATGGTGACGTCATCTGCGGTTAGAATGACGTTTTCTACAATCTCACGTAATCCACTGCATCGACACACGCAACCTTTTTCTCGTTGAGTAACACTAACCTTTAATAAACTTGTTGAAGTATAAACAAAATGCGTATTCTGTGACGTTGAAACACAGATGGATTCACAATTTTCATCATCTTTTTTTTTCTTTCTTTCCTTTTACATAATCCTGAGGATTATAGTCATCTAACTGTTTATGTAACACGTGATATCATGGGTAAAATTTCTTAAGACATTACGTCAAAACTTTCATTCACGCTAATCATTACATATAAAGTGAAATGGGAAAATGAGGCAGTAACTACGATGTGCTTTTTAGTGCAATTAAACCTAATATACTTAGGCAAGGTTTTGATTTTTTTTGCTGCAAACTGTCTTTACCACTACTCCATCGCTTCCCCCGTCTGAACTAGCAAATGAAATACTAGCAACTATAATAGAAAACTTCTGCATGAATCACCGATTTTTGTTAAAAAAAATAAATTATCATCTATATGTTATAGTAAATTTCAACAATTTTATTGTCAGGAAATAGCTTTTCAAGCATTAGTGGGAGAAAAATAGTGCTAAGATACAGAGAGAGAGAGAAAGAGAAAATAGTGCTATGTTATAGTTGAAGAGAAAATAGTGCCGTGATAGAATGCGAGAAAGAATAGTATTATACAGTAGGAGAGTGAATAGTACTATGATAAAGTCGGACAGAGAATAGTGCTATGATACAGTGGTGAGAAAATAGTGCTATGATAAAGTAGGGGAGAGAATAGTCGTATGATACAGTGGAATTGAGGATAGTGATATGATAGAGTGGGTGAGAGTATAGTCCTATGATATAATAGGAGAGAGAATACAGCTTTGATAAAGTGGGGAAGAGAATATTGCTATGATAAATTGGGAGAGAGCATAGTGCTATGATACAATGGGAGAGAAAATAGTTCTATTATACAGTGGGTGAGAGGATAGTAGTATGATACAATGGGAGAAAGGACAATACTATGATACAGTGCGAAAGAGAATTATGCTATTATATAGTGGGGGAAGGATAGTGTTATGATGCAGTGGGAGAGAGAACAATGTTTTGATAAAGTGTGAGAGAGAATAGTGATATTATTTCATTAATAATAATTATAATAATATTAATATTATTTTGTTGCTATTTTATTAATAATAATATTGTTATTATTATTAGGTTGGTGCAAAAATAATATCGTTTTTTGACGTTAAAAAATACGTCAAAAAACGATATTATTTTTGCACCAACCTAATATTAATAGTGCTATTATTAGTAATAATAATAAGAGTGCTATTATTAGTAGTAATAATAATAGTGCTATTACTATTTTATTATTTTTTTATAATATTAATATCCTTCTTCTTCTTAATATTATTATTTGAATGTTTTTAATGTTATTCCTCTCAATTTGATGCATTCTTGATTGCTTTTTATTATAACTTTTAAGTGAGAAATGATGAATAAACTTTCAATGCTATCTAAATTCACATCCTTTATCCATGGAAACCTGTCTAAATTTAATCTGTATCTAATGCCATATGACGCTAGAGCAGCTCGATTCTCAGTTTCCCGATTTCATAGAGTTAAACCAAATCATGTGCAAACTAAGGAATTTGATTAAAATTAAGGACTGTCTGACTCCTTCTGATATGCTTTAGCTTCACAAGTCTGTGATTGGATCGAAAATGGAATATCACTGCCATCTATAGGCCACAGCTACTCAATCCACACTTCCCGTCCGTGATAAAGTATCAAATGGTTTACCCTGTACCGTGGGAGAAGATTTATCCTCCAGTCTACAGTCGCTTTCCAGCAGAAGCAAAGTTTGAAGTCGATGACTACTCTATCAATATTTCAGATGAACCTTCATCTTTTTTTTCGTTCTACGAGTTCAGCCATTTGCATCTAGCGCATGCCATACAACTTCCACAGAATCAAAATTAAACCTTCCCCTATGTTCGAAATTTAAGAAGAAAGTTCCACACAGATATCCTTTTCCCAAGAACTGTAACTTTGTGAAAAATTTTCGCGCGTGGATCCTTCAACCGGACATTACAATCTTGATGCATTCAAGTTAAGGACCAATCTTTAAATATCTTCCTTGTCCTCATAATCTTCTCATTTTACCACCGCCTTTTACCTTTATATCACTCACGTCATCCATTATTACTAATTTAACATTAACCCTTTGTCTTGAGATACTCTACAGCCTTGTACTGGACGAAAATTTAGTATTAAAAAAGTACTGCACAATGCTCAGATCAACTTCGTAGTATTCTCAGTATCTACATCGTTCTATCTGTGGGATTAACCCAACTTGTCTACCAGGGGACTTCTTTAGGTAATGTTTTAGAAATAGTGTGTAGAAATAAAGGTTTATTTACACTCACTCTCTCTCTCTTTCTCTCTCTCTCTCTCTTTCTCTCTCTCTTTCTCTCTTTCTCGCTCACTCACTCATTCTACATAGTGACAAGACGTGTCTCATTGATCCTTGATGGGTGAGTGTCTTGGCCTCCTTACTTGTATTTGAGTAAACGCTTTATTCTTTTAAACAGCATTTATTTCATATAGCGACGAGAAAACGTATTAAAGAGAATGTGTCTCCAACAGGATTCGAATCTGTGCCGCTACAACTTGCAAGAGAAAACGCCGTTGGCGTCAGTTAACCGTTCGGTTACGAAGAGCTTCACAATCAAAATGAACATGATACTAGGCTTCCGGAAGCTGTTAAAAATACACAAACTCATATCCAATCTAACCCACTAAATCCTACTTTTTATATCCTCTCTCTTAACATACATACATATATATATATATATATATATATATATATATATATATATATATATATATATATATATATATATATAATCTTTTAAATATAAGCAGTTATACTCGTCCGGCAAAACCTTATGTGTTTTAGCTTGTAAATCAACAAACCAATACCCAAGGAATAAAAAAAGGGGAAAAAAAGAAAGAACAAAGAACATATATTTACGGCGAAAATAATCATCTAGAATCTACGTTCAGAGTCCAAAGAAAAAACCTCCGATACCAGTAAGTAAAATAACTAAGCAAAGTGCTCAATACGCTAAGTAAAGCAAATAAAGTAAACCTAAAGAGCCAGACAAACCTACCTAGGTTTCACCTATGCGGATCTTAGCAATATATATATATATATATATATAAATGAAGTATAATATATAAATGAAGTATATATATATATAACAAATGAAGTATAATTCCACTGAACGTAACATTTAATTAAAAAGAGTGCTCAGTACATAGTAGAGCTAAATATAATTTATTTTAGGATGTTAAAACATCTTAGAAATTGCTACATAATGAGAATTATGTTTCAACACCATAAATGTGTCTGCTCAGGTAATGTTAGACTGCTGGCGAGTGCCACCAATAGTCTAACATCGTTTGAGGAGATACATATTAGTGTAGAAATATAATTGCCATCATGTAGCGAATTTTTGCATGTTTTAATATCCTATAATAAATAATATTATATATATATATATATATATATATATATATATATATATATATCGCACACTGAATCCAATCACACACGTACTATTTTAAATAATATGAATAGATCCGTAAATAAATATAAAATATTTAGAAATAAATAAGACAAAAATAAACAGACACCATAATCTCTTATGTTTTTAAGCCCCTTATAATCGTAATGTTCAAACGAATATTGGAAAAAATTTCCTAAATTTAATTCATGAACAATGTCATCACTCTGCATCATTGAAGAAGATTTTTAACAAAAATAATGTAAAGATCAGCTATAGCTGCGTTAGAAACGTCGAAAAATCGATATCCCAATGTGACGTCGTCCCCTGGTCGCAGCTCCAACCGTGTCGTTGTATCCCAGTCTACCACGGAACCAACTGTGACGTCCTACTTTGATTCCCAGTCTGACCACCCACGTTGTGATTTGATCTAGGCAGAGGAAATCAATCAGTCATCGGGGCCGTACTGCAAACCGAGTCCAACGGGGGTGATACCACAAAAATACGCATAAAAGGCAATAAAATGAAAACTCAAAAGTTCAAAGTATCAAAGAAAAAGATAACAAACTTTATGTCTAGTTGTTCGATACATAGGACTGCATCTATCTCCCGACCCGTTCTATGGATTGTGACACGTCGTTTTCCGCTAGCCAAGTTTTAACACTTCAAGTCGTCTGCTCTCTAAGAAATTGGTGTTTCGGTGGGTCTTTGGACGAAAGTCAAAAGAAAAACTTATTTCGGTGATCTGGATCTAAGTCGCTCTTCAAAATAATTGTTCTTGGTTTGAAGATGTGGGTCCGGAAAATGTGCGGGAATCCTGGTCAGCTATCTGCGAGGCTTTCCTCAACCGGAGACTGACTCTGGGAAATGCTGGGTCTCGACTCTCTTCTGCTCGTTGTGGCTTCGTTTATATGGGCGCCGACCAAAACCGGGGTGTGTTTGTCGGCGCTGGGGGTTCCTCGATAATTCTAAATACATATCTACCTCTCTGGTTAGGAATTTCCACCTTTTTCCATTTTTGGGAACCTTTCCTCACTCCCACCTTCTCATCATACTTCAGAGGGGCGTGAACTGCCCTCCCCACATCTTCGTGGCAACCTCTCTTACTCATCCTCCAGATGGGCGGCAACAGCCTCCCTCGTGCATCACGTGATCACCACTCGACCAATGATGTCTTAGTCGGGCGTGGACGAATCTGCGGCTTTGTTTCAGGAAAAAGAAATATCTTGCTTAAAAAAAAATTATCTCTTCTATTTCCCTTTTCTTCCCCTTAATGGTTTATTATTTCTCCAGCCGCGAACGGGACAATATGACAATGGCGGTCATAACTCTTGTTCTACACGTGGTTTACGTCAGGTGTTTTATCGCTAATTATCAGAATGTGTGGTCTTCTCGACATGGTCTCAAAAAGGAACATCTCCAAAGTTCCAGTCGGTCTGTCGCCTCGAAGAAAGAAAAAAAAACACATTTATTTTCTTTCGGCACAATTCCTGATAACAAAATTTTATTATCGCAGGCCAAGGATGCTCGTGGGTGTTTTTTTTTTTAATTTTTCATATCTAAGTCTTTTTGTCTGTTTTTCGTCACTTAACGAAATAACATTTTCATTTGAATTTTTCCCTCTCTCTCTGGCCAGTCGGTCTGTAGTTGGTAATAAGATGTCTTCCCGTACCAATAGTTTGTTTTCATACCCTTAGATAACACGGCCGATGCCAAAACATATCTGATTCTTTCCTTCCTTCCCTTTCTTTTTACTCAGAATTTCCCTGTCATTGTAATGACACTCTTTCGCCATTTGTTACTTATCAAAATATCCTTTTATCCATTGTCTCTTAGCTGTGTGTGTGTTCTTGCTTAACACTCACGATTCGGTTCTTAGCCTCTCTTTTTCTTCTTTTCTTTCTTTTCCTTTTCTGCCTCGTTAAATGGTGCCACACCAACATAACAATATTATACTAAATAAATACTTCAACTAAAGCAACAACGTTAATCCTTCCGCTAAAAATAAATGCAACAGCCGAAAAATTACGATCTGTCCCTTAAACGGCC
This sequence comes from Acanthosepion lycidas, assembly GCA_963932145.1. Lineage (NCBI taxonomy): Eukaryota > Metazoa > Mollusca > Cephalopoda > Sepiida > Sepiidae > Acanthosepion > Acanthosepion lycidas. The sequence continues at coordinate 109,102,346 of OZ010576.1, read as the reverse complement.
AATGTATGACTGATAATATTGTATACTGATTGAGCATACATGCCGATAACGATGTTAAATTTTATATTGGTTGCACTGAAAATCCATGGAAATTTCGTTTCTATCATTATCGAATGACTTTAGGTAATATAAGATACATGAATAGCATATCTGCTCTCTCTCCATACCATTTCTGGCAATTAAAGAATTAAAGAATGATGGTATCACACCCATTATTAAGGGGAATATTTGAGCTAAAACCAAATCTTACAATGGGAAAGGCGATAGATGTAATTTATGCCTTGTACAAAAATTAGCTATATTAAACCACTTAAATAGCCTTAATTTATTAAACAATAGATATAAATTGATGGTCACATGGAGGCATAAAATAACTACCTGTTAAAATACGTTGATTCAGATTAATTTTTACTGTAAATTATAACCTTACTTTTTTATTTCGTTCTGTTTACTTATCTTACGTCGAGCATATATAGATTTGTTATAGTTTTAAGTCCGTTTATTTTAATACAATTACTTTTGATAAAATTAATTCATCCTCCGTTCATTTTAAACATAACATAAAACATTTGACTCACGTTTATTTTAATTATAAAACATAAATCCCGCCTATCTTAGGATAGGCGTGATTTATTTTTATATTTTTATAAAAAATATTTTTCTATTTAAAATAGATTTTTAAAATATAAAATGTTTTTATTTGTTTTTATAGTTTTAAATCCGTTTATTTTTATACATTTTTTCTTAAAATCCAATAGTCCCGCCTATTCTAAATAATTTTTTAATAGTTTTAGGTCAGTTTACTTTTATATATATATATATATATATATATATATATATATATAACCATACATAGAATCAATCAGCAATATTAACGCGATTAATGGCGAAATCACTTCGCTATGTATGCATTAAAATACTGTTAATCCATTGAATGATGTGATCCTCATTTATTTTATAAATGAGGATCACATCATTCAATGGATTAACAGTATTTTAAAGCATACATGATATTTCTACTAGCGAAGTGATTTCGCCATTAATCGCATTAATATTGCTGATTGATTCTATGTATGATTATTTCTTTATATATAAAATATATGCTGATAGTTTTTTTTAATCCATCGCGACACAGGATATCCTATGTTTCAAAATGGAAAACTCTAAATCTAGATTAATTTTAAAAATTAAATCTACAGTTAAGTTTAGTTCCATTATCAAACAATTTCAAGAATCACGATGGAATCATATTTCTTTAAAAAAAAATAGTTATAATATTAAGCTCTACAGATCGTATTCGACACTGTTTTTTTAAAAATAACGATAAAAGCTAAGAATCTCTGAATTATAAATATCACTGTTCTTTGTTATTATTTTAAATACACACACATATATATATATATATATATATATATATATATATATATATATATATATATATATATATATATATGTATATAGTTTATTCGAAAATCATAGCATAAATACATTATAAAATCACTACAAAAATCGCCATTTTTTCAACACTTCTGGTGTCTTATCAAGTGAAGGATCCTGATAGGACCAACTATCGTTTTGGGTAATACATAGAGTTCATGAATGGGCAAATAGTTACAAACTAGTGCGGTTAGTGGTCACTGTGTTAAGACGAACCAGTGGACATCCTTATCACACCTCCACCCACACACTATTATTACATTACTACCAGACTGCACGCTGATTCCATTGCCTCATGGGATCTTTGAAACACACGAACCTTACCGTCAACATGAAACAACTAGAATTGCAACATGCTGCCATATCAAAATCAGTAGAAAACACAAATTGAAAGATCATGGTGGCTGCGTGATCATTATACATTGAACATTTCAGATCAAAACGGAATTAATAAGTATACGTCTGTCAAATAACTTATTGAAAACCATTCTATTTGGAAGCCCAAATTTAAAGATCACGATGACTACCGAATCGTTATACACCTTCCAATGTTTGGGGCAATGTTCAATTACTAAACAACTACAGAGAGTACAAAATGTGTCATTTAAAAACTTTACATTATTTATCAATTCTAATTTTTTATAAATTTTACAGCAGAACGCAATTTACTTCCAATTTGGAAATATGGGTAATACATATACTTCAGGGTCATATAATATTCCTCACGAAATTACTCCTTATGAAATGTACTATAATTAAAAGCAATAGCAACAATCATAAATTTAAAAGCGACAAAATGTTGAATTTCAAACACGTCGCGGGAGGGAGGCTGCTTCCCAAGTGAAAATGACGTGAAAAGATTTTAGCGTGCTAATCCTTACTCATAGCTCCCCCACCCCACAAATTCAAAGATCAGTCTCTCACCTAAAACACTTTCGCGACACGCCTGTTCTGGCTCATTACAATTTTAAACAAAATCTACTACATGTATAATTTAGGGTATACGAATAATTTTAGAATCTAAAATCTGTCTTAAATAAAAGTATCTCCAATTTTTATCGTATATGTTTGACACCCCAGCGAAAAAAGCTATGAAACATGTATAAAACTTAATTATATTGTAATTTTTCTCTGCTGTTTGTCAAGTCAGCATTATGAGATAATTTTCTTCAAAATCAGTCTAAATTACAAACAATTATTCCACATAAACGCACTGTCGTGTAATTCCAAGTTTATTGATTTGTATAAGCGCTGTCGAACAGTAAAGTGAAAAGTTTGTTGCACTCATTCATTCCCTACGTCTTCTTCATTTTTTATGTGTCGTGTTCCCTCATCACCTAAGGTGATTATGGGCCTCAACAACTTTCAGTCCCTTGTAGCTCTTAATAAATTTATCAGTCTTTTATTTTTCCTACGTCCTATTCCGCCATCCATTTACTCAAGCTCACCAAGTTTGTTATGAGTTGCTTTCCTCTGTTCACTTGCCCTCTATTTGTTCCGTGAGTATCAGATTTTCCAAGCCCTCTTTCTTCATCACGTGCCTCGGAAATCCTTACTGTCTCTTCCTGGTGTAAAGTATTACATTTTTGTTTCCCTTTTCTCCAAGACTTCGTTCGGTCCATGGTATCCTCAGCATCCTCCTATAGAACCACATTTCTCTTGCTTCAAGTTTCATCTTCATCTGTGAAGTGATTGTCCAGGACTCGCTGCCAAACAGGAGGACAGATATCACGTAGGAGTTCAGCAGTCTTTTCTTTTTATTTAGCTTCTTTTTTTTTCTATATTTTAGTACTTTGCTTAGCTTTTGGAATTCTTCCTTGTCTATCCTAATACGTCCTCGGATTTCAGTGTCACACTTTACGACATCTCACACACGCATGCACGCATGCACGCACACAATAAGACACACGCATGCTACTCTCACGCACTCACACACACACTAAGCACACATAAGTCATTAAAATCTTTTTTGGCATTGAAAATAGGTCGTTACACAAAGAAATTAAAAACAGAAAGAATAAGAATTACAGATAAGGCAGATAAAAGATTAAAAGAATGAAACAAGGAATGTAATATTGATGCTAAGAATGATAATAGAAAGAGTAATACTATGCAGAAAGACGCAAACCTACGTTTTATAAATTATTCAAAAGCGTTTGATAAAATACGTCACAAAGAACTATTTGAACTACAAGGTAAGCTTGATTTATTTGGAAATGATATTAGATTTATGCAGAACTTATACTGGAAGCAAACCGCTTGTATATGGATAGAAAATGACTTCAGTAAATACTCAAAAATAGAAAGTGCCGTGAAACAAACGACGTGTCTTGTCACTGGACTTATTTAACCTTTATAGTTAGGCTATACTGAGAGAAGTCATATCATGATTCATTATGGGAGGCCACAATCTTAACAACGTAAGATATGCAGATGTTAGAGCGTTGATAATTGACACGGAAAGTAAACTGCAGGAACGCCTACAGAAGTTAATGAAGGAAAGCAAGAAAGAACTAAACATCAATTAAGAAGACCGAACGTATAATTGTCAGCAAAAGAAACAGATTAACGTGCTAACTATGAATTGGGGATACCAAACTTGAGCAGGTACCATAATTTAAATATCTAGAAAATGCCACACCGGAATCTGAAGACGCATTGGAATAACGAAATATGCTTTCCAAAAGCTAAGCAATGTATTAAGAAACAGGAAAATTCCGTTAGGAACAAAGAAAAAAGTAATGAACTGTTATGCAATATCGGTCCTCCTATATATCAATAAATACTGGGCAAACTCCTCACATATGAAAAAGAGACTTCAGACTTCAATTGAAATGTGGTTTCTACAGAAGGATACTGTGAATATCATGGACTGAACATGTGAGCAACGACGGAGTTTTAGCGAAAATAGAAACAAAAAGGATACTTATAATCTGAATCAGAAAAAGACAATTGAAATTTCTTGGGTACATAATGAGTAAAGAGACAATAAGGAAAGAGACATAGACGAAGAAAAAATTGAGACAAAATGATATTTTTTCTGAATTACGAAATCACGACAGCACACAGACACACATTTGCACTCACACACACATACATACACGCACACACATATATACGCTAAGAGATTTTTTTTCCTTCGGCCAGATTTTATTCAGCACGACTTTCTATTAGTTTTTTTTTTTAACTCATTTAACATTACAATGAACAGAAAAATTGATTCAAAGACAAGATTTAAAACAATAAAATTGAAACAAAAGGTTATCCTTTCAAAAACAGAATGAAAATCAACATATGTCTATATTTCTGACATGAGTTATTGTAATTATTTAAACGATTCGGACCGTTGTTCTCATCTTTCTTGTCACATTCACGACATTTCGGCCATTGTACGCTCCGACCTTCTGCATGTGTTATAAGATGGAATTTCGAACCGAACGTCTACTGGAGTAGATTGTTCTAGTTCCACTTGCCATGCCTCTTCTGGATATCTCAGTTTCAGTTATTTCCCTTTAATAACTCGAACTTTGTTTTTGTTTTTTTTTTGTTTTTGTTTTTTTAAGTATTGAACTCACAACATTTTGGATCAAGTCACTGGATTACTACAACCAAATATTTTATCCACTGGGTCATGTGTCCTTGTGGAATTAAAATCATTTGAGATTTTTAATGAATATTTTTGTTAGGTCAGGAAAAATAGGATACTCAGATCCACTAATCGTTATCACTTTTACCAATATTGATGGGGGTTTCTTTTCTAACCTTTTGTTCGAAGTAGTGTGGAACGTTAATATCTATAGCATGCCATTAGTCGCTCTTTAAGTTAAATGTGATATTCATTTCAGTTGCTGTTACTGTTGAAAGTCCTCAAATAATGCGGTTTCTGTTATTTGGTACAGTTCTTTGTTATTCTGTAGAACACGTCCACGAGATTCGAAACGGATGGTCTTCGCAAGTGGTTGTATACAGCTGACAGTTTAGATATTTCTGAAAGAGTTTGGCGCTGTGCAGGGCATCCAGATGAAAGTTTCGATGTTATGAGACTATGAACATGACTAGAATATTTAGGTTAAAGTCTTGACTTTGTAGTAATTTGTGGTTTTAGCCGAAACCACCCCTAACACAACCTATTCTATGTTCTTTTTCCTTATTTCCGATACAAAATTTGTTATAACAACTGTACACCGAGACTCTTAATCGCACCAGTATGAAAGATATGATGCAACAAAATATAATGTAACAAAAAATGATGTAACAAAATATGATGTAACAAAAAAATTATGTAACAAAATATGATGTACAAAATATGATGCAACAAAAATATGATGTAACAAAAATATGACGCAACAAAAATATGATGTAACAAAATATAATGTGACAAAATATGATGCAACAAAAATTTTGATGTAACAAAAATATGATGTGACAAAATATGATGCAACAAAAATATGATGTAACAAAATATGATGCAACAACATATGATGTAACAAATTACGACGTGACAAAAATATGATGCAACAAAAATATGATGTAACAAAAATATGATATGACAAAATATGATGTAACAAAAATTTTGATGTAACAAAAATATGATGTGACAAAATATGATGTAACAAATTATGATGTAACAAAAATATGATGCAACAAAAATATGATGTAACAAAAATATGATGCAACAAAAATATGATGTGACAAAATATGATGCAACAAAAATATGATGTAACAAAATATGAAGCAACAAAAATATGATGTAACAAAATATGAAGCAACAAAAATATGATGTAACAAAATATGATGTAACAAAAATATGATATAACTGACATAAATATTTTTCTAGAAGATTTTTTCTCTAATAAAAGTATTTTTTATTGGTTAATGACCAACACATTTTATTTTCCAGTGACTAACACATTTTTACTTCTCAGTAACATATACGTTTTTCAGTTTTCTAGTGACTGATACATCTTTACATTTTTCAGTGACTAACACTTCTTTTTATTTTCGGTGACAATACATTTCATTTCTCAGTGATTAACATATCTTTTACATTTTTTGTTTGTTTGTTTAGCGGTTAATAAATGTTTTAAGAATTTACTAATAACCACATCTTTTTATTTTTAAGTAATGAAGACTTCTTTTTTTATTTTTCAGTTACTAACATCCTTTCTTTTCGTCTTTTCATTATTTTAGTGGGGTCATCTTTTCCTTTTTGTTCAGTGATTAACAGATTTTTCCTTTTTTATTTTCCATTTTTTACATCTAGACTGATGAAATATGAAAGAAATATTTATTGTTCAAAATATTTCTGGATTTTACGCTATAATTCGCATTTTATTCGAATTAAAGTTCAAATGTAGTTTTCCTCTACAGAATCAAAATAAATGTGATTTTTATTAAATGCTTATAAAAGTGGGAAACAAGCATTTTTCTTTTCATATTAAAGTGAATATGATCGCCTAAAAAATTAAAAGTCACTAACTCGAAACTTCACAAATCAAATTTAATAAAAAACGAACAAAACCAAATTAATAACATTTCAAGAGATTAATATTGAAAATAGACCCTCATAAAAATGGCAGATGTTATTTAATAGTCAACAAGCTATAAATTGCATATATATGTGTACATATACATACATATATACACACACACACATAGAGTTCAGTTGACTTTTTTATTTACCTTGACTCTTCCCCCTTAAGACTTTATATATATATATATATATATATATATATATATATATATATGTAAATCAGTGGTTTGCGTTTGTGTGTGTGCGTTTGTGTGTGCGTGTGCAAGCATACGTGTATGCCCGCGTATGTGTATGTACGCGCACACGTCTGTATATGACTATGTTAGTCTGTTTACGCATGTGCTTGCGAAATGCCTCATTTTTTATGCAATTCCTTTTAGGATAATTAGTTCTGCACCATTCTGGAATTTTGTAAGTCGATATACAAGTAAATATTTGCAGAAAAAAAACTTTTGGCCAAAGGCGTGAAATTAATATGATTTTATAAATACATGCATTCATATATATATATATATATATATATATATATATATATATATATATATATATATAAAGCTGGGTCAGTTTTGTCAAATGCCAGTCTATTTTCTAAGGGTGTTTCTTTTCCAATTTTTATGTCATGGTTCGTTTTTCTTTGCAATGTTCTATTCAAATATTGGACATTTGGGACATCTAAGTTACTGTTAGCATATCAGATACGTGTCAACAATTGTAATATGTTTGTCTACTGACGATTTTGGTTCCGTTTTAAAGGTGATTTACCTAACTTTCTTATCCAGTAAGGGTGTTGCCCATATCCTTATATGTTTTCTCGACAATATAAGATGGGACACGCTTATAATATTACTAACGACCTTATAATTAGTTTAAATTTGAATTCTTAAATAAGTATTTATTTAATTAATACAATTTATTTAATTTTATTAATTTTGACTAATGAACTGGAAGTCGTTTTCAAATTTTGAGTGGAAGATCTATTCGTAATTCTTTAAGACTGGTTGTTTGACGAAAAATAACCTCCAATTTTGTTTTTTTAAGCAGTCTACATTTTAAACAATTCAAGTTATTTTTTATTAATTTTTGTTACGTTTCAGTGTAAAAAATACATCTCTATTGCGATATTAGTTAAAATATTTGATATTATTGCAACACTATATGTCTCAAACTGGTAGTAATATTAGTATTAATAGTGATTTTTACAAATATATATATATACATATATATATATATATATATATATATATATATATATATATATATATATGTGTGTGTGTGTGTGGTCGGAGTGGGTCGAATCGGTCCTCTTATGGCCAATACCCTAATACAACTGTCTCGATTTTTAATTGGAAGTCAAAAGCCGCCTTTTCATCATGGGAATTTTCTTGGAATAATAAATGGCCCGTAACAATGGGATATGTATTGAAGACTTTTATTGTCCCATAAATGGGATATGTTGCCGACAAAATGTCACTGACTGAGAGGGTACAGTTAGTGAGAAAACATCCCTATCCCAGCTTTTTTTCTAACCATCTGCTCGCTATCAAACCAAAACATCATTCAATAATTTTGGAAAGAGGATGTAAATAAAATATTAATTTTTTAATTAATAATTGGAAGGAGAAATGAAATAAAACCCGTAAAATAAAATAAATTTCAGCATATGTGACTGTGCCTTGAATGTTTGTATGAAATATTTAATATTCGTTCAAAATAATGTGAATACGTATCGTTACTTAACACATACTTTTCTGGCTCACCTTAACCGTTAAAATTATGTCTATATATATATTCATTTGTTTATTTGGGTTTTATGGCAAATCAACCACTGTGGGTTATTTAATGCCAAATCCAGTTTATATATATATATATGCCAAATATATGAATTTTAAATGCCTATTTTGTATGGAACATTTTTAGTAAGCTAGAGCTTATTTGCTTGCACATTGCAAACTAATCCTAGGTATTTTTTGTTTAAGTCAAGAATTTCCATTTGATTGTTGATTGTTGATTGTTTTGTTTAACGGCATCTCAACCTTAGGGGTCACTTTATGCCGAAATTGATTTTGAGTGACTTTAAAAGTCAAAAACGCATAGCTAGCAACATTATGGTTTCAAAAACGTATCGCTGGCAACATTATTTTTTACAAAAAATGTATAGCTGACAACATTATGGTTTAAAAAAAAAACAACGTATAGCTGGCAACAATATGGTTTTAAAAAAAACGTATAGCTGGCAAAATTATGGTTTCAAAAACGCATAGCTGGCAACATTATTTTTCCGAAAACATTATCTGAGGTCTTGTTGTTGGATGTAGTTTATCGCCATACCCAGGACGCGGATGTAGTTTACCGTCATACCCAGGACGTAAATATATATATTCAAGAGGGTACATATAAATATATGGCCATATAAATATTTGCATGTTTGTGTACAGATAGATACTAATGATCTTTTTTATTATTCAATTTAACTGAAGCAAAGAGATAATACCGCTAAGACCCAAGGGGCTACTGGGATTTCAGGAGAATGAAGACATTAGAAGGAACCGGAAGCCCAATCTTAAACAAGGAACAAAGGATAAACCTCTACTCCTGTTCAAAAGACCGAGGAGTTTTTTTGAACCGAATGATAGGCGAACCTATCTACTTCTATTGAGGAAAAATAAATATTAGGTTGGTGCAAAAATAATGATGTAATAATGTCGTTTTTTGACGTAAAAAATACGTCAAAAAACGACATTATTACATCATTATTTTGGCACCAACCCAATAGTAAATAAAATTTCAGAGTTTAGGCGGAGACGTTAGAAGTATAGAGTTCAAGTAGACTTTAGAAGGAACCGGAAACACCATCCTAAACAAAAAACAAGGGATAAACCTCTACTCCTGTCAAAAAACCGGAGAGGAACGTAAACCGAACGATAGACGAACCTATACGTAGAATTACTTACACTATTATTACTATACATACAATTACTTACTTATAAGGTTCTTGCTAAAACGATGCGTAACGTAAGCTAAAGTTATTTATCCACACAGGTAAACATTTAAATTGCAAACGTTCCGTATGTGCATGATTTTAATATGCCTACAAATCAGCACATGCTGAACAACAGTCATATAGATGCAACTAATGAAACTGAATTGTAAGAAGAAAGATGAAATTATATAGAATAATAAGATGAAGACCGGAAAACAAGAACTGGGTGGCCATATTCGTAAGACATCAAAATAAATTTCTTCTATCAACAGTTTTACTTCAAGTAACATTACCGAAAAAATATCAATATTTTTCAAGTGCAAGCAGAACATATATTCAGATTCTTAAAATGTACCATGGATTTTCTTTACGAACGTTAGCACAATTATGCAAATAAGTTATATATGACACAACCCAAAGCACACACGCACACACGCACACACGTACATAGATAGATAGATAGATAGATAGATAGATAGATAGATAGATAGATAGATAGATAGATAATGGACAGACAGCGATTGATAGTGTTGTGGAGTAAATAGTACACTCCCGGTGACTATATGAACTAGTCCTTTACTATAAAGAGCGCCAGAGCTAAGTCGTTTAGAGTCAGTCTTCAGACTAATTAATACAGGCGTCAGAGCATAGAGAATCCTTTTACGAAGTACGTTATATAAGTAAGAGTGTGTTATAAAAATAGTATTAGAATAGTGGCATTATAATAATGGATTTATAACCGTTGTGTTGAGAATTCGGAACTCTTACGAATTGTAACTGCTGTAACGAGGATTTGGGAAATTGGAGTTACAAAAATTTCAACAATGTTGGTTAGAACAAAAATATTCTTGCGAATATGGAGAAAATTTTGGCTTCCATATTTGAAATTCAACGACAACAGAAACAGTAACAACAACAAAATCAATAGTTGCTAGAACTAAAAAAAAAACAAAAAAAAAAAACAGCAACAGGAGTTGTTGGATATAATTCAGAAGAAAACAATAAATCCTTCAACGTCTTTTACGCCAGACACTGTCCAAAACACCATATCAGAATTTTTATACAATCCTGATGAGGGACTGACTTTTTCTACGTATTTTCGTAGATATGAAAAAATATTCAGTCAGGAAAGCAACGGCTGGGAAGATGAGGCAAAAAAGAGATTGTTATAGGTCCGATAGAGTATGAAAAATACTGCGATTACATTTTATCGAGAAAACCAGGTTATATCAGGTTTAAAGACACGGTATATATTCTGACGAAAATTTTAGTGACAAGAGTTCTCTGTTTAATGTTTCTTGGAGGTGCTTGAATCTAACCAAAAAAGAGGACGAAGATGTTGTTACATATGCTGGTATCGTCAATAAAGAATGTGAAAAGTTTAGAATAAACGAAATGACTCCAGATATGTTCAAAGGATTAATTTTCGTGCAAGGTTTAACAGCTAAAAAGGATGTTGAATAACAAGCGAAAATTTTAACAAAATTGAACAAAACAATAATATTACACTGCAAGAAAATAATGGATTATTGTCAAACAAAACTAAATCTGAAAAGAATGTGCATTGGTACAAGCAAAGCACAAATGTACAAAAAGGAGAATAAATTCTTGTTTCGGATGTGGCAAATTACAACTTGGAAAAAACTGTCCATTTAAAAATGCAGAATGTTACAAGTGGGCTAACAGAGAACATATAAAGTCATTCTGCCAAACCAAACCAAGAAAAATTCTCACAAGAAGAAATTAGTACGCAGTAATGCGACGGATAAAATAGTCACAGAAAACAAAAGGAAATTTGTGAATGTGAAAGTAAATAGTGTGGGTGTGAAAATCCTACTGGATACTGGTAGTTATATTTCAATAATGCATGAAACCACATGGAAGGAAATTGAAAAGCCTTTATTGAAAAGAACTTTCAAAGTTGCGATTTCAGTTTCTGGTAAGAAATTATATTTTTTGAGGTCTTTTTTTTGTAATAAGCATGTTAAACTAAAGCTTGTGTATTAAAAATGCTACGAATTCTTTCGGAAAGGACTGGATGGAATTATTTGAACTTTGGGATTTGCCAATAAACGTTTATTGCAAAAACGTAAGTGAACAAGCGACCAATTTAAAAAGTCAGAACGAAAATCTTAATGAAGAATTAAAAAATGTTTTCTCGATGCTCTATCAAAGGAACGGGGTCGGCGTTCAAAATTCAAGCCGAATTTTCAAGTAAAAATGTTTCGATGTCAGTATTTAAGCCAAAACGCAGCGTACTATTCGCAATAGTATAACAAGTTGGACAGATTCGAAAGAATTGGTGTAATAGAAAATAATTAACCTTCTGAAATGGGCTGTATCACCGTTGTATATAAAGAAAAGAAATAATAAGTTTTTGCGCGGATGTCTCGACAGGATTAAATAGTTGCTTAGAAATACATAACTACCCATTATCAAGCTCAAGAAATTTTTCGAAGTTAAACGGCGAAAAAATATTTTCAAAGCTGGATCTTTCTGAAGCATATTTACAAATTCAGATTGAAAATCAATGTTCTGAATTAACGACTATAAATACGCACAAAGGATTATATATAAGTTTAATCGACTTCTTTTTGGTATAAAGGTGACACCAGTTATTTTTCAACAAAGCTATGGATTCCATGCTTAAGGATTGCTATTTCGCAGTGGCGTATCTGGACGGCATTTTAATCAAAAGTATATCGAAAGAACAACGTGTGGTTCATGTGAAAACAATTTTGAGAAAACTAAGAGAATATGGATACTAGCTTAGAGGAGTAAAACGTGAATTGTTTTTGCAGAAAATTAAATACCTTGGTCAAATTATTGATAAAAATGAGTGACAACCAGATCCGTCGAGGACAGCTGCAATTAAAAATAGCCCTACACCAACAAATGTAACTACGTTACAAGCTTTTCTTAAGAGGTGGTTCCACGCTCTCCAAAACCTTCCAATCTTGCTGTAACTACACCCTGCAGCAAAGCTTTTCATCAGATTTTGAAGAGCGTGAAACCACCTTTTGATTGCTGTTGTTCCCAGGTTCATCCTGACCCTGAGTGGTAGCACCTGTCAGAGTTTCAGCTATAGGCAAATAGTTAACCCCTAAACTGGGGTCAGAACACTATGAAATTATAAAAATAGATTTTTATAGTAAAAATACCAGCAATAAACTTTTGGAAAAAATATTACTAGGCATACATTTGACGCTCGACAAAAACCCTCTTTACAAAAATACGTCAATGAAACCCGTATCTACAAACTGATTTCTTGCAAAAAACTTTTTATACGAACTTATCCTAAAAATCTTGTCGGCATTAAATTACCCATTGTCGTTGATAAGCCGTAAAACAGAATAAACAAAACAAAACCAAACAAATTTTTTAATACTGGCTAATTACTATCAAATTTATGTACATAATATGCATAAGTTAAGGGCTCCACTTAAAGAACTACTTAAAAAAAGATTAAAGTGGAATTGAAATAATAAATGTCAAAAGCGTTTGACGAAATACAAAAAAGACTTACGCCTGATTTATCATTAGCACACTACGACCCAAAAGCAGAAATTTTAGTGGCGTTAGATGCTAGTGAGTACTTCTGTTGGAACAGTGATTTTACACAAATACTATGGCGGTAAAAAGAAAGTCTCCGCTCATCCTTCACGATCGCTTCTACTAGCAGAGATCAATTACAGCCATATATATAAAAAAAAGAAGCTCTAGAGATTATAATTGCTTTGAAGAAATTTCATAAATTTATTTACGAAAGAAATTTCACGTAGCATACTGATCCTATACCTTTATTAACAATATATGGTTCAAAGAAAGGTATACCTACTCATACACCTAATAGACTCCAGTGCAGGGATACCATCCTGTTAATCTATGATTTTACGATGGATTACCAACCGTCTAAAAATTAAGACATGCAGATGAATTATCTAGATTAATACCTAAAAATGCGGAACCATTGGCGGACACGGTCATTGCAACACTAAAATGCGAAATGGAAATAAAAAGATTTTCTGCAACGTAGTACGAGAGTTACTAGTGACCCTGGCTTAAATAAAAGAAAAAGCAGAAAATTATGTGTTTATTGCGAAAGTAAATAGCAATTGAAAGAAAGTAACAAAGACTTAAACGCTTACTTGCTATGAAACGGTGCAGTAATGAACGGTTAAAGAGTTGTAATACAGAGTGTGTTACAGAAACGAATATTAAAAGATTTTCATTGCGGATATCTTGGTATTTATAGAATTAAATTTATGATGAGAAGTTTCGTATATTGAACCGGAATGGACCAAGATATTGAAAGAATAGTGAAAGCATACAGAGTTTGTGTTCTATCAGTAAATCTATTAATCTTACAGACAGAATCTTAGCCAAGGACAAACAAGCCGTGGTTAAAACTGCATATAGATTTTGTAAGTCCTATCAATGATAGCTTTACAAAATGTGGTAGTTTTACTAAATGACCGGACATTTACAAGTGCAAAAATCCAACATCCTCAGTGACAGTGAATTTCTTGCATGAACTGTTTGCGAGATATGACATACCAGATACAATAGTATCTAGTAACGGAACGCAATTCACGAGTAAAGAATTCCAAGATTTTTGTATGTTCTCCATTGAACATGTTACGACCCAGCAGTATCACGCCAGGTCTAACGGGAACATTCAAAAGAGCGTTGAAAAAAGAAAGTTGAGAAAGTAAATGAGGAAGCACTTCAAAATTTTCTGGGAGTTTACCGGGTAACACCTAATCCCAATACAGCATCAAGCATGTCGCCAGCGGATTTAATGTTTGTCAGAAGAGTAAAATCAGTGTCGACAAGTTATTAGCAAGTTGAAAAATACGAATGGTTCACAAAAGCGACACCAAAAGTTTTAAGATCAGTGATAAAGGGATTCTTAAGAGTATATAAAAATGGCAAAGAAATATACGAAGATGACAAGAATCGGGAGATTGATTTACATAGTAAAAGGAAAAAAAATCGAACAAAAAAAAAAGCACCATAGTCATCCGAAAAAATATTCAGTGATGAAAGACCTGTAATATTAGAACTAATAAAAATCCTATATCACGGTTTCGTTGTGCCATCATCACAACAAATAGTGGAACCTACAAGGACAAGTTCTAGAAAAAGAAATCGTACTGACGAACTGGAAGTGAATTAGAGACACTACAAAGTCAAGTACTTTGGCGAACTCTTCAGTAAGAGGAGGTGAGGATACTAATACTAATAAAAAATAAAAAATATTCATAATAGTATTAATCTCAAAATAGGGCATGTTGTGGAGTAAATAGTTTATATAGTGACGATATAAACTAGTCCATTACTTTAAAAAGCACCAGGTCAGAGGTAAGACTGGTAGTCGCTTCAACACAGAGAGTTCACTGCCTGGCTCACAGCTGACAAGACCTCTGTCTTCAGGCTGAGGATGACTCAGTCGGGGTTCTGTCTACGGATAGAGACTCGACTGAGCAAAACAGACACGCAAAGTGCTCGTTTCCCGCGGTTTCAGGGAATGGGTAAATTTTGAATCTGCGGCTCGAGTATACGTGCTCAAGTTCCTCACGTTAAACCTGACCATGTGTCGCAGCCTGTCTATGGCGAGGCACGGCTAAATACCTAGTTGTCTGGAATCAGTCTTCAGACTAATAAAGGGGTCACGGCAAGTAGTCGAAGCATTACATATAGAGAATCCTTATACGAAGTACGTTACATAAGTAAGAGTGTGTTATAACAATAGCGATAGAATAGTGGCGTTATGATAGATAGATAGATAGATAGATAGATAGATAGATAGATAGATAGATATGAATTCTGTCCTAAAAGCATCGTACAAACATTGACTTATCTAATGTGTTTATTAATATATAAATAAAACATTGTGCATATGTTACAATCGCTATGATGCGAATTTTCTGTGTAGTCGACATCGAAATTGACCTATCAGTGCACATGCGCACAGCTAACCTCCATAAAGAATGACGCGTCAAACTATTCTTGCATATCTGCGACTACAGCTTCTCCTGTATGGAGCCGCTTATATCAATACCGATTTAGTGGATGCAACCCAATGATAATCAGGATCCAGGACAGGATTATAGGCTGGACGATGTACGCATTCCAACCAGATCGTTGAAGCCACTCTTTTATGCAGGTTTTGTCACCCGTGTGTTGGGTTGTGTTGTCGGGCGTCAGCGGGGAAACCCTTGCTGGTTTCTTTCAGCGAAATGCTTTCAATCTCTCCAGTGGTCAGTACCTGACTGTAGTATCATATCTCTGAACAGCACACCTTTTGTATGCCAGAACACAGTTGGCATCATTTTCTTCACTGACTGCTGAATTTTTTAGGGGTCTTTTTCACTAGAGGCTCCAACATTGATCCACTTAGTGCGAATCTTCTTTACTATGGATAACTTATTCTGGTACAAAACCACGATGATGAGTTGACTAATGAGGATCGAACTCACTAAAATTGTTTACGAGACAAGTTTGATAACCTCAACTCTTCAGCAAAATAATAAGAAAGAAGGCTTAGAAAATGTAACACTCACTAGAGGGCGAGAGAAGAAAAGGAGAGCAGCAAATAACATATTTGATAAAGCGGGGCGATAAAAAAACAAGTACCCAAAGTTATGGAGCAAAAAAAGGCGGGAAGTTGTAAAGAATCATGATTGCGCATGTCTTGAAAAGACATGACACACACAGAGAGAGGGGGCGGTGATTATATACAAAAGCTTAGAATGTAAACTGATCAAGACAATCATACTATAACAGACTCCCATATACGACGTTCATTAATACATATTTATGAATTTTAAACTTAGTTTGACACAAGGTGGTAATAATAATTTGCTCAGTGAGGAAAAAAAACTCAAGACGAGCTTATTTTACTACGTGACGATCTTGGTAGCTATCACGATGCAAGAGATGCCCTGCTTATTTATTAACTGATAGAAGGCCATGTATTTTCAAGCTAGGTCTCTATTGCGTACTCTCAATATGTGTGTGTGTTTTTTTTAACTGTCAACACTTACCGAGCTCAAGAATCAACTTGTAAACAGAGCGGTTAACGATACTTCCATGAACTATTTTTGATTCGTTAACTGCTACATATTCATGACTGTGTGTCAAAGTTGACTCGCTCCATCAAATCTCTGAAGACATCCAGAAAGGCGAAGAGAATAAAGATCAGTCATCATAAACACTAATAGAAAAAAAAAGGTTCAGGTAGGCAGAACATACATTGACAAGGAGGCGGGCTAGGCTATGAAATTATAAAAAGGTTCACAAGAAACTTTGACATCACAACAAAAAATGTCGTAAGGGAATGAGACGTCAAAATGATGTATAGTTTCCAAATGGTGATGGTAGTTTGACTCCTAAGAGAGCCACCTGCCACCTGCATCCGATGTAAAATCTTATATTTAACACTATCGGAGGTTGAATTGCAAGATTATTTCATGCATACATATTTATGCTGTTTAATGGGAATTCCAAGTAATGCATCTCCACTGAAAATATTCCATATTAAAAGTTACAAGATCCACGTTTTACAAATGAATAATAATAATAATAATAATAATAATAATAATAATAATAATAAACGGTTCTGATAGACTCATTGAAGGAATTCCTGATAGCTCATGCCTTAAAGAAATACAAAAATTGTACTCACAAGTACAGCTCACACATTACTAAGGGCTTCAGCTCTGTAAAATGAGTATGATCTTAGGATTTTGTTTGAATTTTTACACAAATGATCAGTGAAAAACGTCATCATGACATTTCTGACCTTAGGTCACTGGTTGGGACCCGGAAGGAAATGAGTTTACAACAGAAATTGAAGGAATTAATAATAATAATAATAATAATAATAATAATAATAATAATAATAATAATAATGAATACCACCCAGACCCGGTTATGGAGATAGGACCTGTTACAATTTTATGGGACTGCACAATACACACAGACAGAACAATCAAAGCTAACCGCCCAGACATTGTTATTAGAGACCGCAAGCCAAAAAAGTGCCTCGTTATTGATATGGCAGTCCTTGCGGATTGCAATTTATCTTTAAAGATCTTCAAAAAGCTATCAAAATACAAGGACCTTGAAGTCGAAATCTCAAAAATGTGGCACATGGGAACATCAAGAATCCCTGTTGTAGTTGGAGTCCTCGGATTGGTTGGAAAAGATTCCAGCAGATCAATTGAATGGATTCCCGGAAGCCTATGTCTTAAAGAAATACAAAATTGTTCTCACGAGTAAAGTCCACACCTTACGAAGGGCTTTATCTATGTAATTTTTTTTCTTTTTTCAGTGGAAAGTGTCATGATGCCATTTCTAACCTTAGTTCTCTGGGTGAGACACGGAACGAAATGTGTACACACCAGAAAGCAAAGGAAATAATAATAATAATAATAATAATAATAATAATAATAATAATAATAATAATAACAATGGGACTTTACAATACACAGACAGAATAATCAAAGATAATCGCCCAGACATCGTGATCAATTTTATATGTGTCAGTATGAATGCCAAAATTCCAAAGAATAATGACTTAACTGCTTTCTATAACTGTTTCAGGCTTATTTTTATGCCATTTTTCATCATGTGAGTGCAATACTCTAATCCACCACATCATTATTAAACAACTTGCCATCTTGTATCAGATGGCTCAGTGTTAGTTACCAACTGAATATAAAACTCAGCATGATAGAGTGGGCCAATATTTGCACTGGGAAATATGAAAGTTTTACGGAAAAGGAAACTGCAAGAAACTGGTATAAACATCACCCAGACCCGATTACAAAGATAAGACCTGTAACAATTATATGTGATTTTACAATACACATACACAGAACAATCCAATCTAATCGCCCAAATATCGTGATCAAAGACCACAAGAACATAATGTGCTTTCTTATTGACATAGCAGTCACTGCAGATTGTAACGCATCTTTGAAGATATTCAAAAAAATATAAAAATATAAGTATCTTGAAGTGGAAATCTGAGAAATGGGAACATGAGTACATCAATAATTCCAGTTGTAGTTGGAGCCCTCGGATTGAAAAGGGTCCGACTAACCATGCCTTAAAAAATATTAAAAAAAATGTACTCACAAGTACAATTCACACATTAGGAAAAGCTTTATCTATGTAAAATGTGTGTGATCTTAGTTTTTTTGTTTTTTTGTTTTTTTCAAAAATGATCGGTGGAAAATGTCATGAAGTCATTTCTGACCGTAAGTCTCTGATTGGGACCCTGAAAATTGTGTATACAACAGAAATAAAAAATAATAAAATAATAGTAATAATATTCAGGCATTTGAATGTTCGTTATGGCTAAAGAGTGAATCGTCTCAAATCTCCAGCACATTTCTCAGTATCCCTGCAGACCCCAGCAGCACCATGATCAGTATAGTCTCAACTGTTCCGCAGATTTCCAATTCATTCAATCTTGATACCGGTGTTTACCGAGTGCGCCTACTATTATGGGTACGACTCTAACCTTCATATTACATAGTTTTCTGGTAAGATCATGGAAATTCTCACACTTCTTCACGTTCCATCTCACTTTCGCACAAATACCCTTGGAAAAAATATGAATCCATCTCTGCTCACCCCAGATATGGGTTAAATAGTAGTATCTGGTAAATATTTGTACCTAAAAAATCATTGTTATTTGCAAAAAAATTTCAAAATAATAATGAAATATTCACTCACAATCCTAAATATGTTTTGGTTTTAAATAAGACACAAATTAATCAATTGCATTTAGTCACAATCATGTCCACAAGTTCTTTTTTCTCTATCCACGATTATCAGAACTGGTCTTCCTGTTCGGATGGAGTGATTGCGATGGGTATCGAAATCCCACAATGTTTTGCGATTTTTGTCTATTATTATTATTATTATTATTATTATTATTATTATTATTATTATTATTATTAATATTTTATTAGTATTATTACTACTACTACTACTAATAATAATAATATTATTATTATTATTAATAATAATAATAACAATAATAACAATAATAATATTTCCTCCTCATCGAATCTCGATTCCAGTGTTTTGGGTACTATTCCGAGTAATCGTGCTAATCGGGGCACAACGCTATATGTTCATATTCCGGATATTTCTCATCTCCCAGGCAAGGTCCTGTTAGTTTTCTACTTAGCCACTCTTGTTCATGTTCTCTTTGCTGTCAGTCGACACAGCTATATCCACATCCTGATTTTTTTTTTTTTATGAGAAAGCGGCACATGATGCACGCGCGGTGAGGAGATGGGTCAGTAGAATTAATGACAATCCTAGAGAGAAAGAGAAACATTCCTCCTTCGTGTCAGGTTCTGCGGTGACTGGCTGCTTCTTTAAATGAGGATAAGGTCAAACAGGTTGCCGCTGACATTGCAGTAAATAGAAGCAATCACTTTTACAAAACTCTATGAAAGACTTTAGGTGAACTACGATAGTGACTGCACTTTCGTGTAATCTCTTCGTTACTCCTGTTTGTGAAAAGTGAGTTCCTAGAATCTAAACGGACTCCACGAAGAAGGAGAATGAGGCATAGACCAGTTTTTAATTTTTATAGTGAGGTTCACCCTATAAAGGTTCCGGGGGTCAGTCGACGTAGAGGGTTACATTAAGAAACAGTTTATGCGGATAAGAGATGAAGATAACGGTTAACCCTAGAGTTGAACAAGTTAAGATTGTAGTGATCAGAGAAACATTCCTTTAGGAGTCTGTTCAGCAGGGAGGTGGTTCGAGGGAAGAAGCTGTGTGAGTGGAACTTACTTCTAGCCGATGAAATACGGAGGGGATATAGGTGGTTTGCTACAATATAAGTGGCATAGCGGGTCCTAGCCGTGAATGTTAGACCTAGCGGAACCAAGGAATGTATAGTTCGTCTGAGCAATTTCCAGGGAAGTAGTGATAGAGCAGTGAGAGACTCGCCACTTCCCACTTGTGTGTGTGAGAGAGAGAGAGGGGGGGAGGTTGGCGGGTGGAAATTCATTCTTTTTCAACAAGGACTTGGAAACGCTTTTGAAGACTGGGAAGTGAGGACCGGGCAGCTCTTGCCCAAATATGACAACTGACTCCATTTTCGGCTTGATCCGGCTCTTATAAAGCTAGAAGGGAGCATGTGGAGTCAGTCATTTACTGGAGCGGTACAGGGAGCCGATCATTTTACCTGCATCTTTAGCAATGGATCGTATATAAGAGTTCCACTTTAGGTCAGGTATGAGTTTAAAGCCCAATATTCTTTCAAGGCACGGGACCTCCCTGAGGGGACATCCGTTCATCGTTACTGGTGGTATTTTGGGGTTTATCGGTGCTGATGAAATGCAACTAGTGTTTTTCTACCATCGAGTTTTTTTGTTTTTCTTTTAATGTAAACCGCGCATCTTTCTAAAAGCATTGCAATGTTTCACATGGAGATATTTCGTCGCTTTTGGAGTTTTAAATGGAGTTATTTGGAAGAGTTCCAAATATGTTCCATTAGTTTCCACGCCCCGATAATGAATACTGTTCTACAGATATGTGTATCAAATTAATATTCATCTCGCTGCTTTTCTCCTGTTTTATACTTGTTGTTGCGTTTATTTTCATTATAGATTTATATTATTATTATTTTATATCTATCAATTATCAATACAATATCAGAATAATTATCTTTATAGTAATTAACCAAAAGTCTGCCGATTGCGACCGTTACTTTCTTTTAAAGTGTTTATATTAAAATTATTTGCAAGTAAAAAAAAAAGAATTAATACATAAGAGAAAATACTCAGTTAAATATGAGTTAAATTTTATTTCTCTATAAAAAAATAATTTAAAAATAATCTCTACGACAGCGTTTCTCAACCATTTTACCCTTGCGTAACCCTTAAAATAAATTGCATGTCTCAAGGAGCTCTTGCACAAAAACAAAATTATATACCATATCTTTCTCATTTTATTTTCATCGTAGTTCACGTGGTAAATATCATAGTATATATTTTTGAATAATTGGTTTAAGAAAAAATTAATATTTCTTAGTCAAATTTTTCGGTAATGCTAAATAAAATTCATATTGTTCGTTTATAATACTTCATCAGGGAGTTTTCATTCACACAAACAATTTCTAAATTCAAATGTAAAAAAATAAACATAAGTAAACAATATCATATACCTATAATATAAATGTAAACTAAACAGAACAAAAACAAAATTTCTGTATCAGTTTTTATCTTTTACTGGCAATGTTGAAAAGAAATAAGGTAAATCAGGAAACACCTGTTCTCACAGAACCCTTTGAGACCTTTTGCAGAAACTTAGGGTTCCAGAGAACCCCGGTTGAGAAACGCTTCTCTAAGACAACTAAATAATTTTTCATACACTCCATTTCATTGTGTTTGCTTCAGCGGCGATTCCAAATTTTAGTTGCTTCAGTTGACGTCTCCACCAGCCAATGGCCTCCAGGCACTGATCAACGGCTACCTATTTAATTCTTATTACGCTGTCGCTTCGATTTGGCGTTTTTGTCTTTCACGACTGAACTGATAAAGGAATTGGTAAGTACAGTTTTCTACTGTGAATTTTTTTTTGTCTTTCTCTGGGAAGATGTATTATCTAATTTTATTTATCTTCTGTTGTTCTCAGCTTCGCCAGAAAAAAAAACAACAAAAAAAAAACGATAAAATAAATAAATTCAATGAAAAATGTTATTTTCTTAACCATAAATTAATTTTTATCCATAAGCATCTTGACGCATTTTGCTTCTGTAATTTTTTCGACTGCTCTTCTTTTTTCTGATAATTATCAAGATCTGTATAATGTATTTAATCTAATTTAACTATTGTTTCATTAAATTTCAAAACAACCTGGTTTTGTTAACTCCTATAGCGGCAAAGGTACGATGTGTGTATAATGCTAATTATAATTATAATTTCAATAAACTTTGTACGGTGCAACTTCAGGTTTTATCATTTTTGTCGAAAGAAGCGGTTTGATGATTTATAAGTATCTACATTTTAATCTGTTTTTTTTTTTATTTGTTTTTTTAAGTTTTTTTTTTTTTTCAGAAACTTTAAATTTAGGTAACAAATTCAAATAACTTGTTTAAAAAAATCGAATAGTATGAAAAAAAAAAGTATTGTAAAAATAATCATTTTCCGTTATTCGAAATTATTCCGAGTGACTGTTCTGCAAACATGGAAAATAAAAATAGTATATCATTAGTTGAATTTAATTATTTTTCTTTTTGTTACACTTGTGATTAAATTTTAAATTTCAACATGTTTCCATTTTAAATGTACGAATATCAAAGTTTTAGTTTTTACAAGAAAAATTGGAATAGCCAACAAATAAGGATCCTAAACATAAAATTAAAAAAAAGACTTCTCAATTGTACCCTCGATCTCCCTAAAGTTTGAAGCGACACACAGTGTTGGGGAGGGTCTAGTCTTAAGAGTTCTTTCTCTGATTTCTAATTCATCTAAATTCGATTATCACGTCGTACTCCTGAGAATGTTTCAGTTTTACATTTTTTTTTTGTTTTCACCTTGTGGTCCGCTCTTACAGCAAAGACTTTTTTCTTCTTCTCGTTTTAATCACTCTGCAAGGCCTTTAGGTATCGTTCCAAGTGCTTTAATAACAGAACCATCGCCTTTACCATCCGCAACTATTTTACTTATCTGATAAGGTCTAGATATTTTCACAGCTTTTGCACTGATTTGCTTGAATTTCAAAATTTTACATTATTTTTATTCTCTAATGCAACATCTTGTTCGTGCTTATGCCTCTATTTTACCTTTTCATATTCCAGTCATTTGCGCCGTTTCCGGTGGATCATTTACGTTTCTTTTTTCTTTTCTTTTTTGTTTCTTTTTTCACTTGTGTGTGAATTCACTATTTTCGTTAACTTACTAATATGGTTGAGATTTAAATTTCTATCTCTGCAAAAACATTTATATTGCTTTATTCTGCCTACCACAACCTTCATATTAAGCAGGGTGCCACAAAATAAAGTTGGCAGGATTAAATAAAATGTTAAAAATGGTGGTGGCAGAGACTGAATCGGTTAAAAAGATTTTCAGTCTGTGATCTGAGAAAATGAACTACATTAATATTCATAAAATGAGAAATTAAGTAGTATTCGTAAACTATATCCGCGTCCAGGGTAAGACGATAAACTACGTCCAAAAGCAAGGCCTCTGATCAGGAGGTTTTGAGGATCGTGGGACCACCTCTTAATTGCTGGTGTTCCAAAGTCCACCCTGACCCGGGGTGATAGCACGATCAGGTTAGGGTCCCAGCTATGCGCAAATAGTTAACTCCCAAACTGAAGTAAAAAGTCTGTTTAGCCTATTAAATAAAAAGAGAATAAACTCCTCGTTACTCGAAAATATCGTGGAAAAAGATCTTTTAAATAATATTTTTCTTTTGTTTCCAGCCACTTCATATTTTTTCTTTTACTTATTTGTTTCTATTTTTCTGTTGTTTTCCTTTACTTTTTGATTTCCTACTTCATGCTTCTCGCCTTTTGTTTCTCTTCACCGTTTCATTCTTTTAATCTCTTTCATATCGTTTATGTTCTCATTATTCACTATCAAAATAAATATGAAAGATAATCCTCAAATTCTTCCCCTTTGAATCTCTTTGCTCGACTACCTCTCTGACCTAAATTTTCCCATCTTCTTTGGCCTAGTGCTTTTATCTAATCACTCATCCTCCCAAATAAACAACAAAAAAAAGAAATTGAAAGCTCTTCAACGAAAATCTCAGCGCCATGCTAAACTGTCACCACACTTTGATTATTCAAGTATAATACAAACGTCACTTCCGGTTCTTATCTCCTTTCGCATCAAAGTAGAGACTATCAAGCGTCTGTGTGACTTTTTTTTTCAATTTTTAAAACTTACTCCTGCAACCTTTTTCTTTAATTTATGCTACAGAAAGCGACATACTATTGTCCTGAAAAATAATGTGGGTGTATAATGGATGCAGGAAAAAAGAATAAGAAAAACTTTCAGGAATAAGGAAATGTTGTTAAAAGAAAAGAAACAAAGAAGGGGAAATTAAGAGGGTAAGAAAAAAAATATAGTGCAAAGAAAAAAAGGAAGAAAATGAAGAAAAAGGGAGAATCAGAAATTAGTAAGATTTAGAGAGGAAACGATAGCGAAGGTGTAGCGGAAGTAATATAAGAAAAAGATAATAAACTAAACGATGAAAAAAAAAAGCGAATGAAAAGCAATACAATCACAGTGACAGAGTAGGAAGTAGAAGGAAAAATTGAAGTGTAAAAGAAAGAGTAATTGGATAGTCAGAAAGTAAAGGATAAGGCAAATTAGAATCAGAAGTGAGAAAAAATGGAAAGGGTTGAGAAATAAAGTGAAAAGGGAATGAACGGTGGGGGGCGTATAAAGAAACGGCACGAAACTGGGTAGCAAAAGTTTTTAGAGGATAAAGAAGAAAGGTTCTGGTGAAAGAAAATGATCATCTATCGTGGAGGGGAAAGAATAGCACACTGGTATATATACTGATATATTCGTTATATGAAATTTAATATCGGAAATAGAACGTTGGTAAATATAGACAGTGTAGGCAGAGGAATCAGCATTGCATGATTGCTTGAAACGTGAAACTGATAACTATGCAATGTTAATTCACACATACATACATACATATATATATATATATATATATATATATATATATATATATGTGTGTGTGTGTGTGTAAAACTCCTAAGGTAAAATGGAAAATTTTTAAAGCTAGAACATGTAGATCTTCAAATGAACCCCGTTTTCTATGCTTACATGAAAAAATAGAAATTATTAGATTTTCTGATAAAAACTTATTAAACAAAAGAAGTGAATTCACTGGAAACTGTAGGCATAGTTTACCTTTCACCTTACAATGTTTAAACTTTGAATTTGATAATACTTTTTCTTCTAGTGATAATCAGTAGATGAACTGCGGTGCACCTTATATGGCGTACTATTTTATTTGTAAGATTCATTTTAATTTAATATAGCTCTGAATTGATGTTTATTTAGTATTATTAGCATCTTATATTAATGTATATGTGTGTGTATTATTAACATCTTACATTGATTAGTTAGTACTATTTTCATCTTATATGGATGCTCTTTACTTAACGGTTGCATATTAATTTAAGTAGTTTTGTATTTGTTGTTTTTTTCAAACTTAAGTTATTTACTAGTTTTTTTTTAAGGGACCTTTTATTTATCAGCTACATTTTATGTAGGAAGCTGGCCTAGCGTATAAATAATGGTGCATTCTTAAATTACCTACCTACCTCTTTCGCTTTTACTTAGGATAGTTGAACACCAGATTTTTATTATCACTGTTGTATCTAATAACAAAAGTGTTGGAACGAAAAAGAAAAATTTAGATTAAATTAGCTGGATTACATATATATAAAAAAAAAGTTTCCCCAGCATCCGCCGTTCGTACGCATGTGTAGTCGGACCAACGTAACAAATTTAGTTAGATGAAGTCCTAAAGGACGAAATGCGAAAAATTTTTATACCTCGTTTTTATTTATATATATATATATATATATATATATATATATATATATATTATAAATTAATTGATTTAAAATATGGTTTTTCACTACACAGTTCATTTTTATTCATTAATATCAAGAAATATTCCTTTTTGTTGGTATTAGAAATGTTCTTCAGAGAAATTGCGAAATTTATTTTCTCCATATTTTCTTCTTGTTAATAATAAGAATTTAGAGTGCTCGACTTTGATTAGGAGCCAATAACATTCCTAATAACATAACATTCTTTCTTTATTTTAAATCAATTAATTTATAATATTAATGCTCTGTAAATTTACATTGAGCACTATTTTGTAAAAATAAAAATATCTCTTGGGCGTAATAAATATTAGGTTGGTGCAAAAATAATTTCGTTTTTTCACATAGTAACATATGTTAGAAAACGAAATTATTTTTGCACCAACATAATATAAAAAAATATTTCTGCCATGACTTTAATAAAAAAAAATATATATATAGTAATTTTCATTATCTGTGAATAGTTTCTGAAAGTTTCATTAACATCCGACAATTATTTTTTTATTTTTGCAAGATTTTTAATGTGTGTCATACAAAAAAACGTGCTAAAAATTGTCTGTTATTTTACTATAAGGTTGGTGCAAAAATAATGACGTAATAATGACGTAATAATGTCGTTTTTTGACGTTAAAAAATACGTCAAAAAACGACATTATTACGTCATTATTTTTGCACCAACCTAACAGTTTCGGTGATACAAAGAGAAACAGGGTTATTTTTTTAATCAAAATTTAGAATGTTCTAAAAAGGAAAATTTTTTTAAATAATGAAAATAAACTTTGATCTTTCCTCTTAATAATAATATAAGCATTTAAACGGTAAAATTTTGTTTTCGTCAAATTCGGCATCTTTTTCATCATGCTATGCTCTTTTTTCAGCGATCTCATGGAGGTACTTATGTCATATACACATGATGGTGAATCATTAAATCCGGGGTTTCGTATATAGTTATTAGCAGAATTTGTATGTGAGATTTTCTCTGTAAAACAGTGTTTAATAAAGAAGCATTCAGATAAGTGCATTTGACAAGAAAGTGCATTATGGTAAAAATTCCGTGTATAAAATAAATATTTATTAAATATAAATAATTTATTTAATGTTGAATAACTGATGATTTGTTAAAATATTGCCTTTCTCATAGTTAGGTTCAGAATTTATTGACATGGTTACATCATATATGACATCGAAATCACTGTATGAAAGTTGTCCGTTTCACGACTTGAGCAGTCGTCAGACTATTTTAACTGTTTTCATTGTTTAAGATGCAATACCTCTAGTCACTATGCAATGATGTTTTTTTAGTATCCGCACTGTTTGTTTACAAACGGTCGATCTTCGATCTTCTATGTAGCAAATGTCATGAGAACGCTAAATATATAAGACTTTCTATTTTCATGTGTTTCGCTTTCTTAAAGAACTCTATTGAAAGGTAGGTTTAATACGCATTTAAAAGTTGCATTCGTTGGACTCTTTCTTTACAAACTTTTGTGCACACATACACACACAAATATCTATCTATCTATCTATCTATTTATCTATCTATCTATATATATATATATATATATATATATATATATATATATATATATATATATATAATATGTGTGTATATATGTATATATATAATATATGTATATGTGTGTATATATGTATATATATAATATGTATATGTGTGTATATATGTATACATATAATATATGTATATGTGTATGTATATGTGTGTATATATGGATATATGTATATATATAATATATGTATATGTGTGTATATATGGATATATGTATATATATAATATATGTATATGTGTGTATATATGGATATATGTATATATATAATATATGTATATGTGTGTATATATGGATATATGTATATATAATATATGTATATGTATCTGTGTGTATATATGTATATATATGTGTATGTACCTGTGTGTATATATGTATATGTGTATGTATATGTGTGTATATACGTATATATGTATATATATATAATATATGTATATGTGTATGTATATATGTGTATATATGTATATATATATAATATATGTATATGTGTATGTATATATGTGTATATATGTATATATATATAATATATGTATATGTGTATGTATATATGTGTATATATGTATATATATATAATATATGTATATGTGTATGTATATATGTGTATATATGTATATATATATAATATATGTATATGTGTATGTATATATGTGTATATATGTATATATATA
>OZ010576.1:109011585-109061585 GCA_963932145.1 Acanthosepion lycidas | reverse complement strand
TAAGAGCTTCAAGTGTCAGGAAGAGGTGGAGGGCTATGATACATGAAAGAAGATAGTTAAAAAAAACATGGAAAAGGGTTAAACTTGACATCTGTTCATACTTAAGTATTGTTTTAGATATTTTTTTCAGAGAATCAAATCAGTTCTAATATTTATTACTTACTTAATTTTAAAGATACGGGCAAAGCAGTGTTTATTCATTACTAAGATGTTTGAAGGCGGTGATTGAAATGTGCTCGGTTCGACTCACTTGCCAAAATCTAACTGGGCCCTACACATTTTCTGCTTTATATTAAAGAACTGCTTAAATTTCTCAGATCATCAGTAAATATTTATGCAGATGACATCATGGTTTATGGGTACACCTCTAAAAAATGTAGATAATCAAACCCTGGCAGATGATCTCTCCATTGACCTTGCTCCTACAGCTCAATGTGGAAGGAACTGGCATGTAACATTGAATAACTCCAAAACCAAACTAATAACCTTTTATCAACATCACAGAGAAGACTGTTTTTTTCTCTAGTCGTGATGAATGGTTGCAAGCTCGATGAGGCTCCTTGCCTAGAATATTTTATCACTCCAGACCTTAATTGGAAGACGTATAAATGGTTCGTCGCTAAAGACACCGCAAAAAAATGGATGCTGACTTGTACCTTATTCTTTCTTCGATGCTCTATTGCAAGTATCAGATCAGAACAAAAATATTGATGCCATATCTGGCTGGAGTTGCATAAACCTCAATTTTAGACCTCGACAGAGTTCAAAAGAATTTACTTGGTCTTGTGGGTGTTAAATTATTTCCCATCTCACTCCCACTTTCTCACAGACGAAACGTTGCTTGATTATCGCTATTCTGTCGCTAATTTCGTGACAATCGGACAGAAACCACCCTATTTCCCACCCTATACCACCGTTCCCATAGACAAAAAGTTGCAAACTTCACCCTCCCCTATCGCTATTTCCATGACATGTGTTCTGACGAGCTACATTCTTTAGTCCCATCAGATCTGGGACCTGCCAAGTCACGTACACGAGAGTGAATCATCCCCATTCCTTTCGTATTCCAATAGTAAGAAGTAAGTTTCACTAGGAGTGTTTCTTTCTGAGAGCTGTTACTTTGTGGAACAGACTCTCGACGGGATATTTTCGCAGTCACTACAAACTTAAAGAAGTTAAGTCCAGGGTTAAACTTTATCTTTCCTGCATAACCCTGCAAACTTCAATCCATGTTAGTATAGAAAAATGTATCATTAACATCAATATTTGTAAAATTCCTTCTTCTATGGGTTAAATAGCATGGCAGATTGAACTCTATACCTGTGGCTGGCAGTATAGAAAGAAAATGAAATTTAGAATCATATATGATTCTGGCGGGGCACATACTTGAACTGTAACGAATTCCGCTCAGCATAGTTGCAATATATACTATCTGTTGAAGAAACACAAATATGTAGATGAGTATGCTTAGAAAAGAGCAGCCATGCTGCTAATGGAAAAACACTGAACTAAGTGCCTTTCAAGTTGAAATTTCTCTATTCATCAATGTGTAGTGTCACTTCAGGACATTGGCGGTCGTGTATCTCCACAATTTCCTTTGCTTTATAGCACTTAATAAATTGTCATTTTATTTCTCCTGAATTTTGTTCCACCCGTATCCGCAAGGTAGGTTAAATGTTGTTTTCCTCTGTCCTTGCTTCCAATCTTTCCTGTGTGTATCACATTTTCCAAACCTCCTTTCCTCGTTATGTGTCCTACACATTTCAACTCTTTCTTTCTGGCGTTAAGTATAAATGTCCTTTTTGTTTCCATTTTTTCTGAAACTACGTTACTAGTATATTCGGTTCATGTTATTCTCAGCATCCTTCTGTAGAACCACATTTCTGTTGCACCAAGTCTCTTCTTCATCTGTGAGGAGATTGTCCAATATTCACTGCCATATAGGAGGACTGAGATTACATACTTTCAGTACTTTTCTTTGTTTCTAACGAATTTTTTGTTTCTTAATACTTTGCTTAGCTTCTGAAATCACCTTTCGCTATCCCAATGCATCTTCAGATTTCAATGTTGCACTTTCCGTCCACTGTTAAAACACTTTCCGTCCACTGTTAAAACACTTTCCGTCCACTGTTAAAACACTTTCCGTCCACTGTTAAAACACTTTCCGTCCAC
Source organism: Acanthosepion lycidas (assembly GCA_963932145.1). Classification (NCBI taxonomy): domain Eukaryota; kingdom Metazoa; phylum Mollusca; class Cephalopoda; order Sepiida; family Sepiidae; genus Acanthosepion; species Acanthosepion lycidas. Next base: position 109,059,413 of record OZ010576.1, on the reverse strand, counting down.
TGTTAAAACACTTTCCAAATATTTAAATTGTTCTACTTAGCTTTTGTAATTCTTACCAATACTTCTTGCCGCCTTACAATAATGATGCATCATTGTCACAGTCAATAGTCTGGTCTTTGCATTGATTTGATAATAAAATAAGTACATTACCAATCAGTAGTCTTCGCACTTGTTCATAAATACTTAATATTGCTTAAGTCGAAAGCACGTTTTGATACTTCCACGATATTACAAATCTTTTCGGATTATCTGACTACACAGTGCAACATTATGTACCAACAAACCTATCCTCTAATTAAAACTTAGGTGTTTTTTTTACTATTTTTCTCTTGTTTAGCCTTGAGAAAAAATAATAAAAATTGCTGAAGTAAGTAGATTTAGGCATTTTAGGTAGAACTCGTCTCTAGGAGGACGAAACGAAGAAACTAAATGAAAAATAAAAAAAAGGAAAAATTTATGGATAATATCTGATTTTCTTTTTTCCTTTATTTTTCTTACAATTGAGCCCGCATCTTTATAATCTGTTACGCCAGAAAGCCTTAACAGCAAAAGAAAGATTTAAGAAAAAAAACAAAAAAACACGTCGCAAGTGAAAAATCTCGAAGTGCCAGTCGAGAAAACATATTTAGCTTTTTGTGTTTGTTATAATCATTTGTAATAGTAGTAATAGTATTGTCGTTTGTTTTATCTTTGATACAAAAAAGAAAATAACTAATACGGATGTTTTATTGATGCTTCGAATCTAGAAAAGAAACTTATATAGAGAGATTTCTTTTCTTTTCTAGTATGCGATATCGCGCAACAAAAAGGGAGATAATCTTCCGTGGCTTATTCGTCTTAATCACGGCTCAAGTTGAGCGGTTTATGCTCGGTTCGTAACAGGAAAAAAAAAAAAAAAAGTTTGCTTTCGAGGAAAGGAGTGGTATTTTATAGATTTTTTTTTTCTTCAGGTTGAAGAAATTTTGCTGTCAGCATTTCCACGAACGAAGACGTAAGAATGAAATAGCTGACGTGAGAGGAAAATCAAGAGGACAAAATTGTAAAGAAGCACGGATGGCGTATAGATTCATCTTTAATGATGAGGATAATCCGAGCATAATGCAACAATGATGATATGATAACGCCAGGGATTTCTGTAAAGATAATGCTTTTACTGGTTATTAGTTAAAAATATTGAAGAGTGATTAGTAATTTCATTGGTTTTAATTATAACAAAAATAGTGAGTACAACTATAGATTATAATCTGCTGCCTCATTCTCCAGTTTCGATAGTCCAAATGCGTCTCCGAGGTCCTTGTGGGTGACAAATTATTTTTCCACCCTCCAACCTCTCTCACAGACGGGGTGTAGCGAACCTCTCACTGCTCTATTGTTACTTCTATGGAAAGTGCTCGGACAAACTGTATTCTTTAGTTCCACCAGTTCTAACCTTCACAGCTACGACCCACCATGCCACTCATACCCTCATTCTTCATGTAGAAGTAAGTTCCACTCAAACTTATCTTTTCTTAAGGATATTATCACCTAAGTGATATATAACGAATCCAACTGGAATTTGAAATCTGCTTTCCGATTAACATTTGCGAGCCATTATCCATTGCACCACACGCATATCCAAGCTTAAAGCACCTTGTATTTCCAAACGGTCATTCATCTAGATACTGACGAAGCTTGAGGTTGTTTAACTTCTAAGATCGTACTGGAACAGGTGTTTTTCAACGTGATGTTGCCGTAAGCCTAATACCTTTTGGAAAGCCATGCATCTATTGCATGTTCCCCTAGAGAGTCGCGTATAGTAGGGTAAACTGGGCCTTTTAGCCTGGATAATTCGGATTTTTTTAAAAAACGTTGTAGAGTCATAATCGATTAAAAATGTCGATAGTATTGTTTTAATACTGTCTTTCTCTTCCCACTTAACCTTGAATAAACTTAGCCAATATTTCTGTTAGTGTACAGGAGTATACATTACAAAACTTGGTAACTGTTGTAACGCCATCGTCTCGCAAATCATTGTCCATGGAATGAGTTTTTGCTCGAGTGCTCACTCAGTTATTGTGACATACTAGTGACAAGACATTTTTGTCAATATATATGGCGATTGGACAGAACACAAGCATACAGATCCATACTTTTGCGGGATTCCTAACCGTTCATGAAAGATATGCTGAACGCGCTTTTCTTGTTTCCCTGATAGCTTTCATCTCCTACTATTTAAATGTAATGTCAATCGACAAATTTATCCCCTATCCTTCTCTTCATCCTTTCCTCTATCACTCCTCTTTGCTCTCGTTCCAACTCTCTGTAACCCCTTGCGTGCTAGTGGCTTCCCGCCTTCTTTGGGGTGAAACGCTTAAAAAAATATCTAATATAAACTATAATTTTGGAAATTTAAAATTTCAATGAACTATGTTGAAAAATCTCCATGTTTTTACTTGAAATAAAAAAAAAATGAACTTTAAGCAAAATAGTTAAAATATCGGGATGGTGGTGGAAAACTCGTCGATTTAATTAAATAAATGCCAAAAGGATATGGAATAATTAAATACTAAAAAAAAAGAAACTGTTTAAAATCTGTGTTACTGCTTTCTCTATCAATGAATGCCCGACGCAACACATTTCGTTGCATAAACTACAAAGATGTAGATTCATGTCATTCGCCAATGATATTAGTGCTTAGTGAACAAAAGTGGCGTGTATACTGGTGTTTAAGCCGACTTGATGTACAGTACGACACTTGGAGATTTTTGCATGAATTTTAACTCCTTCAGGAAATTTTACCCGTGTATAATGCAACCGGTCACCGAAAATGAATGATTTTTAAACTCTTAAAAAAAATTACCTCTGTATAGTGCAACCCCACTATTTCTTTGCGTAAAAAAAAACTGTTTTATCCTGTTGATACTCCCATATTAAAAAAAAAACAACCGGAAGACCAGGGACTGTTGTGTAACTGATTCAGCATATGAAAAAAAGGCCTCAAACGATAAAAAAATGATACGTAACCAAAATGCTCTCGCTCCAGCCAGCCATCCTCGCCAGCAACAACGATATACAATAAAATGTCCTTTTCAGTACAACACTTTTCAACCACTACGACACTTTCCTTTTCAGTGCAACTCTCTTCCACGATCTTCACACCCTCACTATTTCACTATAGTGATTTACTAAGCGCTGCTTAGATGTGGCACAAGGCCGGAAGTATGGAGCACCCAGTGAGGATCGAACTCACTACTCAGTCGTAATTGTCCTAGCGAGATAAACTTGCTAACCATTACACCACGCCGAGGTGCCCCTATTTCACTATAGTCGCAATTCTGTTAATAGTCAGAAAATATATAGATGCTGTTTCGGAAACAGCATACAAGGAAAACTTTTCTGCTACAGCTAATTTACATACAAATATTTTATACCTTTATAGCATAAATGTACCTAACCTTTTATAAGATACGACATAGATATATCTGACCGTGCTGAAAATTTCTCGGACCGACGCAACCATCAAATTTTGACTAAATCAAATTTTAGTGGGGCATGGTCTTCTTCCTTTGAACAAAAATTTTTCGCTATCCCCTTGTATGAACTGAATTGACCTTAGACCTGTCCGACCCCATTACATTTTTCTATCACTTAAATTCAACCCCGTCAGTACAAGTGACGTTTCAAGAGGACATAAATAAAGAGTAATACAATAGGGGAAAATAAGGGGAGATTTTCTTTTTCAACAACTGAAACTGGCTTAGGTATCTCTACTCTTAAGAGTTTCTTTTTCCTTCACAAAATATAATATACATTTTTGTACTTAACGCTCCATAAATACACCGATTGAACTATATTTGTATCTGATACTCCGAAGAATTCAATATGGCCTGATTTGATATTGTCGAAAAAACAGCTGACCTGTTAATAGATTTCCAGAATGGTTCATATCAGTTAGGTAGGGTGTGTTTCTACTTATGTTTATCAGTAAATTCGTCTGCTACCCAAATATTTACCCAAGAGGTTGTTAACTTATAATTAAAGTATTAAGCAACATTCTACGTATGCAGTCACCTCAGCTGTTCTCATTTTTTAATCGACTTCGGTATTGTTCAATCAGTTTTGTAACCGTAATGCAGCTAAGGAAAGAATCGTTCGCATTGACATTATGATTCTCCATTAAGGTCCGACTCCTTTTTTGGATAAGAAAATATTGATTTTAAAAAAGAATATTTGAAATCTGAGGACCTGTTATTCGAACTAGTATCATCTTTGTTCGTACCACAAGTTTTATTCGTTTCGCCCATGTTGCAACTAGTAACCCTTAATAGATTCTCAGTTAGGAAAAAGATCATATCTGAGTGATAAACATTCATGAACGACACCAGGTACTAAAAGATATTAAACGAAGTAAAACGTGATGAGGTAGCTATATATATATATATATATATATATATATATATGTGTGTGTGTGTGATGAATAGCGGCTCAGAATAAGAAATTTTAGAAGAAATTCGAATATTCCAGTTGTCTTCGTTGCATACGTAAATACTACTTCAAAATGTCTAAAATCATCTCTTCGTCTTCTCCAGTATTATAACTTCCTATTGCGAGATTATTTTTACAGTGTAACCCGGATATAAGAGAGATTTTATCTGGTCTTAAATCAGAGCCATACTTAACTAAACAAAATAGACCAAACCCGGATATACGAAACTTCTTCTCCGGTCCCGACAGCTCTCTTATATCCGGGTTACACTGTATAACACACACGTGTACGTGGTTTAACAGAATGCATTAAGTATTCTCTATAAAAATGCTTTGACTATTGCCATAAGGCCTGTATAGTTAGTATGAAGACAGACTCCAATAAACATAACATGAAACTCTTTATAGTATTGGAGGAGTTCATGGGGTCAACGGGGGGGGCGTACACTTTACTCTACAACAGTTTTACAGAATATCGACCTCTGTAGGTTATTTAATGCTGAAATCTAAATATTTTGAATGCAATTTTATGCCTTCTACTACAGATAAATTCATTGTGGGTAATTTTAATATAGATATGTATTGTTGGTATTTTATTCTTTCGTAGTATTTTGTTTTTGTTTAGTAGGTTCACTATTTCACCAACTCAAGCTCCTTATCAAAAACAGCAGTCCTACTCAAAAGGACACCTTGTTTTAGATAGCAGTCCTACTCAAAAGGACACCTTGTTTTAGATAGCAGTCCTACTCAAAAGGACACCTTATCTAAAACAAGGTGTCCTTTTGAGTAGGACTGCTATCTAAAACAAGGTGTCCTTTTGAGTAGGACTGCTCAAGGTGTCCTTTTGAGTAGGACTGCTCAAGGTGTCCTTTTGAGTAGGACTGCTATCTAGAATAAATTCAAAACCCCAATTCCAGACAGGCATTCGAGGGCTGATGAGAATCGGCATTAAGTTGTACCGGTCTGAAATAGACTTATACCCGCATGAGGTAATTTTAGATTTTTGCTGTAAAAACATATACTCTGTTATAATAAATACATTGAACTCTCTGTGGATCAGTTTTAATATTCAATATAACTAGGATCCACCAGGATTATATACCAACAGATCTATTACTTGTAATATACATAGATATATATATCAGAATTAATTTTTATTAATCTGACAGATTTTTATCACTTTAAACGTTATTTTTAGTCTGTCGCAAGCCGGACAGCGAGCTGCCTGAATCCATCTTGAATTGTTTTTCTCAGCCGAATACAGAACCTCGACTGAGTCACCCTCCGTTCCAAGACGGATGTCTTGGCACCTTTGCCCAAAGACAGATCTCGTCATGTCGAGAGCTTCGGAGGGATGTACCACAAGGACGTTTTTTTTTATGTGGGGTGACTGAGCTCGTCGGCTCGTGCATAAAGTCCTCTTAGACCCCGCATACACAGGGTCGTGTTCCAACGAATGATTTATTTTTATGGAAATATTTCGACTAGCAGTTGCCAGTCTTGGTCACTCCATAATTTGAGTAAAAACAGTACAAAGAATTTCGAAACGCCAAACGAGACTCTTCCTGTAGGCATAGCATTGTCTGGGTTCTTCTCTGCCAGGAGTTCGACAAGTGCAACGTAGATGCAACTACCACAACTTCCTACCATGGAACTCTTTATAGTATTGGATGAGTTCATAGTCACTGGGAGTGTACTTTTTACTCCACAGCATACTAGCTTTTGAGATTACTACTTTAATAAATATATTATTTTTTATTTCGTATTAGTATCTCCCCCTCCTTCTTTATGGGGAGAACACGAACGTCCTTTAGTTTGTAGCGTTTCTGTATCGGATCCACTTCTAGTCCTTCTGTACGTTTACTTTTCCTTCAACTTGTACTTGTTGGTTCCACGATTTGTTTTGGTACTGGCACATCAAAAATATCGTACATGTATTTTAACTAGTTCTTCCGGTATTTCATTAGTTAATCTTTTCTTCTGATGATTTTGGTGCTTTTTATGTTGGAATTTTATTCCATTCACCGTGTAGACCAATATTCCGATTCTAACTGCTACTGTGCCGTCTTCCCAGGTTTCCTTTCCATTTTTATATGTTCTAAAGAATACTTTATCGCCGACTTTGAAAGTATTGGTATCATTTTTATTAACCGTTCGTGATTTTTCGATTTGGCAATAACTTGTCGAACAAGGATTTTACCCTTCTGACAAACATTAATTCCGCCGGCAACAGGCTTGTTGTGTTTAGGTGTTACACGATACAACACGCAAAAAATTTTCGAAGCACCTTATTTAATTTGTCCAGACTTGCATTTTTCAACGTTAGACCTTGGGTGATATGTTCTATAGAGAACAACTTGCAAAAAGGCTTGCAATTCTTTTCCAGTGAATTGTGTTCCATTATCCGATAATATGATATCTGGTATGCCATATACTGCAAACAACTCATTCAAACATTTACTGTCACTGAGGATGTAGGATTTTGGCACTTGTAAATTTCCGATAAAACTATCAACTACCACTAGATAATAGGCTCCATTCATAGGGCCTGTGAAATTTATATGCCATCTTGACCACGGAGTGTCTGTCTTTGGCCAAGGTTCTATCTTTGTGATAAGTAGTTTTGCTGCTAAAGCACAATCTCTACATACATTTACTGTTGTTTTTTTTTCTCGATATCTTGTTCCATTCTGGTCCAAAATACAAAACTTCTGATGGCATTTCATTCTTGAAATGCCAGAATGCCCGGAATGAAAATCCTTTAATATATGTTACTGTAAACCACTTGGTATTGCAATTCTTTATCCATACATTACAACACCATCGTATATCGAATACGCGTTCAATTCTTGATTCTGCTCTTTTTTAGTTTCTTTTAATAGTTTCTTTACTTTAGCAATAAAGACGTCCTTTCCTGCTTTTTCTTTTAATTTCATACAGTGTAACGGGTAATACCCGTACTACGTTGCACAGAATGTTTTTAATTTCCATCTCGCTTTTTAGCACTACTATGTCCGTATCTTCCAATGGTTCTACATTTTTTAGGTATTAACCTAGATAATCCATCCGCATGTCCTTAATTTTTTAGAATGTTGGTATTCCATCGTAAAATTATAATTTAACGGGATGGTATCTCAGCGCTGTAATTTGATAGCTGTATGAGTAGATACACATTTCTTTGAACCATATATTGCTAATAACGTCTTATGGTTTGTTTACAACGTAAAATTCCTTCAATTAAAAAAATTATGGAATGTTTTTCAGAGCGAATATGAGCTTCTTTCTCTATCTGGCTGTAATTTTTCTTTGCCAGTAGAAGCGAGCGTGAAGCGTGACAAAAGCTTTCATTTTACAACCATTATATTTGCGTATAATCACCGCTCCAACACCGTAATCACTAACATCTGACGCTACTACAATTTTTGCTTTTGGATCGTAGTGCGCTAACGATAAATCAGACGTCAGATTTTTTTTATCTCGCCAAACGCTTTTTGACATTTATGATCACATTTCAACTTTACGTCTTTTTTCAGTAGATTAAATGGAGTCGCCAAATAATGTATATTATGTACATAAATTGGATAATTAGCCAGACCCTCCTCCGCAAAAAAATAGCTTGTAACGTAGTTACGTTTGTTGGTGTAGGCACATTTCTAATTGCATTTGCCCTTGACGGATCTGGTTTTCTACCATTCCTGTCAACAATTTGACCCAGGGATTTTATTTCACATTTTTCTTGAAACTTGAATCCGTATACTCTTAGTTCTTGCATAATTGTTTTGACATTGTTTTTGTTTTTTGGGGTTTTTTTTCGACACACTTGATCAAAATATCATCCAGATACGGGCCTGTAAAATCGCAATCCGCCAGCATGGTATACATGGCTTGTTGAAAAATAGCTGGTGTTAACTTTATACAAAAAGGAAGTCTATTAAACTTATGTAAATTCTTGTGCGTATTTATAGTCATTAATTCGGAACATTGATTTTCAATCTGAATTTATAAATATGCCTTAGAGAAATCCAGCTTTAAAAATATTTTTTCCGCAATTTAACTTTGACAATTTTCTTCTGAACTTGGTAATTGTGCGTTTCGAGAAATCCGCACAAACACGAATTCTGTCATTTTTTCCCTTTAAGTACACCTGCTGGTGCAGCCATTTTCGAATGCTTTACTTTCTGAAATGCACCAATTCTTTCTAGTCTGTTCAACTCATCATTTACCTGTTTTAATGCTGCGAATGGTACGCTCCATTTTAATTTACATACTGACGTTGAACCTTTTTTTTAAATTGAAAATCACCTTGAATTTTGAACTTCGACCCAAGGTCATTAGACAAAACATTCTTTAAATTCTTCCTTCAGTTTTTCGCTCTGATTTTTTTTTTTAATTGGTTGCTTGTTCGCTTACATTTTTACGTAATCGTTTATCCGGAAATCTCATAATTCGAATAGTTTTATCCAGTCCATGCCGAATAGTCATTGTATTTATTAGAACATAAGCTTTTGTTTTTACCTGCTTATTTCGAAAATAAACATCACATGTTAATTCTCCACCAAAAAATAATTTCTGAAGTTGTGACTTTGTAAATCCATTTAATAAAGGTTTTTCGAATATCTTTTCACGTGTTTTCAATTACTATTGAAATGTCATTCCCAATGCCTAGTAACATTTTTACTCAACCATTATTGATTTGCACATTAACAAATGTTTCGTGTACCTATTTTTACCGTTGCAATATTGTGCATTAATTTATTCCTGCGAAAAATTTTCTGGGTTTAGTTTTGAAGTGTGATTTGATATGTCCTTTTTTACCAGTTATAGCATTCAGCATTTTTCCATGGACAGTCTTTCCCAACATGTAATTTTCCACATCTGAAGGTTTTATATTCGTTTTTGTGCATTTTTCCTTAGTTTTTACCAATGCACATTCTTTATTCTGAAGTTTTTCAGCATCATGCTTCAAACTATTTTTTAAACTAACATGGTTAAAAATTCTTGTACGTCTTGTTACACACGTATGAGTTTAGAAAATCTGGTTACCCACAAATTATAACTTCAGTTATAATGTGGTGTTTGTTATACGGCGCCTGAGTTCAAGTTCCTCATCGCCAATTATTATAACTCCCTATTGTAGGATTATCCTTATAACACACGCTCGTACTTTGTATAACTTAATTCATTAAGTATTCACTATACGGAATGCTTCGGCTATTGCCGTAGCGCTTGTATAATTAGCATGAAGACTTACTCCAATACGACTGGTACTCAATCCGCCCCAGAAGGAAAGATGTGGCACAAGGCTGGTTTTGTGTGGGAGCGATTGCAAGCCCGTAGGATCAAGCAAAAATTCCCTTAGACCCTACATACACAGGGGTGTGTTTGTCTACCTCACCAGACTCTGCCCGTAGGCATAGCCCCGTCTGGGTACGTCTCTGCTTCGGACGGAGATTTCGACAAGTATGTCACGAGGCTTCGATACGACCTCATACCATGGAACTATTTATATTATTGGGCGAGTTCATAGTCACTGGGAGTGTACTCATTACTCCAGAACACCTAACTATGGGTTTAACAGTATGGAAAATTGGTCTACTTAGCCTTGGTTGGTAATCCGTGTAAAAAGAGGATAACTCTGAATTTAGATTCGTATGGAGACCTTGTGACATCCTATGTGCACCAGGTCTATGGATGCAGTTCTTCTGAAAAGTGAACGGTTCCTGCACAAGCCTTCAACAATATAATAAAATTATGTACAAGTCTTCTTTGATTCAAATGCTTTTGGTTCGTCAATTTTATTTCCGGATGGTTGAAGTAAATTCTGTGTAATGGCATGTAATGCAATCGCTGAAGTTTTTTCCAATTTGTGTTTTTCGTTATCATTTAAAATTACCTTATCACAAAGTTTTCGATGTCCAGTCGATCTTGAAGTCATGCCCACATAACTTGTTGAGCAGTTCATACAATTAATTTTGTAGATCAGATTGCCATTACTTGTAACAGCTCTTTCATCTTTTAATCTGATGAGCTTCCTTCCTTATGTTGAAAGAGGAGAATGCAACTCGTATATCTATCTGTTTTAAAATTCGTTTGAGAGCTTCTGGTGTGTTTTCTTCATAAGGTATGTTCATCATTAAAACTTTTTCAGAACAAGTCTATATTTTCCTCAGTTGCATTTCAATCAAAAAAGAGTAGCTGAACAAATGGTAATAGCAATTACAAAAAATACCTGCAATAGGATAGATCCAGCACAACTCTATCGTGTCTGGACATCTTTGCTCCAAAGAAAAATATGATATGGAGAAAAAAAAATTTTATGCCTCGATTTACTATTACGCTGTAAACGTCAGCAACTCGTTTTGTTTTCCTTGATTTAAATTCTTAAACGTCTCGAAATTCTTTGACTGTTTTTACTCAACTTATGGAGTGACCAACACTGGCAACTGCTAATCGAAATATTTCCATAAAAATAAATCATTCGTTGGAATTACAATTTTTTTTCTTTGGTTTAATTATGCAACTACCAACGGAGACAAGCATCCTAACCTTGGTTGCTGTTCATGTCAATACACTTTTCATATCTTGAAGAAATAGACCTACAAACGTCCAGTATAATCTCCTCTGGTATTTGAGCACATTCTTTTTAAATTGCTACTCTCATTTCAGCAATTGTTTCAGGCTTCTTGCTGTAAACTTTGTCTTTTAGAAACACCCACAAAAATCTATGGGTGTCAAATCTGATGATCTAGGTGCGTATTCAACTGTCCCTCTTCTTCCAATCCATCTGTTTTACATAATTTCATCCATATGTGCATGCCAGTCCGACGTCTAAATATTTATTAAATAGAATTGACAGAGAATGTCTGTAAATCCTTTTGGGGAATTTCACCTGGTGTCGAATAAATTGTTTGATGTCCGGTTAAATCTTGTGAAGGAACTATGCTTTGTATATCACATTTATCAAAGAACTGCTCATTTTCTACGTGAAAAAATACCCACATATATACGTGTGCGTGCGTGAGCGCATATGATTTTTTTTTCTACAAGTGAAGAGCAAGTAAGAATGCACAGTATGCAAAGAGGTGAAATGCCAAATAGCGTAAAGTCAGTAAAAGTTAATAACAACGTAAATTCAAAGGAAATGAGAGCTTCAAATTAGATTCAAGGTCGCATCCCGCTATGTTTTCCATAGTAATACTTATAACCTCTTACCAAGGGGATTTATATATTTACAGCGAAATTTAGTTTTAAGTTCTTTATTTTTACTTGGACCTTTTCTACTAAATGGCATTTAACTAACATTGCTCCACAGCGGGGATCGAATTCGGTACCTTAGTGAATTAAATTCTTCAGAAGTGTTCCATCTGATTTCCAATTATGTCCTTTGAAGTAATTTCGAATTATTTTTCTGAAAAGGTAGCTCTATGACGCATTCAGTGTTATAGTTTTATTTTATTTCATTCTTTTTATAATTGCTCCATGCATGCACTTGTCGACTTTGAGAGGGAGGGGTATGTTTCTGGATTTATTGACGAAAAGAAAATAGACAGAAAACTTTTTAACTGAAAAACTTCCTGTTATCATTTAGACGCATCTGTTCCATGTTTTGCGGAACGAAGTTAAACGTTTTGCTTGTTTGTACCTGATAACACTGTAAGACTGTTCAGCAACTGCTGGTGCAAATTTGGTGTCATGATGGGGTCATGAGTTGTTGCCAGCAGAAGAATGTTGCATAAAAGGTCTGTTAAATTTTCTCTTTTTTGTGATCAGCATTATTTGTTGATTGATTTTGTTTTTACGGCTTATCGGCCTTTTGCACGTTATTTAAATCCAGAAAATATTTTTAGATTGTAAGAATTTTTTTGGAGATAATGAATTACTGATACGAGTTCCACTGATTAACCTATGCCTGGGGGCAGAAGTGGATTCGTACCTTTCCTAAGGGTATTTGCGCGTAAAGGAATATATCACTGGAATTTGAACTCGGCTCTCCGATCTCCAATTCCGAGCCGTTATTTATTACACCACTCGCACATCCAAGCACTCACCCATCTAGGTACTGACCAGGCTCGGCGTTGCTTAATTTCGGTAATCGTACGAGACCTAATGTTTCAGCATATGTCCGTAAACCTGTGGTCATCAATAATTTACTATTGAACAGTCCCAATCGGAATTTTTTCTTCATTGCTGTTGCAATATTTAGTGTTGAAAAATGTTTGCAAGAAAGATTTGGTTAACGACTTAGGTGCACGATATGGTCCTAACTTGAACATTTATTGTTTTACAAAATTCTTTAATATGTAAAGGATTTATTAAACAAAATTACCTTAAGCGTAAGGCCGAATTAAGGTTCCTGTAAGGATCGAACACAAAAAAATTAGCCTCCATAACTAACACTTTTTGTCATTAAAAGCAGCCACGGTATAATTATTCATATAATTTACAGACTATAGAAGTACTACAGTGTCACGCTATGTGGATTGTCGTTGTAGACCGTCTTTTCAGACTAACCCGGCCGGTTTCCTTTTTGTTGGATGGATCCTTGTGTGGCTGATAAGACCAACACGGGAACGACACACTTTTCCGCAAATAGAGCCTCTGAAGAACTTGGATGACAGATGAGTTCTTAGTAAAATGTCTTCAATGGCAGTCCTCTACTTACCAGCCCAGGTTTGCTTCTGTGGTTTGAACAGCCCCTATGCAGATACGTGGCTAACTGGGATGATCACCAGCCAACATTTTTACTTGGCTAGGGAAGATATTAAGTCTGATGTTGATTCTGATATGGTATTTGTATAGCTTATACTGAGCATTGAAAGCCTTTTCGGATGACATCAATTCACAGAAGAAAGCACGTCACTGGAGTCAGACATGTTGATATAGTCAATCCCATCCAATGTTACAATACAAATATAACCCCCCCCCCCGCGACTCACACACACGTGTGTTTTTGTGTTTTCTGTGTTGATGAGAATGAAGTAAACGAGCGCTGGTTTAAGTTTTTGTGTGTGCCGAGAACACAATCATCGAAAAATAGTTCGCTTGAAGAAGATAACAGAAGATTATTGCTATCCTCAGAGCTTTGTCGTGCGTTTAGATATTGTCTGGAAAGCAATAAGATAAAATTTCGCCACATGTTCCCCTATATGGAGTTAGTCCAGTGACACAATATAAAGAAAATTGCAATGTTATTTGTGCGCTTTTTCGGAAAAAAATGTTTTATTTTTACTCAAGATCTACACATGAAATGTTTTCAAATGATAAAATCATGGCTCTATGTCTTCATGTCTTTCCTGTACATAACCTCTCATTTTTCTTCTATGTACCGTGACCCTTCAGTACATTGATGTATACAGCGCCTATGCTTAAAAGACCTTAGATACAGGTTAACGCCGTTGGTGTTGAGGAAACACAAATGTACTTAGCAGTATGTCTGCAACAGCGACTAGCTAGTAACCAAACAGTACTTCCTCGAGTTATGTCCCATAAATTTCAATTTTTTTCTGGTTTTAATTAAACATTCTTTTTCTAATTCGCATTTTCTTAACAACTTTATTGCTCTGGAATTAATGATATTCTCAGCATCTATCCGGAAAATCATATTTTTGCTGTTTCCATCATAATTTTGTTTGATTCTCTTGCTGACGACTGCACCATTCCATCTTTATAGTTAATGCTTAGTTCTTTCTTCCCACTTTCCTTTGCTATATTCTCTAAGTGTTTTTGAAGTTTTCCTTCGGAATCCGCCATCATGACGCTGACAGTAAATCATGTTACGTTTTCTATTTGTCCTAGATCCTCTCCATGTTGAAGTCAAATAAATCCGGTGAGAAGTCAAATCCTTTTCTTACTTCTTTCTCGATTTTTGTATACTTCCTCAACCAGTTTCCGATCCACATGCAGGCAGTTTGTTCATAAGAATTTCTTCAAAATTATTCTAATATATTTTCCATATATGTCTACACACATTGTTCCTCTCTTAATGAAGATCTTCAAATATTAACATTTGAGTGTAGGCAAAAATTCCAACACCAGAGACAACTTTCAGTGTTGGTATAGTTAACGCTGTGCCTCTAATATTTCTGAAGGGTCCCGTTCTGTTTGGTATATTAACCTTTAAATGGTGAGAAAAGGGTGCCCGTCAAACGTGTGTGTGTGAAAAAAAATTACGACAAACTTCATATTTTTTAAGGGTAGCTTTGATGATATTTCTCTTTTTAAAGAAAAGTAGAAAATAGAAGAAATGTTATATTCTTCGGTTCAATATTTTTTAACAATATGATACTGGTTGAAACATTCCATTCAGAATAGTTTTGCGTTTTTACACAAAGTTGCCATTATTTTCACCTATTTTCTCTTCAAGAAGTATACATAAAGACATAACTTTTGACTTTTTATTTGATCTTCCAGCTTGTAGGCAAGTAATCCAAGAAATGACATAAGATCACGAAGCCTAAAGTTGCTAATTTATTTACTCTAATCATGAATGATGTCGCACTGCTGACAAAAATTAAATCAATTAATAATGTCCGCTAATTAAAAGTTAATGACCAATATTTTTTCTGCAGTTATTTTCATTACTTTTTTCCTTCTCTTCCGTTTAATACATCTGTAGACCGCCCTGGGGATGGCGATAAACCACACCCGCGCCCTGGGTATGGCGATAAACTACGTCCAAGAGCAAGGCATCTGATCAGGACGTTCTGAGGAGCGTAGAACCACCTCTTAATTGCTGATGTTCCCAGGTCCACTCTGATCCGGGGTGGTAGCACCTGTTAGGGTTCCAGCTATGAGCAAATAGTTATCCCCTCACAAAAAAAAACTGGGGTCAAAACACTATGAAAGTGTAAAAATAGGTTTAAATAATAGAAATAATTTGTAAAAGAATTATTACCCGCAATACATTATTTCCAGCTATACATTTTTGAAAAAGATATTTCCAGCTATACATTTTTGAAAAAGATATTTCCAGCTATACATTTTTGAAAAAGATATTTCCAGCTATACATTTTTGAAAAAGATATTTCCAACTATACATTTTTGAAAAAGATATTTCCAGCTATACATTTTTGAAGAAAAAAATTATTACCAGTAATACTTTTTTAAAACAAAGATATTACCAGCAATAAAAATTGTGGGCATTAAATAAGCCATTGAGGTTGATATGCCATAAAACAAACCAAACATCTGTAGAAGGCTGTAGAAGTGATCAGCTGAAAATGTACGCATCAAGCATATGAAGAGTGAGTTCAATTGATATTTGGAATGTTACATTTTTCATAGCAGAATCAAAAAATGCTGCCATTCATATTTGCAAAACCAAAGAGAATTATAAGACGTAAAAGATTTCATCGTTTTCATTAGGAATTTAAATATTTATAGTACAAAATTCTGGTCTTTAGATTTTCAAAGTTACAAGCCAATGATTTTAACTCTACATAGATTAGAGCATTTTGTATATTTTTATGAGAAATTTTAACATTTATAGTAAAAAGGCTATCAATACGATTTCTAGAGTTAAAAAAGAAACTGATGATTGTAACGTATCAAAGTTTGGAGACTTTTACGGTCAGAAACTAAAAATGATTATGGAAGAAAAGGTTAGTAATTAAATTTCCAGAAATAAAAACCGATGATTATAATGCGTAAAAGTTTTCCTCGTGGTGTATAATTTTAATGAGATATCAAAATATTTATGATAGAAAGTTCATTTGAGGACTTCCATCAAACTAGGAGACATTGGGCAGATATTTTCTTAGCATAACCTCACTTTCGTCTGCTGGTAAGCCGAGATAAATTGTGTATTTTTGTCTGTTAAAAATATTTTATAACTGAAAATGCATTTACTTATAAATCTGGAATATCTCATAGGTTATAAAAACTGGGATTGTATTTACCATATTTCAAATTAAATCTGAATCTTTTTTTAGAAGATAAAAAATTTTAATTACTCTTTTTTTCATTTTCCTTTCAGTGACAATGACAAAAATATTTATGAAAAATCATCAAGAAAACGATAAAAAGACAAACGTTGCAAAGGGAAATATTAATCGTCCTGGAGTATTTGCCTACAAATAAAGCTGAACGAATAATATTAATCCTTATGTAAAATTCCACTGGATAAAATCCTTAAAATATATACCCAGGCTCATTTATTTCGTTATCCGCCAATATTTTTCGAAGTACAAACATCAAAGCTGAAGTTGCAGTTACTAATATAAAAATTTAAATCTCTATTACTAATTTGTTGGTAAAGCATGCAATATGCTGTTTTTGCGGTGTATCGTAATAGTAATATTAACTGTTTCCTTATAAAGAAATATTTGGCATTCATTGACCAAGCATCTCAAGTCCAGTATATATTATCGCTCTTTTCAGTATTGATGGGGGTCTCCTTCCTAACCTTTATGTTTGTAGTTTGGGACATCAACGCCTTGATTATATCATTCATTACATGTAATATCCATTTCAGCTGTTACAGCTGTTGAAAGTTGGTTTCTGTTGAAAGTGGTTTCTGTTATTTGGTATAGTTCTTTGTGATTCTGTAGCTAGCGCCAGTCCATAAGTTTCGAAGAAGTGTGGTCTTCACCAATATCTATAGGCTTCAATTGCTCAAAGCCATTTTAAAAAATTGATCTGAGAAAGCGGTTGTATGCAGCTGGCCCTTTAGATATTTCTGAATGAGTCTGGGACTATGCATGACATCCACATGAACATTTGCAGGTCAGGGTTACACTTCTCTCTTTATGTCAATACAACCTAAAACTGAAATACAATACAGGCATACATTTTAATAAGATATCACGGTTTTAGGAAAACAGAAGTGCATATAATATATACTCGACGAATCTTACCTTTATGGACTTCTTTTTCTGGACATGTGAAAAGGATAGGATTTTGCACGGGTGGCTTTCCTTTGTGCCAGTGTGTGCATGAGTGTCCACTCTTGCCTCGAAGAGTGTATGAATACCGGGAGCAAATAATTTGAACATTTGAGGGATTGATATGTTTGTATAATCAATATCATTTTGTGCACACTTTGTTTCTCATTACTGCATACCTACTTTCTTTTGCACCCTTATAATGTCTCTCTCATATATAGTATATGCAAAACTAGGTAATCCGTATGGGTAGACCCAAGGAGGATGATATCCAGAGAGCTCAATGTAAGTTCAGAGCAGATATATTTGAATAAAAACAGACCACTTTAAGGTTCCATGTAATAAGTTATTTCACCACAACCCTCTTAAAAGGGCTCTGGATCATCAGACTTTACTTCCAAAGGTTGAAATGAAAGATTTTATTTATATATATATATATATATATATATATATATATATATACACACACACTTCTTATCAAAATATTCGTCCCAGCTATTTCCATAGTAATTGATTTTGCTAGCGAACATGCTTATAAAAATGCGTACATTTCAAGATTGGTTATTCCTAAATTTTAACTTGAAACAGGACTTGATACCTTAATTCAATTCAATTTTAATAATTATATTGAGGGTTTCGGCTCTCGTTGTTGAAACATGAGAACTCTATGTAGCGAAGGAATCATTTTTTTAAATAATTATAATTTAAGCTCTACTTCTGTATGGAGCACTGTTTTTTAAAAATAAAAACAAAAATACTAAAAAACTCCAGATTATTTTCCTAACGTGTTTTTTCCTATTTTTCTACATGCCTACACACACACACACATATATATATATATATATATATATATATATATATATATATTGTGTGTGTGGTTAGAATAAAAATTGTTGGCATTTTCAATAGGTGGCGCTTTAATGAATAATTTCATACGAAAGGACCGAAATTTATTAAATATATAAATATTCTGAAAGTTGTTTTTCCGTAGGATTCCTGAATGTATTGTGAAACTTATTTTTACGTTGTAAGCGAAAATAAAGAAAAACAGAATGCATTTTCATTATTTAATGCCTTTATTTATTTTTTTTTTTTTTTTCGGAAATGAAAAAGGCTGTACAAAGAGTTAAAAGATATGTACCATTTATGGGAATGGTGCCGTAGCTTAGAGTACTTTTCGTAAGTGGTTCACTAGGTTCGGAATTGGTCATTTTGATGTGGAAGACTGAGAATGTTCTGTTATTCGTTGCTGAAGATTAAATCAAAACGCTGGTCAAAAATAATTCAAGTCTCACGACATGGACGTTGCAGAGCTAATTTCCATATCTTATCTAAGTATTGTAAGGCATTTAAAACACTTAGAAATCTGAATCGTTACCATATTCGGATGTCTCACGATGTAATGAAAGAAAGCTTAACGAACTGCATTTCCATCTGCTATTCTCCTCTCAAACATCACAAACTGCCGATGAAAAATGGATTGTTTACAAGGTATGGCGAAAAGAGTCTCATAACTTCAAAAACCGGTTTGCATTCTAAGTTGATGCTGTGTACCTGGTAGGATAGGAAAGGCATATGAAATTATGCGTTTTGTCCACAAAATCAGGAGTTGAATTCTGACGAGCAATTAAAGACAGCAATCGATGAAAAGCACCCGGAATTGTCCAAACGGAAGAGTTATCTTTCCATCAGGACAAGAGCAGACGTCACGTCTCTTTGCGGGCCCGGCCGAAATTGGTACAGCTTGGATGGATATTCTACGACAACCACCGGACTCGCATGGCCGAATACATTTGACTTACTATTTATTTATTTCGATCCTTACAAAATTCTCTTAAAGGGAAAAAACTTCATCCCAGGAAATATTTCTGTTAGGATGGAATCATGAATCTACCTCAAAGATAGCGAAAAGTGGAACAAAATGGCACATATGTGACTGAATAGATCTACACTCAAATATTTAAATATTTGTTAAATTCACTCAATTCGTGTGTGTGTGTGTGTGTGTGTGTGTGTGTGTGTGTGTGTGTGTGTGTGTCTTAATAGATAGAATGTATGAGAAATTCATAAGATTCAGATATCACGGATACATTAGACTCATGAGGAAACCAGAACTGTGTACACACACACACACACACACATATATATATATGAGAAGGAGCCATCCCCAATACACACTGTTTAATAAAGATGGAGCATCTTTTAAATACAAAGTATTCACTATAATAAACGCTTGAAGTAATAAAAATAAAATCCATTAATTCTTTGCTTTGTTTATGTTTCGAATACGACACTAAGTAGATATGAAGCTTTCGAGAAAATAATCTGAGTGAAGAGGCTGTACTTTCCTTAAAAAAAGGGGAAAAATAGATCTTTGCTTGCTGTGGCGTTCTTCGGGGCCGAGTGGTAAAGCATGATAGATCAAACGGTGTCCTTCCCCTAAAAAATGAGACGAAGGTTCGATCCCTGCCGAGGAACGCATTTTTCTTACTAGGGAAGACTCATTGCAACTTCTAACGTTTTCCGCTGACATTAGGTTGAAAGATTATATTGAATCAAATGCTAGGTCTGCTGCTAGGAAAGTTGGTTCACTGTGTTGTGCTGAATTATTTTTCTCTCCAGAATTTAGTTTAAACATTTATAATTCTACCATTAGCCCATGGATTGAATATTGCTGTCACATCTGGCAATCTGCATTGTTTTTGTCCTGAACTGGCATCTCAGATTCAATCACTTTCCCATTGCTGTAACAGAACTTTTCTGTGCTTTTTCTACAATTATTTCCATGTTGAATTTAAGCGCAGTATTAGATTGGCGGCAAGGTCTCATCATTTTACGAATGAAATGGCTAGATGTAACCGTAAGTTCTATGCTAACAGTTTTATTTTCTCTCGCACTTCTCACTTGCGAAAGTCTCTTCCGACTTCTTTCTTTTCTGTCAAGTTTGCATTTAACTTTTAAAATCTGTATCTTCTGTCTTAATTCCCGTTCTTTTATTGTTCTCTTTCTTTAATGAGGTTTTCTTTCGTTATATGATCCCATACTCAGTAATCCCCTTGCGTCTTAGTGACTTTAATGCTTTGTTTAAGGGTGGGGTGAGATGATTTCTTAAAAAAAAAATTCTCGAGTGGGCATGCCGATAGATGTAACCCACAAAATAAATAAAAATGGGCCGTCTATTTCAAATACGATGTATCCGCTATAATGACGTGTAAAGTAATATATATATATATATATATATATATATATATATATACACTTTTCAGACACTTCCGTAATTGACGCCAACAAAAACCTTTTTTTCGTACATTGTTCCAGCTTGATAATTGCTAACTTGCATGTAACAGCCAGTGATGGAAGTAGAGAGGTATATGTCTGAAAAAGGTTTATTATAGTTTAAGCTCTGTATTTTATACTTCGATATCTTTCTCTTTATAACGGTGACACTTTTTATGCATATTTTATATCCTGGGTATGGGAAAAACAATTATATAATTGTTTAGTGAAATCTATGACAAAGTGCAAAAAGTTTTCGTGTGACACGTTTCACACTTTAGGACGTCATCTGCCTAAATCGATGTTTAGGTTGATACGACTGCACATGCGCACGAAGGATAACGTAAACATCACTTTAGTCCGATGGTCCTAAAGGACGAAACGCGTCACACGAAAACGTTTCCATAATGTGTGGAGATACATTTCTACATAGTGTAAGCAGGCTATTCCGATTGTATTTCGTTCTAATTTCACAAGGTGTTCAATTACTAAAGCCTTGTGTTATCTGTCAGTCAGTTACGTGCCATGCGTGATACACGCTTAGGCGATCATGTATCTTTCGATACATGTCTGACAAGTGACAAGGCAGATTTTTTTTTCCCACAGTAGGTTGCTATTTCTTTCTGTGGTAGACTCGTTGCCATTCAAGGCTATAGAACCCGGTCTGTCCTGCTATTTACCCTTAACTAGAAGAGGATTCATACCTTTCATAAGGGTGTAAGCACGTAAGTGAATGTAATGAATTCGTCTTGGGCTATACTGCATTAATTTCAGAAGATGTTTCCATATATGTACACACAAACTGCATTTTCTTTTCACTTTTTGTTTTTCTGAAGAAAAAAATGCTTTAAAATAATCTTGTTTAAACACCAACGTTTCCATACTTAAATAATATGCTAACATCGAACTGAGAAAAGAACCAAAACCTCTACAAATTGATGTCTTTATAAAATCATCCAATGTAAGATCTAAAATAACTGTTCCGATTCTAATAAATGTTTAATACCAGAGTCAACCACGATAACGAGGGAATCATAGAGTCCAGTAAGCTGCGGTGATGAGGGGGAAAATTTATATTAAAATTGTAACATCAAAGAATCCATTTGCATTGATCCGTTAGTCCAAATCATCATCTACGGGCTCAACAGACCCAAATGAGGCGTGGACTCGGCAGGAGTGTTTCCGCACTCTCAGCCAGAGGTGTTCTGAAAAACAGTTTACGGTATGTGTGCGCGTGCGCGCAGACACAACTGAGATTTCCTGCAGCAGTTGTCAGCATGTGTATAAGTATCCCTTAAATCAAGAAGCTATTATAGTAACTATTTCTTTTATTAGTCTGCTTCTCTCCTATAAACAATTCTTCAGTAAAATACGCAAATACCACTGAATTATTGTTGACGGCTTCATGGCGCAAGAAAGATTATTATCTAAATCTGGCGAACCTTCTGTTCTTTCTAACTATCTACCTATTACCCTTCTACCTTTTTTGTGGGGAGGGGGGATAGTGGAGGCTCTAATCAACTCTGAATTGATTGAGCATCTCACTTTGCATGTTCTTTCGAATAAGCGATATGACTCTGGCTTCTCTGTCAACTGAGATGTGTTAACGATTATTGCTGAGCGTCTATCAAGCTTTAGATCAGAATGGTGAAACTCTGGCTATTGCTTTAGATATCTCGAAGACATTTGACAGGGTTTAGCATATTGGTATTTTTTTAAATGATTATCTCTTATCGAATCGCGAAATGAAAGTTGTCTTGAATGGCCACTCTTCTAGATCCTTTTGTATTAAACAGGCATTCGTTGTTCGTAATTTTCATGAATGACCTTCCTGATGGCATCAGTTTTTAATTTAACGCTCTCTTAAAAACTTCTCTTTTAATCGTCTGAGTTAGTTTCAATCAGCATGGCAGATCCTAACTTCCAGGAGAGTGAATTATTGCGCAGGCTAATGTTTTCCATTGACATAAAGTGGAAATATTATATTGAATCAATTGCTTGGTCTGCTTCCAGAAAAGTTGGTTTCCTGTGTCGTGATAGACAATTTATCTATCGTACAAATTTACAAGTCTACCATTCGTCCATGCTTTGAATATCGCTGCCACATCTGGTCTGGTGCTGCTGCTATATATTTAGATTCTCGATAAAATCCAAAGAATCTGCAATTACATTGTTCCTGACCCGGCAGCCCAGCTTCAGTCACTTTCCTACCTCCGTAATGTAGCTTTTCCATGCCTTTTCTATAAATATTTTCACAGTAATTCTTTTGAACTTTCCTCTAGAGTACGAATTATGAATTTAAGCGCAGTACTAGATTGGCGGTAAGGTCTCATGATTTTATAGTTGAAACGGCTAGATGTAACCGTATGCTCTATGCTAAGTTTCTTCAATCGCACTTCTCGCTTTTGAAAGCTTCTTGCTTCCCAGTCAACCTTTATCTTCTAAAAGTTTAAGCGAAATGTCAACCGTTAGCTACTGTTTTAATTCATGTTTTTCTTCTTGTTCTCTGTCCTCAATAGTATTTCCTCATAGTCTCTAACACTCAGTAACCCCTTGTGTCTTAGTCGTGTTATTGCATTGCTTGAAATGATTCAAAAAAATAAATAAGAAAGCGTTTCATATTTCGGCAATGTGAATATAGGCAATCTTCTCTTGATTCTCCGCGTGACTCTGTCATTTGCTTTCGACTTTCATTATTGTACTCTATTACCTATCGCTTTTCCTTTATTACTCTCCATCTTCTCAGGACTGTAGTATATTAAATAAAATATCAAAAAATAAAAATTACCCTCTCTCAGCATTTATGTTTGTGTCTATTGATTTTAAGGTACAAGTCAATCATTCATTTATGCATGGAATTTGATGCCACAGCTGCTCTGATGCCGTCTATATATCTACAGATTCTTGACAAAATACAAAGAAAAATCTGTATAGTTAATGTTCCTTATCTGACATTTCAGCTTCAATCACTTCCCCAATCTCCGTAACCTTGCATCTGTGTGCTTTTTTTTTATAAATATATTCATAATAATTGTTCTGGTGAGCGTTCCTCTTTAGTACCTCGACTTTACGAAGTGAAGCGCAGTACTAGATTGGCAGTTCGGGTTTATTATTTTACTTTTGTAATTGCTAAATATAACAATATGATTTATACTAATAATTTCTTCTCTCACAGTTCTCACTTGTAGAACTCTTCTGGTTTATTGTTTTCAAAATGATCTTCCAAATTTTAAATGCAACGTCAGTCGTCATCTGTCTTTTTGAAACCTGTTCCTTTATTGACCTTTCTCCTCAATAGCATTTTCTCAGTTTCTTTCACTCTTAATAAGCCTTTGTCTTAGTGGCTTCATCGCCTTGCTTGAAGTGAAATGATTTTTTTTCAAATTCACTTGAAAATTTTACCTAATTTTATTTTATGTGTTTTTCAATATAAGAGCAACGTGTTTTCTGTTTTACTTTCGCTTAACCGGACCAGTTTCTTCGTCTTTGTCATCACAATGTTTTGATGCTCCTAATGGCTGGCTTTCTTCCTGGTTACACGGTGTTAATGCTTTTTGTTGATTCGTTCGGACTATTTTTATCGTTATATCTCCATCACAGTGTTTTAGAGGCTGTATTGTTTAACTTTCTTTATGAATGAAATTGAGTCGTAATATTGTTACTATAATTTAGTATATGAGATAAGAAAATTGAACATAAGACACTGTGCTAGGTGCAGTTACATAAAACACTGCAATTCTTTTTTTTTTACATTAAGGTTCACTCTGTACAAAACCTGGGGACCACTCGAAGTAGACAGTTATCTTAAGGGCTAGTTTATATGGATAGGAGAGGAAGATAACGGTTAACTCTAGACTTTAACAGCCTAAGATTGTAGTGATCGGGAAAACATCCTCTTGGGAATCTATTACAGAGAGCAGTAGTCCGTGGGAGGAAGCTTTTCAAGTGGAACTTTTCGCTGGTGGAATACGAAGAGAATATGGGTGGCTTGCTATAATGTAAGCAAGAATGGCGGGGCTTACCTATGAAGGGACCAAGGAATGTAGTTTGTCCGACCACTTTCCATGGATGTAGAGGTAGAACAGTGAAAGTCTCGTCACTTCCCGCCTGTGAGACATAGGTTGGAGGCGGGGTAAAAAATTGGTACAAGGCTAAAAATCAGTTACCTTTTTTTTAATAGTCTCCTCTGGTCGATACATTCATACGAATGTCATGCATGCAAACTCCTTCAGAAATATCTAAACTATCAGCTGTATCAGACCGCTTTCTCAGATCGATAGTTAAAGGTGGTTTTGAGCAAATGAAGCCAGCAGGTCTTAGCGAGGACCATCCTTCTTCGAACCTCGTCGATTGGCGCTACAGAATCACAAAGAAGGAACTGTACCAAATAATGGAAAACACATCACTTGAGGACTTTCAACAACAGCAAGAATGAAATGGTTAGCACGTGTAACTTGAAGAAAACATGCCATAATCATGATGTGACGCTCCACCCGACTTCAAACAAATATTAGGTTGGTGCAAAAATAATGAGGTGGTAATGTCGTTTTTGACGTTAAAAAATACGTCAAAAAACGACATTATTACGTCATTATTTTTGCACCAACCTAATAGTTAAGACCCCCCCCCCCACGCGCGCGCTCACACACACCTTCAATAATGGAAATTGCAATACTGGTTACTGAAGATTTTATAAATTTGTAATTGAAAGTAGCGCTGGCTGCACGATCAGTGAATGCCTAATGTTTCCTTGTAAGGGAACAGTTAACATTACCACCACAGATGAGAAAAAAATACTCTACTTTGATCCAAGCCAGTGTGAAGAAAATGTAACCCGAGTAGCATTTTCTGTTCGGTCAATGAATGTCGAATGTGTCTTTATCAGGATACGATACATTGATTCATTCAGACCATTTTTACCCGTCGTTGAATTTTTCTTAATATACACTCAGATCTTCCCCCAGTACTTCTACAGCAAATATACTAGTATCATACTGCCAACTAATAAAGGCAATGATACTATAATGCTGGACAAGTTTGAATATTCCGAAAAGTTGGGATAGTAACTATATGGTCAAAAGGAACCCGACCCCAAAAACTGAGAGGAAACTGTCACAAATCCTTAATATGAACAAGGACTACTTCAAACTGAGTAAGTGTAAATAACTGACTGAACATTACACCAAGCTACCGTTAGTATTCAACTGAGACCTATAGTCAGCTGCAAGAGCTCTACCAGAGCAGATTCCTAGTGGAGCTAGTCGACCCACTAGCTTGAAAGTTGATATGTTGCTCCCATACATAGTATTCGGATGTGGTAAACCTGTTCACCAGAGTTCCTACGGATGATGCTGTTGGTGGTTCGGAACCGACTGGAATCCGTGATGGCGAACAGCTTCGAGAAAATCGCTTTAAGAATGGCATCATTGAAGCTGATATCAGCAAACACCCGATGAATACAGACTGACCGAAACGTTGTGATTAACAACAAAGATAAGGAAAATAGTGCAGAGGTAAACAATGTAGGAGTTCTGCAATTCTCAAGAAACGACGTTGTTAGGTAAGAACTGGGAATAACCTACCCTGTAGCGGAAGTAATTTATATTCTGTTTATTTCAACCGTTAGAGCACTAAAGAGAGCCTTTTCTCAAAAAAAGAAATTAAATGAATGTAGTAGAGAAAAGAATCTAGGCATTACAAAACAACGAATCAAATTGTATATCACAATTACGGCGAATAAGTATAACATGAGTGTTGAATGAGCTTTAAATTCCATCGAAATAAAAATCATTTTGATGTATATAGCGCATTCGTTGTAAAAGGTGGCTTGAATGTATTTATATAAAAAGTCTTCAGAGATTAAAATGATTGAAAAGGAAATAGAGCAACCAATTGTTGCTAACCATTAATGCTAATTTACAACTTGTAGTGAAATGGGAATGTGCTGGTTAAAGAGTGGGAGTAAGAAAGTTCTAACTTGATTATTCTGTAATGCATCTGCTTTGAAAGACCCTTTTCTCTTCTGAATTTATCGGCTCGTATTTCTTTGATTTTTTTTTTTTTTTTTTTTTTTTTTATGGAATCTGATACACGGCTAGAATTTGAAAATTAGAAAGTTGGATATGTTTTCATTGGTAAAAGAAAATGGCTTTATCACGTGGTATGCTTACGCCTACATTCGCGTGACATGAGGTAATTTAAGTGCCGTTTAATGAAGGCTAAAAAAATAGTAAAAACAATAGTGATAGATTTGAATTTGTTTGCTAATACATACGTTGACTTATTTTTAGAAATGATGACAGCCGTGGCACCACATAAGCCAGTGGATGAAATATAAAGGGTTCTGTTTAATATTCCAGCAAAAGTTAAATGCTACACAGACAGACGATTTAGCGATGGAAATTTGATAAAGAAAACAAAAAAGGAATAAAATCGTTCAAATAAATCATTGTTTCCGAATTATAATCTCAGTGGATTCATATTGTGTCGACATTTACAGTACAAGTCTTCTGATCCTCTTTCAATTTAGAGATTCAGCTTCTGTCCCTTTAAATATATATGTAACTGGAACAGTTGGCAAAGAGCAAAGTTAACTTCCTCGCCATGTATGTGCCCTACTATGCACACTGAAGCCATGCTTACCTCTACATAGCAAGGTGCATAAACATATTCGTAGCTTGACAAATATTTTTTAGCATTTTTATCGGAAAAAAATTACTGTATTTTTTCGACTTATCTGATTAATATTCATTGAATAAAGTGCGTTGACAAGGAAGAAGATTATGTTGAAGAATCAATACTTACTGTATAGAATAATTGTTCGTCATTTGAAAAGCGTGAATGGACTGAATGTAGTATGGACATTTGCTGCTGACTTTTGTGAGCAGTAAGCAATTGTCTAAAGAAGACTACTTCAATGGAAACTTCTCGTCACAGATCTGAAAAAATCTGTCGGCTTAATAAAAATCTACTTTTTTTAGAAAAATTGCTTTGTTTAGGTTTGAATACGAAACTCCAGATACGAAAAATTTCGGGAGATCTCTGACGAGTTTTCACTTAAAGGCACAAATTTGGCCTTACCTGACCGACTGCTTCTCAGTAGTTCAGTTGACTCGAGTGTGCCTGGTCTAACAGTAGGAGCTACTGTTAGACCAGGCACACTTCTGTTCTGGAGGACGCAGGTTTGAATCTTGCCAGATAGTGCAAATTTTTCTTTAATAAAATTTCACGGACATTCAAGACGGTAGGCGAAAATAAATATACTGTTTAATAAATAAACGCAGCGTCTGCTCAAATACGAGTATTCTCTAAAAATAACACTTAAAGTAATAAAAAAACTGTCGTATTAATAAAAACCTATTTTACTTTCTTTAGAAATATATATATATATATATATATATATATATAAGGTTGTAGACAGAGGAATCAAAACTTCATAATGACTATCAGTTTCCTGTCACAAGCTATGACCTGACAATGTGTCACTACTCTTTTACCGAACTCAATATATAGTTTTGATATTTCACCCGTTTAAGTTTATTCGAAAAGATAAGTAATTACCGCTGTAGAAAGAAAAGATAATTCAGTGACTAGACACGGCGAGAGAAAATAAAACGAAACCAAACTTTTGAGATTCAAACCTTTCTATAAGTATAACAGAAGAAAATAGAAAGGAAGTAGGTTTACAATAATGGTGCATCAAGAAATGGTATTTTGCAGACTTATGTTGCTACAGAAAAGAAAGTCCTGTTAACAGTTCTTTGAGGTCTTGTGAATTCTTGTTGTGGTGGCATCGCCCCGGCAATGTCTCGGCGTCTGGACTTCCTAAAGATTGAGAAGCTATTTCATCACATAGAGTAGGCGCCACAATCCCGGGTTCTACAGATCTGTTGGTAACTTTTTTTTCCTCGAGGGCAGTGTTTTTATACGTGCTACTTGTTGAAAGCCAACGTGGGAAAGAGGAAGACAGGTTCAAACATGGCGCACAAATCAGAATGAAGCAGCCTCAGTAAGAGCCTTCTAAGTGGTTCCTTTTCAGCTAGTCACATGGATTGTTGTAATAAATCCAAGGGACCCGTTCAAAAGGGGTTACTCCGAAAAACACGTAATAATTTCAATATTCCCCCCCAAACAACATTGCAGTATGAATTTATTGCCACGTAACTTGCCGCACAGCTTAAAAGTTTAGGAGGAAACTGTGTTCTTATAGGAGCTAATGTGTGCTTTGTTTTGCTTTTGACTCCAAAAGGGTTCCAAGAATGAAATGCAATAATAAAAATGAGAAAAGATCTCAATTTTTTTCTTTCCTTTTTTTGCCATTTTATTAAAAAAAAAAAATCAAAAAAAGAAAGTAATAATAGAATGAGAAAATAATCTCAAGGTTGGAAACACTATTTTGTAATTCAAATTTTAAAATCTTTTTTTTTTGCTTTTTTTGTTTTTGTTTTTCTTTAATGAACCTAAAGGAGAGACTGCAATTACAGAATATAAGATTTTGTTAAATGTTTAGTATTCTGCAACATATAATTTACAGGTAAATCGGATTAGTTTTAAATAATGTTTACTTTAGTATCCATAAGGATCATTGGGGGAATTTCTTTTGCCTTTGATGTTTTGGGTTCTTTTAGGACTTTGTGAAGTCTGGTTAGAAACACCATCTGAATCTGGAACTTGATTAGATAAATCTGAATTTGAAATATTAACTTCTCCATCAATAGATTCTTCTGAATCAGGAATGATACCAGGGTGGTGAGCAGGAGTTAATGATAGTTCTAGTGGATATTAGCAGTATAACCATTCTTCGACTGGGTCTTTCATTACTGGGAATATTTACCGTTTAGTCGGAGCAGTTTATGTTTAAAGTCAGCCCACCCGAAAATCAATACAGTTTAACCCGGATATAAGAGAAACCCGGATATAAGAGAGATTTTATCTTGTCCCAAATTAGAGCCATACTTACCTAAACAAAAATAGACCAAACCCGAATATAAGAGAAACCCGGATATAAGAGATTTTATGTGGTCCCAATTTAGAGCCATACTTACCTAAACTAAAATAGACCAAACCCGGATATAAGAGACTTCTCCGGTCCCGACAACTCTCTTATATCCGGGTTAAACTGTATTAATAACAATTGGGTGCAACTGGGGATCACATCCCCAAATGAGAGGTTAACAATTTGAATGGGGGTGACCCTAGAAAGGGTCGTTTTTGCGCTTTCAATCTTGTTTCGGCCTCGCGCACAGCAGCAGTTGAAGTGGCGTTTCTCCTCATCCATTGAGTCCTTTGATCATCATTTTCAACTTCGCGCACAATAGCGTTCAGGTATGCTCTTCTGGAAAGCCAATGTTTACGCTGATCTTCGGACTCAGTGGCTCTCCGAGAGGCATTTTGAGACAGGCAAACTGAACCTTCTAAAGAAAACTCTTTATCTCTTATTCGCATGGCGGACCTGGCGGCAGCGATTTTGCAACCTTGCAAGTTCTTTGGTGGCATGTCATAGGCAAATATAAATTGTTAAATGGAATGCGTCGGCAAATACCAGAAGAGAACGCTGTAAAGCTACAGGGATCACTAAGTTCGAATAACTTTAGGGAAGGTTGGAAAAATAAATGTTGAGTAATAAAAAAGCAAGGTTACTTATCAGTACGGTATATGCTATGCAAAAACTGGTAGGACAATGAAAATATTTCAATTGGGAACGGCTATAAACGACAATGAAAGCAACGCCTAGTAGTAGGCTTTATGCAATGGAAAAGGTAACTTCACTTGCGAGAGATTGAATGCTTCGCCAAGAGAAAGGGAATGTGTAATTTGGACTCAAAACCGGCACTGAAAAGTCATATATCAAAAAAGAAAAAAATCATCGAAATCGGATGAAAACTGTGAAAACGCATAAACAACATCCGATCACACACACACATTATAGAGAAGTATAGATAAAAAATTTAACTGAATTAAGTTGAAGAGAGCCTAACCTTTTTTGACTTTCACGAAATGATATTTGTTGTCATCACCAATAATTAATTCTAAAACACTTCCCAGAAGCCAAAATGGTATAGTTGTAACAGGATTTTTCACAAGAACCACATCGTCAACACTGATTTTATTAAGATGTTATTAACCTCATGCAAATGTCTACAGTGTTCGCGCAAACTCAATAAATAATCTTGATACCAAAGCTAACATGACATCACGAGTTGAAATAATTTGATTACATTAGATCTTGAAGGTGGCTCAGATTTCTAAACATCCTGATCATCTATTTTCAATACGAGTCTTGCGTTGATATTAGGACAAAGAAAACAATTTGGATTTTTTATTTCGAGTTTTGAGTCTGTAGAACATTTATAAGTAAGAGGTCTTGAGTTTATGGCATTTTGAATATCATAGTGAGAAAACCAAAATATTTGATTCGAGAATGTTCAATTGTTTTATACAAACAGGATTTAATAATTCTAGCCATGCGTTCAAATGTGATCCCAACCCAAGCGGTGTATAAGAGGTTTTTATATTGTACACTTGAAAGAATTCGTTGGAAGCGAAAACGTTGATGAGATTGCAACCGGCAATAAATGATCAGGCGTTATCGCAGAAAATATGAGAGGGATACCATATATATTTGTAAATCTAACTAAAAGCAGAATAAATGTGTGAGTGCTCATGTCTTTAAGTAATTCTATATGTACTGCCCTAATATTAAGACAAGTAAATATAAGTATATACCATCTTACTAACACCGTTGGTCACTTTTCACCCATACATGTCCATTATAGTCAATCCCATTATGTAGAAATGGCTTAACGGGGTTGACTCTCTGTTTAGAGAGATTTGTAATTTTAGGATATTTGAAAGGTAGATTATTGAATTTTTGACACGATATATTCTTAACGTTTTTGACAGCGTGTCTCGCTTTAGTGATCCAAAACCCTGAAAGTCGGATTTTGCATAAAGTTGGCTGTATACCAAGATGTTTGCGATGTTCAATGATCATAAGTTTAGTTATAACATGATCTTTAGCAGACAAAACAGGATTGGTAACTTCATAATCATATGTAGTGTTTTTACTTATTCTGCCTTTAGTTCTGATTACCCCCCCACACACACCCTTGGATTATAAATAGGTTATTTTTTTTTTTTTTTTTTTTTTTTACTAATTCAGGTACCTTTGTACATTGGGTGTATTGAAGTTAAACAATTTCTTCTGTAAAGCTGTTTTTGGTTTCATTACCTTAAACAAAGTTTCGCACTTTGACTAGGTTTCTTGTCGATGTGTTCTAATCTATTTCGGGTCTTAAATATATTAGCTTTTACATTAATTTATTAAAATCTGAGTATTTATCAAAGGGTACCATGACTTGTGGCTTTCTGTTCGTTACAATACAATTTAATGAAGTTGATTGCACAATGAATTTATTCCTCGAACATAAACACTGAAGCTCACTCAATGGCCATTCTATAGGACTTCCACTGAGCTATTCAGGTCCCGAGGTCCAAATGTCTAGATTTTGCCGAATTTTTTCTAAGGTTATTCCCGTTGTGAGTAAGACAGCTGGGTTTTGTTGAGTATGAACACATTTAAATTTTACTGACAAAGTCGTCTTTTCTTTCAGTTCCCCAATTATTAGATGAATGTCCTTGAGTCTATTCTTCACAAATTGATTTTAGGTTTTAATGTCAGACAATAGCCATAACAATACAACTTGTGCCTCTACTGATATTACAATATATCCGATTTTAATTCGAGTGTAAGCGTTTAATAATAGTAACAAACACTTGATAAGCCCAAAATACGGTTAGTGATTTCAGTGCAGGTAAACTCTTGGGGCCCTTATGAGTGCCACTTTAGCTTTTGCCAATACTAAGTAGGACTGTTTTGAACACTGTAAGCTACAAACCCTTAAGCCTCTTTAAAGGTCTCTCAAAATATGTCTAAATCAGTCGGACTCTCCTTATCGATTACATATCTAGGGAACGTTAAGCAGTCAAGCTTGACTAGGTCGCTTGATAAGGCAGACCATACAGCCTGAAATTCTTCTGACTCATCATCATCCCGGTCCAACCTTTTAAATCCACAAATCTCTCAAAAAGATTTTACCCCTAATAGTAACAGGTAAGCACGAAGACAGGGGGATCGAAAACCCTAGCAATCTGTGATATCCCCCTTTTTGGTGTTAATAGCATGGTCGATAGAGGACCCAGAAATCTGAAGTGTGTCTTCTAGAGTAGAATACTTGTATCTTAAAACTTTTTCGAGCTCACAACCATGTTCTATAAAATTTTGATCATTTAATCATTTGGGATTTAAGTCTTTCACAATTTGTATTCCACCATCGAAGATTAAAATCATCCTTTTGCATATGTTCATTAGTTAATGCATATAGTTTTGATATGGGTGATTTTTGGATAATTGCTACCAACCTTGTGTATTCCTTTTTTTTAAGAGTAGGGGTTAATTTTGAAAAATTATATGGCTACCTATTTCAAAGCGCGGTATATGCTCTTCAAAAAAAAACTCCAAACTAAGATTTCAGTTCGGTCGAGTCAGGCATTTTTGTTTTGATAAAAAAAATTCGGGCGATATTATATTTCTAAAATCTATTTTTGAAAAACTCAGCGAAAAAATTTACATACGATCTCCTTGTTAATAACAAAATCTCATTTCTCGATGTAAATATAGAAATAAAATCCAAATTATTTACCACTTACCCGTAAAATAAACCCACCCCCAACAATAACAACTCTTTTCTTCTAAACAATGATTTTATGACGGGAAAGATATAAAATAGCAGTGATAAAATACCTAAGTAGATCATCTGAATTCCTCCCCGCCAAATATTTCCTAGTTAAATAAAACACTTAAAACAAACATTTAGTCAGCAATAATTTTCCCAGCTATGTGCATAATTGATAAACAAATAAAATTATTCTTACAAAAATGACACGACACCAGCAATAAAAAGACCACACAAAAGAACATCAACTTATTTTAAGTTAACTATTTGTACAATAATTATAAGTAGAACGTATTCACTATATGGAAAATCATGAAACACAATATGTAATCCCAAATTAACTTTTAAAACTTATATATTACGGAAAATCGAAAAAGGTAAACCTTGCCACTCATGAAAATAAATCTAAACTAGCGATGACCAATATAGTGAGTGTATCAATTTCACTGCCCTGTACAAGACTGTTTCTTATCATAAATCCATATCCTATGTCCGATCTACTATGACCTCCCTGAGTAGATATTTACTCAACACCCACGAGGTCAGGTTGTGACACAAGGTTGTTTTAATGTGGGGAGCCCAGACGCGTGCACCGGGGCAAGGAACAAAAAATCCCCGAGCCCCCGCAATCGTTGGTTGCGCTGGCCTCGGTGCGAGCATCGATCCCTCCCTCTGGTCCAATGGGAGGGCGCGGCCTCGGGCAGCTGCTCCCTAGGGCTGGGCACCTCTCAGTATAATTTTCCTCAGTTGCGAATCTGTCCTTTGACGGAGTCGCCGCTGAGCGCACTCTGTCCAAAGACTACCATCGCCTTGATTAGGCGCTTCACGTGTCACTTGCCGGAGCAATCACTAAAATTTATGTAATACAAATCACCAACAACATCTCGCTGTAAGAGATGACCTGTATATCTCTCCCCCTCCCCACTATCAACTTCACCTTGTTTAACAATGTGAGAAGCATGCTGATAGTTTGTATTTTTTTTTTTTTTTAATAGAAAAACTTTCACTTGCCTTCTAGTCGTTATCAACAAGCGAAGGCTCGGAATAAACGCTTCTACTAGTGTTCAAAACCACAAAACCATACATCTCAAACAGTCAAATCACGAGACTCTCTTGAAAACGGCTAACATAGTAGCCGAAGACGCTTGAGACAATGGACGGTATGGACTGTTTGTACTCCTTCACTGCCACCAGACAGAGAAATGTATGAACGCTGGAAAAACTAAATAAAAATTTAATATAATTTTTTCTTTTCATATTTAACGAAAGATGTTTAAAAGGAAGGTTACTACCCATATATATATATATATATATATATATATATATATATATATAATGTGTGTGTGTGTGTGCGTTATTTAATAGATACTCGTATCTGAAATAGACGCCCTATTTTAATTTTACTTTAAATTGTATATATTACATCGATCGGCCTGCGTATTCGAGAAATGTTAAAGCTAATGTGCTCTTTGACAGTGATCGAACAGGAGTCCTTTGTAGAAGAAACTGATCCTGCGTGCTTCGTAGAGCCTGGCTGAACTGTGACGATGCACAGTTTAAATTAAAAATTAAAATAGGACGTCTATTTCAAATACGAGTATCCACTACATAACGTTTGAAGTTATATACTGACAAAATAGGGAAACATTTTTGCAATACTTTTCATTTTTTCAGGTACTTATATTTGTCTACACAGTAAAAAAAAAAAAAAAAAAAAAGAAGCACTGTTTGAAACAATAACGCAATGTATTCAAATCTGAGAACATTCTCAGTACATTTTCTGTGAGTACATATAGAGATAATTTTTTAAAAACATTTTTATGTTTATACATTCTTTTTATAGATACAAATATTTAAGTAAATGCTCTGTTTATAATAAACAGTATTAAACAACATTTACCGGCCTGAATGTCCGAGAATTTTTTACAGAAAATATTTGTACTCCGACAGGATTCGAAACTGTATCCTATACGGAACCGTCATTTAGCTTTAGGTGCCTTTACCGATCTAGCCACCGAGGCGCGTTTGGTTAGCAAGATCGAATTTACTGTATTTAGACTTCAAATAGGATACAGAGCATTTACTTAAATATTTGTATCTATAAAAAGAATGTATAAACATAAAAATGTCTTAAAATAATTGTCCATTTCATAATGTGTGACGTCATTTATTTACAAGAGATAATTTTTTTTAATAAATTTTGATTTATTAACGTTATATATATATATATATATACACACACACACACGAGAGTGTGAGCGAGACAAGGTTATGCCGAAAAGTTGTCCAGCTTCTCAAGAAGCCCATCCCCCATTGAAAAAGTCTTATATTTCGTAATTTAGTCATATATTTGTGTATGCCCTAAATGAAACCCAACGTTGCATTTTGTCATTTAGCCTAAGATATCACATAATTTTAGTTTTCACTTGTCTTGAAAGAAAATTAGAAAAGTCTGCGTTTACTCAGACTGTAATCATAAACATTGTGGTCAAATGTCTGCAGGAAATTTAACTCCGCTCTTTGAAATATTAGTTTTGATTATATCTCATGTCTCCCTTAAATAGTTTAGTTGACCAGCAATCATTTTGAAACACGAGCCAAAACTATAAGAATGCTTACAATATATTTGACTAATTTTGTCTATGTGCGACATAGAAAGGTTAAGTTTGTGGCCGTTACGGAATGAATCATCATGCAAAAAACCTTAAGAAGGGGGAAAGATCTTATTCTGCTGACTTTAATCAATGAATTCCAAAACAATGCTCACTTCTTTTCTCCCGCTTTACCTTTGCTGAGATCGGCCGTCTGTTTTTGACTCTGTTACCCGAAACCCAGGTATGAACTCAAGCTCGAAAGCTACAGATTGTTACATTCCGTTAATCTGAACCATAGTGCCCTTATCCTCTATTTGCATATTGTAAGTAGTTAAATGGACACTTGATTTCTTTCTGTTGATCGTGGACTATGGATAATCGTAGTCCCAACGTCTTAATACACCCGCCAATAGGTCTTCATAGAAATTAGTGAGTATATCACGTATATGTTCACCATATAGTTTTAAGAGATTTCCACTGAGTATTAAGACAGCGTTTTTGGTTGTTTTTTAAAAACTAAAACTCCCGCTTCAAAAAGAAGCAATATGCTTACTTCCAAGTTATTAGTCATTACTTTTTAATCATTTCGCCCCAAGCAAGGCAATAACACCACTAAGACACAAGGGATTACTGAGTGTTAGAGAATATTAGAAAACTGTTAAAGAGAGAAGACAATAAAAGAACAAGAATTAAGAAGACAGAAGATAACGATTGACGTTGCATTTAAATTTTTAAAGATCAAAGTTGACTGGGGAGTAAAAAGAAATTATTAGCATAGAACTTAGGGTTATATCTATCCAATTCAGGTGTAAATTGATGAGACGTTGCCGCCAATTAGTACTGCTCTTAAATTAGTAAGGTCTAGTTTCCAAATAGGAAATTTCATCAGAATAATTACCATGAAAGTATTTATAGAAAAGTCATAGGGAAGCTACGTTACGACGGTGGGAGGGTCTGAAATCGAGATTCCAGGTCATTTGGATTTTATTAAGAATCTCTAAATATATATTTGGAACACCAGACCAGATGAGGCAGCACTATTCAAAGCAAGGACGATTGATAGACATATAAATATGTAAGATAGATTCTGGCGAGAAAAATTGTCTAACACGGTATAGGGAATGAACCAACTTTCTTAGCTGCAGACTTAGCAATTAAATCAATATACTATTTATCCACTTCATACCATGTAACTGAAAGCGTTACTCCGAGAAGGCACAAGGAGTTGCCCTCCTGAAGGTTAGCATCAGCCAGGATGATGGAAGGTTAAAAGAGTTCTCTGATGATTAAAAAAGAGCAGTTTCGTTTTTGAAGCGTTTAAATTAACGAGGCCCTCCTTGTCCCATTTAAAAACAGATTTTATGTCATTTTTGAGATCAGCTGCCGTTTGACCGTATCGAGCCGAACAGTCAGGAGTAATTAGTTGTCATCAGCATAGATACAGAGTTGGGGAGGGATGCCCTCAGGAAGGTCATTTATGAAAATTAGAAACAACATAGGTCCAAGGATATAACCCTGGGGAACACCTGCATTTATGCAAAAAGATCGAGAAGAGTGGCCATTCAAGACAACTTTCATTTCGCTTAACAAAAAAGAACTCGTTTAAATCCTAATGTAATAAATGAAAAATGGTTATCATTTTTCTTAAAATAATACATGTCCGTTGCGGTAGACACGCGTGATTTGTTCTGTAAATATGTAGATTGATTTCCTTCCTTGAGAGGAATAGACAGCTCCAAAAATACAGTCTGTAGACAGTTTATGCCGATAAATATTTATGGAAATGAATGTACATACTTCGATATAAAACATGTTCTATCTCTGTAAGCAAGTCTGTATTTTAAATACTATTTCTATTAAGAAAAAGATTTTGTAAAACTTTGTTTTTGTATAAGATGGTCTATTATTGAGAATAAACCAGAATAAATTAAGTAAATTTGACCTATCGATGCAGATATTAAAAATTAGTCGTCTAATTGAGGGTATAAAAGGTAAAAAAAACCTTCCAGCAGTTCTTACATTTGTGGATTTTAGGAATGCTTTAGATTCCATACACAGAGAAAACCTCATGAAAATACTCAGGATTTGTGTAATATTAACTTCAATAGTCTGTTATGTTAAATACTGTATCACAAGTATTATCACCAGAGGTAAATGCAGAACATTTTGAAATCTGAGTTAGTGTTTTACACACTGGTTCCCTTTCTGGTTTGGTTTGGTTTGTTGTGTTTTACGGCTTATCAACCTCAATGGGTTATTTAATGACAAAGTTTTTATTG
Source organism: Acanthosepion lycidas (assembly GCA_963932145.1). Taxonomy (NCBI): domain Eukaryota; kingdom Metazoa; phylum Mollusca; class Cephalopoda; order Sepiida; family Sepiidae; genus Acanthosepion; species Acanthosepion lycidas. The sequence goes on along the minus strand of OZ010576.1, from coordinate 109,021,185 downwards.
CTGGTAATATTTTGTTTTGTCAAAAATCTATTTCTGGTAATAATTTTTTCCTTCAAAAATGTATTGCTGATAATATATATATATATATATATATATATATATATATATATATATATATATATAACGAAATGGACAATTTATTTATTAAAGACATTTTTATGTTTAACGTTCTTTTTATAGATACAAGTATTTAAGTAAATTCTCTGTTTATAATAAACAGTATTAAATAACATTTACCGGCCTGAATGTCCAAGGACGAATATTTTCTATGAAAATTTCTCCAAACATTCAGGCCGGTAAATGTTATTTAATACTGTTTATTATAAACAGAGCATTTACTTAAATACTTGCATCTTAAAAAATCATACCCGCTGTACTTTGTGAGCTGCCGGGTCGGGTGTCTGTCGAACTCTCTGCTTGCAGAGAGGAACCCTGACGAAGCTCCGCCGAAGGGTAGGGTTTCGTTGGGGGAGGTTGACGGAACTGGCCCCCCTCGGGGGGTTTGGATGCTTATTTATTTTTGGCTGGGCCTACGGGCTCGGAAATACCCACATTAAAAAGACCTTGTGCCACATTCAATCCTCGTGGGTGGATTGATAAATACCATCTATAAAAAGAACGTTAAACATAAAAATGTCTTTATATATATATATATATATATATATATATATATATATATATTTACAAAGTATTCCTGGTATTAAAACCCATTTTTACCCAGTTTCGGGGTTAACTATTTGCCCATAGGTGGGACCTTAACAGGTGTTACCACCCCGGGTCAGGGTCGACCTGGGAACACCAGCAATTAAGAGGTGGTTCCACGCACCTCAAAACCTCCTGATCAGAGACCTTGCTGTTGGGTATAGTTTATCGTCATACCCAGGAAGGTCTTTTCTGTTTATCATTACACTTGATTATTCAATAAAACTTGCATCTACAGATGACAAAAGTATTGGGTTTACCTGAAAGAAATCAAAAGGTAATCGATACACTGAAATCACTAACACAAGGGATCGCGTTTTTGTACCCCAAATTCTTGAACAAACGAAATTATTTCTTACATTAGAATCTGCTGTATCACAAGTTGGACTATATATGAATGAAATTAAGATAGAATTCCTGCCTTATAATAAAACAGCGATCTTATAGCGTTCAAGGGTAACATTCTAAATAAATTGAATGATATTGTTCTATCATGGATCATGGTTGGATTTATTTTAAATGACACAAATGCTAGGATTGCAATAGAATATATAGCAGTATCAAAAATGAATAATATCTGCGAATCAAAAATGAAAAGTTTTGAAAGTACAACTCCGTAAGTCAACAATAATATAATCTATTATACAGATGAAGAAGTTAAATATTGACTAAATCATTGGCAACAAGACCTATAGGTTATGTACACTCGACTATCGAGAGAAGAGTTAAATATCAAATGGAAACAACATATGCTCTGTAAATTATGAGAACCTACCAATGATTTAATTTAACGCCATACGTGATACACGCTCGGGCGATCATCTCTCTTTCCATTCATGGCTGATTAGATAGGTTTCTCTAGTAGAATACCGTTTCTTTCTGCGGTAGACTGGCTGCCAACCAAGGCTACAAGGCCCAGTCTCTACTGCTATTCAACCCACAACTGTTGGAGAGAGAGAGATGGATCCATACGTTTACCAAGGGTATTTGCGCGTAAGTGAATGTAATGAAACCGACTGGAATTCGAACTCGGCTCCCCGATTTCTCAGTCAGAGCCTATACACATTATACCACACTGCTGCACGGATATAACACGAATCAACAAAAAATATTTTGAGAAGGTATCGAGACACCAAAGACCTTTTTTAGCTAATTTGAGGGCGCGGAATCTGAAAATGACTTTACTTTTTCTTAGTTAGCCACCGGTTTTGCTTACAGAAATGCCTCATTTTTTTGTGGGGGGAGCATATTTTTCATTTTGTTTTCTGTATATATGATGGCAATATTTCTCAAAATATAATCGTAGAAAACTCTCAATTCGTATTTAAACCAACAAATATTGGTCTGCTTCTTGTCTTTAAAAATAACACCACTGAATATACCAAGGCCAACAAGTATTTTCATTAAATCATTTACTAAACTAACAGCAGAAAAAAAACCTTCGTGAATATAACTATGCTAAAAAATTTACTTTCTTCATTGTCATATACAATGTTCTTTAAGTCCTTTTTGATACTCCAGCAGTATCATATACAATGGGATAGGTGTATTCAGTTGGGATGTCTTTAGTTGGAGTTTCATAACAAATGTGTAAACAAAAGGCTCTCAGTGCACTTGGTTTCCTTTCGTAGTGAAGGGGCAAATTTATGAATATCAAACGGAAGATTTTAAGGTTTCATTTTTTGATGTCACCTTAATAATCAGGTTTACTAAAGTGGATTACTGATAAAGTTTATCGTTTAATTTGAATTTTGGCGATAAACTGGGAAAATTCGGTACAAGGGCGGTTGTAGTTTAGAAGCCATGAAAAGTAAACAAGACGTTATGCATTAGCTTGTACAATGATGGGCAAATATTAACAGGTAAAACAATTAGTAGATGACACCGGAATTAGAAAGCAAGGACTAGTTCGAGTACCAGATGGAAAAATACATGGAAAGAAATATTCTAATTTGTTTGTTTGTTTGTTTGGGTTTTATGGCATATCAACCACTGTGGGTTATTTAATGCCAAATCCAGTTTATATGAATTTTAAATGCCCTCCTTGTATGGAATAAAAAACGTATAGCTGGCAACATTGTTTCAAAAACGTACAGCTGGAATCACTTTTTTTTCCAAAAAACGTATAGCTGGCAACATTATGGTTTCAAAAACGTATAGCTGGCAACATTATTTTTAACAAAAAACGTATAGCTGACATTACTTTTTTACAAAAAACGTATAGCTGGCAACATTGTTTCAAAAAGTATAGCTGGCAACATTGTTGTTTCGAAAACATTATCTGAGGCCTTGCTGTTGGATGTAGTTTATCGTCGTACCCAGGACGCGGATGTAGTTTACCGTCATACCCAGGACATGAAATATTCTAGTGTTCGTTTGAAGATAAGCAAATAGATAAAAAAATATGAAAATGATTTACTTCGTTTGCAGTGTGTATGCACTCACATCAAACAGGATACGGGAAAGATTTATGTCAGTGTAACGAAATATGAATTAATCAAAAAGGAAGAGAAAATAGAAAATATCAGAAACTGAAAAAATACTTTGTTTTAATTTAATGTTCCAAATATCGAAGGAGATTATTTGTATTGAAAATGAACATGCTTGTATACACAAAAGAATGTGTGTGTGTGTGTGTGTGTGTATATATATATATATATATATATATATATACGTACGCACCCACGACAGAGATGAGAGCGTAAATATTGTGAAGCCTATTTGTCAGGCGTTTATGTAAACGAATTATATAATAAAGATAGCCGATTTCTGTATTTTTTGTATTACAAATGTTACTTTGTTTTCAGGTGGTAGAAATAAGTGTAAACAAAAATAAATATATATACATATATATGTATTATATATGTATATATTATATATACATTATATATATATATATATATATATATATATAAATTAACTGATTGAAAAAAATTTTCGCTACACATTAATAACCATGTTTCAAAATTCTTAGCTAAAACTTTGTATTTAATTATATAATTATATTGAAATCATTAGTTCCGTTTCATCTTCAAGCGAATATTGGAATAACTTATTTATAAATTTACTGACTTTTAAACGCACATAAATTCATAAGCTACTTTTTCCAACGATACAGAGAAATCCAATCATTCAGACAGGGGCGGTAGCGTGTTCATTTTTATTATCAATTGTATCAATTATGATTTACGTTTGAAAAAGATGTTAAGTTTATGTAGGGTAGGGGTGTATTTTCCTACGATTTCTGACACCAGCGCAATGCGTCTCATCTGTTTGTTTTATTTGTTGTTGTTTTTTTTTTATTAACGGCAAAATGTTTTCGGGATTTTATCTTGCTTGTATACTTAAAGATTCTTTTTAGGTGTGTTTGTGTTAGAATTCCTTTTATTTAACTACAATTTTAAAATATTTTTTACTCTTATTCAGTAATAGATTATATTTCTTTTTTAAAATAAATAAATAAAATAGAATTACTTACATTATTTAAAAGTATTTCTTCATATCATGTAAAAAGTATGTACATTACCAGCTCCCAGTATTTAATTTTATTTTCAAATATTATTTAAGGAAAATTTTTGTCAATGTCGGCTAAATATTGCTATTTCAATTCTCTGATTCAGTAAATTTTTATTTTTTATAAACTTAGTTATATATAGTTTTTCATGTATGCACAAAGGACATGGGTCATTTAATGACGTACATATTCTAGCTTTTCTTATTAATTTCCCTTTTACCGTGGGTGTTTTATTTGATTCATTTAGTGCCCGAACTACTTTGAAAGTGATGTCTGATTTCTGTATTTATTTATCCTAAATGAAGTTTGATGTTGATTGAACCGCTTTTTGAACACATAGATTCTCACTAGATAAGATATTGCATTGGTATACTAATGATTCCGTACGACATTTATTTTGTAGAGGACAGTTATGAGGGTTTCTACAGTTTCATAATTTTTGTTTATGTTCATCTGTTTTTATTTTTATTTTTTATATTGTCTAAATTTCTTTGGTTTTTGTCTAAGTGCTTATTGAAGATATTAGGATTATGTTTCTTAATAATTTTTTCTAATTTTTCAGTACATCTGTAACTTAATGTTAGTGTATTTTTATTGAAAATATTACTTATTTTACTTTCTCTAGGAAAGTGCTTAACTATTAGTGCAAGGAACTTTTGTCCTAATTTGTTCTTTACCATTTGGTTGTATGGGGGTGTATACTAAATTATTTTTCTATTTCTGTTCTTTCTATGCTTTTCATTTTCCTTTTTTATATATTTTAGTTTTGGGTTTTTCTAGCCACCATCTTTTAGCGCTTTATTATAGAAATTAATATGTTCATAGAAAATATTCTCATTTGCTGAATTTAGACTAATTCTTTTTCCGATAGATAAAGGCATATGTTTAATTATATAGACGATGGAGGATAATTTGATTTAGAGTGTATATATACAGGATTGGTATTGGGTTTTTTATAAGGTATGTATACATTTTTCATTAACTCTAATGTTATATCAAGGAAGTTAACTTTAATTTAGAGCTTACCGTAATTTTTAAGTTCAGGCTTTTAATTTCTTTATATAATATCTTTCTAATTTTATCGATTTTAAAGTTAGTAGAGTTCCTTATAACCATAAGTCCATCGTCTCTGTATAAACCAATGTCAGTTACATTAAATTCACGGTGCGCTGTAAGATTGTATAATATAAAAAACCTATGAGTCTTCTGATCTCATGGGTAGTTTTATATTATACAATCTTAGAGCGCATCGCGAAATTAATATAACAGACATTGGTTTATACAGAGACGTCTTTTTATATTATACAATCTTATATAATTCAATTTCAAGTTTTTAGCTTCCGATTTTGAAACATGGTTATTACAGTGTAGAGAAAAAACATATTTTCAATCACTTAATTTATATTTATGCTCTGTAAATTTACATTGAGCAGTGGGCACTGTTTTGTAAATCTAAAGATATCAATAACACCGGATTATATATCTAAATGTTTTTCTTTTTATTTATATACAGCCTTGGCCAAAATTATGGAGCACCAATGAAAAATCGAAATTATGATTCAAACTTATATATTTAAAGGTTAAGAATAGTGGAGTAAACATTAATAACAACAATCAATATTTGGTATGTCCTCCTTTTGCCTTTATAACAGCTTTTATTCGTTTTTGCATATTATTGACTAAGTTGTTGCAGGTGGTAGGATCTATTTTCTGCCAATCTTCATGAAGTTTGGTCTCTAATTCTTTTTTTGATGAACATTTTTGCATTCTCACTCTTTTCCCTAAATGGGACCACAAAGTTTCAATGGGATTTAAATCTGGGGATTGAGGGTGCCACTTCATCACTGTAATCCCTTTTTTCTCAAACCAATCGATTGTAACTTTTGACATATGGCATGGAGCATTGTCTTGTTGGAAGATTACATCACTTGGAATGTTATTATTAAATATTTTAGTCAAAGAGGTTCGGTAAACTTGGTCCAGCATGTTAGTATAAATTGTCGAGTTCATTCTGCCCTCACATGTGTACAACATTCCAGTGCCTGAAGAAGCCATGCAGCCCCAAACCATTACGCTTCCTCCTCCAAATTTTACAGTTGGAACCACACAATCAGGATGAAATGCCTCTTCTTCCCTACGGCGAACATAAACCGCTCCAGGGGTGCCAAAAACCTGATGAAAAAAAAAGAATTTGTTACAATATTTGAATAAATGTTATGGATGTGTATTCACATAAAAATTTCAATTATTACATCCAAAGTTTAGGAAATAGAAGCTGTTAACTTACCTCAAAGTTACTTTCGTCAGACCAAACAATTTTGCCCCAATCATCAGGTGTCCAATTTTCATGGTTTTTTGCAAATTCCAGTCGTTTTTTCTTGTTGGCCTGAGACAAGTATAGCTTCTTCCTGGCTTTGCATCCTTTTAATCCCACTTCTAATAACCTTCTTCCCACTGTTCGAGCTGATATGTTTTTGTTTGCATCATCCCTAAGTTCAGCAGCAAGCTCTGAAGAACTTTTCCTCCTATCTGCAAGGGATGCTCTTTTCAAAGATCTGTATTCCCTGGCGGATATAGACTTTTTACGGCCTTGTCCTTTTCTGTCTTTGAAAGACTTTGTCTCCCTGTAACTTTTAATCGTTGTTTGAACCCCCTTCCTTGAACATTCCATCTTCCTAGCAATTTCTAACTGAGAATATCCTTCACCAGATAAAGCAACAATTTGTGCCCTTTTAATCTCTGAAAGCTGCTTCTTTGGAGGCATTTTCAATTAAATATACACAGGTAGGAATGAAATATTACCCGAAAATTACGAAACAACCTTTAGTATGACAATAAATCATTTTGAATATTGGAAAGAATTAAGTAAGAAACACGGCTAGAGCTCTTGAGAGAGGCTTTAAAGTAAAAAAATAGAACAATCTACTGTTAAATATTTTACATTGGCTCTCAATTGTGCACTGTACGATTCTTAAACTTGAAATACGTAGGTTCAAAATATTATCTCGAAATTTTATAGGCACTCCATAATTTTGGCCATGTCTATATATATATATATATATTTATATATTTATATATATATATATATATATATTTATATATATATATATTTATATATTTATATATATATATATATTTATATATTTATATAAAAGTGAACATAGAAGTCAACACTTAGAGGCGACAGTCTGTTTCATGCTATATGCAATCGTCAAGCCACGTGTGCTTGACGATTGCATATAGCATGAAACAGACTGTCGCCTCTAAGTGTTGACTTCTATGTTCACTTTTATATTTACACACGCTCTATCTCTGATATTGAGCACTTTATTCCATAAATATAGCACACCTTAAGACTATATTTCTTTATATATATATATATATATATTTATATATATTATATATATATTTATTTGTGTATTCTGCCGAAGTGAAAAGTATATATATATTTATATATATATATATAAACATATATATTTATATATATATATATATAAACATATATAAATATATATATATATGCATGTATGTATTTATGTAGATACTTCCACGAAATTTAAACAAAAAGAGCAAAGCATGATGAAAAAGACGCCGAACTTGGCGAAAACGAATTTTTTATCGTCTAATGTTCATATTATTATTAAAGAGGAAAGATTAAAGTATTTTGGGGGTATTTTTTTAATCGTTCCTAGCACGTCCGAAATTTTTCTTAAAAATACCTTTCTTTTTTTTTTTTTTTTTTTTTTTTGTCGAAAAAAGGACAGATAATCAATCATTTTCAATCATTTTTTTCCGTTTGATAAAAAAGATGAAAATCTGACTTTGATGTTCTTTTAAAAATCAATTATCATTTTTTCAAAACTGATTTTAGTAAAATCAGAAATTATAATGTTTATTTAAAATATTTTGAACCAAACTTAACTTAGCTTCTGCGCGGAAAAAATGTAATTTCAAAATAAATCAAAGCAGGTCATAACCTTTCCCGTCATTTGACAAGTGACGAAAGACATTTTCAAGGCGTTTAGATAACTTACGGGAGGATAATTCTTTCTACGGATGGAAGGAAGTGAAATTATTTAGATTTAAGTGAACAAATTATTTACCTCGTTACTTTTAAGGAAAACTTTCAGCGCTCTAATTTTTTTATTTTATTTTTTTTTTTTTTGTACTTAGCTTTCATCTTTACGTTTACGTTGCTTTATGGAAAATATAAAGAAATTAAAAAAATAAGACTGTTAAGAGTGAGATTAAATTTCATAAGAAAAAGGTATTTAATTAATTTATAGGTACCTTTCTTATGAAATTTTATCAGAAGTCTACATAAAATACTATAATTTTATGTACATTTATTACATTTTACTGTGTTATTTGTATTTCCATTCATTTTATTATTAATTTTGATATTTCATTTATGGAAAAATGTCATAACTGAGATTAATATAAAAATAAGATCATATAAGTTAAAGTTTGGCAGTAGTTAAATTTCATAAGTTGATACTGATACTTATAGGTACCCTTTTCAGTTGAAATTGAAAATCAAATTAACTTCTCCACACGTGTTTCGCAAATGTAAAGGCCTAAACAGCGGAGAACAATGCTGAACTCAAATAATGCAACTAAATTGTATTCTGGTTGGTCTTCCGTACTTTATAATTACCGCCCGATTATAAACACAAAAATTACATTTCTTAATTACTGCGGATCTTCTGATTGGTCCAATTGATACAATTTTCAAAGCGCTAGACAATGACAATCTCATAAGGACACTTTGAAAGGTTGACGTCGCTGTTAACTAATGTTATAATATTTTTAAAAAACTTAATGTAAAAATCTATTATAATTAAAGAAATAACAAATAATTGTATTAAAAATTCAATTTTCATTGAAAAAAGTTTTTCCTTTCAGAAAATATTGTCCATATTCATAAAAACAACTAAAAACAAATAAAAGCATTATTGAGTTTTGTATGTTACAATTCAGAGCTGATTTTCAGGCACTGCAGCTCCAATTAAAAACAAAAAAAAACATGATTTGCATTCTTCAAAGCCTTGTGCTTTTAACTATTGTAATCACTAAGTTTGATGCGCTCGAATTTCTAGAGTTTTTCATATTAGTTATGGGGGTGTTAATAAATATAAAAAAAAAATATTTCTGCCATGACTTTAATAAAAAAAAAAACATATTTATAATAATTTAGATCATCTGTGAATAGTTTCATTTTCATTTTTGCAAGATTTTCCAAATTCATGTGTGTCATACAAAAAAACACGCTAAAAATTATCTATGTTATTTACTAGCCCCTGTAGGTACAAAGAGAAACAAGTTTTTTTTTTTTTTTTAATCAAAATTTAGAATGTTCTAAAAAGAAGGAAAAATTTCTTTAA
>OZ010576.1:108979085-109009085 GCA_963932145.1 Acanthosepion lycidas | reverse complement strand
CGTGAGACCCCCCTCACACACACACACACACACACACACACACACACACCTCACCTACGTCCCCAGTTTTCTTTCTTTTTATTCTATCAGTGGGCGAAAATAAATCTAGTCGCCTGCCTTCCTCGGACGGTTGTTGCCAAAATTGACATCTAGTGATGATACTAAAAATGTCCCCTGTCATGGCAAACTCTTATAGTTTGTTCTCTCTGATAATATCTTGATATATATATATATATATATATATATATATATATATATATATATATATATATATATATATATATATATATATATATATACTGATTGTCTTGGGTCCCACAGAGAATGTTTCAACTGATGAACGCTGTTTGCAAGCTTCGTCTCAACATCCTGAAATCACGTGATTTGTGTGTATGTTTTGGAACTATATATCATCTTGTTTTGTTTCTTAACCGTAGTTTTACACAAATAGTAACATGCTTTTTTTTACCCTGACTTTCACGATATTTAGTGATTTTACTTTCTTCTGATAAAGGTTTAAAAATGTCGGAAACGAATTACCTAACACAGGAAAGTGTAAAAAACTAATGCACTTCAATGTAATTTTAAATTGGACTTCTCTGACCCCGACACAAAAATCCATTTCTGAATCACTCTGTAAAAATAACCGTTATTGCTCTGAACTCCGTGTAAGTTCTGAAGATTTTTTTTTTTTTTTTCAATGATGAAAATATTTTCATTTAGTAATTACGAGTGATGAGAAATCATGTAAAATCACATCTTCGGTTTAAACAGATTAATAAAAAAATATTCTGTAATATTAATTCTCTTGCAAGTCAGTGAATGCTGGACAATTTTCTCACAGATGAAGTAAAAACTGGAGTCAACAGAAATATGGTTCTACAGAAGGATAGTGAGAATTCCTTGGATGTCTGTGAGTGAGCAACGTGGAAGTCTTTAGAAAAATAGGAACAAAAAGATCACTTATACTCAGAAACAGACAGCTAAAATTACCTGAACACAATGTGGAAGTTCAGAATTTGAGCCTCACTTGACATTTTGAGGGCAGTAAGGTCAGGGGAAAGCAGCTCCTATCAAAGGATGGCACAACGACGAGTGACAGTCTTGGGAAAGATAACATACGCTCCAAAAAAGTACAAGGTATAAGAGGTTGTAGAGAGCCATGAAATGATATGGCGTATTGAAGAGCACCATAATTACTCTTGAAAATTTGATCCTGCCGTCCTTTGAGCACATTTCACGTTAAGCAAATTTTTGCTTTTACTGCTTTAAAACAACCATTTATAGAAGTACTTCAATAAAGTGACGCTTTGTTACAAATATATGAAACCCAATACATTCATCATGTTACTGAACACAATGTGGAAGAAGCACATACATTGCAGCCAAATGCCCACGCTATTGTGATATGTTTTGATAAAAGCGCATTACCTTACAGGTGGGGCTGATTTAGATAAATCTATAAACTGAGTAACCCAACCCGCTCAGATGGTCTCCGATTAAGGGTCTTTCCAATTGCCTAAATCTTGTCCCCTAAGTCACCTTGACTGCCTCATCCTTCAAATTAATGAATAACCTCGTGGCAATTGATAGTGATGCTTCCCCACTACTTTCAAGAAGAGGGATACACAGTGAGTTAATGCCTAGTGGATATACCCAACTTTGTTTTAGTTGTAAATAGAATTGAATAGGAGAGCAGCTCGCCAAAAAATGACGCTGAAGTACACACATACAAAGCATCATATACCGATCATTACAACCAATCTGATAACAGTATGCCAAATACGTCCATTATAGATATGGTGATAAATTTAATAAAGGCAGTACATAACCTTACAGTTGAGGCACAGATAGAAATACCTTCACATCGGGTAACCCATTCCGCTGAGACGAACTCCGATTGAAGGTTTTCTTCGGTATCTAGATTTGACTCCCAAGTCGCCTAGGCTGCCTCAGCCTTTAAAGTTAAAAAATACAACCGTCTTGACACCCGGTAATGATGCTCCCACTCCCGTTCAAGAACAGATGCGTCAGCCCCGAGGGGCATGCCCAAGTAGTTACGGTCAGACAAGCACATCTATTTTACTGGACAGGATATTTACGGTAGTCCATTTTAATTCATGAACATCATAATATCTACGATTGGCGCCATGAGAGCAAAATCTGGTGTAGCGAATTTCTCACATTGTCAGACTATGTAATTATAAATTTGATGCTACACAATCCTACTTGCGCTCTTCTATGTAAAAGAATATTTTAAAAAATAACTGAGTAATTGATTTTTGTATTATCCTTATTTTCTATATGAATGATTCGAGAGAATACGACCAAAAACGCAACACAACAGCATTAGTATTGATGAAAGTCAGATAACGCCGCATTAATATTGACGCCATAAGCTTTTCAGTTCTCATTTTCACTCCCTCATAACAAAATGTCTGTGAATCAAACAGGTAAATATCACTACATACCTCACGAAAGAAAACTGGGATTTATTACTTATTGCATTTTTATCTTTAATTAATATTTTATCATTTGCCTTCGGTGCTTTGAAATCATTTTTTTTTTCTAGTGTGAGGATTATATTCTACAAATTAGAACAAGTTACCATATATATATATATATATACTCGCTTCGACCTATTGGTAATTGAGTCTGTTGTTAAAAATAAAAGTAGGGCAATAACTTCTGTCAGCAGACACAGGAATGATAGTTGAGCAAAGGAAATCAATAAAAATGTCATGTCACATATACAAAAAAAGAATTTTTTTCGAATTTCTTTTTTTGTTCAAAAGTAGCTCAATCAAATCGTACATTTGAATTACAAAAAAAGCATTATCGAAAATATAAGTTTTATCACACACACGCATATATATATATATATATATATATATATATACACACACACACACACACACACACTCATAGAGGGGATCTGACATACTGATCTTGTTCAAACTGATAATCCTACCAGATTGCGTAAACTGTAATTTAGGTCTACTGAGTCTAGCTGCAATATTAACAAAAGTTTGGCTCAGAGGTTGTTGAATAAACACAACTGTGCCTGAGTAGCTGTCTACCACAGGGTCTAGCTACTACCCCACCCTAGCAAACGGGCATATTCTGAAACGAACAGCCAGCCATTTAATTACTTAAATGACACAAATGATGTGCTAATATTCACACGCCCGAGAAAAGATTTATATATACACACACACACACACACTTTACTTAGACAATATCTTAGCTGTCGTAGTTTAACATCCTAATATAATTCTTATTAAAGAGCTAAAGCAAAACCACCTCTATTTTAAAACAAGCAGCTTTAAAGAGCTTTATTTAGCACAAGGTCACAGTATTTGAGTGCTTGTGACGAGTGGATTCCATACACTAGCGAACGATCACATGAACTTGCTATCTATCGAACCACGTTAAGCGCTTTATATATTAATATGCAATCATTGACTCCCAAAAGTTATGGAATTACAGTATGTAAAGGTAATGGTTGGTGGCGTCACTTCATGTCATAGAAATGCCCAGACCTATATCATTTCATCTTTGACATCTGGTGAATCAATTTGAACGCTGATAGTTTTCTCATGGTAAAACGACGGAGTTCGAACCACCACGATAGCGGGTGCCAGACAGATGGAACATTACATTTGTGAAATTGTGGTAACATTTGAAATCCCTAGCTATAGTGTCACGTGTGTACCGGAAATATCTAATTAAGACCATTACGGCCCACTGTGGTGATCAATCGCGACCTTTTAATGACAGTGACATTTAATGATAATAATGGAATCGCCTGTATTTACTCACTGGCGATATATGTTCAAACTCTAGTGTTGGCAGCGACACTTTATTCCTATATAACAGATGATGGCTTGCGACTGGGTTTCTAGCAATGTCATCACTTGATCTATCGTTAGTTATAGGCAGTGCAGATTTAGCTTTTTAGTTCTGTTAGGGTTTTACAATCTCCTGTGTGAATGTGGCTCCAGAACCCTTATTAATAGACTCATCAGATCGAGACGTTTATATGAATGTCATGCATATAACCGGACCAGTTCAGAAATATCTAAATTGTCAATTGTATACAACCGCTTTCTTACATCAGTAGTTAAAAATGATTTGAGAGAGTGACGTGCGGACTGGCGCTACAGATTAACAAAGTTAGCAGCAAGTACTAAAATGGATAGCACGTGTAACTAGAACAGAACATAATAATCAAGATGTTAACATCCCATAATGCATCAAATAAAAGGTTAGGAAGGAAGCCTCCATTAATACTAGAAAGATTGATAACTGCTACTGGATTTGAGAAACCTATTTTCCTCTAAAATTATTTTAACAGATTTTATAAATTTCAACCGACAGTAGTGTTTGCTGCTCGGTCAATGAATGCCAAATATTTCCTTATCAGGAAGCGGCTAATATTACCATTGTACGTTTTCAAAATGTTAAAAGAAAGCGATACCTGTGCATGAAGCTTTTTTTTTTTTTTTTAAGTGGGGAAAGTCCGATCCAATACCGCTTACTCGGAACTTCGAATACATTTATCCAAAAGAACTGGTTTACATAATCGGATTTAAATGAAGTCGCAGTCTCCTTTTAGAGAAATATCTTAATAAAAACTAGAGATTCTTGCTCAGGTCCGGATTAAGACCTATAGGGGCCCTAAGCACTTAAAAGATTTTCGGGACTCCATACATCTGCGAGAAGTATGGTGTCTTGGTGAGTAATACAAATGAAGGATATCAACCGGGAACATGCAACGTAGAAACACTAGCTGGAAATAAATATAGAAGGAACTGAAGGCACACGTGACCCTCGAGAGAGGCTGATCATCAGTTCCAACCCAGAACAACATCAACCAAGAAAGAACCAATCACAGCCGAGCAGCCACTGTCACATGAGCCACAACCAGATTTAACAGAACTGTGACTAGAAGTGATTGTGTAATCAACAAACAAGCGTGTCACATAAACATATGGTTAGCATAAGGTCAAACGAACATGAAGGTAGTCTACCCCTGTTCACAAAACTGAAATCCCATTAAGTTAATTAGTAATACTAACTTATTCAAGAGAGCTGATGTGATGTATTGAGCAAATAAAAACCTCATTATCTCCTTTAGCTCATCCCCTTATTAACCAATCAGAATGGCAATAAAAATTCACTGCGCCTCAGTTGTCTCCTCGTTCGTTGATTCAAATGTTAATCATGTTTGACTTATTTCTTTAGACATACACAACAATATCCTATCGTTAACATTTCAGTGCGGCCTTCTTCCCTTGATACCCTAAGCATTTACTTATTTTACTTAATGGTTTATCGAGCCCTACTCTCACTCCCAGTTAGTTTATAGCACGCCTAGGTATTTCTACGTCCCCGTGAATAATATATATGGATACAGAACACCACAAAATAACACACCTTTGTCTTACTAGGGTTTGTGATGTCGCTAATTAGACGCTAGAGGAGTGTCAACGTGTGATACAATCCGATGACGAATGGCTTCTGTTGGTAGGGTTGCAGTGTATATCCTATGAAGCCATAGATACAGTTGCCAGCAAGGCAGTTTACAAGCTGGTTTGATAACGGTGTAGAGTGTGCTCAGGTATCAGGGGTTGTCCCCACTGGGCTGTCTAAATACATTCATTGACTGATGACTGTTCTGATGCACTGCTTCATGACAATTTGTACCCAGTCATGAATTCCGTGTAACCCAACAATAATGGGATAATTTCAGCATGATAATGTTCCCTGTCATAAAGACCAAGCCGGTCAAAATGGCAAAACGTTCTGGAGACTTCGAACGAATAGTGTGGCCACCAGGTTCACCCGACATGATCCCGTATTGCCTATTTGTACATAAAGTCCTATAGCTACAAATATCTGGGAGATGTGAACAGCCATTGAGAGGGCATGGCTCCTCGTCTCTCTCTAGAGAGAGACGAGGAGCCATGCCCTCGTGTCTTTCAAACACTTGCAGAATTGGTTGCCATGTCTAATTGCTGAACTTCGCCAGGCCATGGTATGTGCTACGTAATATTGTTCAGCTAACCTATTAACGCTTAAGGTGACACAATCTATAATCTTACGGTCCTTTCTGCTGGAGCAATAAATACTATTCTCACGGGCACACCGCAACTTTGTCTATGGGCCAGATAAAACTATGCTGCTAACTAAACAACTATATATGTTTTTGTTTTTTTCTACCGTAACCTTAAAATATTTTCTGTATCCTAGAATCCATAAATTCTCTTCGCCCCCACTTCACCTCCCTGTTGAGAGTAGTGTAAAAATACTGTAAAAATAACCCCCGAATACAAAATGTATATACGCGGAAGAACATAAAAAAAAAATTTTATTAAAACTAAAGGATCGTAATCAATAAAGAATAAACAGTATTTCAGATGACGACGATTTCCAGAAAAGACAAGGCCAGCATTTAAAAATATTTCAACGGTATAGCTGTCATTTTTGTTTTTAATCGTTTCAACCCAAAGCTAGGCAATAATGTCACTAAGACACGATGGATTATTAGGAGTGAAAAGAAATAAGAATATAAAACCTAAGTGAGGTGAAAGGACAATAAAAGAACAGATTTCTGGAATTCGTTTAAATTTTTGAAGATTGCAGGGGGCATAGAAGCAAGAAACCGCAAAAGAGTTCCACAGGTGAAAAGTGCGAGAAAAGAAACAATTAGAATATCTTACGATTACATCTAGCTATTTCAACAGTAAATCAGTGAGATCTGTCAATCTAGTTGTAGTAGTAGTACCCTTAAATTCATGCAATCGAAGCACAAAGGAGGAAGACTCATCAGAGCAGTTGCCAAGAAAATATTTACAAAAAATAAAAGGTAGAGGAAATCCATGTCACGACTGTCGGAAAGTGCCTGAAGCCAAGATGCCATTATCTATTACTCTAACAGAGAATCGGGTCACCATGGACCTCAGACGAAACCTATAAAATTGGAGACGTGGTGTGAGTGAGACCACCCCAAAGCCGATGTACTTCCATATTTCCAACCGGGAAGGTCACTGGGATCTACAATCTGTCCTGATTGATGGCATGTCGCGTAATGTTAAAGAGCTCCGACCTGCATGGGGGACCAATGCTCTGCCGCAAGCGACACCGATGAGTCATCCCCGATGGGGAATTGGAAATAGATCCCCGGATTTTCGATGCACCTTCTGCCGCGGTGGAGATGGATAGCGACAACATTGAGGGTGAAGTCCATACCCCACGTAGTGTCAACAATGAGGAGTGAACGAGCACCAGAAGGAAACGCCCGGATGTTGGTGCTGAGATCGGGAGGGGGGATAGTGTAACAGAGAATCGGGTCAGGTCGATAAAAGACTCAGTGTTGGTTGTATGTGGTGCTGTAAGCACCAAGAGTTGCGTTCTCTTCCACACTAGGCTGTTGAGAGAAGACCTTCTACTTAGAGTAGATGGTGCTAACTATTTGCATATGAACGATACTAAGCAGGTATTAGCCAACCGTAGGGGTTGGTCTGGAACTGAGATAGCTTTATAACACCAGTTTTTTTTTCTCAGTCCAGAGAAGTTCTCCCGGCGTGCATCAAATCATTTTTATGTATAAATTGTTATAATCGTCAAATATTTGTGTCACGGTGTGCGTTTTTTAGGTTCCCTGAGATTATGCGGTATTATGGTATGTGGAGAGTTGATTGGTGTTGGATAAGTTCTTGTGGTGAATGCCTAAATTGTAACGAGTGAATGGATCGTGAATCTGATTAGCTAGGTATAAGATAGTAAGTGAAGACCAGCTTTCACCCATTCCCCTTTTTTAGGTCATGTGCCAAATTTGTCTATTCGTATATGCAATAAATATCGAAGTGCTCCCTATGCGTGAATACCAAACAAAACGAACACAATTACATTTGGATTTTGTCAAGAATTTCGAGATATATAGCATGAGTGCCAGACCAAATATAGCAGCAATATTCGATGACCAGATGAATATTAGATTTATAAATGGATTCTGACGAGGAAAATTGTCTGGCATGTCAGTGTGAACCAACTTCCTAACAGCAAAGTAAGGGATTCATTATAATCACTCCATTTCATTTCAGTGGAAAACGTAAACCCATTTCTCCCTTGGGGGTTAGCACCAGCCATGATAATCAAAGGTAGACTTTATGCTGATTGAATAATAGCAGTTTTGTTTTGGAGATGTTAAAATATACAAGCCATTTCTTGCCCCAGTTAATCAGTGATCGGTAATTTCGTAGAGCAGCTTCCAGTTTTATTTTGTCGGACTTGCTACTGAGAAAGGAGTAAATAGTTGTCAGCATGAATTATATATCAAACAAGAACTAATACAAATATAAAAAAAAAACTGTATGCACAAACGTCGCTTGTCTTGAGAAAAAAAAATACTGCACGTGTAAACAATGCGTCAAGGCAAGTGAAATGCTGCTAACATAATCGTGAGCGTGCTTATCTTAAAATTGTCCATAAATTGATTAGTAAGTAAAAGCGATGAATTAGTTAAGTGTAAATCTGATGGAATTCCTCAGTTTCCTTTTTCATTCCTCCGAGATGGAACGCTAGTAATTTATTTTTCTTCATATGCTTTCAGAGTTGAAAGGTTAATAGATTCAGGCTATTTTTCACAATGTTTATCTTAAGGTGGTCGTCATGCGTGATAAATTGTTCCACAAGTTTTGATGTAGCAATGTCGCGTTCGACGTCATACATGTGGTCATTAAATCTTTTAATATTTCGGTTGTGCAATCTGCATAAATCAAGTCTTATTCGGTACACTGGGCGGCGTATATCAAATAAATAAATTGTAATGATTCTTTTGGAATTGACTTGACTCATGCTCTTGCATAACAGATAGGGTTTCCCCCTCCTACGACAGTTTTTGTAGTACAACAATCTACAATCTCTGTAGAGTTTTGAGTTTGATCGTGGGAATTCGTTGAAATTCTTTTCATTTTGTTGAGTTTAAAGGAAATTATAGGCAGGTTGCGAAAAAATTCCTTAAAACGTGGATATATAATTTTAGTTTTAATATCACATTATAAAAAGATAATATGGTGATAGTTTGGAAAAAAATAGGAACAGTGTTTCTAAAAGCAGACTGTTGTGGTTAAAATTCCTCTTAAGAACACAAATCTGTACCTAAAATCGAATTGCTATCAAATTTAATCATTTCCTCCACCACCACCACGGTGTTTATTTGGTAGAGTACACTTATTATGATTATTATTATTCGAATAATTCTCTCTGCATCACAATTATTTTGTTCCAGGAATAAAAATAAAAAAAAATAATAATAAATTGAAAAATTTCTACCGGCATTACTATTCCAGATGGCACTGGTATTTGGTAAGAAAAACAAAATACGTTCTTGTAACATAAAAGGAAAATTTATTTGATTTACATATCGCGACAACTATTAGGGAGATGTGATTAAATATACTTTAATGTCTAAAAAAACATTATTCATTATTATTACTGCTTAGGTAATAAGCATTATAGCATAGCACAAATAGTGATTTTGTGGAAAAAGGAATTTTCGACAATATACGCATTTTTTAAGTAATTATGGATATTTTTTTTAACTTTTATCAAAAACAATATTCTTGTACATGTAGTACAGATAATATTATACATAATTTTTTAATTTTTTAATTAATAACTATTTGTGCTCAGTTGTTGATATTAATAGCTATCGGCTGAGGTGTCAAAATTTTGGAATAATGCATTAATAAAAATTTAAATTTTTCATCTCTCTGATAAATGTCGCGATCTGTTAATATATATTTTTTTACTTAAACATGTCGAATATATTACTTTTAAAATCCTTTTTTTTTTTTTTAAGTTTTAAAATCTTCTTTATAGTTTAAAATTCTTTTTGAAATTTTAGTTTTAAATGAGCACCGAATATCTTCGGATATGTGAACAACAACCGATAGCGATGGTCTTTTTACTCTCTAGTTTCAAAAGGTAAAGAAATTACTCAACATGACAAGGTCGAATCTTCTCACTACCTTCAAAGTAAAAGCGATATTCAAAAACAGAATGCACAGAAGTAGCAAGAAAAGTACACTTCAGGGAATGTAAACGAAACTAATATAAAGTATCAAAACTTTGTCGTTTTTTAAGCAATCAAGACATGGGAAAATATTAATCAGAAAGCAAGGCCAAAAAAAAAATGCCAAAGCAAACTAAATGATTAATCAGTTACAACTGCCAAAATTGTTAATCGTTAAAAATTCAATAGTTTAATGAGACAACTGGGAATATAGGGATTGCATAAAATAAAAATTAACTGCTCCATTGACGAAAGAAATTTAAACTTCAAGTGACGCTAACAAAATATTCGAAATAGAGGTTCTTGTCATATTTACTCAGCTGTGAGCGATAAAGAAAAGAATTATTGCTATTTGTCATTATCATCATGAACACCGCTAATACTAATGTTAATATTACTTTAGATATTTTCTAAAATTAGTTTAATTTGGTTCATGACCACAAGTATAGGCCACCCAGTGAGAACCAAAGTTGCTAAACATAAAAAACTCTAACCATTACTCAATGCTGAGGCAACAACCTATCATTATTTATAGTATTTTTACCGTACCTTTTTTAAAAATAAAATAAGCAAAAATAAGTAAATAAACGAAGTAAATAATAAACAAATTAACAAACCCCGAAGGTGCAAATAAACACAAGTAAGCCTAATGACAACCAACAGTAAAATAATAAATGAAGAAAGGTTACCAAAAATACTATAAATAGCAAAAGATACTGTATCCAGATCCATAATTATTTCCGCTCAATAGCCCCTAGAATAATTCGAAACATAACTGTTAGAATAATAGACTACGTACAATGCATCACTGAACTGTATATATAAATAGTCGAGTAAAACACAGCGCATATGGCCTGACGATTGCGTTCAAATATGGAGTAGACTGTCCCCTCTTGGTGTTGACTTCAGTGTCCACTTTGAGTGTGTGTCTGTAGATATATATATAGTTAAAAATCAGGGGGTCAATTAAAATACGCGACCTCGGTGTCGGCCTAGCGGTTTCGTCAGGCGTTAATTTCAAAATGACTAAGGCTTTATTTAAGCAAAAAACGCAATGAACGCTACATAATTATTTTTCAAAAAATAACAGGCGTATGATTTCGTTTTGCAAAATTAACGCCCGACGTGACCGCCATGTGGAAACGGTGGTCGCATATTTTAATTGACTTTCTGATTTTTAAACTTAAAAGCTCTACATGTCATTTTTATTTTTACTTATTTTTTCTCTCGTGTATTGTGCATTTTTTAATACTACTGTTCCCTGGTCTCATTCAAAACACACACACACATCGATCAGATATAGTTTAGATATGGATCAGAATCCGAGAAAATGATAGCATAAAGAACAAATAGAAAACTTTTATAACATTTTTCGCTTTTATTAAAGCTTCATTAGAGAATGAGGAAAAAGACAAAAAATAAGAATACCAAAAGAATATTCTTTCTTTTTCTCTAGACCTCATTCTCTGATGAAGCTTCGCAAATATAAACGAAACGTGTTGTTAGATTTATAAAGGTTCCATATGTGTTCCTAATCACACACACACACACACACACACACACACATATATATATATATAAGCAACAGCGATAAGAACAGATACTACATTTTCATCCCAGTTCGATGACCAGGGAGTGAAGAAAACTATAAATCGAATAGCACTAGCTACTCAGCCAATGACTGCTGAATGTTTCCTTATAAAGAAACAGTTAATATTAACATACAAATAGTCATATTTATTACGAACTAAACTGTCCGTTTACAGCGGTTAAGAGGTTACGACCTTTCATGTTTTACATATTTATTTATTTATCCCAAGTATTTGTTTAGCTTTTCACTTTCTTTAAATTTTAGCCGTAAAAATATCCACACATACATTTCCTGGAATCTAGCCTTCTGGTCTGAATTAGACCCATTTGTATACTAAAATCCAAAACCACGTTTTGTGCGTATACAATTTGTTCGCATAATCCCATTGATGTCTTTTGCACAGTTTTCAGTGGATGATCTTAATTTTGCATTTTTTTTTCTTCAGCAAATTTGCTGCATTTGCTTCTTATATGACTATCTATTTTTGCTAGTTCGCTATGTCCTGTCTATATAACTGATTTTGCTGCAAATTATTATGACCATAGTTAGTATTTTTGGTAGTCGTATGAACATTATTAGGTTATTTTTCGTTGCAATCAACTCAACGACGATGGCCAATTTTCCCATGGAATGTGGCTATTATAAATAATCGCTTCATAAACCTCTAATTTTTACGTCCGATAAAGTCGTACTCAAACATTGGAACACACTTGTTTCCGCTTGATCACTCAAGTTAGACTATTTGAAACACTTAAATTTTGGATGCGATATTCGAGCTGTAAGTTCAAAAACTGGTAAGTGATTGTTTGGCCTTATCGCTATTCTGTATAAACGAAATGTTAAATATTAATTATTATATTGTTGAAAATTGAAGACAGTTTTGGGTTTTTTTTTTTTATACAAAACTGTTTTCAATTTTCAACGGGAAGGGAAAAGTAATTCCAACATGCTATCCATACAAACAACAATAACTGTTACTCGTGACATTGCATTATAAAATGAACACAACGGTCAAATGAGCAGAAATTAAATTTTAGGTGTAATTCTAAAGGTATGTAAGTTCACATAAATCTTCTTTGTTTATTAAAAAAAGAAATGGACAAAAACTGTTTTGACAAGAATGGCATAGACTATATTCAGATACAAAGACTTTTTGTAAAGTTAGGTCCTCATATTTTTGTTTTTAATCATATGCATTTTTATTACTTTTTTAAGATGTCTTTTCCCATTTCACAAAAGAAACACAGACATCCTCTTGTAACAGGAGAGAGAGCTATAGTATAAAGGTTTATTCTTCTATTTGCATTTCTCCCATTATGGGCATTATTATATCCGTGATGTAATAAAACTATACATCACTGTACGGAATAAGAATGACAAACATGCTTTGTTCTTAGAGGGACTGTTATACCACAAAGACATACACAAAACTTTATATATATATATAATGCACATGTCCCATGCAGAGAATATCATATATCTACAAGGGAAGCAAAGTATAAGGAGAAACTACTGTGTTTCTGGAGAAGTCATGTTCAGAACACGAGATTCAAACGGGCTGCATTCATCTGTGTCCCAGGCGAAGGCATACTACACGAAGGGAAAATTGCGAGTCTTGGTTTTTCTCAAATTAAGGACTGTTAGCCGAAGTTTCTTTCTATATCTGGGGAAAGATATATTCCCAAGAGAAAAACGGCACCATTTGCTTGTAAGCTGCGGAGGGAGGCAGATTTACACTTATTCCGGGTTGCTTGGCCCGAGCCAAAAAAAAAAAAAAAACTCTCGGTATGGCTGCTGTAATCAAACTAAATGAGTGGCCATTCTCATCACTGTATGAAGTGACGTCACTAAATGGTCATTACGGGACTTGTCTCCACCAAAGAAAGATAATCGCCTTTTGTATCCCTACAACCTTTTAACACCACACTGATAAAATAAGAATGTAAAACACAGGCACTATCAAAAAATATAAATTTGTTAGAGTATATTGGTAAATGTCAGAGTAACTATTAGGTAGCATAAGCCTTAAAACATGTTAGTTATCTTCTATTTGTTTTTTTAATTCCTTATGTGACTCCGCGTAAAAACACAGGCTATAGAAAATAACTCTTTCATCCGTTTACTTTTTATAGTAAATCAAAACTAGCAGGATTAGTCCTTTTTTAAAACAAAATTTCTATCTAACAATAGCATAACTGCCGATTCCGGTTTGAGTCTTAAACTGCTAGCATATAACATTTACAAAAGCAATTTCTACTAGCAAGGTAGTAATCGATTTGATTGAAAATTATTCGTGTTAGTAATTATTGATCTTGCCGTTTAATAAGCTTAGCATAGGGCCATAGGTATAATGGACCTAGTAAGCATCGAAATCACGGCGGAGTAATGGATAATGACTCGGATTGAGGAATCAAAGAGCCGAGTTCGAATTCCAATCGAATCTATTGCATTCACTTACGTGCTAATAGCCATGGGAAAGGTATGAATCCTTTTCTTATATGGGTAAATAGCAGGACGCGGGTTCTATAGCCTTGGATGGCAACTGGTCTACCGCAGAAAGAAATGGCAACCTACTGCCGGGAAAAAAAATCTGCCTTGTCAGTCATGTATCGAAAGATACATGATCGTCTACGCGTGTATGGCAAACAACTGAAGCATGGAACTCACAAGTCTCTAGTATGGTAAATCAAGCAAGCTTTTTAACCCTTGCACGACTATGAAACGCCCACCAGAGTTCTAGTATTGTTGGTTGTGCATATATCGTGACAATATTTGAGAAAACCGGTAAAATTTCACAAACCTTTTACTTTTATTATAATCTTTATGGTGAGTACGAAATAATAATTCCTTTACCCATTACCTTCAAATTCGGGAGAGCTGAGTGAAAAGACGGAAAGAAATTTGCGAACTTACGTGAAATTTTCTTTGGACCAATGAAAACGTTGTTTCCACAGGAATTGGCCGTTGAGACTAGAAAGAAAAAATAGTAAGCCTATGCGAAACCCTTTGTGATATAAAATAAGGAAAATAATTAAATGAACTAAAGAGTGTCTGATGTCATGTGAAAAGCTTCACTTCCGTTCACGCGTTATGATTTTCGCCAGTGTCAAATTACTCGCTAATTATATGATCGGCCTTAACCAAGCATTTATCACTTCAAAGAACTTTATTTCAACAATCCAAGAAACCTAAGAATTTCAGACTCTCTCTCGTGGTCTACTTTTGAATGTATGCAACCGTATATATCCTGTGAACAACGAATTCTTTTTTCTTTTTTTTTAATTTTTTGAATATTATTTTGTGTCAGATCATTTAATCTAGGTACCTCAACTTTTTCGCGGAAAAACAACCTAGCGTAATGAAAAAGGCCACAAACTTAATAAATATAAAGTATTATCGTCAAAATGTCTGTGTTATTATTAAGATGAAAGACCAAAGTATATTTTAATTGTTTAATCCTTTCTAAAACGTTCGAAATTTTAGTTAAAATCTTGTCATCGCGGTGGCATAATAACATTGACATTTTTTGCGCTTTTTTCCGCTGAAAACACATTGATTTGGAAATTCTTGTAAAAATCAGAAATTGACCCATTTTAATGAAATTTTCAGCACTTATTAAAACATTTTAAAATTTTTTTTAGAAAATTTGGGTAAAAATTTTTTTTTTTTTTTTTTACGTATGTTACCCACCACCCCACTTAATTTCATGAAATTTCGAAAAAAAAAAAACTTTCTATTTCCTGAATTTTTTTTTTTATTCGTTAAGAATAGGACTCCCTGCAGAATCTAAATCGCCTAATCTTTTTTTTTTTTTTTCAAACTTGCATTATTCCAACTGAAAATCTACTCTGAATTGAAAAATAACGAATGTAATAAAACTATGGCATTATTTAACTAGAAAAGCTTTTAATTGCTTTTGTAAATAAGTTATATTAATGACATTATTATCTGAAGAATTTTTTTTTTTTTTTTTTTTTTTTTTTTTTTTGGATGAATAATGAATTTTTTTTTTTAAATTTTAATTATAATAATTTATAATAGTTTAAAATCGTGTAAAATTCTGTATTGGGCTATTTCCTCGATGTGATAAAATAATTAAGTGGAAACGAAATTTACGAATTCAAAATTGAAAAGATTAATAAACGTAGTTACACTATTCTATTTTTTAAATATTTTTTTATTTCTTTTTTTTACTTAATTTGATCCCTTTTTTCATCTATAAAAGTCTAACCGCGACATTATTATGAAACGGTCACGTGATCTAAGAGTTTTGTCTACAGAGAAATTAATTTAAGAAAATTTTATAGTATTTAAAAAAAAAATTTTCGTATAAAGCATCTTCGAAAGGTAAATAAAAGTCAAAAAATGATTAGATAATTGTGGAAATTAAGTTAATTTGTAAAAATTACGAGGTAGTTAAAAACAAAAAAAAAATATGCGTTCACTTAGATTTGGTAAATTTTATATTAATTCTAGCCAGCCATACTAGCTGCCATCGCTTGGTCACTCATCGGCTATCCATTATCGCCTCAGATAAGCAATGATAATCAGGACCAGTCATTAAATAAACGGTTGTATATTACTTTTTTTATGATGTAAGTAATATTTATTTCAAATCAGATTAATTTAACTTTAAATTTTCTAATTTTACTCAAATAACGTGTCGGAAATATATATTTCTTGAAAGAATTTTAAAATTAATAATTTTTCTTGTTTACAAATTTCTTAATATTAAGAAAATGGCCATTTTTAAGAAAGCGAAATTAAATTTGACATTCCAATCTATACAATTTCTATCTGAAATACACCAGCATATTTTACTTACTGGAAATAATAAATTTAATCATTTAGCTTTCAATAAAGCTAAAATGAAATCTTCGAGAATGTTTTTTTTTTTTCATTTTTAAAACTTCATTTTAAACTTTAGGTATCGAAAATTTATGCCGAAATAATGAATAATTTAATCTGTTGTATGAACATTTCCTCTTCATGACAACAACTTCAAGCGTGTAAATTCGCAAATAAATTCCTTATCATATTTTGTTAAAATCAGTCGTGTGTTTCTTCGTCATTATTTGCCTCCATTAATCTTCTTGATGTTGGTAAATCAACTGTTTATTTTAACCCCGAAGCCCCTGTGCCACTATACGTTTACTACTGATGAATATCTCATCTCTAAGCGCATTCCTCAACAGAAGTGATTGATCAGAAAGAGACAACGGAAATTTCCGGGATACACAATGAAGAAAGTAGGTTTCAAGAATTTAACACTCTTAGGATACACTGAAAGCATGAGAAGCAAATTAAGCAGCCACCTTTTGGTTTTGCGAATTGATGACAGAATATGGACAAAGTGGGATGGTAAAGAGGCCCAAAGTTACTAAGAGAAACAAAAGGCAGAAAGTTATGAAAACTCGCCATCACCCTTATCCTGAAAATTCATGGCAGAGCTGGACTGTTTTAGCGTTATCTACCATTACTGTATAAGAAGATATTAAAAACATTCTCGTCATAGACTTGAGTAGAGAACATACGTTATGCATATTTGGTTTCCAATCAAACGAATACGCGTAAATAAACAATTTATTTATAGTGAATTCTATGAGCGTCTATTTTCGTCGGCAGCCAAAGATCAAAAGTTCTCAAGCGATGATCAACTCGTTTTCCAACTGCTACAAAGATATCGATTTCAATCTTCAAAGATTTCCTTTACCATTCAGGCCTCGTATTTTTTTCAATTTTCGTATTCTTTTTGTTTTTCTTATGAATATTTTTTTACCCTATAAATTCATAATCCTCACCAGCACAGGCATAAAATTTCTTCCTATTTTTTAACTTAATTGCAAACACGTGCACGATAAAACGTCCCTTAAAAATATTTGAATTTTATCTTTCATTTAAAATGTATGATCTTTTATTCGATTCATTATATCCATTGCGAAACAAGTATGGATTTTTATTCAAACCAAATAGACCTTTATTCAAGTTTTAATTACTTTTATTCAAAGCTTACAGTTATTAAAATTCGTAAGTACTTTTATTCGAGATATAAGTAATTTGTGAAAATAAAATTCAAAAAATTTCGACAAAATTTAAGCTTCGTTCCTGCAAAAATCGGTGTCTCAAAAGAACTGTTAATCCCTTGACACCGCTATTATTGCATGTACATTTGACTCTTTCAGCAAATGATTGTTTACAAAATTATAAAAATATGTGAACGAAGTACATGACAATCATTATTTACATTTTGATGTATTTATCATTTTAAAATGAAATAAATTTGAAAAATGTTTTTATTCAAAGGTTTATTATTAGGTTGGTGCAAAAATAATGTCGTTTTCTCACATAGTAACATTTGTGAGAAAACGACAATATTTTTGCACCAACCTGATAAAAATTACAATAATTATCAAAATATGTAAACTAACTACAATGCCATATTTATTATTTACCATTTTATAAATAATTATGAAAACGTTTTTTATTATCATTATTCAGTCTAATAATCATAGTCTTTGTTTTCCATTCTCAAGAATAAAGAAAATGTACAAATTTATTTTCATATGTTTGAGTTTTATTATTTTTTGTTTGTCTTTTTGTTTCGTTTTTTATTTTATTTTTTATTTTTTATTTATTTATCTATTTGTTTCGTTTTATTTTTTTGTTTCGTTTTTTTATTTTATTTTTTATTTCTTTCTTTTATTTTTTTGGGGGGGTCGAGGCGGGTATTTTTGGAGGTTTGGGGAGGTTGTTTTTTTTTTGTTCTTTTTGGTTTTTTACTGATTTGTTTTTGGGGTTTTTTTTGCTGTATTTTGGGGTGTACTGTTTTATGGGGGTGCTGTTTTTTATTTGTTTCTTTGGTTCGATTTTTTTTGTTGTTTATTTTTTGTGCAGGTGTGGGCACAAAGGTTATACATCGCCATGATTTCAATAAAAAAAACGGGTTGGTTGGGTGAAGATAATGTAATCCTTCTACCCACCGTGCCATCGACTGTTAGGCGGTGGGAATGAGTTGTCTCCATGATCATCAGCGCTATTTTAAATATTTCTTTTTGGCAAAATTTTAGTTAATGACTTTTTACCTGAGTGACTAACAGAAGTGGAGATGTTCTTCTTGCTGGTGGATTCACTCTGGAATCATCCCATTTCTTTTTTAATCTAACCCTTCCCAGCTCAAGTCGAACTGTCCTTCACCGGCCGAGGTGGTGATGGTGGGGTAGGTAGGTTCTTGTGAAGTGATGGTTATACCCACAAGAGAAAAAAAGGTTCTGTGGGTTTTTTTTAAACAATAGAAGTACTGGAAATTAAATTTCCAACAACAATTCTATTTATGGTATCTATATTTAAGGTTGTAAATTTATGATGAAGCTGCAAGTCACCACTTTCCCAATGCTATGTTCTTTTTCTTTGAAATGTATTCGTGGTGTACAATCCTTGCTGGCAAAAAAATAAAAATAAACATAGCCTTAACGTCGGTCCAAATTCTCCACACTGCCTTGGGATGAGGAAACTCAGGCGAATTCTATTGGAACGCCTGGGCTTTGTTTCAGGGTCATTAAGTCATACCCATGTAACATCTCCGATTATGGCATTTTCCCATTAAATGTATGCCATAGTTATCAGTTTCAGTCAAGCCATGTGGAACTGGAAAACAATTATTTCTACTCTTGTTATGGGAACCATAGAACAAATTTTGCCGACATATTTCATGCCAAGATTCTCTGTCAAAATCTCTGAAACAGCAGTCCATGTTACCCTCACATATTTTCAATGTCACACTGTCAGTGATTTCAGCGCGCATATTTTCGGGCACTGATGACACAAGAATGTGAATCACTTTCAACTCATTTGCGTTCAAGCTTGAAGCCTCGAATTTAACATTTTATCTGGGTTTCACTCACAGAATTATTCTGAAAAGGCTTCTTGTCCATTCGAAATAGATTTCAGAGACGATTTTTTTTAATTCAAAGAAAACAGATCTGCATCAATATGCGTCCTATTTCCTGAATTGTTACAAAAGAGAAAGTAGCAGAGTACACAAGTTCAGTCAGTAGCGTCTTTCAATCGATTGAGTAACTCCACTGGAGTGTCTTTTCTCGTAAAGCATTCTGCTTGGTTGTCAAGGCCGAACAACTGGTTCTCAACATAATCAAAATGGCTGACTACTCATATGATTATGCATAGTGTGTGCTGATTATTTTCATTAAAATTATAAAACAGATTTATAGTAAAATGTGACTAGAAACACTGCAAATTAAGTTTCAAATATGGAAAAAAAATTTAATCAATGTTATTTTCAATATCTATCTATCTATCTATCTATCTATCTATCTATCTATCTATCACCGTCCGTATCTGAGATAGAAATCAAATATATTAGAATGAATAAAATATCTGCCTCAGACATTATGTCACCAAATCCATCCATAAAAATTAATGCCTTCTTTTAAGTCCCGCTCGCTCTATATATCTTCACTTGTCGGTAATTCATTTGGAAATTATTTCATTTGAAGCTAATTTTATCACAGTTAAAAAAAAAACGATAACCACCTGAGCGATTACGATGATACAATATCTGTGTGTTCGTGTGTTGAATTTAAATGGCGTCTATTTGCTAATATTTGTTGTGTTCAAAGAATGTTTATTAGTAACTCAAACAAGTATATTAAACAAAATTTAGAATCTTCTAAGCATAAAATTTGATTTACGATTTGGTAATACAAACCTTTTAAATTTGGCCTTGTCCTTTTTCTATGAAGGACGCAAAACAAAATGCGGATATTGGATATTCTAAAAAAAAAATCAAAAAATACTTGTACTTCGAAATAACACCAAAACATTTATAACGAAATTGGTACAACACTAATCATATATTAAATTAGGTATCTCTATTTTTAATGGCACAAAATTTGATACCTGAATAAAAATAGCTATGAAATTAAATTTCATGACGCTTCTTCTTCTAATCGAAAAATGAAAGAATGAAAATAAATTTTACATAAATATGATTTCTAGATTTTAAACAAAACACAAAATTTTGTTTAAAAATGTTTACTTTTTTTTTTAAATACGGTCACAATTGGCTTTTTGGGAATCATAAAATCTCTTCGTTTTAAAAAAAAAATTAAAAAAACTTTTAAATTTATCTAATTATGGGATTTTAATGAAACTTTCGTCATTTCTGTAAAAGAGAATATATTTTTAAAAACATTCTTCAAAATTTTATAGACTTTTTTTCGTACCATTGCACTCTTCATTAATTTCATTTTTCTCAATCGTGTGTCGAGGTTTACAAAAGTTTACACTTTTTAAAGACAAGTCCTTGAAAAATAAATACCCCGAACGGTTATAGATAGATAGATAGGGACGGTGATAGTTTGAAAAGAAAAATTGATACAAAAATGCCTTAATCTTAAATCTAAAATAATATACTTTTTAATGTTTTTTTTTTTTTTTCATTTTTACTCTTTTTTAATTTATATTCAAAGGATTTTGTCTAACGAAATTTTTTTTAAATTATTTAATATATTTTTAAGATTTTTTTTTAATTTCCTATTATATAGACATAATAATGTCATATTTTTTACGTTTTATTCCTTCAAAGCATGTATTCCTATAGGGTTTTGTTTTATTTTATATTTGTCCTTTAATAAATATACACAGATATTGGGGAAATCTTTGCTGCAACTATACTTTCAATATGTTTTAAAATATTACGCAGATGTTGATGGTATATCATTATTAACTACGGATGTGCAGACTCTTAATTATTTCTGCTTTTAAATTAACATTAATGGGTAAACTGAGAAAGAAATGAATATTCTCTCAGTTCCATTATCCCCATTATTGGTATTATTATACTCATGATGTAATAACTTATTTCACTGAGAGAAAATGAATTACAATCATGCTTTGTTCTCGGGGAGTTTTATGCCATTAAGTCATGCACAAAATTATATATACATATTTACGTGTCCCATACAGAAAAAAACTATAACGCATGTATACGCAAGAAGTATGGAAAGGAAGCTAAAAGATAGGGTCTTACTTGTAATATTTCCCAACGGAAATTGGATCTGCCGGAGGTTCTTCCGTGTTTCTGGAGAAGCTATATTTAGGATTCTAGATTCTAGTGGGTCGGTTTTATCTGCTATGTCACTAACGAAGACACATTGCCCTCACATAGGAAATGGAAAGTCATGGAGTTTTCCCTACATGAAGACTGCGAGCCGAAGATATATCTACACCAGATATAAAAGGAAAAATATTCCTTCGTTTGTAAGCTGCACCACGTGGCAGCTGACCGAAGGAGGTAGATTGAGCCTCGCTCCCGATAAACTGCTCGGTTTGACTCCTGACAGCTGGCTGATGGACTAGCAAACTTTCGTCACACAATGGCTGTCACGTGACCCACATAACTTCATCTCGCCCAAAGGGAAATAATCGCTTTTTGTAACCCTGCATCATTCTCGCACTAGCTACGTTGTAGCTAATATGCACAAATTAACAGAATCAATAAATTTATATCTCCTACATTACTTTCAACAGAATTTGTAAAAGAATTAACCAATATATTACAAGTAAATACTGTACTTAGGAACATATTAAATTTAACTAATTGCAGTTTAAGAAACGAATCTTGAATTTTTAGCTAATTATAATTAAAAAAATTATAATATAATCTTTACAAAAGATGAAAATAAGGACTACACACTTTCAAAATATGACGAAGGAGTAATATTAAGTATCTGTTTATCTCGCAAGATAATGGTAACGCTCTTTTTGATCAAAATTCAGACCTTTTAATTCAGTCATTTAATTTTTTTTTTAAGCGTTTCACCCCAAGCAAGGCGAGAAGCTACTAGGACGCAAGAGGTTACAGAAAATTTGGAGCAAGATCAGATAGGAGTGATAGAAGAAAGGATGAGGAGGAGGGTAGTGGATAGATCAAGGCAACTGGAGATGTCGATTGACATTACATTTAAATAGCTGGAGATTATAGCTCTCATGGAAACTGGAATAGGGAAGGGAGTTCCACAGGCGAGAGGTGCGAGACATGAAGCTATTGGAGTAGAAGAGACGGCTACATTTAGGAGTTTCGACAGTGAAGGGGTGAGAGTGGGATGCCAGCCTCGTAGGGCGCTTGAACTCATGAAGTCTGGGAACCAGCGAATGCAGCTTTAATAGTGAGTCTCTAGTGATCTCCTCCAGGGTGAAGTCTAGCCGATGCTATATGGAGGCAATGCGCTGACAAAACCATATATCCCCATCCACTCGGTCGTACCGATATGATCCAATGGAATACATGACATTACATTTCGCGATGGCATGATTGCAGGAGTTTTTACAGTGTTGGCAGCCAACTGCCTTCGAGGCTCCACTCCGGATTTTCTGTCTGGATTTAATTCCATAGCTTTTTCTGTGCTGTGACATGGACGCAAGGCAGCGGGGGTTTAAAATTAGTTTTTTTCCCCCCAGAAATGCTTTCACGAGCTGACAAGTTCCATCTACCCGAAACAGTTGTTTATGAATCAACTGTTGTCTGCCTTTGCCCCCTTCTCCAGCTTGGTGCCTTAGTCAAAGGCTATTTGACACATATACCATGGGAGTATTTTATAGACAATTGGAGCTTATTCACATTATGACAAACTTTGGAACATATATAATTAGATATCTTCAAAGATTCTCTTAAAAAATGAGCATATATAATGTCAGCATACAACAAATGTAATAAAAACAAAGTTTTATCATCAAAATCCTTGTTATTATTAAGAGGAAAGACAAAAGTGTTTTTCCATTATTTTTTTTTTAATTCTTTTTAGAACCAACAAAATGTTGGTTACATTTTTTGCGTCAGTGGTGAAACTAAATTTGTATAGGAAATTTTAGTGTCTTTTTACG
The DNA here is from genome assembly GCA_963932145.1 of Acanthosepion lycidas. Taxonomy (NCBI): domain Eukaryota; kingdom Metazoa; phylum Mollusca; class Cephalopoda; order Sepiida; family Sepiidae; genus Acanthosepion; species Acanthosepion lycidas. Next base: position 108,985,512 of record OZ010576.1, on the reverse strand, counting down.
GTGAAAACACATTGATTTCGAAATTCATGCAAAAATCAAATAATTCTTAGATATCGGGGAAACTTAACGGTTATATTCCCAAATGAATTAAATTATTTTAGGAGCATTTCATTTTTTAGGAAACCTGCAGTAAAAAAAATACTTTTTTTTTTTCATCTGAAACCCACCACCTCCACTTAATCAATTTCATGAAATTTTGAGAAATTCATTTTTGTTTATTTAAAATAAAAACGCAATAAAACTAAATCTTTATTTAATTAGAAAAGCTTTTAATATATCATGGGCACTATTGTTTTAAGAAAAACATTTTTTCGATGAATAACAAATTTTTAGAAGAATTGTTTCGATTTTTTTTTTTCATTTTAATTATCATAAAATATATGGTTTTAAATTTTTTAAATTCTGTATATTTTTTAATGATTATGTAATAGCTAATAAGTAAAACTATATTTACTATCATAAATGGCAAAGCTTAATACAATTTGGCGAGAGTATTTTTAAAAGAATTTTGATTTTTGTGTGTCTGCCTGTGAACGTGCCGCTTTTTGTAAGTACTGACGTCCATACATGACATTATCTCTATCTATAAAAGGCAGGATGTGTGTGTTTAACGAATGCACGGCCGCAATTTTCGACGGATTTGCACCAAAATTTACATGCTCCAAGTTATCGGGAAGGCCAAGACCGACTTTGCATTTCCCTACTCCCATCGATAGTGGAAATAATCGATTTTTTCATGCTTCTACGGCAGTTTTCATGTAGTTTGCGGTCATTTTGTACTGGCCAGAGTGAGAGCCTATAGCTGGCCGCCACGAATAGACAGGAAAATTCTATTGGCCAGCGTGAGAGACTGATACGACTGTTAACTAGCATGCTAGCATGCAAAAAAATAAAATGAATAGCTGCATTCATCAAAAGTGGGAAAAATTTAAATCTGCATGGCACTTTTCTCCAATTGGCTCATTCGCTTGCTTAAACTCAACGTTGATTCTGATTCCGCAGAACTGGGTTTGATGTGAAAAGTATTTGTTGTTAACATTCTTTTTTCATTCAGTTTTTCCAGTTATGAGTCCTTTTTTAAAGCTGATCGTTTTGTGTTATTTTGTTTAGTTCTTTTTTCATAACAGATTTAATGTTTAGTATAGAGCTTAGAAAAAATTCTCAGTTTGAGATAGGCAAGAAGTAAGGCATGTAGCAACATCAGCACAGCAAAGGGCACTCCTTTAAAGGCAAGAAAGAGCAAAAATATTCTAAGTCAAGTGATAGCGATTGCTGTATGAGTCGTACGATTTTTTAATCAAGCACGGGCAACGCCGGGCCATCCTGCTAGTCAGAAAATAAGAGCAGTAATTCAAATTTAAAGCCAAAGTACGTAAAATTCAGTAAAACATTACATTATTTAGAATATTTATCCTAATCTTTTAAGAGTAACATACATACACACACACACACACACACACACACATATATATATATATATATATATATATATATATATATGATGCGATGGGTAAATTGTCGCCATTTTATATTTTTAATTTAACATATGCGCGTTGTTTTTCATTTGTCGACTGCACAATACAGTAGTGAGAAAAAGAGCCCCATGACGCAATTCACTCCTTCAGAGATTTGAAAACGGCATTCTGTACTGCTTGACAATTGGGTGTCATTCTGAGGGCAGTACAAAGGATTCGGAAAGAGTTGGATGAGTCTAACGGTGATTATGAAGGTACCGCAGCTCGAAAACTCACTCTGATCGTTCTGATAAGTAAACATCTCCCGAATTTGTTAGTGTTGAGTCCGAGCTCCTAATCGAGGCCTACATCAAGTGTCTTGAGAGGGTACTGCTGCCCTGAGTCAAGAGAGTGGCTGCTGGAAGATCCAGTGTCTGGCAACAGGAGTCTGAACCCTGCCACACAACCTGGAGAACCCAGTCATGGTTGTCAGACAATCTCTGCTATGACATCACCCCTTATATCTGTCCCCCTAACTTCCCAGACTGCAACCCCCTTGATTCTTATGTATGGGCGCAATTGAGTGAGAGACCGACAAAACTCCTTGTAACACCAAAGATGAACTGAAGGTAAGGATTATGGCAGCATTCACCAACTTAAATAAAGAGACCGTCTAGAAGAGTTGCAGGAAATTCCGAAGTCACCTGGAAGCTGTGTTGGAAGTAAATGGTGATTTTATTGAATAAATTTACTCTTTAGTATTTCAAGATATTTTGTGCAGTTTTGGCAAATATATCTGTTAAAATGGCATATCAGTGTTATTTTTGAGTAATTTAGACGACAATTTATCCATTGCACAGTGTATATACTTACGTTATATTCATAAAGTAATTTTTATACATATGCCACCCCCCACCCACCGCCGTACAAAAAATTAAACTTCCGGTTGTCAGTAGAGCTGTCAACACCACATAAAACACCCATCTCCTTTTTAAAATGCATTTCGACGATATTTTAAACTAAAAGTAATATTCCTTTCAACTCCGATAAATTAAACTTTAAATCAGTTTAATCTCCCTCAAAGTTACAGAAAAGTACATTTTATTTTTGAAATATTTTTTAATAAAGAGAATTACGTTAGGCTGAGAGAATTATAAATATAACTAAAATCAGCCATTTTAGCAATTAGAATAAAAAACTAATACCAATCAATTGAAATTCGTTTTGAAATACATCAAAGTATTTTGCTTAATGGAAATATTAAATATAATCTATTGAAATTAAAACTAAAATAAGTGCTTCAAGAAAGATTTTTAAGTTTTAAGAATTCATTTTAAACCTTGGGTATCGCGTTTCTTTGGTATCTATATATAATGTTATAAACATTACAATCAGTAAAAGTAATCTATATTCAGGATTAGATTATTTGAATCAGGTCTTTTGTTTTAGATTAATGTAATATAGTAGATAGTGCATTGATGTCTTAGATATTTATGCAGATAACTTAGGTACCTCCACGAGATCGCTAAAAAAAGAACATAGCATGAAGAAAAAGACGCTAAATTTGACGAAAACAAAATTTTATCGTCTAAATGTTTGTTATTATTAAGAAGAAAGATCAAAGTTTATTTTTATCTTATTTTTTTTAATTTTTCCTTCTTTTTAGAATATTCTAAATTTTGATTAAAAAAAAAACTTGTTTCTCTTTGTATCACCGGAACTAGTAAAATAACATATACAATTTTTAGCACTTTTTGTGTGTGTGTGTGTGTGTGTGTGTGTGTGACACAAATTTGGCGTTTTTTTCATCATGCTATGCTCTTTTTTCGCGATCTCATGGAGGTACCTAAGATAACTGAAATATTTTGCATGTCTTCCATGTAAATTTTTTTTCTGATTACTCCAATACTTCACGTGTATGTTTGGTTTGGTTTGTTTTACGGCATATCAACCTCAGTGGGTCATTTAATGCCGACAACTTTTTTCCTGGTAATATTTCTGTTTTGTCAAAAATCTATTTCTGGTAATATTTTTTCCTGAAAAATGTACAGCTGTAATATAGTAATATAATTTTGAAAAATATTGCTGGTAATATTTATTTTTTATTTTTCAAAAACGTATTGCTGTTAAGTTTTTCTTCAAAAATTTATTCCCGGTAATAATTTTTTTGCAAAGTATTTCTGGTATTAAAACCTATTTTTACACTATCATAATGCTTTTTACCTCAGTTTCGGGTATACCTGGGAACACCAGCAATTAAGAGGTGGTTCCACGCTCCTCAAAGCCTCCTGATCAGAGGCTTTGTTGTTGGACGTAGTTTATCATCTTACTCTGGACGCAGAGTTTATCGTCATACCCAGGACGGTGTATGTAAGGGAAAATATTTTATTTTTATTTTCGAAACTAACATAGTTTTCTTCCTAAATATTTCACAGTGAAAATTTTATTTAACAATAGTAAATGTGTAGTAAATGTATTGGACTTTTTCTTACATTCTTTATAATCAACATTTCACGTGACAATGTGTTCCAGAATTAACTTTTAGAAGTAATTGTAAGTTTTCCCAATTGACTTTGCCAAAATCCCTCTTTGAGCCTTTAAAAGGTAATCATAGTCTTTCTCTTCCTCTTTTTAGATCTTTTTCATTCTTGCTTCCAGATGTAACCGACATCGATAAATGTCGCTGCTGACGAGGCGTGTTCGTTTCTTTGGTCCACTGTTGATATTTGAACTCTCTCACACGTGCATGTACGCACACGTGTCTATCACAAACGCTTCTTATACACACACACACACACACACACACACACACACACACACTTATCACTACTTTTAATATTTTCCCTTTCATTGCAATTGTTTATATATGTAATTCCTTTGGTTAATAATATACATTGTAGCTTGTCTTATATTCATTATTTTGCACTTTTTTTACCCGGACTCACATTGAATCCGCCAATATTGTTTGCGGGATAAATGTTCCAGGAACTCTTAGATATTTAATATATTAGGTTGGTGCAAAAATAATGACGTAATAATGTCGTTTTTTGACGTTAAAAAATAAGTAAAAAAAAACGACATTATTACGTCATTATTTTTGCACCAACCTAATAGAATGTCTATATACATCACAACCAAAGAGGTAATACCCGCAACACAATGGTGATTTATTTCTACCCAAACATACTATTTACCGCAATATAATAATTACTGTATATTATTAGTAATTATATACACATTAAGAAATGGACAAAGTCCGACAAATTATTTATTAAAGACATTTTTATGTTTAACGTTCTTTTTATAGATACAAGTATTTAAGTAAATGCTCTGTTTATAATAAACAGTATTAAATAACATTTACCGGCCTGAATGTCCAAGAAATTTTCATAGAAAATATTCGTCCTTTGACAGGATTCGAACCTGCATCCTATACGGAACCGTCATTTACCTTGACGTGCCTAACCGCTCGGCCACAAAGGATCGTTCGGTTGGCAAGGTCGAATTTACTGTTTATAAACTTCAATCTTCCATGAATCTCGTACATTCATAACTGCTCATAGCGTATCAAATGTAAACAAATGACGTCATACATTAAGAAATGGACAAAGTCCGACAATTTATTTATTAAAGACATTTTTATGTTTAATGTTCTTTTTATAGATACAAGTATTTAAGTAAATGCTCTGTTTATAATAAACAGTATTAAATAACATTTACCGGCCTGAATGTCCGAGAAATTTTCATAGAAATATTCGTCCTTTGAAAATTTCCGGTAAATGTTATGACTGAGGCGAGCCATTGATGTTATGGATTATATGTTTCTAATGTTTTTTTTTTTTTTTAAATAAAACTTTTTGGCAATTTTTTATGTAATTAAGTAAAGAGTAAGTTAATTATTTCTCATAAAATTATCACGATGTTAGGATTATTCTCATTTTTAATAGATTTTTATTTTTATATCGAGTTGGTCGATCAGATAGAAGCCATTTTGAGTGCCGATTCCAGGGAAATGTTTGACTCCGTCGTCGTTTAATCTAACGATTATTAATTAAAAGTGTTGCTTCTTTTTTTACAAGACGCAGATTTAAATTCTTATATCTGTCACATTAAAAATAGTAAAAATATTGTAAGAACACACTTTTTTTGACTATTTTTCGACAGTATATAAGATTTTCGTTGGTGATATCTACATTAAATGAACAGATGAAGATATAACTCAACTATAGACATATTTAATGTTTTCTTTTCATTTTTGCCATATTTCACTTTACAAATCCTCCTCAGCACCAGAACACTTGCATTAAATGACACACTAAGGTTGATATGCCGTAAAATAAAAATAACCAGAACACTTTTGTGAAGTATAATATGGAATATAAACTCCTATATTTTACGGCCAATAAGTGAAACGCAAATAAGGGGCGCCTTCAAACACATCTCACTAAATTCAGTGGATACAAAATAATTTTACAATTCTGTACAAACACGGCTCCAAAATTAAATAAATAGTTTCTGGAACCTGGTTGGATAGGACAAGTCACGTGATAAGCTCTCTCCGACGTCCGCGTGGATGAATTACAAATAACCTGGAAATAGGCCAGGGCTTGAGCCACGGACTACGTTCCCGCCAAAAATCAGATTTCGTGAGCCGGTCACCGACTCACCAAAAGAACTGTCAAAGGAGAGATCTGAAACGGAACTGTCAGTGAATCTGCGATTCAGAAGAGTCAGTGAACCAGCCCTGCCTCGACACACGTTATCATGACAACGCGTCAGTCAGCGATGATTTTCTAACGTGCAAAGCCGTGACAAAGTAAATCTTGTACAACTGTCCTTGTTCACTGCGTTTTAAATTACTGCTATCGTATGAAATCAGTCTCACACACATTGGCGCACATATTACTTCGAACTTTACAGACTTACTTGCAACAAATCACATCATAGCCACAACAGAGAACATTCATTTTCAA
>OZ010576.1:108884085-108971585 GCA_963932145.1 Acanthosepion lycidas | reverse complement strand
TTGGTCTGTTCGAAACCAGAATGCCGTTTGATTTCAGAAATGCAATGCAGTCAGGTTTATCTTTCACCTTTGCATACATCGTCGATGGTATTGATAGCAAGGAGAAATATGGCCGAACACCTGGAACATCTCCCAACTTGTTTTTGAACGCCTACAGCATTTTGGACCGAGAATGAACGTTGATAAGCTCACGTTTGATGTATAAAGACTTTCATTTTTAGGACACACAATAGACGAAACAGGAATATCACGTCTGCCTGAGAAGATAGCTGTTATAAAAAATTTCCTCAACCAAAGTCAACTAGTCAACTTCGAAGGTTTATTGGCATGAAAAGGTGGAAGATTTTGGTCACACTCTTCACCAAAGTTAGCCACAAATGTTTTCTCAAATTATTCAGGTCCACATAAGGACGACATGAAACATTTTTACCATGTAAAAAAATAAAATAAAAATAAAGACACCGTATCAGTTGATCGTTTAAATGCTTGCATTGAAAAATCACACAAAAACCTGACACAAATCAAAGCAGACCAGCAGACAACATGCCTTCACCTAAAATTTCAATACTTCCAACAACAAAAAGGGTCACACTTTACATTGGCTACGACATTTAAATATAAATAACAAATCAGATTTCATAAGAGAACTTCTTCAGTCTGGGGGAATATTGTTGGATTACCGCCCCCCTGTTTAATAAAATATCACTACGACGAGATTTTGGAATTATCGTCCCCTGACGATTTATAGGTGGCTCGAAGTTTGAAAGACTCAATCTCTTTCTCGGTGACTTTTCATAGTGAAAAGACGTATTCTTTTCCCTCCTGTAAAATGTGAATAATCAATTACAGACACTTAAAGCGGCTTTAAACTTTTCATATTTCATTTCATTTCTCATCTTTTCTTTTGTCAAAAACGTCCTGACAATATATTTGTTAATATTTCTTTGTTGAAATTCTGTCTTATTATTTCTTTGGATTTATACGACTCCACCAAAATTGTTAGCGGGTCAAATGTACCAGGAGCTTATGAATATAAACACACAACAAGCTCATACATTCATTCATTTTTACACAAATGTTTCATTCATCCGAGTGTTTGCTCAAGCGGTAAAGTCTACTACTTTTTCGGTGCATTTATTTGCTTCTTTTTATATTTATCAGGTTTATGTTGCAAACATAAATTCAACCTACGGTTTCGTTATATTTTTCCTTTTTTCGAATACTTTGTTGCACACCCCTATTAAAATTTTTGATAAACGGACCAATGGTTGTCAAGCACAAAAACCACCACCTAACCATGACCTAAAAATAAGTAAAAAAAAAAAAAAAAAAAAGGCCATATACACACGGTAAAAAGAGCTTAATCCGAGATAAAGCAATTGAGCGAGCATATACATAAATATGGTCAAAAGAGATCAGCACAATACAAAGTAAACAATCACCAAGAAACTCTACACCACTTAAGAAACAGCAAAACTCTAAAGATAAAAACAGATAATACAAGACCCATTAAATGAAAAAAAAAACATCACACTCACACAAAGATGTCAAATTGCACTTAACTATACGAAACGGTTGCGAAGTATCAGCAAAGAAGCAAATTAGCTCTGAAGAGTGAAGGCATTACAACAATGCACTCACGAAAGTTCGAAGTCAGCATGATTGAAATAACACCACTCAGTTAAGTGACAAGTTTCTCTACATTAATTATATATGAGAGAGAAAAAAAACGAACTAGTGTGTATAGAAGAGGGGAGGAACAGGTATGTGCTGAATTATACTAGCATACTGGGGAGGGTGCTGGCGAAATCTACTGTTAGTGTCCAGCGATAAGCACCAGACACTTACAAATACATTAAATAACAACACTAGGATGGTAATCTAAGATGGTAATCTATTAATTTCCGAGTATGCTTTTGTTTGTTTGAAATGGGATGAGAACTTATCATTAATTACACTGTTTATATTCAGACTATTGTCCTTATCTTTGTTATCCCAATGTTTTGATTGTAGTCCCCTCCGGCCGTCATCAGGTATATATTAATCTGACCTACAGGAAATTCTGAACTGAACCCTTTATTTAATCAGTTCTCATTCCACTGCCCATGTCTAGTGATTTTTATTTTTAGTCCTGCCTACTTATTACACGCCAATTTCCACAGAGTCCAAGTATCTACTGCCCGACCCAGGGATTGAACGCAGAACCACTTTATCACCAAATTCTCGAACCAACGCTTTAATCCATTAGGTCATCGGATTATTTTTATAATTATTTTATAATGCAAATATGTTGAGCCGACCTTAATTACAGTTCATAGAAGACAGTACAAAATATCTAGATTTTGTCATGAAATGATTCGTGAAGGTTGATAGCCGCTAGACAAATGCAATTAGCCAACCAAAAATACCATCCAGTCTCGTATCATTTTGTACACATTAAAACCCTCGGTCATAATGACTTGTGATTGCGTGTTAGCACAGCCATCGACGGCTTCCGAACAGTTTTGTCTACCCAATTACACACAAGGTGTGGTATGGCTTTCGGGCACTTCCCTTCCCTACGCTACCGCACGCTGTAATCTTTTCCCATTGATAACAATATTTAGCAATGATATGATAACTAAAGTTTTATATACGTACTTTACTATTTGATTTTATATTTTAATGATATTCTCCTCCAAAGTATGTTTCTATTTAAACACAATGCTTCAGCAGCTGGCCTACGTGATGTTCTGCTTGAGTTCGATCTTCACAGCGTGGGATGAGTAATTGAAAATCCAGTGGCCCATTGCATCCTAAGAAGACAAGACTTTTTTTAAGAATTCCACTTCAGACGCGTGTCACAGACCAATGGACAGGAACTACGTGAGAGAGAAAAGACAAAATACCTCATGAGGAAACCTGGGCATGTCAAAAGACGACGTTTCTTTGCTTCAAGAAAAATAGGACATTAACCAATTTTTTATAGTCAAGATTATTTCAGTCAGGTTGTCTAAATTTATTCAGTTTATTCTTATTTTATGTCGTGTGAACTGAGGACATAAAACATTTTTCTTTAAATGCTGATAAAATAATTACATGTAATTTAAATGCTTCAGATTTCGCTTCAATGATAATAGCAGTACATCAAGCGATAAAGTGTTATAAATATTTTCTCTGAAATCAAAACAAAAGCTGAGGTAAGACCACGAAATAGCATCAGCAGCTCACGTTTTATTGCCAAAGTTCGTTACGTGTGTTCTCCTAAATCCCAGTTGGAGGCATGACGGCTAAAGCATGACGGCTAAAGCATAACGGGTATGTATAAGTTAAAAACACCTGTCCAGCTCTAACCTTTAGTACTTAGTTAAGTATATTTCAGTAGACTATGAGGCTATTAGGTTAATTAGTAATTACACCAAAAAGTCCAGCTTACTGACATATCACGTTAAAATTCCGGTTCTCTTAAGATCAACGAAGTTCAGTAACGTCGAGCCTCATCAGTACCTAGATGGGTGACCGCTTGAGAACACCAGGTGTTGTAAGCTTGGATGTGGCTGGTATAATGCATAATGACTTGGAATTGTTAATCGGAGGGCCGAGTTCCAATTCCGGTTGAGTTCGTTGCATTCATTTACGCACAAATACCCTCAGGAAAGTTATGAATGTACCCTCTTCTTCCCCAGCTCTGTGTTAATTAGTAAGACTTGTATCACTAAATCAAAAACTTCCAAAAAATTTAAAAAGATATTTGCGTACAAAATATCTAGATTTCGTCATTAAATGAAACGTGAAAGTTGATAGCTGCTAAACAAATGCGATCAGCCAACCAAAAAGACTATTCAGTCTCGTATCATTTTGTACACATTACTTTTACCATTGTTCACCCAATACAAAGCCCAATATCCAAGTTATAGGGTTACACAATAAAACGGGTATAAGGGACTAAATGGAGGGATTAAGAGCATATTATGAGGATACAGAAGATTGATAACAGTTAATCCTCGACTTAAAGAGATTAAGATCGTAGTTACTCGGGGAAGCATTCTCTCAGGAATCACTCCCACAAAGTAACAGTTCTGGTGGAATATGCTGTCTGAGATTCCTCGCTACCAGTGGAATCTGCAGTGAATGAGAATGAATCAACATTGTGTACATGGCATGGCAGATCCTAGCTGTGAAGGTCTGAACTGAATGTAGTTCGTCTGAACATTTGTCATAGAAATAGCGATGAAGTAACTTGAGGCTTGTGGCATTTCAATTTGTGGAAAGGAGTTGGTAGATGACAATTCACCCCCCACCCCACAAAAGCCACGTAAACGATTTTGAAACTTGCCAAGCCAGGAAATCAGGGCCCGTTTGTTGATGATAAAACGTTACTATTAGGTTGGTGCAAAAATAATGACGTAATAATGTCGTTTTTTGACATATTTTTTAACGTCAAAAAACGACATTATTACGTCATTATTTTTGCACCAACCTAATAGCTTGTTTTTGTTTTATTATTGAATGATATAAACCTGTCTTTCTCCCATGGTTAGGTCAGAAGAGAGATCTGTTGCCAGGCTCTGGTTATTTAGATTTTTGGAGGTGCGCTTGTAAACCGTGGTATCTTCTGAATATATATATAATATATATATGTGTGTGTGTGTGTGTATGCATATATATATATATATATATATATATATATATATATGAGCTTGTAAACCGTGGTATTTTCTGAATATATATTTACTATATATACTAAGATTTGGATATAATCTTAGATCATTGATATAAGGCAGAAAGAGGGTGGCACCGAAGATAAAACCTTGTTGGCGTCTGTATTGATCTCATTGGCTTCAGTGGCATAACCATTTATAATGACTTTCGTGAACCTACCTGAAAGGAAGGACTTAATAATTGAGAAAACTCTTCCAAATAGGCCATAGCTGGAGACTTTGTGTAGCAACATCCTAAACCACAATTTGTCAAAGACTTTTGAGATATGTAATATGATCGTCCCCCCTCCCGTGATGAAATTATGAAATGCTTCATTGATTCTATCCATAGTGATATTTGAAACATCAGCAGTGGACCAATAGAAAAATGCATACTGCCTGTTACTCAGGTGGTTGTCTCCATTGATAAGGCTTAATTCACAACTTTTTGCGTTTCTTTGTAGGGGTACTCAATCGGGTGTCGAGTTCAGCTATAACCAACGACTCATTGATTTTGATTGATTGATTTGTTTATCAACCCTTTGCAGGTTATTTAAAGCCAGAAAATATTTTTAGATATTAAGATCTTTTTAGATAATAATGGTTTAGTGATACAAATACTAATTAACCCATATCTAAGGGGAGAAGATATGGATTCTTACCTCCCCCAAAGGTATTTGCACGTGAGTTCGTTCAAATCGTTGTTTGGATTCATTATGAACTCTTCTCTCAGATTAACAAGTAGGATTCATTATCCCTTATTCCACTCGCATCCAATCTTACAGGACCTGGTATTCCCAAACCTTCAGACATTTAAGTACTGACCAGGCTCAACGTTGCTTAACTGTGGTGATGGTACTGGGAATCGATGTTTCAAAATGATGTGACCGTAAGCCAAAACTCATTGTTTCTCTTCCTTCATTTGATGCAATGAATGTTTGATAAGTTTGCAACGACAGTTAGCAAACTTGTAGTGATGTTGATTTCAAGGGAAAATTCTTGAAAATATTTTACTGAAATTACACAAATTCCCAGAACTAGTTCTGAAATTCCATTGGTCTTTATGTCCACCAATAAAAATATTACGAATGAAAAAAAAAAATAAAAGATTCATAATTTCATAGACTAAACATTTGTGATGTTAAAAAAAAAACCGTTCCTAAAACATTTGAATCCCATCATTAATACAAAAATCATTGATACAAACAGATATCGCCAACCAATTTCTACGGACAGACTGATGCTCAAAGGTCATGCGCTGAACCGAACTTAGAGCGTTTGATTCCATGATAACTTGACATATCATCCACTAGAGTTGTTACTTCGATCCTAGTAGATAACCTATTATCTGTTATTGAACTAGAGCAGTAATTCTTAAATTTGGCGGACAGGCCCCACTGGGGGTGCTATAAACTGGCATGAGGACAGCAAATATTCCCGGAATGAATGAATGAATGCGCTGTAATTTTAAAATGGCAGTTAAGATGGTTTAACCTTTTGAACTTTGACTGCAACGCGTCACAAAACTTTGTTTATCCTTTTCATTATGCATTTACATTTTTAGACCTATTTTTAAAATTTAGCTGCAATTGCCATATGTGTATACAGTAAAACATTCATTCTAAAGTTTGACAGCCTCCATGATCTGACCCGGTAATCACCACTTGGCTGTTCTCTCCGAGTTTGCTTCCGATGATTCTCGTTGATATAATGCATTTTCATTGTAGTTTTGTGATGAAGGGAAATATGTTGGAGATAAATTTACAATAGAGGATTTCGGAAAAAAAAAAGCGCAATTACAATGAATTTTCGCCTTAAGTTTCGTTCTCTTTTAATCAGAACCGTATTCTTGAAGTTGACATTATGGACTAATCAATTACAATGAATGTATTATTTTTTATAAAAGATCTCTCTTATGTTAATATAAATCTTTACTGTATGCTCTATACTTTCGACTTTGTGCCAAACCTAAACACAGTTATTTCATTGTTGGACCATTCGACGTCATGTAATGTTTAGCAAGCTTGTCTTACTAAATCAATTACGATTGAATAGAGATTTAGATCCTCACTGGGCACTCTATTCTTTCGGCCTTTTGTTTTCACTAATATTACTTAAAACATTTTACTCTATATTATTATTTATTTACCTGAATGCTTTCACTCTACTAAGTATTACCAAGAATAATTCTCTACCCCTATTCATTCGGACTAGGATGCGACCCCCACCCACAAAGGTCACAAAAGGGAATTTGTTGCTATTAACTACTGCGTCTTATTAAGAGTCCTTTTCTTGACTGTTTTTTTAAAGTTTAGAGCCGCTTTGAACAACGTGATGTTAATCTTCTTTCCACTGGTGGTATTAGTTTCCTGATTTTCTCCGTTCTGGGTATGACGATAAACTACATCCGCGTCCTGGGTATGACGATAAACTACATCCGCATCATGGGTATGACGATAAACTATGTCCAGCAGCAAGGCTTCTGATCAGGAGATTTTGAGGAGTGTGGAACCACCTCTTAATTTCTGGTGTTCCTAGGTCCACCCTGACCCTGGGTGGTAGTACCTATTAGGGTCCGAGGTATGGGCAAATAGTCAACCCTCGAAACTGGGGTAAAAACACTATGAAAGTGTAAAAACAGGTTTTAATACCAGAAATACTTTGTAAAAAAAATTATTTCCAACAATAAATTTTAGAAGAAAAAAAAACTATTACCAGCAATACTTTTTTGAAAAAAATTATTACCAGCAATACATTTTTGAAGGAAAAATATTACCAGAAATAGATTTTTTGACAAAACAAAATATTAGAAGCAATAAAAAATTTTGTCGGCATTAAATAATTGAGGTTGATCAGTGGCATAGCTAGAGTAAACGTCACCCGGGGCGGTCCGCTCAAATGTCACCACAATGACCCCGATTCACCCTATGCTGAATGGTTAGCTGTAGCTAAATTTTCATACATGCTCTACCTCTACTTTACTCTACTGACCGGTACGTTACTGTTTACATGTATGATCCAAGACAAAATCCAATACAACAAAATAATCAGTTCAAATCAGAAGCTGAAAACATTGCTATTTTTCCTACTCACAAATTTCCCGACAATTTATTAGAAAATTTCTGACGGGGGAACAAAACTGGGGGGGGGTCATATGCCAGCCTGCGAAACCCTGTGTCTCCACCACTGTTTTCAGACTATTTTTTGCACCTTAGCCTGGTTGAAATTGGGGTGACATTGTGTCACCCCACCTGTGCTGGCACTCCGCCCCCTAGCTACGCCACTGAGGTTGATATGCCGTAAAGCAAACCAAACCAAAACCTGATTTTCTTTTAGAGAAAATCACCACAAAAATATGTTCAGAGCTAAACGGGGTTCTTATAGCATAGATACATAAGCTTGATAGACTATTTTGAACAGTGATATGAAATGTAAGCGCTATGCATTAGCAAATGACTCATGTTTTGTGTGAACCTGTTAATAGACTACAAATTTGACAAAGATTCCTGGTAGATGTCGGCTGTGCATGAGTGAAAATCATATGTTCTTACCTGTTAGCATTCCACTGCAAATATTCTGCCATCAACCATTTTAAAATATCTAATGCCGTTTGTGAACCTCAACAAGATGGAATGGATTAATGCTGGATATCTCATCGGGTAGCCATTTGTAGGAGCTAATGAACTAGGTATCGAAAAGTATAACTATTATTTTGTACCAAATACGATTACCGACACAATTACTGTCTTCAATTCCCCACTTTTATGTGCAGGTGATGTAATAGATAATTGGAACGAGAAACCAGTGAGCCAAATTGGAATTCCAGTTGATTTTGTTGCATTGACTTTCGTGGAAATATCCTTGAGAAAGAAAGGAATGTATTTCTTGTTCATTCAGCTGGGCTCTCTAGCTATGGTTATCAATCAGTCCTGGCGTACCACGTTCTATGTAAAGATCGACAAGATCATAGAGTTCACAATGATTATAATTTCAACTGCGAAGATGTATTATTGCATATAACTGACTGATTTGATTTTTTACGACTTATCAACCATTTGTAGGTTATTTAAAGTTGAAACACATTCGGTTTGTAGGAGGTTGATTACAGTACCGGTGTTCCCAAATTCTCTAAAATTTTATGTCTTTTTTTATTTACATATATCCATAATTGCTATCAGGATCTCTTATTTCTAAGTTTAATCACGATCTTAAAACATTACACGAGATTAATAAGCTAGTTCGCGACATTGAAGTCGAAGAATTAATGATAGAAATGTTCACTCCATTCCTTCCTTTTTTTGTTTTTATCGGATATAAGTAGCAAAAATAAAAATTACAGTGTTATCAGATATATAATCTATGATCGCAAAATAAATATTTCAGACAAATATATAAGCATGCGTGGGGTCAGGGTTAAAGCCTTACAAAACATGGTTGTCTGACTTTGAATCAACTGTCAGGGTGAGTGTAAGTAATTCGTCACGTGACAGCCTAACGTGAGATGGTAAACGCTTGGCTAGTTTTGAGTGTAAAAAACTCATCAGATCAGGTGCAGGTGTACTCCGGCTTTCCATTTTATTTCGCTTTTTTATGCTTAAAACTAAATCACTAAATAAAACAAGCATGACCACTTCAAATGAAGTAAAACATTTAATTCACTTCTCTTTTTTTTTTTTTTTTTTTTTTTTTCTTGTTTTTAAAGAGCAGAATGCATGGACGTCAGCAAAAGGAACAATTCATGCAAATTACAAATTGGAGATATCAAAATTGTTCAAATGTTTGTTGCTTCTGACCACTTTTGGCTTATCTATTTGCCATCTTCAAGGATTTTATTTCTACTATAATAACAAATGGCATTGCAAGTTTTTCATGGTCTCTGAAAACTGTTTTCAGCATAATATATATAATAATGAGAGAATGTTGTTCTGAGAGGTTTACCCATTCTGACACCATTTATGAGTGTATATGCTTACCATTGTGGATGTAAAAGGGGACTTTGCTTGAGCATGCATGTAGCAGTTCTTTTTTTATATAATGTTAGGTAGGTATGTAGACACAGTTGCAAACAATATTTATTGTTTCATCTGCTGTAACAAGTTATCTATATTGAGTGATATGCAAAATCCTTGCTTTGGTGGTGTTAAGCATCTGGGGGAAAATGATATATGAGTGTAATACTATATTTCGGAGGTAGATATTGGGAGATTGAGGAGTTTTCATAGTTGGTAAATAGGAGCTGGAATCTGTGAATTGGTTGTAGAGGGTTCCTGGTATTATGTATGCACATAATTTGTAGCAAACCACCCACCTTCCCTCTATGTTCCATCGGTGAATAGTTTGTTTCCACAAACCAACTCCCAAGAGAATGTTTCCTTGATCACTACAATCTTAACCTGTCCAAGTCTAGTGTTAACATCTTCCTCTCTTATCCACACAAATTACCTCTTAACATAACCCCTACCTTGAGTAGCCTCTAGTCCTTCTAGAGTGTGAACCTTACTGTAAAAAAAAAAAGAAAATCAATAATTATTTTTTCAAGTGCTTTTTGATTGTGCTGAGAACTATTTCACATTGTTATCTCTTGAGAAAGACATGTCTCAATTTCAGAATTGCTAATGTTAATAACTTCAGACCAATTATTTTCATTTCTTAAATATTTTAGTGCAGAAAAAATTTTTCAAATTTTACTTTTATTAACATATTCACATCATTAGCAGCAGCACTTTAAACGTGTACTTATAACAGCAAACTCTTTTATGAATTAGTATTATTAGTAACTGAAATCTGACTTGTACTAATCTTAGCAATTCTGGTCTGATGACTTGAGAAGGTGATTTATAAGACACTGTTGAAACCAAAGAATTATTACTGCTATTATTAACCAAATAATGTTTTTGCCTGAACACTCTGAAATTAATTTGTTAGGAGCTATTTTTTTACCAGAGTTTCTAAGCACTTAATTAATTTTCCTTTTATTCTTCCTTTGCCTAAATATATGTCAACGAAAACTGGACCAATTAGAATGACATGTAAATGTTTTACAGGAAATGTCTGAACCAAAATAAAGATAAATACAATGAAGTTCTTGAAAAAAAAAATCAGAAATTTTATTCAAGTCATTCATATAAACAAGTTATTTGCAGAGAGAAAACAGAATTTTATATGATTATTTTTGAAGAAAAAACAACTTTTGGCTAATTTGGTTAAAGTTTCTGTAGTTTCTCTATCATTCTAAATTTTTTCCTTCATTTACTTAATGTAGTTAACAAAAAGGATTCTATTTTAAAGTTGGCCATTTTATTGCTGCATTTCAGACTCGGTCTATTTATTGTTGCATTTCAGACTCGGTCTTTTCATTGTTGCATTTCAGACTCGGTCTTTTCATTGTTGCATTTCAGACTTAGTTGTACTCTGTTTTTTCTTTTCAATATCTTTTTTTGCTGTCATTATTCTTATCGCTTTCATTATCATATAGATTTCTAATACAAAACTTATAAGTTTTCAGTTTTTTCTCTTGAAGAAAGCCCCACCACATGAATTGATCCTTAATCTGTGTCCCCATCACCTAAATGGTCCAATTGAATAAATAAATCACATTAGCTAATCAATGACATCTTATAATTCATGGACACGTGGTTCAGTTTTCAATATGTTAGTGTTAGGTTTGAATTTCACCATAGTTGATTAGTCACGGAGGTGATCCCAGCATGCAGCATTGTTAGGAAGAACCTGAAAATCAAAACACAGTTTAATCCAAACCATGTGAGCGAAATTGGGTTGAAGCTGTAGACTGTTATGCTAGCTTGAAGTCACAAGACGTAGTGACCATGTAAATCAACCTTTTCTTTGGTTGTTCCAACTCAGTACAAAGCTGACTTGAGCATAACCATTGTAACCATGCCAACTCTCCAGTGATGAAATAAATAGTAATTTTTCTTTGGTCATTCCAACTCTGTGCAAGGATGATTTGAGCTTAACCTTTATGATGCTTATCTTTACTTAACTTCTGGACTGAAACAAAAACAGACATATCCAAGAGTCATTGAGAATTTTGTTTCACTACAGTTTATATTAAAAAAAAAAGTGTAAACGGTCTGTGTTTTGTATGCTTTGACTTGTTTATATGTAAACACATACACACCCTAAAATATAACCAACACTCAACCTTTAAACTCTATATATGTAAACATTTCAATATCAATCCATTTCTCATTTTTCCTAATGAAATATTGATCAATATTGATTCTGCACCAACTGTTCTCATCTTCAAATTTTGGCCACTGTTTATACCACCATAAATAGAAGACTTTCTGCAAAAATCTTTTAACATTAATTTTTATCAATTTGATATTTTTTTTATCTTATTAATGCTTTTAAATAATTCTGTAATATCGAAATTCCTGTTCCGTTGGTGTGCAGACTGAAGGTTTTAAAGTACATGACTTTACCAAATGTGTCAGTGTTAAATAATTTTGAGTCAACAGCTAAGTTTTAAGCTATTCTATCAATTCCATTTGCTGGAATGGTAACAGCAGAACAATCTAGACCCTCAGTTCACAGCCATTACAAATGCTGTTGTGTTGGTAAAGAAAAGAAAAAGCAAAAGAAAACAAATAATGAGTGTCAATTTCCGGTAGGAATAAGTCTGCAACAGATTGGTCTCTCAACCGCAACACTTGTAGCCAAAATCCAGTTCAATGACTGTCAATGACTATTCTTCTTACATATTATGCATGTCAGTCGTTGCCTCTTAGATCGGCGAACTGTAGTCAGTTCAGCAGAACCCACAGACTGCTGCCTTTCAGCTCCACTACAGCTATTTCAATAAACAGTTGGCAAATTCAATGCTAATTCTGGAATCTTTCAATTCCTTTAATAAAAGGATTCAGACATAGTATACCATGGATGATTGGATAATACACCATCAGACATGGTATGCTACTAGTTATGCATGGCCATGCACCATCAGACATGGTATGCCAGCAGGTACAAGAACCAGGCACCATCAGACATGGTATGCCAGCAGGTACAAGAACCAGGCACCATTAGCCATGGTATGCTAGCAGGTATTAGGGCAATGCATCATCAAATATAAACATTTCTTTTTTTGTTAAATGATTGTGATGAAGTTTACCAAAAATGAAGATACCATCAACAAGTTGGTGGTTTCATATCTTAGGCTTACACTGTTCTTGCTGAAGAATTTTCAAAATAGTGAAGTGACTCAGCTTATTCTATGAACGTTTTAAGTGACTGAGAAAAATTTTCCAATTTTATTCTTAGATTCAGAAGAAAAAAGTGTGATATTTTTCTAAATAATGATTGTTTTCTGTTAGTTCTAATATGAACCAATTTTGGTAAATGATGGTCCATTTAAGTTTTCAAACATTTATCATCATTAAATAACGATTTGCTGCCTTTCTGTTTTTGCCTAAGTTTACTCTGTATAAAAAGTCTTAAACGACATCAAATTCCAGTCAGATATCAGCTGTTACTACCCAGCAACATATCTGCATTTACAAAAAGTCACATTATTGGAAAGACAAACAATAAAAATAATTTCAGTCTGAAATTCTGGGATGAGGAGTTATTATTTACATGCAGACTATTGTCCTCATCTTAGTTGTTATCAAAACATTTTGGTTGTTGTGAACTCTGGCCTTCATCGGGAATATATTGACCAGAGTAACCTACAGGGAATTTCAAACAGAACCCTGTATTTAATTTATGGAGGTTGAGTGTTCTTGTTCCACTGCTTATGTCTATAAATGTAGTTTTGTGCAAGACTAAATTATGTGTAGTACATAAATAAAAAGAAGTCTTTTAGGTTTTATCTTACTATCAAATTATCTGAGGAACTCTGACAAAGTGGACACTAGAGAAAGAAAAAGAAAGTATAAAATGTTAAATATTAATTGCTTAATCAATGAAATGACTAACATATTCACATGAATTATGAAATATTTTTTTTTAACTTTGAAGTCTTTGAAATAGATTATATTGCTAAAGTTAAATTGTTTTAAAACTGACGGTTGTAAATAATTTGTACGAAAGGAAAAAAAATGAAAGTATACAATCAGAATTTTATTAAACACTTTGATAAAAATTAAGTACAAAAACGTTTCTCTCATATGAATTTGTGCTCGAGTTTATAATTAAAGGTCATAGAAAAGAAATTAAAAACTTTCATGAACTTTTTTTGTTTGCACACACAAGAATTTAAGTATGAATTACATTCATATTTGAATGTTTACTGAGAGTATATTGAGAAATGTTTAAAATATTGTAATGCATAATGTATACATGCACTCGCACACTGCTCAGAACAGACCCATAACAGTAGCACTTGGGGCTCTGCCAAACCCTATATGTGTGGGAGTTCCAGACTGGTTGTGGAAAGGTCCAGTTACAGCTTGTCTCCTCGCTGCTTCAGTTGGGAGATGTAGAGTTCTTGAGCACATTTCACCTCTAAGAAGTGAAGAGACAACATACATCTGTCCTTCCCTTCTGATATCACATGCCAGACTAATGAAAGAAAAACTTTTATTCTTTTTATACTTAAGAGAATATTCTCTAAAGGTAAAAGCTTTCTGTATTGTTTCTTCAATACAATAAATGTTATGTTTAAACTATTCTTATTCTTTTCCTATAATGTCTACTAACTAAATGTTATAATATTAACAAAATTCATGGCATCCTTTTTTTTTTTTTATGAATGCATATAGAGGATGCACGTTATATAGTGATTATCAGCCCAAAGCAGAATCAGCAATCTGAGTTCAAACTCTGGTCCATGTTGTTGCATTTATTTTAACAAAAATACCCTTGGGAAAGATATGAATCTATCCCCTCTTTCCTTCAGCTGTGTGTTAAATAGCAGGGCAGATTATTATTATTTTTTTTTTGTTTGTTTTTGTTGGTAACCAGTTTAGGAGAAGGACAACTCTGAATTCAAAACTGTTTGGGTGTGATGCTAGTAACTTCACCCTCAACAATGTACTTGCTATTAAAACCATGGCAAAACCAAATAGTGTGACTTGGCTGTGGCCTGATGATGTTACATTTATAAAAATAAAGGTATATAAACAGGTTTGTCAATCTGTACCTTTCAAATTGTGGGTCGCTGTTTTGCACCCAGAATACTGAAATTTGAAATATCTTTTCAAATTTGAGCTCATAGGTATATATATTTTATGTGTATGTAATTGCATTAGTTTTGTTCAGTGTTTTTTCACTTATTTTAGTAAAAAAATATAAAGACTTTAAAAATTTGACTTAAATTTATTATTTAAATTATGACCAATTCTTTTCAGGAATAAATAATTGTGTATATTGTGACTCAATTTGGCTAATCCTGTAGCAGAATGAAGTGTAGGTCCTAAGAATATAGTTAATGGTACAATAGTATATTAGGCTATATTTTATTGTACTATATAATTTACCATACCATACTTTTAGATTTTAACAGATACTGAAATCCACATCTAATGTTGAGCATGTGTACATTTCTCTTTGTAATCATCTTGATTTTCATTTGAGATTTTTGAAGATTTAAAATATCCTTTTAAAACTTTCGTTTTTATATAGTGTTTTAAAATATTTTCTTTTAGTTTAAAAACATTTTAATGTCTGTGTTTTTGTGAATTTTTTGATCGATAACTTCTTTAAAGAGGAAAAATTTCACTGTTTCAGTAAAATATGCAAAAGGTATCTTGCTGTAATTGACACTGAAAATAAAAATAATCTTGATTAAAAAGAAATTGCATGTTGTAATTATATAAATTAATACTTTCATTAATTATAATCAGGGGAGGAAATTATTCCAGAAAAGTAAAAGAAAAAAAACAGAGAATGGAATTTCATTTTAGATAAAATGTTTATTTATGGCAATAGTTTTGTGAACTTTTCATAAATGAGAATTGGAATTACGTTCTTAATTCTTTTGAAAACCCAATTTTGATTGGACCAACATAAGATTGTCAGCATCTTTTTTAAAGTAACTGATACAAAATATAGTTGTTTGTTGTATTTGTAAATTCAAGTAAGATTGTTTGTCCAGGCTGAAACAGATGACCAATCTCAGCATGTAGCACCATTGGGAAGAACCTGAAAATGCACACCACAGGTCAATCCAAGCCTAGTAAGTAAAACTAGTGTAGATGGAACTGTTTGGAAGCTGTCAATGATTGTGCTAACACAGTAGTCATCATGACTGAATGTTTTTGGACAGACTGGTCTTGTTCATCTATTGCTCATGCCATGTTATGCACTCTCTCCCAGAAACTCTAACTAACGTCCATTGGAGGTCAGTATGGGTTTTTCAAGAAATATAAATATGCTTGCAACAGGGTTTAAATAGACATGCTAACAGACAGGAATACTTAGAAACACAACTCCATAGCTTGATATGTGAATTTTGAATTGAAATTTTTCACTGTATAATTATTAATCTATGTAATTAATATTTACTACTGGATTAAATGCATTGACAAAGAAGATTATTGTATACTGATTCACTCATTTTCTACAGCTTATCAACCCTTCATGGGTTATTTTAAGCCATAAAATATTTTAAGATTATTTTTCTTTTGGAGATGATAATGTTTTAGTGATAAAAGACTTACTAATTAACCCATAGGTGGGAGAAGATGTGGATTCATATTTTTCCCAAGGATATTTGCATATAAATGAATATAACAAACACAATGGGAATTTGAATTTGGCTTTCCGATTAACACTTCTGAGCCATTATCCCTTACACCACCTGCAATATTCAAGCTTACAGCACCTGGTATTCCCAGGTGGTCACCCATTTAGATCATGACCAAACTCGAGGTTGCTTAACTTTGGTGATTGTATGGGAACTGGTGTTTCAACTTGATGCGGCTGTAACTTGATTATTGTATAAAATCTTTTATTATTAGGCTATAGAATTATTGATGTACCTCTGCATATATCTTCATAGTAAAGAATAAATTGGTCCTCAAAATTTATTAGGTTGGTGCAAAAATAATGACGTAATAATGTCGTTTTTGACGTAACGTCAAAAAACGACATTATTACGTCATTATTTTTGCACCAACCTAATACAATGTGATTTTATTAAATCCTCTCTTTTGAAACAAGACACAATTTTTTTTTTCTTTTTTTTAGTAAAACAAAGTAAAACTAATTCCTTTTGATAGTTTTGACAGATTAGTGTAAAAATGATACAAAATGGTATTTCCATTAAAACATCTTTCTCGCTTGAGGTCCTAATCATAAAGAAGTTTTCTGTAATTATGGAGGAGGAACTACTTGCATCTCTCTCCACCTTTTAATCCTCAGGTCACCATACAAAAGAACGATCAGACAACATCTTTGTGCTGATCTCCCAAAGGGCTGTGGCAAGTTTCCCATTTTGGGCTGCAGATGATGGTTCACAACGGCAACAGTTGTTGAAGTACATACCCCCAATACCTTGAAGTTCTGGAACAGCTGCACAATACAGGGATGTAGCTGCACCTTGTTGCTGAAATGACAAAAAGAAAATATGACAAAATGACAGAAAAAAATAAAAATTGTTATCTGAAGCATGCAGTTGGGTCAAAGTTTAGTGAAACTGATTCAACAGCTGGCGACAAATTGTCATATATTTGGCTTTTTCTTGTGCAAATTCTTTATCTTTTGATGACAAAGATTCTTGTACTAGTCAGAACTGCCAAGAAACATTCTAATTATACCAAAGCCTGTTACAAAACTTTTAAAGATTAAAACTCATAAATGATAGTATGTAAGCATGCATAAGTGATCAGTGGTTTTATACCAACTTTAAAAAAAAAATTGAGATCCCTTCTGAATGTAGAAAGTGATGACTTGCTATAGCATTTATTTCTCTTTAATATGTGCAAACTGGCATGAGTTCTTGGGGGAACATGGTTTCCTATTACCTCCTTCAGATGTGAATTCAGAATTGTCTGTCTCTCAGACTGGTTGCTTTATCAAGGCTAATAAGCATAGTTTACTATCCTATTTAGTGATAGATAAAAGAGGTGGATTCATGCCTTACTAAATAACAGAAACCACATCACTCAAGGACTTTTAACAGCGGCAACAACTAAAATTGATATCACATATAACTCTAAGAGAAAATAATGACATAAGAGACTGACATTACACACTATTTAAAAAAAAAAAGGTTTGTTTTTTTTTTCCAGATAAGTTTGTCATAAATTAATGTCTTTTAAGGTAAAATAGTTAATGTTGTCTGTGATGGTCCTAACTGACTATCACAGGTGACGTTAATACATGTAGATGTATATATTTGTTGATCTTCATACAGATTCAAAAAAAAAAAACACATGTTCCTATAGATATTTTTTGATGAAAAAAAAATTTCACCAATGTGTATATGCTTGTAAAACCTTTTGAATGCAAATATCAATTTACAGTGATAGCTTGGAGGATGGGGCTCTGTTACTAAATACAGAGATTTGAGTTCCTACTCTATATGCCATGTTGTAATGCATTCTTAAACTAAGAGAACTATTTAGGAATGACTGCGAAAACATCCCTCATCACAAATTTATAGACAAAATATACAGATGCATGCTGGGATTTCTTGCTAGCCTAGCCTATAAAATAGGCCACTTCTTAGTCTCATCTGATTTAGTTCTTTTTGTCATGAAGTCAGAAGATTGTATCCTTTTTGTGTGTTAACATCGTTTATAGTTTGTGAACTAGTTGCCTTATTACTATTGTTTTGCGTTGCATATATTGTTTTGCTCAATCTTATTTTTGTTCTGTTATTTTCCTTTCCTTTCTTTTTTTATTGTTTATTGAAAAATTTGCCAGTTCTGTTTCATTTGGTACTTCTGCCATTTACACTAACAATGGCCAATTACTTTACAAACAGCAAATCTAGTACTTCAAAAATTAATCAAGTTCCTGTTGTATAACTAGCAAGGTTTTTGATATGAAATATTCTATCCCCTTAACAATTCATTGAGGGTTAAGTAAATTTATTCAGACACTTAGCTTTTGAATTCTTTTCCGCTTCAGAGTTTAAATAAAAACTCTTGAGACTGTTCAAGAGATGCATTTGAACAAATCTATTCTGTTAGCTATGTTTCAATCTTGGGCAAATTATTAGTAGTTTTAATAAAAGGTTATTTAATCACACTTGTCACATGCAGAAAGTAATGTACATATTAAAATACGGTATAAAATAATTTTTTTAGTAAAAATAGGTACAAAGAAATTACCAGAAAAATAATTTTGCACATTTTGATACAGATAGGCTTGGTTAACACAGTGAATTAGTTTTGTAGATAAGATCAACAGAAGTGAAATTTGATAAATTCTCATGTTACATATTTAGACTCCTGAAAAAATAGTACAAATGAAATTTGCAAATGTGCCATGAAAGTGTATATAGTAACACACATAAATGCATACACACACACACACACATATATATATAGTAAGTATTAAAGACAAATATATTAGTGAAACCAACAAACAACTTACCAAATGACCCAACACCTTAATGAAGAGCATCTCAAACAAGGAAAGAAAAAGACTTATCTACTAAATAAAGAAAAGTGCTCAACACCCACCTAGATTACCTAGACAAAATAAAAAATGCTGTACAATGTTAACTTCTATCCAAGGACAGCCTATGTCATTACGTGAGTTTTGTACTGATGCAATCTTCAAACAACTAGCACACACACACACACACACACACGTGTGTGTGTGTGTGTATATTGATATAATAACAAAGAACTGTTAGATTGATGATCCAAAGTTCTTTAGTATTTTTGTTTTTATTTTTAAAAACAGTGCTCGATACACAAGCAGAGCCTAAATTATAATTATTTTTTTTTTAAATATGATTCCATCACGACACAGAAATTATTATGTTTCAAAACTGGTCAGTAGTATTTAAGTTTAATTCCAATATTAAACCTTAACCAATGAGTAGCAGTTTCATCCTCGAGCCTTGTTTTGGAAACAAACAATGTTTCCAAAACAAGGCTTGAGAATTAAACTATTTATTAATCCAAGAGATTTTATCACTTTAAACATTATTTTTAGTGGATACTCATATTTGAGTAGACACTTTGTTTATTTATTAAACAGTATATTTATTTATTTTCATCTACTAGCCTGAATATTTGAGTAATCTTATTAAAGATTAATAAATAAAAAATGCATTACTACTTTAGAAATTGCTTTGTTTACATTTGTATACAAAACTGAACAGATATGAAAATTTCAAATGTCTATGATAAGGATTTCACTTAAAGGCATTATTCAGCCTTGTTTGATCAGCAAAGTATCTTCATGGCTGAGCCAGTTAAAAGCACATTGGATCTAACGACGATTCCCTCTGCTCAAGGGGGATGCAGGTTCGTGTCCTGTCAGAGAACGCATATTTTCTTTAACAAGATTTCTCAAATATTGAGGGTAGTAGAAAATTTAAAAATAATATTTAAAGTGATAAAATATATATATATAAAAGTTTCTTGTTTCAGAGTACACTCATCTTCTAGGATCCCTGTTGAAGATGTTCACTCAGGTAAAAGAGCTAACTTGTGGTTTATATTGCTATTTTGCTGAGAAAATCAGAGATACAATTTTTAGTAGGGAGCATATTCCTTGTGGTAAGCAGTTGAATGAAGCTAGTATGCTGTTCTGTTTTGAGAGACCTGTTATTCCTATATATTTTTATCTGGGTTTCCTTTGAAGCTTACTGTAATTATATATTATGTTATTTTGTAGGCAGTTACCATTTAGTGTGGAATTGTACTTTCTGTTGTGACAGGTGGAGGTTGTGGATGTTTGTCTGGGGATTTTTCGGTTTTGTTTTTTATGATTTATGGTATGTTTACAGTTGAATATTTTGTGCTGTTTGCTTGGTTTTGGGAAATTTGTTGGAGTAATATTTTTTTTCTATATTTGTTCTTACATTTTCATTACATGGTGGATTGAATAATAATAAGATGTTCCTACTTTTGTGGTATTTTTTGTTCTGTTTGGGGTAAATGTCAGATTTGCCAAAAAACCCACTGTTATTTCATACACTTTTTTTTACTTCATTGAAAAAATTTTCATTTGACTAGTTGTCAGATAATCTGCAGTCCGACTGTTCTCTTCATTGTTCAGCCTCTATATCTCTGAGATGAGGTATTATGATTACTTGCATTATTTGCTTATTAAGAGTGGGATTTGTTTGATTATACTGGTTAATAGTTGGAAGGAGTGTGTAGATAAAATAGATTGTTTTTCTGAATGGTTTATATATATATATATATATATATATATATATATATATATATATATTTGTGCTTGTTTAAAGTTTCATCCAAGAAAATTACTTCTTTTTGGTTTGTTTTAATGTTGATTTTTGAATCCTATTTGAAAATCTTAAATTTCATTTCTAATTTCATCTGTTACAATTTCCTTTGATTATGGGCCCCATTATTTCTGTACAATCTTATGTATGTTTTTGTTAATAATCCTAGCTACTGTGTGTAGAATATATATACTAACCACTTTAGATTTCTATTGTTATACAATCTCATGGTTACATCAAATGTTTTTTTTTCTGTTCTTTTCTTTGACCATGCTGTTTCTTTGTCAAATAAAAATGATCTTAAGCAGTGTTTTATAATTTTTTTTATTGACCTATTATTTTTATTTATTCCTATGCTATGCATATGACGTTATCTAATATAGATCCTTTTCTCTTACGATCAAGTCAAGTCCATTGACTTTGATATAAAGTTCTTCTCACTTCTGAGTTATTTTTTTCTGTTATACTTTCACTTATTTTTCCTAGTTCCCTATTATTTCTCACTACTCTATGACTGTTTCCATGGAGAACCTTTGGATAAACTACGGTCCTTGGTTCCACCAGTACTGACTTTTACAACTAAGACTCACCATGCCATGTAGACTGTAGTGAACAATCCTTTATATTCCATAAGTGAGAATATGTTCCACTTGAACACATTCTTCTCACAGGCCACTATTTTGTGAAATTGACTCCCAGGAAGATACTTTCCTGGCTGCTACAATCCGGTCTTGTTGATGTCTATGGTTGACGATTGTCTTTCCCACATATTCTCATAAACTGTATCTCTTACTCTTTCTGCTCACACAACAAACTCCTTCAGGAACTGTTGTAATCTAGGGAAGGTTACTGAATAGAATAATCCCATGAAGGTTGGTAATGAACAATGATACTTAGACAAGAACAACACACATAAGATTTGCCAGCGGCGCGTAGAAGAAGTAGTCAACTGCTAGAAGTGAGTCAAGTGAATTCCACAATGAATCTCCAACTGGAGACCAACATACAGTATTTACTATTGTATTTATGTGAATGGGGACACATCCATTATCATCTGTAGGTATGCTACAACAGTAATCCTTTACCTTGAGTGGCTCTTAGAATTTTTATATATATATATAAAATGGCAAGGACAAAGAATGTATCTTGAGATGCTATATCTCAAGATACATTCTTTGTTTACAGTGTCAGAGGCCTTGGAATGAACTATGCATAGCTGAAACAGGCATTGTTGTTGTTCATACTTTTCTTGGATTTGTTGTACTGTGAAAATCATATGCATTGTTCCCCTATTAGGCTGGAAGGTATATTGCAACTGTTGCAGTATCATATCTAAAATGTAAGCATTCAGTCGTGACAACAAAATCCCCATGAGGTCTTTATGCACTGGTGAAAATCAAGCAATACCACGATATTGCCCATAAAGCCTTCTTATTGCTTTACCTGGGTACAATGCTGTCATGGCTGCATCTCTTCAGTCCTTTGACACTATTTGAGATATGCTATAGATGATATCAGCCAAGAGATTGCCACCATGCTGAAGGATTTCAGCAAAGACATTGTACCTGCCAGCAAACTTGTCCATGTTCAACTGGATGATAGATGTAGCACTGTAGCTCAGACACAGTGTCTTGGCACAATACCAGAAAAATATTACTTTGGCTGGATTATTAGCCAAGAAAAAAAAAACATTGGACAAAATGGTAGCAATTTTAATTCAACTATAAGCTTCATGTAAGGGCTGACTGTAGGCAAGTGAGGTGAGGGGAAAAACATTATAACTGGTGTGTGCCTTCCATTTGTGTTAGTGAGAAAACAACTTTCTGTCTTAGGCCTCTAGGGCCCACTGTCTTTTAGAGAACAGATGTTCTTTGTCCCATAAGCTTTCATCTAAAAAACTCATCACGTACTCAGCCTCAGCTGGCATGGTTCTTGTGAGGTCTACTTCACTCAGCTGACCTTCTTTGTCAAGGTGGTAATTGTCAAAATGATTTCTGTAACATCCTGCACATGTCTTCTTAACAAGATATCAGCTGACAACTGATATCACTACATAGATGCTTTTACTTTCCCTAACCATTTATATATTCCACGATGTTACTGACCTCAGCGGTTAAGTCAGGTGGAATGCTGGTCATAATGTCCTGAGGTTATGTTTTCTGTTAAAATTTTCTTCCTCTATATAATGAGTCTACTGAGTTGTAGGAATCTATATCCCTTCTAAGAGGTCTGCTGTCACTTGAAAGAACTGTGGAGACAGAAACTCTTGTTTTTGTCTAACTGCAAAAGATTTAGTATATTTAATGATTACTTTTTTATTGTTACTATAGGAGGGATAAAGAAATTGAACAAAGAATAGGCTTTGCTAGGGGTAGTTTTGCCCAATGTCACACATTGCTAAAAAAAAACAATACATTCATTTCAAAACTTGTGTCATGTTCTTAAACATCATCAGATCAAGACTTTAATATGAAATTCCAAAGAAGGATCTGCAATGTAATCAATCTTAACCTGGCATCTCAACTTCAGTCCCTTTCTCACTGATATAGTGTGGCTTCCCTTTATCTTTTCTATAAATATTTTTATGGCAACTGCTCTGACAAGCTTTTTTTCACTGGTGCCCCAACTACATAAATTTAAGTGTGCTATTAGTTTGGCATCTAGGTCTCACCTGTTTTGTTGAAATAGTCAAATGCAACTGCCCCTTCTACTCTGTTTCTTTTCTTGCACTTCTCGCCTGTGGAATTCCCTGCCCTTTACTTGCTTCCCTGATAACTACAATCTTCAAAAATTTAAATACAACATCAATCACCATCTATCTTCTTGAATCCCAATCAACTTTTGTAACTCCCTGCGTACTAGTGTCATTTCTGCCTTGCTTGGGGTGAAATGATTAAAAAAAATGTTGTGCATGGCACCAAAAATATTGAAATTGTCATCTGTATACAACTGCTTTCTTCACTCAATGGTTAAAAGTGGCTTTAATGAAGTCTGTAGTTCTTATTGAGAACCATACTTATTTAAACCTTGTGGATTGGTGCTACAAAATCACAAAGAACTGTACTAAATAACAGAAACCATATTACTTGAGGATTTTTAGCAGCAGCAGCAGCAACAACAACAACAACTAAAATGGATAGCACATGTAACCCAAAGAGAAAATAGTTATATAATTGTTATATACCATACCTATGAACACTAATGGCTATGTCCCAATCCTCATAAATACATTGGACACTATTGTAAGTGAGGGTAATATGATGTCTATGTAGTCCACCACTAGCAGTGGTTTACCTACTTCACGCCGCTGGCGAGTATTGCATTTTATTGATGTTATAAAGATTACCATTTCATTTCCAACCTCCGTTTTGGTTATTCCTTATTCAGTAACCTTTTCTAGGTAACAACAATAATCCAGATGATGTCACATACCAATTCAAACAAAACGTTAAGAAGGAAGCTCCCATCAGTACTGGAAAGTGTAATAACGATGGACTTGAGAAATACAAGCCAATAAATATATACTGTTTAAAGTAAAAATAAAAATACGTCATCTATTTCAATTTCAAATATATTCGTGTGACTATATGACAGGTATGTTGAAAAGTTCAAAACTAACCAAACTAGAATTTAAAAAAAGCATGTGTGGTGTGTGTGTGTATATATATATATATGAAATGGAGAAGGAATGTGTACACACATACTAGCAAACACACACACTCACAAATAAACAAAAATGGAGATAGGTTTAAAAAGATAAGAACAAAGACCTCCTTCCTTCATCCTTTCTCTGACCAATCCTAATTGTTTTGTCATTCCTCAGGCAGAAGAATACTTTTGCCACCAGTCCAAGAAAAATATTTGGCTTACTAATTCAGACAAAAAACAATGATTAAACATTGGAAAAACATAAGGAAAAATTAATACCTTTCAATAATATGTGGAAATAACCACACTTTGCTTGATGAAGATCAAAAGACCCAAACACATGTATCAAAAATATGGAAAATAAAGTAAATATATATTTAAAAATCCACATTAAAACCAAAAACGTCTGCAGCTTCTCTCTTCTCTTTAAAATATACACTTTTCTCTCGTTGGAACAAATATAACCTCTCCCTTACACACACACTATTCTAATTCTAATGTTAGATTATGCACCATTTTTTGTAAACACCATGAATTATGTCTACTGTCCTGTACATTTGAGATACACACACGTATGTGTATGTAAACATGCATACATATTTATATGAATATACATACATATGTAAACCTTTAGATGGAATAGGACAAGTCTTTTTTTTTTTTTTATCATTTCACCCCAAGCCAGGTGCTAATGTCATGAGAATGCAGGCTGTTGCAGAGAGAGAAAGAGAATGAGAAGACTTTAGTGAGGAGAAGTAAGTACAAGGACAATAAAAGAACAGATTCAGGAAGACAGAAGATGGCAGTTGACATTACAAGTTAATTTTTGAAGATTCTAGTTATCTGGGAAGCAAAAAATTGGTAAGGAGTTTCACTGGTGGGCAGTGCAAGAAAAGAAATTGTTAGAGTGGAAGTGGCAGTTGCATCTAGCTAGTTTAAGAGTGAAATGGTGGGACCTAGTTGCCAATCTAGTAGCACACTTAAATTCATGCAATCAGGGTACCAGGGAAAAATGCTCATCAGAACAGTTGCCATGAAAATATTTGTAGAAAAGATAGATGGAATTCAAGAATTCTGGTTTGGATCAATTACATTACAGACCCTCCTTAAGATTTTGTCAAAGATCTCTAACGTAAAGCAGGAGCATCAGACTAGATATCTGGTTTTAACAACTGGAACATTTATGTATGGCATTTGGCCATGATTTAAGAGTAAATTTCATATAATTTTTGTTTTTTCCAGTTCAAGAACATCTTGTTTCTTTTTCTATAAATCCAGATTCACATCATGTGAATGTACACAGATAATTCTTTTATTTTAATGATTTTTCCTTCTTTTGTATTTTTCCTTTTTTTTTTCTAATGAATTCCTTTCTTCATAATTCTTCTGCAATGTACATTTATCAAACATTTTGTTTTTAATTTTTTCATTCAAATAACTTCTTTTTGCATTTATTTCATTTGAACTTATTCCTTCTTTGCATATCTTTTTTTTTTCTTTTGCCTTTTCTTAAATCTATGCTTCAAGCACACACTCTGGTCTTATAAGCTTCAATTTATAACAGAGGATTATGTAATTAAATGTCAACTTACTTTTGACTTACATTTACAAACAGAGAGAGGTTAAATTCTGTACATTCAGAAACAGACTCACACACATTTCTAACTGAATACAGAATGACAAACAAAGAACTGTACCAAATAACAGAAACCATATCAGTTGAGGACTACCACCAACAACAGCAACAACTAAGACGGAAATTACATGTAACTTGAAGAGAAAATAATGACATAATCAAGATGCTGACATTCCACACTATTTAAAATAAAAGGTTAGGAAGGAAACGCACCCCTCAAAACTGGCTGCTTGGTCAAATATTTGCTTGTAGGGAAATGGCTAATATTACAACCACTATATATATATATATATATATATATGCCCAAGTATAGGATTGGTGTAGATGGAATAAAATTCCAATAACCAACAACACTATTTCTTAAAAGAATGTTCAATACAGAGTAGACCAAATATTATTTATTCAAAAATTATAACAAATATGTTACAACATCACTACAAAAATAGCCATTTTGTTTCAACACTTCTGGCATCTTCTCAAATGATGTTATAATTTTTTAAATATATATAATATATATATATATATATATATATATAAGAGAGTGAGTAAAGTTGTATGAGAATCTGATAGAATGGAAAATATGTAAGACAACTTGTGAAAAAAAATTCACTTTGACTTCAAAGAAATTTATTTCACAAGAAAAAAATTTACATAAATAAGTCAAACCATTCAGTATCTGTCTATATTTCTGAGATGAGGTATTATGTACACTATTTACATTATTTGGACTATTGTCCTCATCTTTGTTGCCATATTTATTATGTTTCGGACGTTGTACACTTCGGCCTTCTTCAGTTTGACATTCCAACCACCTGAAGAAGGCCAGAGTGTACAACAGCCTAAACATTGTAAAAAAATATGGTGACAAAGATGACGACATAGTCTGAATAATGTGAATAGTGAAGACAAACCATGATTCACGTTAAGTGACTGAATGCGTGATTTTGACTTAAACTCTAATTTCTCTAATGATACACTTCAACTAATTTCATTTTAGTTTTTCTTTTATGGCTTTTTTTATATATTCTATATTGTTTTGATACTAATTGTTTAGTAAGTGATGTGAATATTTTGAAATAAACCAGTTACATATTAAGCAGAAAGGATTCAGGAAACCTGGCAGCAGTTTCTAAGCATCTTCATTGGAGTAAAAATTTTTTGTCAAAATTGCATGTTTCAGATCAAAATTGTGTTCACAAATGTGCCACCAATTATTGGAGATTCTGCTCTTGTAAGAAAAAAAAAAGTATTTTTCTGATGAGATAGGTAATCAGCAAAACCTATCTGAAAAAAGTTTTTCTTCCAAAATGTCTTATATACTCACACTCACACACAAGGTATGCTGAAAAAATTGTTCATCTCCCAAATGAGCAAACATTCAAACTTTAGTAATGTTTTTTGGTTAGACTGAGAACTTTTCAACACACTTATGGGTGTTATCTGAGTGGTTAGAATGTTCAATTAGTGACCATGAGGCCCAGGTTCAAATCTCACCATGGTTGATTTTTTAGGGATGTGTCTTCTTGGGGGTTATCAGCTTGAAGAAGTGATCTAAGTATGTGGCACCATTGAAAAGTGCTTGAAAACCAAACCTCAGATTTATCCAAGCAATGTGAGTTAAATTGGGTAAATGGAACTATTCAAAATCGGTCAAGAGTTGTGGTAGCACAGTCACATCCTCATGCCCAGGGGTTTGAGTTTACTGGTCTTGTTCCAGCTGGTTACCATGTCTGACTATGTGCTCTCTCCCAGAAACAGTAATCAAGGTCTGCTCAGCATGGTTGCAGTATCAACCACAGGTGAGCTCTGCAGGCATTGAACAAATACAAATGTGCCTGAGCAGGCTTATGCGATAGGTATTTGTTCACTGCCTTAGCAGATAGGTGTGCATGGAAATGAGTAGCCAACTATTATTATTATATATATGTAATCCATGTCTGAAGATCACTTGAGGTATGAAACAGATATGGGCTGTTGATTTCTCTCCACACTGTTTATATTTACACTCTATCCTCAAGATTGAGTAATATTCTGCCATAAATATAGCAGATTTTAACTATACATAATTGTGTTTGTACATGAGTATAGTTACTTATATTTCTCAGTGTGCAGGCAGATTGACATATTACACAACTTAATAAATAAATAAAAATGGAGCATCTATTTTAAATGAGAAGTGTCCACTATAATAAAGTTTGAAGTAATAAAAATGTCAGATTTAAAATAAATCCATTAATTCTTAAGAAATATATACACACAAAAGTTTCATTCACTCAATTTGCAGTCTTGATAAAATTTAAAAGAGTCTGTGTCCTTGTTGGAGAAGAATTATTTTTCACCTTCTATTCTCTCTCAGGCTGGATGTGGTGAGTCTCTCATTGCTCTATTTCAATGGAAACTGCCAGGTTTAACCTTCATGACTAGGAACCACAATACCACTTACATCATCACAAACCACCCACATTTCCTCCATATTCCATCAGCAAGATGTATATTCTGCTCAAACAGCATCTTCCCACAAACCACTGCCTGTGTAGAACAGACTCCCAAGAGAATGTTTCTCCAACCACTACAATTTTAACCTGTTCAAGTCTAAAGTCAACTGTTATCTTTCCCTCCTATTCATATAAACTAACCCTTAACATAACCCTCTACCCCAATAGCACTCAAGCCTTGTACAGGGTGAACCTTTGTTGAAACTTGTATAAAAGAGGGACTGCTGCCCAAATACACATTTAGTGTGTCCCTGACACATTAAATTCTTAAAAGACGCTATAACTTTCCCATTTGTGCTTTCAGAGACATAAGTAAAGTTTCCCATGAAAAGCAATAAATTGCACAAAATCAACCCACAACAGTTATGACATAGAAAGTAAAAGGAATTTGTTGTTGGTCGATACTAAGTAAACAACAATATCAATTTAATTTAAAATGTAACTAATATATTGTTACTGTAACTGAACACGAATCATTTGTCAAATGAACTAGATATTGATTGTAATGGGTACATATTTTTTTTTTTAAACATTTTGTACTTTTGTTACCAATGTAATTTTTAAAACTATGAGTGCAAAATGATTTTTTAACTAACAAGAGGAGACATTTGTATTTAATACTCAGTTCACTGTTCAAATAACATTTAACAGGCTTCAAAAAATATTTTCACACATAAGAAATCTTCCTGCATGGGTTGGTACAGACCAATATGTTTTATAATTTTGAATAATAAATGCCACATTAATTATTTGATGTTTATTTTCTTTCAAATACCTTTTACTAGTTCTTCTCTCCTTTTCTCTTTCCTTCTTTTGTTGGGTGGTAGGATTTGTCAGTTTAAAAAAAAAAAAAAAGATACTTATAACCCTAAGAAATAGTTTTTAATTGAAATGTGATTAAGTGTAAATCCATATTTTTTTTTTACAGTGAGGTTCACTCTGTACAAGGCCCGAGAGCCACTCGAGGTAGAGGGTTACAGAGTAAGAGACACAATTTCTACAGATATGTGGGGAAGACAATGGTTAACCCTAGACATGAACAGGTCACGATTGTAGTGATTATGAAAATATCCTTTTGGGAGTTGGTTACACAGAGCAGTGGTTTGTAGGAAGAATCTGCTCAAGTGGAAATTACTTTTCATCAATGGAATAGGGACAGGATGACAATCACTACTATGTGTGTAGCATGGCAAATCCTAGCTGTGATGGTTGGAACTAAGGAATATAGTTTGTCTAATCACTTTCTATGGAAGGTCCATCTACAAAACCCTAGAGTCAGGATGCTGAAGGTAACATCCATCAGCTGACAAATTTTATATTTGTATTAATCATATACATATATATATATATATATATATATAAGATCTGTCAATCGCAAACTCCCAACAAATAGATGCAATCTATATCTACAGGAAAAAAAAACAAATAATTAAATGCAAAAATGCTGGCCAACTGTTGAACCAAAGAAATGAAATTATTTTCAAGTGTCGACATAAAAAAAAGATCCAAATAACTCTAAAAACATTGAATTTACTGTACAAATAATTTTGTCTTTTCCTATTTTGTATAATTTGCCTGTCAAATTTGTTGCATTTAACATACTGTTCTGAAAATTGAGTTTTATATTCCTTTTTTTTTCTTTGCACTTAACATAAAAAACCTGTCATCATACAGGCATTAGATTCTGAGAAATGGATAAAAATATTCAAAATTGATGGGTGTATGAATAATTTTGTCATTAACTATATATATATATATATATATATATATATATATATATATATATACACACAAGTAATGTGTTGGTATAGTATAATTTCCCAATACACTTATAAATAATGTTTATTCAAATCAGTCTCAGAATGATAGATAAGACTTTGTGACTAATGTGGGCATTTTCAGAAAAAAAAATCAACATTTTATTATTTTCATTCTGATCACTTGCAAATATGTTTTACAGAGTAGATTGCATTTTTAAAAAAATTATATTTGCAAACAAGTTTCTGAATGTGTGGAGCTGTAATCTTTGCTTTGCATTTAGATAGACATTAGCGTGTTCATATTTCAATTTTCAAAATGGACCAAAATGAAACTAGCAAAATTTTTGTTTAATTCTGCTTGCAAACATTATAATTGCAAATATGATAACCTGATATTCACTTGGTAATGAAATGTGTGGGTAGTGGAAAGGTTATTGGTGCCAAAAGTCAAATTGTAGAGACAAGTTCAAATTTTAGCTTAGTCTGTTGTATTCACTTTCACACTAACACCCTTGAGAAAGGTATGAATCCATCTCTTCTCCCTTCAATTATAGATTAAATAAAAGAGGAAGCTGATTTCTCTATCCTTGGGTGGCAGCTAGTCTAAGAGAAAGACTACTCTGAATTCAAAACTGTTGTGAAGGCAACAGCAGAAAAGGAAGAACATGATTGCAAATATAATGGGCATAACATTGAGAGGGGGAGAGAGAGAGAAAAATGAAATGTGCTTTATCTAAACTTTTGGGTCATTCATTGCATTCAGTGAAAACTCTTTTGATGCTATTAATGTCATAAGTAATATTACAGTTATTGTACCAAGAGAAAAGAGACACATAAGATTCTTGAAGAATCAATAGATTGTGGCATGAAGAAGTTTTCTAGTTTTGATTGTTTTTAAACTGGTATTACAGAACCTCAAATAGCTTTAGCAAATAACAAAAACCACATCGGTTTATGGTCATATCATGTTGAAACCCTAATTCCCTTATGATCACTGAAATTAAACAATGTCTTGCCCAGTCAGTTACTTAGATATATGACCACTTGGGAAAACCAGGTGCTGTAAACTTGGATGTGTGGGTGATGCAATGAATACCAGCTCAGAATTGGAAATCAGTGAGCAGAGTTCCAATTCCAGTTGGGTTCATTATATTTAGCTACATGCAAATACTCTTGGGGAAAGGTATGAATCCACTTCTTCTCCTCTCAAGCTATGTGTTAATTATTAAGACTTGTATCATTAAATCCCTATTATCTCAAAAAAAATTCATCCAGTCTAAAAATATTTTCTGCCTTTAAATAACCTGCAAAAAGTTGATACACCATAGAAAATGAATCACTCAAAAACCATATTACTTGAACACTTTCAACAGTAGCAACAACTAAAATGAATAATACGTATAACTAGAATGAAAAATGGTATAATAAAAATGTTGACTTCGATGCTACTTGAAACTAAAGGTTAGGAAGGAAACTTACATCAATACTAGAAAGAATGATAACAGTGAACGTAAGAAGGCTATTTTCCTGAAATTTAAAAAAAAAAATGGATTTTATGAATTTCAACTGATAGTAATTCTAATTGTTCCATCAATGAATGATAAATGCTCTCTATATAGAAATGTCTAATTTTGCAATTACCATTAAAAGATGTGCTGAAATCTAAGCAATGCAACATACTGTAGAAAATCTAATTTCAGTTATTATCCTATGGCAATTATCAGTCACACTGAAATATATGTAGACAAACTGTCAAAAACTAAAAAGAAATCAGAAAAGATTTGGTTGCAGAATGAAACAGTTTGAATAAAAATGGTTACATAAGAACTAAAATCAACCTAAAGACACAAACAACTTGCAGGAACCATCATATTTCATGACATTACAAGGATTTAATTCTTAGCTTGCAAAAAAAAAAATCTTGTACTGAGTCTTCTCTCTGAACTCACCATGGTCTTTGTGAATGGACGGACAACTGCAAAAAGGAGGCGATAGATCCACCAGTTACGGGCCAAATTAGAGCTCATCATGTTGCCAGGGTGAAGTGCATTCACAGTTACTCCAAGTGGCAGCAAGCGTTGGTTTAATTCTGTTGCAAACAAAATGTTGCAAAGTTTTGACGTGTTGTAGGCACTCATGTCCTTGTATTGACTACTCGGCAATGATAGCTTTTCTTCACTGATGTTCTCGGAACTCAAGTCTGAAAACCTAGAAGAGAAACAGAGGAAAAAAATGAAGAGAAAACTGCATTACACCAAAAAAACTATGCCAAACAAATTAATCAAAAATTCAATGAAAAGATGAAACACTTGAAGATCATCCAAAATAAAATCATATAAAACAAACATTTTGTTGAATTTTATTGTTAGATGAAGCATTGTAAATTATTATTAATTTTTGACTAGTCTTTCTTTCATCTTAATTTCAGTGCTTTATTTGTACTAATATTACTCGTAATATTAGCTTGAATTTTATTAGATGAAGTATTGTCAGTTATCAATTTTGGTATTTCTTTCATCTTAAATTCACATGCAAGTAATATTATTTTGAATGTTTTTGCCATTAGGTGAAATATTGGCAACTAATGTTAATTTTTGATAAGATTTTCTTTCATCTTAATTTTTCTTGCTTTTATTACATTAGTAATTATCTTGAATTTTTGTATTAAATGAGGCATTGTCAGCCATTTAATTTTTCACACCTACCAAAACGTATGGGGTACCCAATGATGATTGAAATCCCTACTCAGTTGTAATTCTTCTAGCGAGATAATCTTGCTAACCATTACACCACATTGATGTGTCCCTGAGTAGTTGTAATGATATGCAATTGCAATTATGACGAAAGAAATTCTAGCCAAAAAATTAACTATAGTTGATATGCTTCATGTAATAGCAGAAAGATGCCAGATAAAATTACTACTAATGTTACTTATGTAATAAAAATCATGTGAATTTAAGAAGAATGAAATCATAAAATTAATAACTGTCAATGCTTCATTTAATAAAAGAAATCAAGATAATATTATTACTAATACTAGTACAAATAAAGTAATTGAAATCAAGATTAAAGAAAGACTAGTCAAATATTAAGGATGGTTGACTATGCTTCATCTAATAATAACAAAACTAAAAGGTAATGTCTCCTAATACCATCAGTGTATGTAAAATAAAGATAAAATCTGTACAGTCTAAACATTGACTATTTTAGGTCAAGTCAGAGTACAGTTATTATGGTAAGACAAGAAAAAAGGGATTATAAGTTTATACTTCATTTTTTATCAATGCTGTTTACTAATGGCCATGTTATGATGGCTTGAATAGGTAACAAGTAACTGAAATTAAGATGAAAGAAAATCTAAGTAAAAACAATTGATGATGGGTGACAACTGTTTTGCCAATCCATTCTATTGTCATCACCATTTTGTTTCATTTATCTTTGCTTAATTGTATATTTAATTATTGCTTGTTCTCATGCAAATGATAGCAATAAATATTGAAATATTAGCAAAAAGAAACTGCATTTTTGTCTTTGTTAATAATATACTATTTATCATATAGCATGCTTGGTGGCATTGCATCTTCCCTTCATTTTATAAACTTATTCAATATATATGTATATATATAAGGTCTGTCTGAAAAGTAATGGGACTGGTATCACAAACCATTCCCTTAGTTTTTCAATTAGGCTGTCTGAGTTCTTTATATGAGATGGACAGATTGTTTCAAGGAGAAGAGTTAGACTTCTTATGTGGGTGCTGTTTATTCTTCAGATAATGGGACACATAGAGATACCAGTTTTGTGGGGTTTAGGGAGACTGTAAAGTTTGCATGTTCTAGGGTGATATTATATGAGGCTATACCATGATTTTTTTTCATTTTTAATTAGTTTCCTGATTTCTTTGTTAAATTTTTATGTTTTGGTAGTTATTTTTTGTTCGTTTTTTTCTTTTGTGTATGTGTCAGTATCATTGAACAGTGAGTTCATTTTTTTTCTATGTATGTATGCTTGTTCATGATCAAAATCCCTCCTCCTCCTTTAGTGCATTTAGGTGTCTTTAGTGGTAATATATTTTCATTGTTGGTTTCTATAGTAACAGTGATTATACCATGAATGTAACCTTTGGTGAAATTATTTTGCTTATGATACTTTTCTAGTATGTGTACTATATCCTCCTTTGTGGATTCTGATAGCAAATTTTAGACCAAAGCTTTGGGCTTCTTGTTCTGTATTGAAAAGCTTTATATCTAATAGATTTTCTATTAGATTGGGAAAAATGTGATGTGATGTGATGTTCTAAGTATTTTGTGTGTGCATCATGGAATGACTTTTTTTATCAGTGCATTTCAAGATATCTTTTGGTTTCAAAATGAGTTGGCTGATGTTAAAGTTGTTTTATTTATATTCTTTAATAGTTTTGTGTCTGTCCGTGTTGACAATATGAGATAACAATATATATTTTTATATATTTGGTTAGATAAAAAAAAAGAAAAATTCTAAAATTCCTAGCACCTCTCTATCATGTGCAGTCCTACCAATATAACAAATTTAGTCTGTTGACTGTTTATTGCTTATACGTTATTTTTATAGATACAAATATTTAAGTAAATGCTCAGTTTATAATAAACTGTATTAAACAACATTTACTGGCCTGAATGTCTGAGAAATTTCATAGAAAATATGTGTCATCTGACAGGAATCAAACCTGTATCCTACACAGAACCATCATATAGCCTGATGTGCTATACCATTTTTCTACAGAGGAAGCATCTGGTTAGCAATGTTGAATTACTGCTTTTTAAACTACAAATTTCCCATGATTTTTCTTGAATGTTCAGATCTGCTTGAAGCATATCTAAACGTAAACAAATGATGTCATATATTATGAAATGGACTGACAAATATTTTAATATATTTATTGTTTACACGTTATTCCTATAGATACAAATATTTAAGCAAATGTTCTGTTAATAATAAACAGCATTAACAACATTTACCAGTCTCGAATACCACTCTCCATCTTTAATCAAACATATACCCTCATCTATAGAATGCAGGATTAGCAACAACTCATCTGACAAAGATGGGTTTGATAAATACAGTGGCTTTTATAATGCTGATTTAAAAAATAGTGGTTACATGTACACTGAAATCAAGTATAGGAAATATATTGATCAGAGGAATAGAAATAGGAAAATCATTTGGTACACACCATTTAACAAATTAGCTTGTACTAAGTTAGGCCAGAAGTTCTTCCATTTAATTGATAAACATTTCCCTAAAAGTAACCCACTTAGCAAAATATTTAAAAGAAACATTAAAACTAAGTTATAGCTGCACTGATAATCTTGAGAAGATTATAAAGAAATATAATAATAAAATTTTAAACCAATTTAAATATTTAGATAATAATGCACATCCCAAGATAAATATTATTGATAATATTAATCAATAATTCCTTTGATGAAACCAATGTTTACCCACCTTCCCTGTTTATCTAAGTACTATTTCTACAATAGAGAATCCGACTGTTGAAAAATTTTATATTGGTAGTACTAAGAGATTCTTTTAAGACTAGGTGGTATGAACATACCTTATTTCTCACCAATAGTACTTGTCAAAATAGTACATCACTTTCTAAATATTTTTAGAATTTTAAAGAAGCTAATAAAACTCCTACGTTAAAATTAATTTTTTTTAAAAAAGCTAGAATATATAGAACTTTAAATAAACTCTGTTTTCTATGCTTACATAAAAAATTAGAAATTATCAGATTTTCTGAAAAAAAAAAAAACTCCTTATTAAACTAAAGAAATGAACTGACTGTAAATTGTAGGCATAACCTACCTTTTGCCTTACAATATATTTAAACTTTGAATTTGATAATACTTCAGAGGAAGTTTTCCTTTTCTTTCTTCCTTTGTGTGTGTGTGTGTGTGTGTGTGTGTATATATATATATATATATATATATATATATATATATGTACACACACACACACACACTTTAAGCATTATTTTTAGTGGATACCCCATTTATTTATTTACACAGTATTTGGTTTTGTCTACCAGCCCTCACATTAAAGAAAACTTTTTAAAGAAAATGCACCCTCTGGCAGTATTCAAATCTGTGTCCACCTTTGCAGGAAAAACGGCTGCTTGATCCAACTTGTTTTGACTACTCAGTTATGAAGTGCTTCACAATCAAATAAGGTTCTATTTGCCCTTCATCTTACTTATTCAGATTTTCTCTTATTTTAAAATAAACAGAATGTCTGCTCTTTCTTTTTAAAAAAGAAAAAAAACAGTCTGTCTACTCAAACATAGGTATCCACAAAATAGCATTTGGCATAGTAGGACACACACACACACATATGTATAAGTTTACTTAAGAGAAGAAAGTATCTAGTTAAGA
Source organism: Acanthosepion lycidas (assembly GCA_963932145.1). NCBI lineage: Eukaryota > Metazoa > Mollusca > Cephalopoda > Sepiida > Sepiidae > Acanthosepion > Acanthosepion lycidas. The sequence goes on along the minus strand of OZ010576.1, from coordinate 108,934,615 downwards.
GTTGTACCAATGAATCTCTATGTCTGCATTGCTTCTCAAACAATTCTTTGTACACACATTTTCTTTGAAATCTGTTAATGCATAATAATGGCAGAAAAACTAATTTTACCTAGAAATTAATGTAAGTATTAATAAAATCCACTTGTCTACAAATTGTTTATTTCACCAAAATGCTATATTTTGGTAACATAAAAAAAGGTAATGTGATTTCTAAGTTAATTAAAGTTTATTTACAACCACATAATATCTTTCATTTTATTATTTACACAAATTTTCTTCTTGTTAACTTAACACACATATTTGCTTAAATGCTACAGCATTTTATTCAGATCTAATTCAGATTTTATTCAGATAACTAAAACATATTTCCTTTTCTGCAAAATGATGAAATTTAACTGCCTGAGCCAACTGCAATTTATGCTTCACCTATAGTCAGTTTTCACTTTATATTAAAAGGAAAGTTCTCAACCTAACCAAGGAAAGGATTTAAAAAATACAGTGGAGTGATGGATAGTGGCTTGGATTGAGGAATTGGAGAGCCGAGTTTGAATTCCATTTGAATCCATTACATTCACTTATGTGCTAATACACTTGGGAAAGGTATGAATCCTCATCTTCTCCCCCTCGCTATAGGTAAATAACAGGACAGACCAGGTTCTATAGACTTGGATGGCAACTGGTCTACTGCAGAAAGAAATGGCAACCTACTGTGGGAAAAAAAATCTGCCTTGTCAATTATGTATCGAAAGATACATGATCAAATAAGCATGTATAACACATGGCATATAACCGACTGACTCTGTTTTTGTTAAATTTATAGAAACTTAGTCTGGTCAATAACTTTTCAGCACACCTTTGTATATTCTTTTCCTTGTGATGTCAATGAACACTTGTTGCTACTTTTGTAATGTCAATAAATACTCCTTGTCACTTTCGTAATGCTCATTGTAGTAGAGACTTTGTAACTGCAGGTACAATTATAGTAATGCCGTTAAACAATACTGGTGTGAGACGCCTTCAAGTAACACTCACACTAATAGTACTTGCTCAATAATACTCACTTGAAAAGTAACCACTGAATAGTAATCAGTGTAGAGAAGAGAACAGAGAATAACAATCTGTAAAGTAATAGAGGATAGTGTAGAAGAGTGATCCGTATAGTAATAGAGGATAGTGTAGAAATGGTGATTAATTAGACACCACGCTAATTCCCATATATTCATTTCCTTTGCCATCACATGATCTACTTTTTCAAAATGGGATCGCCTGTGTTTGTTCTTTGGTGATGTGTGTTCAAACTCCAGTGTCAGCAGTGACACTTTATTTTTATATAACACTTTTTAATTTATGTACTGTGTCCTTTAATGGCTCACCACGACTTCCTATTCTTAGTAACTCTAAGTAATGTTTGATCCTTTAATATCCTTCGCAGTACCTATTCTGCCCTCCATATTCTGTAAAATTTTCTAAAAAGTCAGGGACGTTTGAGATATTGTCCATTATGCTTGCAAATTATTTTGAGACTTTATTGTTGTATGTTAGGAAATGAACTAAAGTGGCCTCTACTGATGATAATGAAAATAATATGTGCCTAATATCTACAAGTCAGAATATGTGCCTAACATCATTTATTCTTCTCCAAAATGAACTGAAGTGGCCTCTATTGATTTCATTAGGAATGAGATTATACAGAATGAGAGAGACATTTTGGTTTGGACCAGGACATAAAGAATGTTTTTCCAAAATCAAAAAGTGTAAGAAAACTTTTCAGGAATATTAAATTTCCAGGTAATCTTTTTTTTTTACATTCAAAGTTTCTATGAAATAGATACTTACCTCCTCTCCCCCACTGAGATGAGATTGGGTATATTGTGGGGCACCTGAGCATGTACACCAGGCTAAGGACAAAAATTCCATAAGCCCCCACAACTCTCAGTTATGCTGGCTTCAGTGACAAGCACCAATCTCCCTCTCTTGTGCCACGAGGGGGTGCAGCCCCAGGTAGCTGTTCCTCAGGGCTGCACACCTCACAGTATTATCTTCCTCAGTTGTGCCTCTGTCCTCCAACAGACGCATAACTGAGTTGCACTCTGCCAAAAAGCCAGAGACACAACTGAGCGATGACAAACCCTACCTGGCATGTGACAGGTAAGTAATTTCTATCATGTAATCAAATACAGCTTAATGACTTATATAATGTCCCTACACCCTCAATGCATCAGATTTTTCTATAATAAGTACCAGCAAATATCATTATTGTTCATGATATTGTCTCAACACTATAAGTGCTTGGACAAGTGTGTTTATTTTTATATCTGATACCTAACTAATATGTGTCTTCTTCAGTCTTTGTCTCCCACCCCAATAGGGAAAGGAACTGTTGAGAGGAATTTCTTTCACCTTTTAAGAGTTATGAACCAGTGAGAGCATGCATGGACATTTCAGCAGGTAGAATGGTCCATAATTAGGGATATTTTCAATTTTGTAAGCTGATAATGCTTTTGTTTTCCTGGTTTTTAATGATAATATTAGTCATTTCATTCTAAGGAAACATTTGGCATCCACTGACTAAGCAGACAGTACTATGTTCAATTGAAATGTATAAAAGCTTTCCTTTAAAACAATTTTTCAGGAAAATAGGTTTATTGCTCTTTCCATTATTGTTGCACGTTTCCTTCCTAAACTTTTATTTGAAGTTAATGGTAATCATTTCTGTTTTAGGTTTATTCTATTAGGCAGCTCAAGGGCCACATTCCCTGATTAATGGCAATTAATATTAGTTGCCTCCTTGTAAGGAAACATTCAGAATTCACTGACCGAGCAGCCAGTGTTGATTTGGTTGAAATTTATATCCATCTTTTTTTTTCGGTTAGCAAGGTCAATTTTACTGTTTTGAGACTACAATTTTCCATGATTTTATCAGGTACATTCATATCTGCTTATCCAAATGTAAACAAATGACATCATACATTATGAAATGGACAAGTCCAACAATTATTTTTTAAAGACATTTTTATGTTTATACATTCTTTTTTATAGATACAAATATTTAAGTAAATGCTCTATTTATAAAATGAAAATTTCTTGGACATTCAGGCCAGTAAATGTTGTTAATACTGTTTATTATAAAAGGAAAACTTATCTTAAGTTTTTCTTAAAAATGAAGCGATGTAAAGTGAGGTAAATTAAGTGATGTAATTTAATGTCTAATAAACAAAAGTCTGTAAATGTTGTTGAACTTTCTTTTTTTATAATGTAATTAATATTTATATTATTTTAGTTTGGGATTAATTTATGTATTTATATATTTTAAATAAAAGGAGCCTATGAATTTGACCATTTTCTTTCAATTTTTTAATATTTTTATACTCATGTATGCTGGTATATAAGGGAATGTTTATTTCAGGAATAGAGGTATTTGAAAACTGGGGACAGATATATATATTTTGGTAAGGTTCAATATCAGCACTTCCAAGACTCTTTTGTTTATATAAATTATTTTCTATTTTAATAAGTGTATCCTTTTGATCAAAAAACTGGTTGAATTTATTTCTGTGTTTGACAAATGCATTTGATAAGTTTTTGTGTACAAGATCCTTTTTGTGTTCATAGATGTTCTTAAATTTAGAGATTTTAAAAATACATTTTTACTTTTGTTTGTAAATACATGTTGCAAAATACAATCCTTACATTTTCCTTCATAAAGTCCATCAGAGGATGAAATACATCAACTAAGATAAGTTTTATTTTTGTCTTTATTCAGTCTTTTTACAGATATATTTTTAGCTATATCTGAAATTTTACATACACACACATACATACATACATACATATATATATATATATATATATATATATATATATATAGTTGCAGGCCAGTTTACATGCTTTCAAAACTTATTGAGGTTATTAGTAATGTCAATGTTTGAGTTGAGAAATAAACATGTGTCACCTGAAAATACCCACAACAAAATGACAGACTCGAGATGTGAGTCCACATAAAGAAATATCAAGAACCAATATATATGTACAAGCAAATGATAATGTATCAACAATAAAGGTATACAAGCAGCAAAGTGTGTAACAAATTAATGTAAAAACTGTTTGGGTTCAAAGTATGTAAAGTGAGTGAATATGTGTATGTATGTATGTATGTATGTGTTTGTGTGCATGTATTTTTCATCTGTTTCCTACAGAGCATGAATTCTCTGTGAGAGGTTACATGTTAACAAATAAGCAGATAAGGTAAGAAGAACATGAGAAAAACATATTGCTGAGTGCTTATAGTCCGGAGAGTGTCCCTGAGTAGTGGTTCTGAAAATTAGGAGGGGTTAATCCAACAATACACATACACAGAATTTTGTTTAAAGACACGCAAAAGTTCTTTGTTGTAGATTTTCTTATTTATTCTTTCTATATTTCAACCATTTTTTTTGTTTCAAGAGATAATTTGATTATAAATTTTCTGATGTCTGAGTTCTTTCAGGCATTATCAAAGAGGTTTTGATGATAATGCTTTGTCTATATGTATTATTTTTTATGCTATCCACACATATGAATATGTATGTCAATTTGTTAAAACCTCTTTTTTCATGTACAATATACACAACATCATAGAATCTTCTCTGTATGTTCTATTGTGTATATGTATGGTACAGTCCAAACTCGAGAGTCTTTTTTTCCCAATTCTCAAATTAAGAAATGCATGTTATTTTAACCTATATCTTCCTGGCATCACTTTTAACTGATTTTTCATATTTTGTGACCATTTTGCTTAAAGGAAAAATGTTTTTTGCTTTGACATAAAAAATTGGAAATTTTCCAACATATTTCAGTGAAATTACCTTCCAAAATTATAATAGTTTAAACATATAGCAAAAGTAAAGAGAGATTAAACTGACACTAAGAACATGGGTTACAATCATCAGACCAAATCAAAATGCTATGCTGTATCCAACAAGACTAAAATTACTTGTAATGATATGTTTTAATCTTAAGATTAGTTCCGCTAACAAAATATTTTGTCATAAAAATGTATTTCTTGGATAAATCATTTTATTCACTGGGAAAAACATGTATTTAGTGCCAATAAAAAACATTCATAACAACGTGGCACATTTATGAGCTTGGAGGTGCAGACTGCTGTTTGAGTTATCTGGTTATAAAATGGAACCAGGGAATTGAACACAAATTCCTGTTGAGACAATTCATATTCACTTTGCACTAACATATATGTACAGTCATATCTGACTTTTGATTTCAATTGAGAGGAGAACCTGAATGAATGGTAAATATTTAAGACAATTTGGCAAAAAAACTTTTCTTATATGTTTTGCCATCAAACAGCATCAGCAGAAAAATGGATTTTATTTCAACTAAATCTGCATTAGCAAGATGGAATGGGATTTACAGTAATCATATGAACATGTCATATTTTTATTCGTTTTACTTTAACTTTGTTTTTAGAATTAGATTTTACTAATTTAAATTTGGTTTTTATTTATATATTCAGGTTGAAATTAATAAAACCCAATTTTAGGAAAACAATACATTTAAATTAAAAAAACAAAAAAAACAAAACAATTTAAGCATTGATATGATTTATGTAAATCCTGTTCTGTCACTTTGATTGGTAAAACATGTTGAATGTTTTTCTAAATAGTCTTGTATATTTATCATTTATGTATATAATATATATGTGATACTGAAGTGATTTAATGAGCATACAAACAAACAACATATGCACACACATAAATATTAGGAAAATCAATGAAGTGGAAAAAAATTCTTCATGTAAGGTTTTACATCCTTTAGGACTTTAATGGACTAAACTGATGTTTACATTCATGTCATTCATGTACATAAATTAATGACATTTTAAACTTTTAAAAAAAATATGTTTTGGTATATAGTGTAGCAAATTCTCTTTACTTTCTTTTTCTTTTTCTCACTTTTATTATTAAGTATCCCACATTGTGATGAAAGAAGATCTGCCAAGAAAGGTGAAATGTAAGAATCTTGACACAAATTTACTGTGGATGATCTAGCAATTAAAGCATTTTCTATACACTCTTGTCTTAGTAAATTGCTTTCTATTTCAATTAAAATAGCATTTTTCAAACCAAAATTATAGTAAGACTCATTATGGCAAGCAACTAATGCATTGAGTGTGGTGTTTTGTAAAAGATCCCTTTTGTGTTCATATAATCTTTTAATTAAATTTCTCAAGGTTTCTGGTATATAAAAATTTATATATTTTTTTACCTTACATATATAAAGTATTTATGATGGGTTTTTTTTTATCTTACCTGTGTGACTCTGATGAGACAACAACAATTCTGCAAGGATTGGAACTGACCATTACATCTTTCAGCAATAAAGACAGGTAAAAGTGGGCTAAGTGATTCACTTGGAAAGTTATCTCAACCTTATCTTCTGTTGCAGTGTAAGGCAAACCAAAGACACCAGCATTCAGAATGAGAATGTGAAGCGGCCTGTGAAAAGAAAAACAGTAAATTGTAAATAGGATTTAGTTGAGCTGGTATGGTTGTCATTGTCAGTCTTGTTCAAAAGAAGTTCTAATTTCCTGGTTTTGAGGAATTTGTTAAAAGAGATGCTCATAATGGTAAATCGATGCAGGAATTGTAGCCATTTGTTTTATATGGTTTTGGTTTTATAGTATTTTATACAAGTTTTTATTTGCAATAATCTCTTTAAATAACTTATTCTCTCCTCTAGGGCTTCTTCACCTCAATGTCACAAATCTATCACTATTTTATTGTTATTTACATTCTTTAACTTTGCCAGTTCAGATCATCATGTTGCTTCTATGGAGATCAATAGACCTTATTTCTTCTATATTCCATTTGTAAAGAGGAAGTTCCACTCAAATAGTAGTAGTTCTTGGAGGAAAAGCTATACAGAACAGAGTGCTATGCAAATGATTTCCTGAACATGACAGTTTTAACCTTGAGACAAGTCAAGGGTCAATCATTATCCATCTTCCATGTCCTCACAATCTTCACTTCCTACCACCTCCTCTTTCATTCATATCACACAATTTATTAATCATAATCATTTTAACCACTATCTTTAGTTGCCCTTGAGCAAACCTTAGTATAAAAAAATGATTTTTGTCTTTATTGTTTTTATTTGGAGAAATTTTCAGTTGTGCCTTTCTATATATAAAGCAATTTTTTTTTTGTTATTCTATAATGATTCTCATGAGTTACATGTTGGTCTGTATGTGTGTATATATATATATATATATATATATATATATATGAAAAGATATAGTTTTAAGGTGTGCTATATTTATGGGATAAAGTGCTCAATATCAGTGATACAGCGTATGTAAATATAAAAGTAAACATTGAAACACTCAGAGGCAACAGTCTGTTTCATGCTGGACGCAATCATCAGGTATATATATATATATATATATATATATATATATATATAGAGAGAGAGAGAGGGATGGTGGGAGACTACTGAAATATATCTGCAGTTGTGTTTCCAGCATCATCAAATGACAAATGTGGGCTTAAGTATGGTTTCCCAACTGGATCATCGTTACCACTAATCAATAGTACTTCAACATTATCTCACAATACTAATGTAACTTTATCAGTGGAATATGACATTCGAATATAATTATTCAATTATTTAACTGCCGCAACAAGCCAGACAAACTCTATAGCTGGTTTTGAAATTTTGTAACATTCCCTGACAGAAAATAAAATACGATCACCAGAAAGAATGATGCCAAATTTGACCCGAATACAGCATATGCATGTTAGAAGGGTGGTAGATGTTCTAATAAAACTTTCAAAGTATTCAGTAAATGCAAAAACCAAATGTGCAAATAATTCACACAACAAAATTTTCAATGGCAACTTGTATCATTAGTGGACCAAACTTCCTTCAGTCTCTAAATCTTCCTTGGAGTCTCTAAATCATAAATCACACTTGACTTATTTTTGAAAATATATTTTAATTATCACAATTCCTAGCTATGAAAGTGACAGGGTAAAATTTTAATTTTCATCAGTAATACTCAAGTGACCCATTCTGGCTACATGAACTAATTTCCCTAACATTTATGTATGCCGGACATACATTATTATCTAAATCAATTTTATTATATTCTTAAAAACATGATTTTGTATAAACTCAATCATGCAAACTTATTTTTCTTTACTTTAGTTTACCCAATAAAAAGTCCAAGAGCCACTCAAGGCAGTGGGTAAAATAAATGCATAAAGATGCTTCTCATAATCAACTTTCAGACATTTGTAATTTAGTTCAGAACTAAGGCTGTGGCTATTTATTTACTGTTACAATATATTAAGCAAAGATCTATGCCCATAAGGAGCTAAGAGGAAAGAACATTTACACTGTTTTTATAAACATTACCTACAAAGAATTTATGAGAATAAACTTTTTTTCTTGTTTCAACAATGTTTTCAAAATTTGGGAAATAATAAAATGAAGTATAATGTATTAAAGGTTATAAACTTTTATTATTTTTAGATTATTTTTTTATTGTCTGATAAATATCAAACAACTGAATGCACAAAAAAATAACAAAATGGCAATGAATGCTTAATGTAAACAGAACTTCCTTCTCCTAAAAGATTCATTTTAAGTGTTGAAATCATTAATCACACTTGACTTAATTTTGAAAATAGATCTTAATTATCAGGATTACTAACTATGAAAGTGACAGGGTAAAATTTTAATTTTCATCAGTAATACTCAAATGTCCCAACTAGTCTGGCTATATGAACCAATTCTCCTGACATTTGTATATGTCAGGGATACAATTTTATTATATTCTGAAAGGGTACCTTGCATAAAGTTCTCCAAAGATTTTGTTCTCTGGTATATTTTCTGTTAACAAACCCATAATGTTTCCAAACAAATATTCAAAATATTTGTGATATTTATAATCTCAAAACACTGAAGTATGGCTCCAAACAGGAAGATCTTAAAACACACTTGACCATGGCTCAATATAAAAGACCTCAAAACACTCTTGACTATGGCTCCAAATAGGGAAAACCTGGCAATTCTTTGAAAGATATTTGATCCTAAGCATTCAAGTATATATTCCTTTTGGAGAAATACTGCACTTTTTCGATAAGTGCTGCTTCATTGTTGGCAACAGTGGTCAAACGAACCAGGTTCTGGATGATCATGTAATCCAGATGCATACCATGATTGATGCCTTCTGGCAGGTGGTGGCTTAAGGTTACATCATTTGCAAACACCAATTCTTGCAAGATCTCTGAAGTTAAGCAACATTGAGCTTAGTCAGCACCTATATGGGTGATCACTTGGGAATACCAAATGCTGTAAGTATAATGGATAATGGCTTGGAATTGGAAATCAGAATTCTAGTCATGTTCTTTATATTCCCTTACACGTGAATACTCTTGGGAAAGGTATGAACCCACCTCATCTACTCCCAGCTATGAGTTAATTAGTAGGACTTGTATCAGTAAATCATTATTTTCTCAATAAAAATATTACAAACTAAAAAAATATTTTCTGGCAAAAGGTTGATAAGCCACAAAACCCAAATTAATCAATCAATCCAGTAAAAGGCAGTAACAGGCTGCACAGCATCCCCTGAACAGAACAAATATGGCCACAGGAGTTTCAATACAAACTGTCTTGCTGAAGAACGTGTCTCTTACCAGATTTCCATTTACATTACAACACTACTGTGTATGCATTCAGAGGAGTCAAAAGAGGGTTACCGATCAATCTGTTCAGGTTCTATATTCATGCAAAGGATCATCATTTTGTTATAGTGATTGACGTGGTTGTTGTTAAATAATAGTTTCAGACTATTATTTTTTAGTGGCAGTGTATTTTTGGCTCAGACCTTCTGAGGCTGACCTTTAAGGTCAGATGGTAGACTAAATGGGGATGTCAATTTTGATTGGCTGAACCAAATGTGGAAATGTTAGATAGAAAGTGATTTCAGGGAGTTATGTTTTTACACACCATACATAGTAGATGCAGTTATTTTGTGTCTCTCAGAACTTGCTCCTCAGTGGGAGTGATAGAATGACATCACTGGCTAGTTAAAAATGTACATGTCAATAGATAAGTTTCAAATCCCTTTTGTTGAAGTTCTCACTTTACCTCCAAACTAAAAAAAAAAAAAACAACTATTTGGTACTACCCTGCTGAGAGAAGAAAGAGAGGAAAACAACTCTATTATAATCACCTCAAGATCATGAACTAAGAGACCCCCCCCCCAGAATGAGGGGGCTATACAACATTTTGCTTATTTGGTGCAGTGGACCTCTCCAGGAGAGAGGGAGTATGCAGCAGTGATGACAGGTAGATCAGCAATGGGATTCAATACTACAAACACTTTATTTACACGTTAGTAGAAGTGAGAACTTTGCTTGAATAACTAGTATTGAGTTGCAGTTACTTTTCCTTTAAGTAACTCTTGGGTGAGTTCATTTGACTTCCTTAGGGATACCCAATACATTTGCATATGTGATGTAGTAATCCTGGAGTGTAATGTATTCCACAGTGTATTTACCTACGACACGTCTACCCAACTCCTGCTCACCTTTGGTGCCTCTGGTGAGAAATTAGAATGTATAGCATATAAATCTGAAACATTGTTCAACTTGCTCTGCAGTTATTCCTGTAATAGGAAAGCATTGTGCTGTTTCAGCAGAATAATACCTGCCTACACAATGCCCTCATTACTTAACATATTCAACAATTTACCTTGTTGGCACAACTGCCAGACATATCTTCATTTGAATATGTATGGGGCATGATAGGATGATGCCTGGCTCATTCAATTAACCCATCTTCAATTCTTGTTGATGCAAGAAGTGTAGAATAATTTGATAATTTATTACAAGATGGTATTCATCGTTTGTAAAATTTTACTCATGTAAGCATATAGAATATTAATATGGTGTGTGAATACTGTTGATAAACCTCTTACTTCCATCATGTACTCATATATTATGTTATAAATGATCATTTACTATAATGCAGATATATTAATTGTAGATTTCATCTCAATAAATCAATACACATATCTAAGATGTTGATATTTTATTTTCTATCAGTTGATTCATTTTTTAAAGAATTTTTTTATTCAGTAATTTCCTATTCTTCTATTATTTTCATATTATATTTCAAAGTGATGTATCAACCAAGATGAAAAAAATAGTTAAAAAATAATACAAGAATATTGACAATTACTCATTAGAGAAATCAAATATTAAATAACATAAAACCATGAAATGAAACTTTAAGTGCCTCAGTATAGGGTAATGGAGGGGGTGAGTGTCGAGATTAGTCTGTCTGACCATTACTAGTGAGTAGTGAATTTGATTTTTGCTGGGTGCTCTATTCAAAATTAAATAATCCTACAAGAGTTTACAAGTTGTAAAATCAACCTGACCTAAACTTTGCTTCAAACTACATTTCCATCTATTTCAGTTATACTTGTATTTTAAACTAGCTCCAATATTCAGAGAACTTAAAACGATTACTTGGTTACTTATTTTAGGGCATCATTTCCCTTATAATTAAGGTCATGTGACACAATGGCCAGTGTTTTATTTAAACAAATTAGCAATAAATAATCAAGAGTGCCCATTTTTAGGCATCTATTACTTATATTATTACCAACTAGAACTGTTTTTAAATTTACCTAAGTAATTCGATCCTAAGTTACAGTTAATCAAAATAAATGATTAATAATAATTTGTTGCATTTTAAATTCTTGTATTTTTCCAATTTTTGCTCAGAGATCTCCTGAATGTCATCTAAAGAATCTGTCACCTGAACAATGTCTTCCCATTGTTCATTAGTTGACCAAATAATGATATTAGAATGCTTCCCAGTTAAAGTGATTACACATAAAAATATGAAACATTGTCCCAAGTTCAATCCCCAGCATGAATAAACTTCATTAATATTCCAAAGTAAAGTGTATTTCTGGAATTTCTCTTTCATAAAATTTCACTTTAATTGACAAGTTGGAAGAACTTCTACTAGTTTTCTATTTCTGCATGTATGTATGTATGTATGTATGTATGTGTGTTGTGACCAATTCAAAGATGAAATTAAGTCAGGTACACAGTACTTATATATATATATATATATATATATATATATATATATATATATATATATAAATAATTATTTATTTAAAAATATGATTCCAACATGCTACATAAGAGTTCTCATGTTTCAAAACAAGAGCCGAAAACTTCAAGATAATTATTCAAAATAATTCAAATAATTAATTTAATAATTATATTGAAGTTTTCGGCTCTTGTTTTGAAACATGAAAACTCTTATGTAGCGTGTTGGAATCATATTTTTAAATAAATAATTATATTTATGCTCTACTGTTGTATTGAGCACTATTTTAAAAAAAAATAATAACAAAAATACTAAAGCACTTTGGATTATTTACCTAACCAGTTCTTTCCTATTTTCTATATATTTTCACACACGCACACACATATAATTTATAGAATTTATTTATCTTCCTTATTTTAAGTGAACATCACTGGGGAAAGCATTTCTCATTGATATGTTGTTTTACTATTTGCTGGAATTGTAAGGAAATCAGTATAATTTTGCTTATACAAAGATTGTTATTGACTTCATAAATTAAGTATTAAGCAGTAAATTTCTGGCTTCATATTTATTATTCAACTCTTTATGAGTGTTCTAAAATTGTAAACATGATTGACAGGGATGCAAGAGTAATTTAAAAAAAAAACTATTAGCCTCATTGGTCAAATCCTGTTAAGATTGTAATGTGACTTTGGTAAGTAATAAATGCATTTTTTAGAAAGTGGCACAGCACAAATTAGTCCGTAGAATGTGGACATTTAAAAATGGAGATGTAATTAAAATTCTTAAAGGGAATATTTAACATACCATATGGGTGTGCATATAGACAAACACACCCTTGCATTTCTATAAATCTATCTCTCATATATATATATATATATATATATATATATATAAGAGAGTAAGGACAAATAGATTTCATTTATGTATTTTATTAATTTTTCCAGAATTTAAAAAAAACAAACTCTCTTATGTGTAATGTCCCCTCAGGACATGGACATAGATGGCTCTCCACAATTTCCTTTTTCTTGTATCTCTAAGCAACATTTGACCTTTTACCATGATCTATCCTTTATGCAATGTTTGTCTACTTATTATCCCTCCCAGCCCCTGTTCTATCATGCTCTTTAGATAGGTTACTTGCTGTTTCCCTCTGCTTTGCTTACTTTCAATGTTTTGTGTGTTAGGGCTGTCTCTTTCAGATTATAAGCATAAATGTCCTTTTAGTTACCATTTTTATTGTTATTTATAATCTCATAAGTCTTTTTCCTTTATAAAACAAAAAAAAAACGTTTACTGTGATCATGGCTCTCCACAACATCCTGTCTATTGTAGCTAAATTTCATTCTATTCATATTTGTCTCCGCTTTGCTATTCATTCATACAAACTCATTAGATATGTTACTCACTCTGCCAAATGACCCAAAAGAATAAGACTCAAAAAAAAAATATTCTCTGCTATGTAATCCAAGGAGTAGGACTCAAAATAAACATTTCCAAAACAGAAACAATGATCTGGCATAGGAATGAAAGTGGTGATGACATGGACCCTAAATCCATCATAAAAATTCAGAATTTGGAATTATTAAATTCTAAATTCATCAAATACTTTGGTATATGGATCAGTTATAACAAATTTAGTATATAAGGAAATTGAACATAGAATAGCCTGCACTAGAGGTACTTTCAACCAACACTGCAAATTTCTACAAACATTAACCTGAAAACTAAAGTCATGTTCTTGTCTTGTTATATGGATGTCATGCATGGCCCAAGAATCACTCAAGGTAGAGGGTTACTAAATAAGGTTTTTGTAACAGTATACAGGGAGGGAGCAAGAGGTGTATATGATAAGGATACGTAGGTTGACCTGAAATTTGAAGACATTAAAATTATAGTGATTAGGGAAGCATCCTGTAAGGGCATGTTTGGATCTCAGTGAAATGACCATAAAAATCATCATGGCCCTTAACTGAAGGCAATTTCATCAAAAACTGCCTTTAAAATTCTCTTTATCAAAAAAGAAAAATATATGAAGTCATCACCTAATATTGTTGCCAGTCATATCCCTGATTTAGCAAGCAATTGACTATAAATGTGCAAAATTTTCTACCACACTTGATGAAAGTATAGACATTACAAATAATGCATACTACACTCTCTTTACTGGAGTCAACAAAAAGTTTAATGTCGTTGAAGAATTATTAGATTTACTACCTTTAAAGGATATGCATGTTGGTGTAATGGATGTTGGCTTAGAGTGAGAACTCGGAGAATCAAGTTTGAATTCCATTCATGCTCAAATACCCTTGAGAAAGGTATGAATCCATCTCTTCTACCCCAACTATGGGTTGAGTTGGCAACCAGTCTACTGCAGAAAGAAATGGCAACCTAGTGCAGGAAAAAAAATCTGCCTCATCAGTCACGTATCAAAAGATACATGATCACCCAAGCATGTATCACATATGGCACTTAACTGACTGACCTTTAGAGAGAACAGTGACAGGGCAGTATATATTTATATTTAGTGAATTGGAACAATTTATTGTGTGCAGGTTTTGATTGGTCATAACACAGGTTGGTGACAACAAACTGTACACGTATAATGTGTTCTGCATAGATGGGTTCAGTTGGCCATCTTAAAAACTAAACAGGTTTGGTCTATTCATCTCTACTGTCTATTACTTTATGCGTGAACAGGCACTGTATGGGAAAATATTACAGAGGGAAAACATAATGAATGTGGCTGTGAAAACGGTCAATTTTATACAGACCATAATCTGGTTTTCTTCTTGGACTCTTCTTTTGCCACCTGCAAGCATGCATATGGACTTTTTTGTAGATGGCAATGATCAGCAGCAGAAAATAAGTTATCTTAAAACACACTGCTGCTCATGGCTATAAGAACCAATGTGCGATCAGTTTGGTTTTTGACAATCACGGTAGTAGAATACTGTGATTTCATCCATTGTTGGTGTTAAGTACCTATTCTATTGTAATAGACTCTCCCACAGATAAGTAAGAGTAGCAGTGGCAAGTTCGGGTCAGTGGTGTTGAGCGGTCTCTGACTGTGCCCGCCTTCTGTCGAACTCTCTGCGTTAGCAGAGAGGAACCCGGATGAGGCTTTGCCGAAGGGCAAGGTTTCGTTCGGGGAGGTAAACAGGGCCTGAACCTGTCTAGGCGGGTTCAAAGGTTATATTTTTGGCCGAGCCTAGTGCCACATTCGGTCCTCGTGGGTGGATCGATAAATACCCAGTGGTGTTGAGCGAGTCAGACATTGAAGTACCAACCATCATAACTAGATTTGCTGCATCATTAACTCTTATTTCCAAGTTCCTAACGTTTTGTACGTCGAACCTAATTTAGGACGACTTATTAAAATACAAGCCTCCACTGTGAAAACTACTCTACAACATTTTGGCGAACGAGGATTCGAAACTCACACGGAAAAAAAAAAAAACTTTTCGTACGCCAAACTATTAGGTTGTTGCAAAAATAATGACGTAATTATGTCGTTTTTGACGTTAAAAAATACGTCAAAAACGACATTATTACGTCATTTTTGCACCAACTTAACTTTAACGACGAGGGATTCGTTTCTCAGACGGAGAAAGAAAAAACAAATTTTTCGTACGTCTAACAACACCTTGGTGATAAGGAATTCGTAATTCATACAGAAGAAAAATTTTTCGTTTTTACTCTATAACAACTTGGGCGACCAGAATTCGAAATTCATACGAAAAAAAAAAAGTTCGTTTCGCCATTTACAACACTTGGCGACGAACGTATTTTGTTTTCATACGGAAAAAAAAAAAAAAAAAAAAATTCACCCGCCATAATAAACGTGGCGTACGTGTGATTGCGTTTCATACAGTGGAAAAAAAAAAAAAAAAAAAAAAAAATTCGCTCCCGTTATTTAATGACGAAATTCGTGTTTTCATACGGAGGAAAAAGAAAAAAAATGCTCGTCAAATTTTCGGCGACAACTTGGATTCACATAAAAAAAAAAAAAAAAAAATTGGAAAAATTTTTTTTCGAAAAACAAAACGTCAACTTAGTGACGAAAAAAATCAGTCGTATTCTCAACTGAAAAATAGAATTTTTTTTTTTTTTCGCGATAAGACAGTTTGCTCAAATAGGTCACGAATTACAAATTCGTTTTGGACCCCCCTCTACAATATTTAAGCATTGTGTAAACTTTTTGCGAAGATGGAGGAATGCAAAAATATATTCCAGGAATTTTTTAAGTTCCAGACGGAACAACAAAAGACAATATTGGACCAGCAGAAAACATTCCAAATACAACTTCAGAAGGAAACCTTTAATAGACAAATGCAGTTTCAGCGAGAAATGGAACAGATGCATAAGGAGTTTCAAAACAAAATTCTGGAAATAACTGAGAAGAGGAAAGAGAAAAATCTACGAAATGATTCTTTCCCAGAAAATACAATATGGAATTTGATTGAAATATTCACGTACAGTCCAGACGAAGAGATAACTTTTGAAGAGTATTTTGAAAAATATACGGACGTGTATAACGTGGACTGTCACACGTGATCTGAAGGAAAGAAGGTTAGACTTCTTTTAAGCAAGTTAGGAACTGCTAAGCATAACAAATTGGTAAACTACATTTTAAAAAACTAGCGAGTTGACTTTATCGAGGCGGTAAATATATTAAGTGAATTATTTAGTAAAAAGACATCTTTATTTCACGAGAGGTGGAAATGTTTGAATCTGATGAAAGAGGATGAACAAGACTTCATAACGTATGCAGCTAATGTGAACAAGCATTGTGAAGAATTCAAACTAGCAGAATTAAGCGCTGACAATTTTAAGTGCTTAGTATTTGTTCAAGGGTTAGTTTCAGAAAGAGACGCAGAATTAAGGAAATTGGTACTTTAAAAATTGGAAAACGAACCGAGGATTTCAGTACAGAGTTTGGCGGAAGACTGCACAAGATATGTTAGCGTAAAGAAAGACTCGAAAAAGAAAGAACAGTCTGGCGTTTCGTATGTGAGAAAAATACGCTACAAAAAAGAAAGTCAGTCTAACAAAAAGAATTCTAAAATTGCGGATTATCAAACAAAAAGTGAAATACCAGAGAAAAATAAACAAAAACTCCCGAAGCCATGTTTTGCTTGCGGTGAACTTCACTGGTATAGATATTGCAATTTTAGGAATAAAAAAGGTTTCAACTGTGAAAGTGTGGGGTATAAAAGCTCGCACTGCAGGTCAAAATTTAAAAACAATAAAATAAGAAAATTAAAGTCCAACGAAGTGAACGAGGGAATAACTAGAAAATTTGTTACCGTCGAAATAAGTAATAAATAAAAATGCAACTCGACACTGGTTCCGACCTATCTATCACAAATTTGAATACGTGGAAGAAGTTAGGGAAACCAATTTTAATGAAGACAAATAAAATCGCGAGGTCCGTGACAGGAGAAAAAATACAATTCATTGGAGAATTTGTTACAAACGTCACGTTAAATAAAAAAACGCGATAAGCTAAACTATTTGTCATGAAAAATACCACGAACTTACTTGGTACGGATTGGATAACAGAATTTCAATTATGGGATTTACCAATAAATTCTTTCTGTTACAAGGTTGAAAATTGAAACTGCGAAACCAAAAAATTACTACAAAAACTAAAGAGAACTTTTCCTACTGTTTTTTCTTCAGGTTTGGGAACGTGTACCAAGATTGATGCAAAATTACAGCCAAAACAAAACGCTCAGAGGGTATTCAAAAAGAAAAGGAATGTGCTGTTCGCTTCAATTGAACAGATTGATAAAGAATTGGACAGATTAGAGAAAACGGGTTTATTTAAAAAAGTGGAATGGCTAACACCGACAATATGCGTGAAAAACAAGCTTCAGAAAGTAAAAATGAAGCCGACACAGAAAAAAAACTGAGGAACAAGTTACGCGCAACCAAGGACATTAAATGATTTAAGTCAACAAGAACCTACAGAAACTGTGAGTCCATCATTAAGAAGTTCAAAGCGGAAGGTTGTTTCTAGTAACGCTTTGGAGATATATATATAAAAAATAAAATAAAATAGAAAAGCGGATTGGCTATATGACGTACTTTGGTGAAAGGGGGAAAACCGAAAAACTCACGTGCAGTAAAAACAGATCAGACGACGTTTTTCAGACGTGGTTGACAGCGGTCCCACGAAAAAAAAAAACGCCGATGGAGGTGATTTTCAATAAGTTTGATCTAACAACCCCTGCAAATAATTTTACCTAAGGTACGCCGATCCAGAAAAAAAAAGGCAACTGATCTTTTAAAAATGGACCCAAAACGTAGGAGATACGCTACGATGTTGCTAAAAATAAACAAATAAAGAAAACTTTTTACTCCGGCGGAGTAAAGTTTTAGGGGGGGTATGTTAGGTACCTATTCTATTGTAATAGACTCTTCCACAGATAAGTAAGAGTAGCAGTGGCAAGCTCGGGTCAGTGGTGTTGAGCGAGTCAGACATTGAAGTACCAACCATCACAACTAGATTTGCTGCGTCATTAACTCTTATTTCCAAGTTCCTAACGTTTTGTACGTCGAACCTAATTTAGGATGACTTATTAAAATACAAGCCTCCACTGTGAAAACTACTCTACAACAGTTGGGTACTTGCATCTTTGTCTGGCTCTGTAGTATGTTCGACTCTATTCTCTTCATCAATCTTTGCTCCCACAAAAACAGCAAAACTCTAACCCACTCAATTCCAGGCAACCACATCCCAATTCACTAATTTAGGTTGTCTAACATTAAGTGTACCCTCAGACAGTTCTCCATATAGTATCTACTTTGGAATTCTGAAGTTATCCATGCATGCAACAGGTACAAGCCACCTGAGAAGGCCAAGATTGCAGAATGGGATATAGTGACAGAATGCCATCTCTCTCGAGCACTACTGTATCTGGGGCCCTATCTTGCCATTTAATTTCTAAAATATTTCTTAAACATCTCATGTGAAAACTATTTAATCTCCTCCTTGACCAACATACAAGGTCCATGTCTCACTTCCATAAAGGAGTATTGGGATGATATATGTTTGGTAAATTAGAGTCTTGGTCTTTATCTTAAGAAAAAAGTATGGGAAAGTGATAAACTTAAGTTTCTTGACTGCGGCTGTGGCCTTTCCTATTCTGGTTTGTCAATTCCTCATCCATAGACACTGATGTTATGTTTGCAGGGTAGGCTTAATACTGATCATTTCTTGGTTACTAATATTGACATGGATGTGTAGCTGAGATGACGGACACAACAGAAAATGAGGATTTTTTTCAAAAGGAGAAAAGGAATAAATTTGATAACATTTAGATGAAGGGTACACGGGATGGCAGATAACCGTTATATCCAAAGGAAAATGACAATTTTATTTTCATAATGATGGGCGGAATAGATTTGATCTCATATGAGGTGGAGGGCATACATGAGGTAAAAGACAATTGAAACATACAACGAAAAATCATATTAGGTGGAGGCTTGAGAGAAGATTGTTAAATAAAATTAAATTTCAACAAAGAAAGACATGTTTTTGGTCAACTACATAACTGAAGCAAAAATGGACAAGTAAAATCAAACTTTTCAAGAAAAGTGGGAATAATTTATATTTTGTGATGGCAACCCTTTTTGGTATCTAATTTCCCTACATTTTAAGAATTGATGAAAATTATGAATAAATTTTACATAAAAGATGTACTTAATAAACATAGAGAGTTGCCCCCTTCTCCCTTTATCGCATTTCCTATTGTACAGAATTATCAAACTGATTTAATTCAACTTCATGAGGCCATAAACCCTTGGTTGGGAACTGTCCACAGGATTTGAAACCCTCCCTGCACCTCTCCCTCAGCACGTAATGGCCTTTTTGTGTCCTTGAGTTTGTGACCCCTGAACTAGAAGGGAGAGTTACAAAGACTACTCAGGAAGGAGCTGACATCTCTTTACCCCCATTTCATATGGAGTTACTACAGGACTACAGCAATAAGGAAATACCTATAGGCAGATTAGACATGACCATATAATTACAACTAGAGTAACATGCATTTAGTTAATTGGCTGTTCCTGTTTTAGTAAAGTTTTCACTTAAAGTCCAAATGGCATCAAATCTAAATGAGATGAGATGATAAGACATTAGGAGCCAAATATATAAAAAAAAATACAAATATTTGTCCCTTTCCTTAGCTAAGCTACTCTCCTTCTAAACACAATATAGAAAATTTTATACACCATAACTTCCTATCCCAATGATTACAATTCCTTTACATGTTTTGTAAACAAAAAACATAACCTCTCTTACTTCTGACCAAGTGGTGACAAGCAAAAATGAAAATGAGGGAGAGAGAAAAAAAAAAAAATGAATTTAAAAAGTCCCATCCATCACCCGCTAGTTCATTCTTTTGACCAAAAATATTTGGCTTTAAGAGAGAACTCAAAATTAATAGGAGAATACCAAAAATATATAACAGAACAAAAAAAAAAATACATTTTTTTTTATCTGTCATTAGCTAAGCTACTCTTTTTTTAAATTCAAACAAAAAAAGATTCTATACCCTGTAACTCCACCTAACAAATACAATTCCTTTCCATTTTTTTTTTTTTTTTTTGTCTTAACATTAACAACAAACTTGTTTGGTAGTTAATTCACTTTTTTCCTCTGACCCTCAATATGTCCTGTAGGTGTCAAATTCTCTATGACCTTTCCTCATTATGTACCCTTGAAGTTTTAATTATCTCTTTCTGATTTTAAATAGAAGTCTCCTTTTAATTTTCCTTATAACTTCCTCATTGCTGACATGTTCAGTCCATGGTATTCTCTGCATCCTTCTGTAGACCCACAGTTTTGTTGCCTCAAGTCTCTTCATCTGTGGGGAGATTGTCCAGCATTCACTTCCATATAGAAGGACCAACATTACATAACATTTCCTATATATTAAAATTTTTGTGCTTGCTTGAATTTGGTGTCTCCAATTAATAGTTCACATCTCAGGTTGTCCATTTTGCTGACATACTTACTGAATTCATTTTCTATCCATATGCAGGTGGTTTGCACTCAGCATAAGGTCTGGATTATTCTAATCTCTTTCCTAAATAAATCAAGCTTACCTCACAATTCAAAGAGTTCTTTGTGTCATCAAACATGTTTGCAAAATCTATAAAACAGCTAAGTCATCATCATCATCCCCTTGACTTTTGTAATTGTAAGAGGGATCCGAATTCAGAATCCATATCGAATCTCCTCCACATCAGTCTATCAATGGCAGCCATCAGCATTTCTAGTATAGTCATACTAGGAGGTATGGTGGAGTAATGGATAGCAGCTTGGATTGAGAAATCAAAGATCCAAGTTCGAATTCCAGTCGAATCCATTACATTCACTTACATGCTAATACCCTTGGGAATGGTATGAATCCTCTTCTTATCTCCCCAGCTATGGGTAAATAGCAGGACAGACTAGGTTCTATAGCCTTGGATGGCAACTGATCTACCACAGAAAGAAATGGCAACCTAATCATGAAAAAATCTGCCACATCATTCATATATCAAAAGATACATGATCGCCTAAACATGTATCATGCATGGCACATAACTGACATGGTCCAACTAGTTTTTGCATTGGCATTCTCTCCTGCATCCATCTTCAATAGTGCCTTACATAATGGTCTTGCACAGGCAAGTAAGTATAGGTAAGTAAAGGCCTTTTAAAAATTATATTACTTTAGATAAAGCCTAATATTTAACAAGAATTAAAGTTAATTTTGTTAATATTTCAGTGTTCATTTCCATTATCTTCAGAACATGAATCAAATACTGATTACATGGAAGCATGTATTTCATCCTTTATTTAATTACAAGCCAAGAAATCATCACATTTCATAGAAAATAAAGATGAAAGATAATGTTGGGAACCATAAAAATGGATAATCTGACTCATATATAACTCTTTTTTTGTTAATAACTGTAATGGTAATATTAGCCATTTCTTTATAAGGAAACATTCAGCATTTATTGACTGAGAAGACAGTGCTATTGTGGGATAAAATTTATAAAATCATTCTATTAAAAGAATTTTTCAGGAAAATAGGTTTCAAAAGTTCACTGTTATTGCTTCTTCCACTTGAAAAATTCACTTGCTGTGTGGGTGATTTCCTTCCTAAGTTTTTGTTTGAATTAATATGGAACATGAGTATCTTCATTCTGTCATTATTTTCTCTTGAAGTTACATGTGCTATCCATTTTACTAGTAGCTAACTTTGAAAGTCTTTAAGTGATAGTGTTTCTATTATTTGGTAGAGTTCATTTATTGGGATTCTGTAGTGACAGAAAACGACATTCAAAGAAGGATGGTCCTTGCTAAGAAATACAAGCTTCATTCACTCAAAGCCATTTTTAATCATCAATCATAGAAAGTAGCCATATACAACTGACAGTTTAGATATTTCTGAATGTGTTTGGCACCATACATGACATCCATATGAATGTCTTAATCTGATGAGGCTATTTAAGAACATAACAAATTTCTAGTTAATGTTTTGGTTTTGTAACAATTGGCAGTATTGTGTGAAACTATCACAGCCTATTTCATGTTCAATTTCCTTATCTCCTGTACTAAATTTGCTAATTCTGCTAATTTTTCTAAATCTTTATGATGGATTTCTGGTATTTTTTAACCACTTTTGCTTAATTTCCAATGAAAGTGAATATCCAATTTTGCACAAATATTAGGTAAAATAAATGGCAAAATTTTTTGATTTATCATTAATTTTCTTTCCTCTAAGAAAAATATGTTTTGTCTATTAGTACAGAAAGTCATTAAACTAAGTAAAAGCAAGGATTGGTATATCAATAAAGTCAGTAGACAAGAATAAGAAAGAATAAAATTTTTGCCACATATACCAAATTTCAACAAAATTTCTGATCAAACAGATTTGTGAATATTAACTCAGTTTATCTCCAAATGCCAAATGAAGGTTGCAGAGGTCTTGATAAGTTGTTGGACTGAACAACAACTCATATAAAACACAAAACATATATGAAAATGAAAATCATACCTTTTAGCAATAAATACATATTAATAATATCTCTCTCTCTCTCTCTCTCTCTCTATATATATATATATATATATATGCGTGTGTTATGATGATAGATATATACAAAGATCTACCAACAAAAGTCTTCCATGTGCTATTGAGTAACAATCACATTTTTAACATTGTATCGCACTTATATTACAATAGCTATGAAATTATATACCAACCAACAAATTCAAAAGTTATGGTAAAGAATTTAAACAAATTCAAGTAAATCTTACATGGATTTGAAGGTAAGTTGACACCCAGTCTTTGAAACAGGACACAAAATAATATACATATATCTATATCTACATATACACACAAGGGGGTGATGAAATGTCTTGTTTCACCCCCGTTTTAAAATCAGTAATTTGATGTTGGTCATGGAATAGGAAGTGGGAAGGACTGAAAACTTTTTGGCAACAATATATATATATATATATATATATATACATACATACATACACACTTTTCTCTCTCTCTTTCTCTCTCTCTCTCACACACATATATATATATATATATATATAATGTCTTTATATATATGTGTGTGTGTATACACATATATATAATGTGCATGTACTTATATCCGTGCGTGTATGTATATATATATATATATATATCTGTAATCTGACATATTCCTTTCCCTGTAGAATGTAGGATCAGCAACCACTCCTCAGATAAAGATGTGTTTGAAAAACATAGCAGTGTGTACAATAAAGTTCTTAAGAATAGTGGGTATAAGTGTGCTGAAATTCAGTTATAGAATATGTTGATAGTAATATAAAGAATAGAAATAGGAATATCATCTGGAACACACCTTCATTTAATTAGTAAGTACTAAGTTAAGCCATAAGTTCCTTAAATTAATTGATAAACATTTTCTGAAAAGCAATTCTCTTACTAAAATATCTAATAAAAATACATTAAAACTTAGTTATAGGTGCACCAATAATCTCGATAAAATCAAAGTTGCACAACAAGAGAACTCTAAACCAATTTAATAATTTCATTCATATTGCACTAATGAAAATATTGTTAAGGACAGTGACCAATGTAATTGTATGAATCCAAAACATGTCCATTGTCTAAATGATGTCTAACCAAATCCCTTGTGTATCTTTGTTGTATCTCTACAATAAAAAATCCGAAAGCTGAAAAGTTTTATATTGGTAGTACTAAAAACTAATTCAAAACATGGTGGTATCAGCTCATATCTTTTTTTACTAATATTATGTACAGAAATAATACTTCACTTTCAAAATATTTTTGGAAGTTGAAAGATGAAACTAAAACCCCTAAAGTTAAATGGAAAATTTTAAAACTGGCAAAGACATGGAGATCCTTAAATGAACCCTGTTTTTTGTCTTTTCAGAAGAAAATGCAGATTATCAGGTTTTTGAATAAGGATGATTTATTAAATCAAAGATTGGAATTAATGGTTAATTGTAAACATACCTTTGAATCTATAATTTTGCTAGGCTTTGAAATTTGACAATTGCTTCTTAAATTTTAGAATAACCTTGTTATACCATATAAAGTTTATATTTTATCAGTAAGATCAATTTCAACATAGTATAATTTGTACATTATTCTTCTAGTACTGCTGGTAATATTTAGTCTAGAGGTCCAGACAACTTTGGAATCTCCTGCAACTCTTCTCGATGGTCTCCTTGTTTATATTGGTGAATGCTGCCATAATCCTAGCCTTCAGTTCATCTTTGGTGCTAATAGGAGTTTTTTTGATCTCTCACTCAACTGTGCCCTACACATAATAATTAAGAAGGTTGCAGTCTATGGAGTTATATGGCCAGATGTAAAAAGTGATGTAGTTGCAGAAATTGTCTGAGAACCATGACTGGGTTCTCCTGCTTGTGTGGCATGGCACAGTGTCCTGTTGCCAGACATAGGGTCTTCTAGCAGTTATTCTCTTGATACAGAGCAGCACTTCATGTAGGACTGTGTTGAGTTTGATGCCCTGTTGGAAGATGAATGGAGATATAACATCACTATCAGTAGTGATCACTCCAAACACAATGATGTTGACTGGATATACCATCCAACTCTTTCTGAATCCTATACAATATCCTCAGATTGAAACCCAAATGCTCTGAAATGTTTGTATTGGTGCTTCTGGTGCAAATGCCAAGCAGTACAGCATGCCATTTCCAAATTTCTGGTGGAGTGAATTACATCATGGTGCTCTTTTTCTCACAGATGGTGCCCAACTGATCCTGTCATACTGTGCAGTTGACAAAATCAAAAACAAACATGCATGTGCAAAATTAAAAATATAACATTGTGACAATTTACCCATCGCACTATATATATATATATATATATATATATATATATATATATATATATATGCTCTACTTTTGTATCGAGCACTATTTTTTAAAAATAATAACAAAAATACTAAAGAACTTTGGATTATTTACCTAACGAGTTCTTTCCTATTTTCTATATATTTGCACATATATATATATATATATATATATATATATATATATATATATATGCTTAAATATGTTATTGTAATTAAACATTTGGTATGAAAGTTTTAATCTTTTTCAAAGGTCAAAAATTTCAAAGATTGGAAAAGTTATTCTAAACTCTTTGATTAGTGATGCATAGGAAAATCTACACAAGTAGGTGGTAGTCAAAATCTAATTTAAATGTGCTGATAATATCTTTATTCATTTATTTTTCAATTAATTTCCTCTACTAGCTGAGCTTCTGTTACACTGCATAGTATTTTTTTTTTTTTTTTACTTCTCTACTTTTATATATCCATGCATGCCTTATACGCACACATGTGAACATGAATATTGAATGTATATGTTTTGAACAATAAAAAATATTGAAAAATTAACATTTTTCAGACACACTGGGTTGTATATTAATATTTTTTTGTTTTATTATTTCAATTAGATTCTTTGACTAGTTCAGACCAGCATGGCCATCATCAGGAGAAAAAAGTTTCTGCTTATTAGTAGCAGTGAACTACAGGAATGAATGGCTTTCTGAAAAAAATGAACTTTATCTGTAGTTTTCATTTGTTAATTTTGGTCAGTTCCTGTGTTGGTCAAACAGCCTCTTTTAAGTTGTTTTTTTAAGATAAAGGCTGTGGAGATTCATGCATCTCAGAATTCCCTTGGTCATTTGACAATTTTATTTGTTCCTAGGAAGGGGATGTGTCTGTGTTAAGTGTATGTTATCACTGAGTTCTTCTGGAGTCTGTATGATGTAAGTAAGTGTATTAGTATGGGTGTGTGTATAAGTGTGAGACCTCAACACCTCTGCAAGCATATCTGTCTTGTGAGGGTGAGAAATGTGGGTAGGGCTTGATTTATAGGGTTATATATTAATTCTATTTATGTTGTTAAATTTGTGATTAAACTCATCTGGATGGAATATTTTGTGGACAAAATCCATTTGTCTTCATGGTCTTATAAAATTTTTTTAATGTTATCTTTTCTGTCCTTTTCTATTTTTTCAATTATAGTGAATTTAGCATGGCTTTTAAAATCATGTTTTTCTAGGTGGAAAGGTCGTTCTACAGGTTTTGTGGGGATCCAACTTAATTCAGTTATGATAATTATTAATTCTGTAGTGAAAAGGCCATTCCGATTTTCCCACATTCTGGCATAGTGTGCATTCTATGTTATGACTTCTACAGGTAGAGTCATGGTAGATTTTGAAAGTAGATTTAGTGACTGAGCTAGTGAACAAATTAGAGTGTTTAATATGGTTAGAGCATAAGCTCCATTTGTTGTTACATGGTTGGGAAAATCTTGTTGTTGTGTTTATTTTGGGTCTATTATGGATTACCTTATCCTCTGAAATGTAATTACTACCTATAATTTTCTTAGGTATACTAGAAGGCCAGGTTGCTCAAACAAAATTTTTAGGTCTGGTTTGAGATGTAGTATTTCCCAGTGACTTTTGATTATCTGGGATAGTGGAGGAAGAGTGAGGTTGAAAGTGCTTACTAAAGAGATATGTCTGGATTTATCTTTAATCTTGCATATTAGGGTGTCTTCTCTAGGTGTAGAAATAGCTTTAGTTATTTATTCCCTGATTAGGTGTTGCCTATAGCCACATATTGTGAATTGATGCTCGAGATTTTGAGTGTGTTCATTTAGTTCTTCATTAGTTATTTATTGTTAAAATTCTAACTCTATACGTAATGATAATTTTGTTAAGTGAAAAACATTGCCACTAATGTAAAATATTTCAGTGCCCAGTAACAGCACAGAGAATAGAATTGGTAAACTGAGTTCAAATTTTGGTTGGAATCATTGGCTCTAAATTCACACTAATGCCTTGAAAAAAGGCATGAATCCATTTCTCCTAGCAGTGGGTTGGGTAAATGATAGAATAGTTAGATCCTTGAAGGACAGTATATATATATATATATATATATATATATATATATATATATATATATGAATGAAAATGCATTTTGTCTCTGTGGTTGGTTGGCCTTGTCAGGTCAGAATGAAAAACAAAACTGTGTGCCTTTTATATCAAACTTATTAATATCTGTTGGATTTGAAATTAGCCCACTTCATGTAGATCTCTGTTATTTTGTCTATTAGATCATATAACATATCCTACTGCTATTTTTTGCAATGGTACTGTGCATGAGTCTGGTCTTAGGTTTATCATAGAGAATTATGTGACAGTGCACTCTCAATGCATTTTCTCCTTAGCGAATACTTTTTTCTACTGATCAGACTGGTATTTATTAAGTTGAAATTGTTGCCAAATGTGTTCTGGTGAACTACCAGTACATTCGAAGTGTTACTATGCAGCATATCTCCGTGATGCTCACATAGACTTCTTTTTGAGATTTCTATATGTCTCACATGTACATTATTGGGTACAATCGCTTTTGTATATTCCTGCTTATGCCATGTTGTTGTTGCTATCTCATTTGGTGCTAACTATACCTCTTATTGTTTTTGATCAAGACTGGATAAGTTATTATTGATGGTAGCTGTTATGGAGTTAGTAAGTAGAATTATACACTTAATTTGGTCAGGGTTGTTGGAATTATTATTTTCTGCAAAATTTTTTATTTTTATTTTGTGGATTTTGTAGACTTTGTGTTTGACATTATACAAGAAAAAATTCAGATATTCAATGGGTTTGAAAGTGTTTACAATCTATTTTTCTTCCTAAGGCAGGAATTGAGGGCTACAGATTCTACAAGTTCTTAAGTAGTACCTTATTATTATGCTGGATTTTATTTTATTGTTGTGATGCGAGTAAACGTGTATAAGGTGATCTTATTTGTGGATTTTCAATAGACCTTCAGTTGAATATTATCACGTGTGTGTGTATTAACAAGACATCAAGAAATGGTAAAGTATGGTTTGATTCTGTTTCGTAACTAAAAGTGATTGTATGTTCCATCCTGTTTAATTTATCAATAAATGATGTAGGTATATTAATAGAGCATCATCAATGCATTGGAAATATATTGTGTCTTATGGTGGAATGCAAATAAGGGGGCTAATTTCAAAATCTAACAGACATTAATAGAAAAAACACAATTTTGTTCTTTCTTTATGACTAGAAGATGCCAGCCTAGCAAACACACACTAACAGCTTTAATTCAAAAGCCATACTGGCTTCTCTTCCATTCTAACTTGAAGACGCCAACCTTAGTGCACAAGGTGAAATGTGCTGTCATTATAAACACTTTCTCCATTTTCGTTTTGATATTATTCTACCTCCTACTACACTACAGGCAAAAAGTTTGGGCCTACCCTGCATTTCTTTAAAAAGAATAGAAAAATATTTCATTTTAAGACGATTTTTTTTTTTAAATTAAAAGCTAACATTTCAGTAACTACAGCATGTCTGCTTTTATTTTTCTCCAGGCTCTTCTTAGTTCAAAATTGGATTTGTCTGTCCACAGTAGATTTTACTAAATTATGAATATTTTTTTTTTTACTCAGTAGACGTTTTGAAATTATCAAAAGGGCTAGAGATTTAATTCATGTCAAAATATTCATGAAAAATGAACAATATTATTTGATTTTGCAAAGACATGCTGTACCATTTTGTTTACACATAATTGGGAAAAAATCACCTTTCAACAAATGAATAACACTTATAACTAGAAAGAAAAATAATGATATAATCAAGATGTTGACTAACCACACAACCTTAAACAAAAGGTTTGGGGGGAAACTCCCATTAACACAAGAAAAAGCTATAATATTTAGTGAGTTTGAGAAGTCTAATTTCCTGAAAAACTGTTTTAAGGAAAATATTTTATAAATTTCAACTAACAGTAACACTAATTGTTAGGTAAATGACTGCTGAATGTTTCCTGGATTAAAATGTCTATTCTCACCCTTATCATTTGTAAATATTTATATAAAGTCGGAGAATCCAAAAGAAAGCATTATCTATCTGGTTGTATGCAACGACACTTTCTTTTGGAATCATCTTGTAGAGATAAGAAGGATCTATTAAACAGTAAGAATAAAAATGATTTGGTTTCAGAAATTCTGCTTACCATTTCCTACATTTGTATGTATCTGCAAAATAGCGAACACTTTTTAAAGAAGCCAGATCTAACGCCATGATTTCTACTTCTGCTGTGGATCTTTCTGCAAGAATCTTCTCACTGGCTGCTGCAGCACTTTCCAGGTTACGACAAGCCAGTATCACAGTTGCACCATGAAAAGCAAGTGTCCGAGCAGTTTCAAAACCTGCAAACAATGAAATAAACAATAAATAAAGCTAAAAACAAAGTATATTTGTGTTTTATCACTTTTTGTTTACAGTGAGGTTCACAAGGAGCCACTGGCGGTAGATGGTTACAGAGTAAAAGGAACAGTTTATGTGCATATGTGTGGAAGATAACGGTTAACTCTGAACTTGAACAGGTTAAGATTGTAGTGACTGGGAAAACATCCTCTTGGGAGTCGGTTCCACAGGATTTCACTAGATAAAAAAGTTTCTTAATAAAATTGAAACTGAGCAGCTGAAAATGATAATGTCATATTTTTTCTGAAAGAGCTAAATAAGATTGGGACATGGCCATTTGTGAATGGATGACAGAATATCTTGTGAAAACATTCTTTTGTCTTAAGTCTTTTTACTTTGACAGTGATTGCTAATAAAGATAATGAAATCAATGATTGTCCTGAAGCAAATGACAATATATTTTAACATCACAGAAAAATATTCCAGTCTTTAATGGTTAGACCTAAAAAATTTCAGAAAGACAAAGATCATGACAACAGGTGTCTAACAAAAAAATGTGTTAAAACAGGGTCAGATAATGAGGTCAGATCTAACAACATAGTACAATTTGGGTTTGTTTGTTGCCATTTTGATTTAATGAATACAAAATGGTCATGGCTCTCTCAACTTTCTTGTTTTAAGCAATGTGTGACTCTTTACCATCCCACCTACCTTGCTCTGCTATTCATTTATGCACATTAGGTCAGTTGCTTCTCCCTTCTTCTTCTCCTCCTCCTCCTCCTACTTCTTTCCTTCAAAACATCTTGTGAGTATTCATTTTTCCAAACCATCTTTCCTCATAACGTGTTCCAGTAATTTCAAATTTCTTTCTTATTTTAAATATGAGTATG
This sequence comes from Acanthosepion lycidas, assembly GCA_963932145.1. Classification (NCBI taxonomy): domain Eukaryota; kingdom Metazoa; phylum Mollusca; class Cephalopoda; order Sepiida; family Sepiidae; genus Acanthosepion; species Acanthosepion lycidas. Next base: position 108,903,771 of record OZ010576.1, on the reverse strand, counting down.
TGTCAAGTTCTGATTTCCTTTAGAACTTCCTTGTTACTCACATGTTCTGTCCATGGTATGCTTAGCATCCATCTGTAGGACAACATATCTGTTGCCTTCAGTCTTCTCTTCATCTAAAAGGAAATTGTCTTGCATTCACTGCCATATCGAATGATTGATATCACATAAGTTCACATAGCACTCATTTCTCGGCCTATAACAAAACTTCTCTATCTTAATACTTTGCTTATTTTATGAAAGGCATCTTTTGTTATTCAGATGTGACTTTGGATTTCTGGACTGAGTTTTCTTAAAATTCAGAAATTAATTTTTAAATTAATTTTATTTCTTTTCTAAACAGGAATTGCTATATGTTCTGATTTGCAACAAGTAAATACAAGAGAAGAAAGAAACTAAAAAGAAAATAAATCATCTACTTCACGTGATATGTCAACTTTAAATGACTAATGATAAAACTGAATGAATCGGGTCCTGGGTATCACGGTAAACTACATCCGCATCCTGGGTATGGCGATAAACTACATACAACAGCAAGGTCTCGGATAATGTTTTCGGATAAATAATGTCACCAGCTATAAGTTTTTGAAACAATAGTGTTGCCAGCTATACATTTTTTATTCCATACAAAATAGGCATTTAAAATTCATATAAACTGGATTTGGCATTAAATAACCCACAGTGGTTGATATGCCATAAAACCCAAACAAACAAACAAACTGGATTATGGCTGCTACATATATGGAGCAGCCAGAAAATCTTATCTAAAATATCAATACAATCCACCATGAAGGATTAAGACTTGTCTCGGGGGCATTTAGAACATCCCCTGTGGAGAGCCTTTATTTTGAAGCGTACGAACCACCACTAAAACTTAGATTTACAAAATTAGGTCTGCAATATTACACTAAAATCAAATCTCAACCCACCACCGTCCTGGGTATGATGTTAAACTGCATCCAACAGCAAGGCCTCTGATCTGTAGGTTTTGAGGAGCATGGAACCACCTCTTAATTGCTGCTGTTCCCAGGTCCACCTTGACCCGGGGTGGTAGCACCTGTTAGGGTCCCAGATATGGGCAAATAGTGAACTCCTAGTTTTCCAAGTCTTACTCACGTCTTGGGTATGACGATAAACTACATCCGCGTCCTGGGTACGGCGATAAACTGCATCCAACAGCAAGGTCTCAGATAATGTTTTCAGAAAAATAATGTTGCCAGCTATATGTTTTTTTGTAAAAAAGTAATGTTGCCAGCTATACGTTTTTTTTTTTTTTTGAAACAATAATGTTGCTAGCTATACATTTTTTATTCCATACAAAATAAGCATTTCAAATTCATATAAACTGGATTTGGCATTAAATAACCCACAGTGGTTGATATGCCATAAAACTCAAACAAACAAACAAACATATCCTACCTTTTATCATTTTGCAAATAAAATGTGCTTATCAAATGGAAATTCTTGACTTAAACAAAAATACCTAGGATTATTTTGCAGTGTACAAGCCAATAAGCTCTAGGTTGCTAAAAATATTCCATACAAAATAGGCATTTAAAATTCATATATTTGGCATATACATATATATAAACTGGATTTGGCATTAAATAACCCACAGTGGTTGATATGCCATAAAACCCAAACAAACAAACATGAATGAATCGGATAAAAGAAAAACAGTTTGTCTTTTAAATATAAGTCAACAAATGCAATAATTCAATATTCATTTATACATCTTTGTACATAAGAATATCTACACTAAACACAAAGTCTTGAACACTTTATTATTAGGTCGGTGCAAAAATAATGTCGTTTTCTCACATATGTTACTATGCGGGGAAAACGACATTATTTTTGCACCAACCTACTACTACTGTTACATTAGCATTGTCACAGCATTAATATGATGTAGGTTTCAAATGGCCCCTTTTAAAATATTGTAGATATATCACTTAATGTTTATTCTTATTATATATTAGGTTGGTGCAAAAAATAATGACGGTTTTTGACGTATTTTTTAACGTCAAAAACCGTCATTATTTTTTGCACCAACCTAATATTTTCATGAGTGTTGTTTTATAGGTTTTTATCTTCTACATGTTGTGTTCTTTCAGAATGTTGACGATTATGGCTCTCCACAATTTCCTTTTGTAGCTCTTAATAAATTTTGTCTTAGTTATCTCTTCTAAGCATTTTCCCACCATCCAATTTATTCAAGCTTGCTAGGTAGGTTATGTATTGTTTTCCTCCCTCCCTCTTCATCATTGGTCACTTGTTTGAGCCATACTTGACTAAACATGAAAATTTGACATGCCACTTGCTAAATATAAAGGAAAATTTTTGTTTGTTGTTCAAACATGCTGTGGTACCAAGAGAGAAGAAATCAGATCAAAACTTTTATACAGATGGTATGCATGGCACCAAACCTGTTCAGAAATATCTAAACTGCCAGCTGTACACAACCACTTTCTTAGATCAACGGTTAAAAATGGCTGAGTGAGTGAAGTCTGTGAATCTTGGAATAGGTCATTCATCTTCAAACCTTATGGACTGGAACCATAGAATCACAAAGAACTGTACCAACTAACACAAACCACATCACTTAAGGACTTTCAACAGCAACTAAAATGAATATCAAATATAATGTGAAGAGAAAATAGTGATATGATGAAAATCTGACATTCCACACAACTTCAAATAAAAGGTTAGAAAGGAAATATACACACACTTTGCATTGAAGCAAAGTTTAAGACAAAAATTTAAAGAAAAAGAAAAGTAAGAACCTGAAGATTACTTTACAAGACATGGGAAGATGAAATAGAAAGGAGTAAATAGTTAAAAATATAAAAGTTAAAAACAAAAAAAAAAGATTATCAAAGACATACATTTAGACCAGCAGAGTTATCATGGATACTTGACCGAATGTCAATGGTATCGTCATGTTGGAGGAAAAGGGAGGGAAATTTGGGTTTCTCTGGCTGAGACAAGGACCTATCCTACTAGCTTTTTTTCTTGGGGGGGGGTAGAGATTGCCATCTGGGTGGGGGACATCAATACTGGAAAAAAATGATGAGATGGAACAAATACATTGAATCAATAGCTTCATCTACCGCAAGGAAAGTTGGTTCTCTGTGTCACGCCAGAAGGTTTTCCTCGTCCGAGTCCATCCTTCAAATCTATAAATCAACCATTTGCGATTACATGGAATACTGTTGCCATATATTGTCTGGAGCCCTCTCTATTTGTCTTAAGGTCCCCGACAAAATTCAGAGATGGTATGCAATGTGAATGACCCTGATCTGGAATCTCATTTACAGTTGCTTTCTCACTTTCCTCTGTCTTTTCTACAAATACTTTCACAGTAACTGCTCCAATGAGCTACTTTCGCTGGTTCCCAAGCTGCATGAATTTAAACATGCTACTAAGTTGGCATCTCAGTCCCACCCTTTCACTGTGAAAAAGGTTAAATGTAACCTTCTCTTCTGCTCCAAAAGTTTCATGCCTCACACTTCCCATCTGGAACTCTCTTCCTCTTACTTGCTTCCTTATAAACTGCAACTATTCAAATGCAATGTCAGTCGACATCTCTAGATGCCTTGATCTATTGATCATCCTTCTCTTCATCCTTTCCTCTATCATGCCTCTTTACTCTTGCTCACACTCTCTGTAACCCCTTGCATGCTAATGACACCACTTCCTTGCTTGGAGTGAAATGCTTAAAAAAAAAAAAAAAAAAAAAAAGAAAATCACCTACTTGAGCAGCCATTACTACTATCAGTTGAAATTTATGAATGCCAATTTATGAATGAATCAATGAATGCCAGATATTTCCTTATAAGGAAACTGATAATATACCATTACTATTAATAAATCTTCCAAGGCACCTAAAATTTTCAAGTTTGCAAAAAAGAAAAACACAGAATTAAATTATCTGCCTTCCAAATACTTCATATTTTTAGAAATGTTTATATGAATAAAACTTTAAGTCACATCAATATATACTTATATATATTAATTTATATATATTATACAACAGTTATTTATATGTATTTATATATATATATATATATATATATATATATATACATCAATATATATTTAGTAAACATCTATGAGCAGTGTCTGTTTGTAATTTTTAATTTGTTCGTGGGTGGGGTTGACATTGTACAAGTGGATAAGTATGAAGTCAGAGAAAAGTCTTAAATGGAAAACATATAATTCAGTCATTTTACAGACACAAAAATTGTGTTTACATTCAGAAAACAAAAAACTTTCTGGTGAAAACATTTGGTAGTTTGAGCAAAAACAAACAGGATACTCAAGAAAATGACAGGAGGATTGAAAACCAGGTGTCTGTTGTTGGTTACAAATTGGTAGAACTGGAGATTCCATCCTGTCTGCAAGTGAAATGCAACATGGGAAAATATTTTCTGTCACTAATGAGACAGTCAAATGTGCATCTGGAGGAGACAATTTTAAGTTAAACAAGAAGAAAACTGCTGACAAGATATTTTATCATTAAGCAATGTAAAAATGTCAATGCTTTTAGATAAGTCAACAATGGTCTTTCTACAAATTATATTCAAATAATTTTTTGGTAATAATCTGTATAAAAGAATAATGTTAAGTCTTCTGTTACATCAACAGTCACTATTTTTGTTTAATTATATTCCTAGTAGCCAATTTTCTTGAAAATAATCACATTTTCATTATGGGATTCTTAATGTTGTTAGAATGTATCTAACTCCATCTGCTAACAATAACAGCTATTCTCCTTGAGAAACCTGTTTTTCTAAAGTGTTTTAAGAGAAAGATTTTATAAATTTCAATGAAAACAGTACTGGCTGCTCAATCAATGAATGCCAAATGTTTCCTTATAAGGGAATGGCTAAATTTACCATGAACATAATTTATTCTAAAATATATAGAACTGATTTCAATTCCGTTGGCATTTGAAATGGTGATTTAAGTAATCAACTAATATTAAATTATACTGTTCAAATGCACTTTTAAAACAATAGAAATTTAATCCATGTAAATAGATACACATGCAGTATCAGTTAATTAATTCATGTACTTTGTACTCACTTATAGAATATAAAACAATTTCATTGAATTCTTCTTCTAGCAATGATTTTTTTATTAACTATGAAAGTGGAACTTGCTGGACAACTGCTTTACAAATGAAGAAGACATTTGGATTGACAGTTGGGATTCTACAGACAAATGCTGAAAATACTATGGACTGGACATATGAACAATAAAAAAGTTTTAAGCAAAATGGACACTAAAATGACACTTAAAATCAGAAGGTCGAAGTTGAAATCTTTGAAACATGTAATGAGAAAAGAGGGCCTAGATCCAGCACTCATAGGACATATTGAAGACAGGATAGAGAGGGAAAACTTCTTTTTAATACTAGAATTCATCCAATATAAGGCTCAAGAGCTACTCAATATAGATTAGTATTAAAATGATAATGATAAGATATATGATATCAATGAATGTGTAGGTGGTAGGAAGTGAAGCTTATGAGGATAGATACAATTGTTCCTTGACTTGAAGAAGTTAAGATTGTAGTTCTTGGGGATGCATCCAAATACGTGTCTGCTCCACAAAGTGTCCATTCTTGCAGAAACAGCAAGTAATAGACCTAATGATCTTGTATGAACGGATGGCAAAGTGGGGTGTGATAATGAGTTAAATGTTGCTTTGAGCTACAAGATGCAGGGACATAGTGGGTAAAATAAATAAAACTAGAAATCTAAATATAAATCTACTGAAAGAGACCTAAATTTATAGTAATTCAAAAGAATTATTATTTTTCTAATTACAGAATGGGTGTCTCATGATTTAATGAAAAAGACTGGTGTCAAGGCTGTGCCAATTCTGACATAAGGCTAAATTTCATAGAACATTTAATCTTTCTTTTGAATAATAAATTCTATGTGCACAAGACAACAAGAAAAAAGAATTATAATATTTCCAACGTCTGGAAACGCTCATTTACAGACTTTAAAGTAGTCCTTCATACAAACACCTCTGTTATAATTGTCCTACTTGAAATATGAATCTTAGAAATAATATTATCAAGAAATTGGCTTATATAATAAGTTATGCTAAAGTCAGACCTATATACACCTGGTCAAAGATGTTCTTGGAACCAGTTATAATGACGAATGTAACATCATAACTACTAATCATAGACGGCACCAAAGAATAAATTTGGAGCACACTAACATATATTAGTATTTGCATAGTAATGGCAGTATACACAGTGGATTAAAGGAAAATGTTTTTTCCAGTAGTATGTAGAATGGGGGTGGCATAGGGTGTGATGGCCGCAGGCATCCATATCAGAGGGGCATCCAATCAAAGAAAAAAAATTCAGTGAAAGAAAAATTTAGTTTACATTTAATTTGAATAAAGTGTTTATTTCATATTTCATCTGTTTATACATATTTAAAATGTATTCCTTTCTCAGTACTAGGTCTTATAAGCACCCCCCACACACACACTATTTGAGTCTTAAGGGTATACAATCAAGAAGTTACCCCCTCCCACACACACACACACTATTTGAGTCTTAAGGGTATACAATCAAGAAGTTACCCCTCCCCCCCACACACTATTTGAGTCTTAAGGGTATACAATCAAGAAGTTACCCCTCCCCCCCACACACTATTTGAGTCTTAAGGGTATACAATCAAGAAGTTACCCCTCCCCCCCACACACTATTTGAGTCTTAAGGGTATACAATCAAGAAGTTACCCCTCCCCCCCCCACACACACTATTTGAGTCTTAAGGGTATACAATCAAGAAGTTGGATCAAGTCATCACCAAACCTCTGCATGTCACTGGTTCTTTTACCTCCATGATAATGAAAAACTGCGTACTGCAACAATAACACCAGAAAAAAATTTGGGAACTTGATTGGTTTGTTCTACTCCCACCTTCCATATTCACCTGACCTTGCACAAACTGATCATTACCTTTTTTTTTGATCCACCTTGCAACTGCCAATTATTACTTTTTTGGATCACTGCAAATTCAAGTTTTTGTTGGAAAACATTCCCACATCAAAACTTGCAGAAATGGGAACAAGAAGTCATTGCAAATAATGGTGAATATATAATTGAATAAAATGTAATTATATTTATTTTTTTAACGAATTAAGTTGATGAGCAAAAAGGGAAATTATTTATGGCTATCTCACACACACACACATATATATATATATATATATATATATATATATAATGAGAGACACACAAGATTTTGATAGTATGGTAAGAAGATCAAAAAGACAAGTTGTGACATAAAATGACATTTTGGAATATAAGGTCTGTAACATGAGTAATATGACATAGTGTGCCATAATGTAACATAACCGATTTGACATAAACAGTAATGTGACCTATATACAAAGGCAGCAAATAGAACATGATACACTTCAGAAACACATTACTAACATGCAATATTACTTTCTCATATATATATATATATGTGTGTGTTCACTTCTTTAGTTTTATTTTTTCTTCTGTTATTACTCTAAGAGAGAAACACAGCCATTTTATATATATATATATATATATATATATATAAAGTAAAATAAAAAGTTGGTTAATAGGCGAAAAACGAGATACATTTTTCTTGTAATCTTTTTTTTTGTTCTTTTAAAGTTAAGAATCAAATAAAATCAGACATGTTTTTCTTAGATGAAAAAGAAAGTTTCAAGATGTTATCCTTATATAAACATTTTTGTGAAGATTAGTGTTGTGTTGTGTGAGAGATACTGTTTACCAAGGAACAAAATAATTTTTTAATAAGAAAATCTATGCATTTTTTTTCTTGGTTAAAAAGAATATTTTTATTATTTTGATTTAAAATAGCTACACTGGCAGATATCACTGTTGTCTTAAAACAAAAAATAACCCACTAAACCACTCATTGTTGATTTAAGTTCAAATCCAAGAATGACATGAACAACTTTTTTTTGTCTTCTCTATATTGGGTTCCTTGTTTTCAATCTCTTAGTGTGCTTGTAAAATCTACAAAAGTTAAGTGCATCAATCTACATTTGTGCTTTCGTTCTGTAAATATATAGTGCGATGGGTAAATTGTCGCCCTTTAATATTTTTCTCAACTGCACATGCAATCTGTTGGGTACCCCATCTGTGATAAAAAGAGCACCAAGACATAAGTCACTTCACTTGGCATTCATGCTGGAAGATCCAATATGAACATTTCAGAGTGTTTGTGTGCCAATCTGAGGACAGTGTGGAGGATTCACAAAGAGTTGGATGAGTCTAATGGTGATTACAAAGGTGTTTGGAGTGATCACTAGTGATCGCAACATTATGACACCATTCATTTTCCTACAGGGCTTCAGACTCAACACAACAAGTGTCTTGAGGAGGAGGTGCTGACTTCGGTCATGTGGGCAACTGCTGAAAGACCCTATGTCTGGCAACAGGACTCTTTATGCTGCACAAGCAGGAGAACCCAGTCTTGGCTATCAGACAATTTTTGCAACCACATTACCCCTTACATCTAGTCCCCTAACTCCCCAGACTGAAACACCCTTGATTAGTAGGTATGAGGTGCAGTTGTGTGAGTGACCAACAAAACTCTTTGTAACATCAAAAATGAACTGAAGGTAAGGATTATAGCAGCATTCACCAACTTAAACAAGGAGGCCATCCAGAAGAGTTGCAGGAGATTCCAAAGTTGTTTGGAGGCCATGGTTGAAGTCAATGGTGATATTGTTCAATAAATTTACTCTATACTATTTCAAGATATTTTTGTGAGATTTTGGTAAATATATGTTAAAATTAAATGTCAGTGTTATTTTCATTTTTGTGTAATTTAGACAATAATTTATCCATCACACCATACATACACACATATATATATATATATATATATATATATATGGCAGCAGTTGCAGTCTACATTTTCAGCTTGAAAGATATTTCTGAAACCAGGGAACAGATCTATACATCTGGGAGAATATAATAATAATAATATATATATTATTATAATTTTTTCTTAGATAGCTTAATAAGATTGGGACATGGCCATTTGTAAGTGAGTGGCAAGATACCTTACACTGACAGTAATTCAAGACAATTCATGAATGCTAATAAAGACAGTAAAATCGATGAGTTTCCTGGAGCAGCTGGCAAGATATTTTGGTATCAGCAGAAAATATTCCAGTCTTGAGTGATTGCATAAAAAAAATCTCAAACAAGGCAACAGTGCCAGCAATAGGTATATAACCCCCCCCCCAACAAAAAAAAAGAAACGATAAAAAGGTAGAATATGCAAATATCTACCACAGAAGTTAAACATAATACAAGAGAGAGTAGAGGAATAACACAACTTGCTTGACACTCTCTTTTTTACTACCTACATCTGTTTTGGATTGGGGTTAATTGTTAATATTAGGTTGGTGCAAAAATAATGACGTAATAATGTCATTTTTTGACGTATTTTTTAACGTCAAAAAACGACATTATTATGTCATTATTTTTGCACCAACCTAATATAAACCAGTATAATTAAGAAGATGGCTGATCAACACCCCTAGTAATCTTATAAAGTAAATAGTTGTGTAGTATAAATTTCACTTGATTCATTATTAATCCTACATTAAGTGTGTTTAATAAACCTGACTTAAAGAAAGGTAAATGGTTCACAGTAGGCTGTTTGGTATTATTTTTTTATATCTGAGATAAAAGAGGACTTGACTTACAAGACAATTAGTCACCTAATGCTGACATTTAGACTCAAATTTTTTATATTAACTTGTATATCAAATTGACTTAAATGTAATATTGACTTTTAGTACTTATGTGAGTAATAACTTCTGTAAACCAACATATTAGATCACAAAAAAGAACAATTTCAAAGGAAATGGTCAAAAATTAGCATTAGAGTGAGGCTTTTTTTAAAAATAATCAAATGCTTAGAATTTAATGACATAGTAATTGTGAATTCAATTGCTGAACCAGGTAAAACAGACTCAGTGGAATGATTAGTTTTTTTTATCATTTATCAACAGGTTATTTAAAGCCAAAAAAATGTTTTTAGATTGGAATAATTTAGTGGAGATAATAATAATTTACTTGATACAAGCCTTACTAATTAACCCATACTTGAGGGGGATTCCCAAGGATATTTGTGCGTAAGTGAATATAACGAACCTGACTGGAATTGGAACTTATCTCCAATTTTCAATTCCGAGCTGTTATACTTTACATCACCTGTTATTCCCAAGCAGTCCCCCATCTAGGTACTGACCAGGCTCATCATTGCTTAACTTTGTTGAGAGCACAAGAACCAGTGTTTCAACATGATATGGCTGTAAGATAAGACTTATTGAAAACAGGTCTAGTACTAAAAAGAGAACAAAATAAAACATCCCTAGATATGAAGAACAAAATGAGAAAAATCTATCCCCATAGATAAAATACAGTTCAAATTTCCCTAAAGGTTAGCCAGATTAAAAGATACCTGAAGAAGGCTGGAAGGCAGACCGGCCAAAACATTCTGATAACAACAACAACAACAACAAAGAGAATATTAATTTGAATGCAAATAATGTAATTTCCGAAAAGTTTCGGGTAGCACCTTACATATGTATATATAGCAATGTCTACTTTACACTATAATTCTGTATATATATATATACCTATATCATAGATATGTAGACATACAAGTATCAAAGATGTTTTTAGACTTTTTTCTGTTTCCATAACTTGATTACTGTCTCTCAAACTCTTTTTTTTCTCTTTTATTCTTTTTTCCATTCAATCTTTCAGATTTCTTTTTCATCTTTTTTCAAATATTTTCTTTTTCCTTTCATTCACACATTTTCTTTTTCCTTTCATTCACATAGCGAAACTGGATTTTTTCTCTTTTTCTTGCATTCATCTTTCTTTCCATACTAATAGTTTCTTCTCTCACACTTCTTGTCTGTGGAACACTCATTTAGTTACTTGCTTTCCAATCACCTTTGATCATCAAAGATTTAAATGCAATGTCAATCATTATCTTCTATTTTCTCAATTCCTGTTCTTTTCTTGTTCCTTAATAATGTTTTCTTTTTCTTGTATTCTTTCACACTCAGTAACCTCTTACATCATAGCTGCTTTATTGCCTTGCTTCATGTGAAATGATTAAGAAAAAAAGAATTCTACAATAAAAGCAAATATATTTACTAAAATTTGGCTTTTAAATAAGTTTTATATTACTTTTATATCTTTGTTAATATGAGAGCATCCCAACTGAAAGGTTTAATAAAAACAAATGATTTTGTATAAACTCAACCATGCTAACTTCTTTTTCTTTACTTTAGCTCACCCAATACAAAGCCCAAGAGCTACTCAAGGTAGAGGGTAAAATAAATGCATAAAGATGTTTCTCATAATCAACTTTCAGACATTTGTGATTTGGTTCAGAACTAAGGCCGTGGCTATTTATTTACTGTTACAATATATTAAGCAAAGATCTATGCCCATAAGGAGCTAAGAGGTAAGAACATTTACACTGTTTTTATAAACATTACCTACAAAGAATTTATGAGAATAAACTTTTTTTCAAAATTTTGAAAATAATAAAATGAAGTATAATGTATTAAAGGTTATAAACTTTTATTATTTTTAGATTATTTTTTAACGTTTGATAAATATCAAACAACTGAATGCACAAAAAACAAAAAAAACAAAATGGCAATGAAGAGTAAACAGAACTTCCTTCTGCTAAAAGATTCATTTTAAGTGTTGAAATCATAAATCACACTTGACTTAATTTTGAAAATAGATCTTAATTATCAGGATTACTAACTATGAAAGTGACAGGGTAAAATTTTAATTTTCATCAGTAATACTCAAATGTCCCAACTAGTCTGGCTATATGAACCAATTCTCCTGACATTTGTATATGTCAGGGATACAATTTTATTATATTCTGAAAGGGTATCTTGCATAAAGTTCTCCAAAAAATTTATTGTCTGACATCTTTTTTTCTAACAAACCCATGTTTCCCATCAAATATTCAAAATGTTTGGGAGATTTACAATCTAGAAATACTTGACTATTGCTAAAAATACAAACGTCTATTAAAACTTGACTAATGCTTTAACTGAAAATATCTGGAAATGCTTGATTAATTCTACCAACAAGAAAATCAAAAAATATTACATTTTCTGTAAAAGGAAGAATAAAGCAAATGCTGGATTTAGATAACAGTTATACAATTTAAAATAGTTTAATTTATTTACTGAGCATCAATAGTTTTGATATTTTTATTTGATTGAGAAATAAAGGAATGAAAGTAATATGGCAAAATTCACATGCAGCAACTGGCTAGAAAATTTAACTGACAAAACATTAAAAATCAATAAAAATATTTATAGAAATTAGGATCCAATCTCCTAAGCAGTACCTCCCTACCAAACTGGATGACAGTGAATCAGGAGCATGTCAGGATGTTTACAGCAAAAGGTTGACAGAAATGGAGAATTTTTGGAACAATCATCACAAATGCTCACATGAAAAATAGTCATGTGTTGCCTTTGTGGAGTAGCAAATTAATATTAAAAGAAAAATATATATATATATATATATATATATATATATATATATATATATATATAAATAAGAGGGTGCTAAGATGGAGCAAGTCTAGATATATATGTGGAAAATAAAATAAAACCTGTTTGAGACTGAAGCATCTTGAAAAAATATATAAAATAATATAAATTATAAATATATAATATATAAATATAAAATAAAAAATGTTGCCTGCAGCTGGTAAATTATTTTCATTTTTTTTAAACCAACAAAGTGAAAAATACCGTGGTTTGCACTTAATGACTTTAAAATTATCCTCTAACAAAAATGTTTTAACCAGGGACAGGCCAGCAAATTGTTTTTTCCTCCTTCCAAAAGAAGAAGAAAAAAAAATTAAGTAAGTACAAAGTGTCTGAGAAAGATGAAAGATTAGGTCATGTATATGAAGGAATGGGTCAACTATAAATAGGCACGCACACACACATGCATATGAGGGGGAGGATGAAAAGTTCTTGAGCCCCCAACCACAAAGTCTTTCCCCAGAAATCTAATGTTTGGTCATTTGGTCAAATGGTTGATACTGAGACATTTTACCACTCCCTTGTGTGTGTGTGTGTGTGTGTGTGTATGTATATATATATATGTATATATATATATATATATATATATATATATATATATATATATATAGAGGATTAATACAAATAAAATTTGTCACTTTCCTGATTGTTATATTCAGCATCTCAAGTTTCAGAGAAGACATTTTTATTTTATAATCATCCTGTCCACTCATCAGGAGGTTTCAGCAACTGATTTCAGATTTTCTCATTTGCGTTATTTTTACATTAAGTTAAATATTTAGTGATTGTTGGGAGTTTGAATTTTTTTTCTCTGTATGTACACACACACATACATACACATATATATAGGGTGTGATGGATAAATTATGACCATTTTATATTTTTAATTTCACACATGTGCATTGTTTGTCTTTGATTTTGTCAACTGTACAGTATAGTAGGGTCTGTTGGGCACTGTCTGTGTGAAAAAGAGCACTAAGATGAAATTCATTCCACCAACGACATGCTGTACTGCTTGGCATTTATGCTGAAAGCTCCAATACAAACACTTCAGAGTGTCTAGGTGTCAATCTGACTCAACAGAGATGCCTACATCAAGTGCTTGAGGAGATAGTGCTAAAGAGAGTGGCTGCTGGAATACCCTATGTCTGACAACAGGGCTCTACACCATGCTATATAAGCAGGGGAACACAGTCATGGCTGTCAGACAATTTCTGTGAATACATCACCCCTTACATTTGGCTATCTAACTCTGCAGACTGCAACACCCTTGATTATTGTGTGAGGTGCAGTTAAGCAAGAGACTAACAAAACTCCTTGTAACACCAAAAATGAACTGAAGTGTAAAGATTGGTATTTCAAGTTTTTATATCTTAATTTTTTTTTTTTTAAATTGTATTGAGCCATATTTTGAGTAAATATTTTTTGTCAAAGTTTGAATTTTGTAAGTATATATATATATCTATATCTATCTATATATATATATATTACTAATCAGAGCTTCACAGTTCCACACATTATATTTGTCTGATCAAAAATACTTTTATCTTCTGAGAGGATTTAGAGTAAAGATAATTAAACATTTTACTTATTATTTCTTCTTCTTATTATTAATATATTAGCCATATGTAATTACAAAGACTGCTTGCTTAAAAGAAATTACCTTCCAGAAATATTTTGGTTGAATCCTTTTAGCGTAACATATTTTTGCTTTTATATATATATATATATAAACACATTCAAAACATGCATAAAATCATATATGTATACAGGTGTGTGCGTGAGTTTTGGAAATCACACATACTCTTATATATATATATATATATATATGTATGTTTGAAATCATATGTGAATTTAATCTTGAAAAGTATCTATTACACACAGCAAGTATTTGTAATATATTTTATATTCCCTTTTGGGAGATGCAAACAAATCTGAAAAAAAAAAAAGTATGAACAATTTTCTTATCTTTTGAGATATATATTTAAAAGTAACCAAAATATGCTTTTTGAATATCTTGAAAATCTTTTCTAAGAGCAGTCTCAAATTTCTTACATTTATAATCATTTTGATGAAAATCATAATAATATACTCACTAACATCAGTAAAAAGAGCAGAAAAGAAATAAAGCAAAATACATAGTGTGAACTGCTTTGGAAATTGTTACACCCCCATATTTAATTCTTATCAAAGTTAAAACTCGTTTTTATACAATGAAATCCTAAATTTCTTAAAAATACAATTATTTCTATGCTAGGCCTACTAAGGAGGTAGCATAGTCTATCATAGGCGCTGATTCTTTCAGACATCTAAGAGTTCAAAGATTAAATGCTTGAAAGAATTGGCACCTATACTAGGCTATGAGGATCTCCTTAGTAGGCCCAGTGTAGAAATAAATACAATATGGGAGCCACTAAGAAAGAAAGAAATACAAATGACAGCAAAGCAGCAATCAAAACATGACAGCCAGCAGCAGTTGCAAAATTTATCAGCATGCATGTTACGTTTAAGGTTCTAAGTTCAGTACCCAGAACAATGGCCTAGCATTGGTTTGTGAATATGGTGGCACAGTGGTTGTGTGTTCAATCCCTGGGCTGGGCAGTATGTACTTGCACTCGGTGCAAACAGGCGAGCAATAATTGAGTATAGTACTATAAATAAGGACTAGATGATATCCTTAGACATGGATTCTTTCAAAGGGATTGTCAGGGGAAGAGAAGTGGATTTTTCCTGCTGGGATGGATACTGCAGATGTAGTATCTGTTCTGTGTCAGAGGCTTTCTCTCCTCACTTGCATTCCCCCACCACCGTTGTGTGATATCTGTTATGTAGCAGTGGTATGACCAGCTTAGACCAGTGGCCCATGTGCAAATACTTGGGTCTCCCCATTAAAAACCGATATTGTGTCACGACCTTGCTCAGTGTGGGGGTGTGGGGTTAGTCAAGTAAATCTCAGGCAGTGGAATAAAAGGTTCAGATCAGAATTCCCTGTAGAGTCCCAAGATCAATATACAATGGTCAAAATACTGTGATAACAATAACAAAGAAGATAATATTCTGTATATAAATAGTAAATAATATGATTGCAATTCAAAAACCTTTTATATTTATTACTGTCATTGCTATGTTGCATATGTCTTGAAAAACCTAAAACTAAACAAGAAATTTGATTGTGTACGCCTAATTAAAACCTTAAAAGGTAATTAAATATATAAAATGTTGATTATCTATTTACATGTATGTGTATGCATATATTGTTAGCAGAAATAACTCAAGATCAGTGTTTAAAAAAAAAAAGATTACAATCATAATTAAATGATTTCTGTAACCTGAATTTTTTTTTTTAGCAGATCAAATATTTCCAAAATTCCCTATTTTTTTAGTAGATCAAATATTTCCAAAATTCCCTATTTTTTTTAGTAGATCAAATATTTCCAAAATTCCCTATTTTTTTTAGTAGATCAAATATTTCCAAAATTCCCTATTTTTTAGTAGATCAGATATTTCTGAAATTCCCTATTTTTATAATATAAGCAAAAATGTTTCTGAAAAAGCAACAATAATGGTCCAATTATCCTTGCATATCAGAGATGGTTTCCTGGTGCATTTATAGTATTTTTCTGCAAAGATGGCCTCTCTTACTGTGAAAATAACAACTATTATTAGTGCTTAAGATATGATATACTCAGAACAATTCCTGTAAAGAATGTGTGAACAAAAATCAAAAAGATTCACTTTCAAATGTCTCAGAAAGTCATTTCAAGACCCAAACGTTTGATATTCTGTGTGAAAGCAAAAGAGGAAAGAAAAAAGAAATATGGATGTCAGTAAGAATCAGCTTCCATTGTATGTTTGTGAAAAAGAAAGAAATTGGAAAAAGGGAGAGAAATAAAAATGAAGATTGAAAGGAATTGTAAAATGAAAATAAGAAAGCAGAAAAGCACAGTTGAAGGTGAGTGAAGAAGAAAGAAATAACTGAAGAATAACAATTGAAAAATAAGAAAACAGCCAAGATGACAAGAAAAAAGAAGTAAAAAGAAAAATAAGAAAAGAGGTGGAAAGGAAAAAAGGAATAAAAAAAGACAAAAATCTACAAAAGAACTTTAATGAAATGAAATCTGCTAATGAGAAAAGAACAGCTGAGATGAAAATAAAACAAAAAGAAAATTTAAAACTAAGATGAAAGAAAAAGGAAAAAAACTACCAAAAAAAAAGAAAAAAAAAAAAAGATCTAATCAAATAAAACTGCTAATGAAGCGAATAGATGAACAATAGAAAAAAAAAAAAAGAAGCTAAGTCCAATGAAAATTGAAAGAAAAAAAAATCATTTCAGGCTAAAAGGAAAGCAGGATTAAATCCAGCAGAAAATGAATAACAAAGATGGAGGATTTGTTTTATCAGTTCATTTTTTCTTAATACTGCTACCCCACTGCCAAATCAAATCACTCAACAATCATTTTCTTTACAATTCTCTCAACCTTCTGAAAGGACAATTTTTAAATAAATGACATAAAAACAAATTAAACAATGAGTTTTACTTAACAGTAGAAATGAGGCAAACACCTGATTAAATGACTAGGTCACTTCCACATCAATTGTTCCACTGGCTCCCTTTCTCATGTAATATATATATATATATATATATATATACATACACACACACACATATATATAAAAGATATTTTAGATCTTTTTATATTAGATACTGTATATTGCTCTGTATATTTTACACTGATCCTGTATTTTGTAGCATTTACAATATTTATTTTATATATATATATATGTGTGTGTGTGTGTGAGTCTGTCTGTAATTTTCCATGTGGTTGGTGAGAAAACAAGAGCAACAGTTGCAGATTGTTGCCTTCAGATAGATTTGTTGTTGTTATTGCTCTCTCCTAATTTGGTTTCCCATTTCAGGTTTCTTAATTCTATAGACATTGTTGATTTTTGTTAAGGTAGGTCTCGGTTTCTTTTTAGCAGGCTTTGTATTGGTAGAATTTTCTTCTAGATACTTATCCTTCAGCTAATGTATTTTAGCCTGTTGCATTAACTTTTGCCCTGGGGAAAGCCATGAATCCATCCCTTTCTCTCCTCAGTTATGGGTTAAATAGAAGGCTCTCTGACAATGGGTAGCAGCCAGTCTAGGAGAAGGAATACTCTGAATTCCAAAACCATGGAGGGAGCAGTAAGAAATTGCTCCACTATTTTTCCCAATAAGTCAAAGTAACTCACAGACAATAAAGAAAAAGAATCTATGGAGAGTCATGATCATGATGTTCTGAATGGACATACCATTCAAAACAAAAATATATATATATTTCACAAGATGAACTTTTCAATATGGTGGTGGTGGGGGTGGGGGGTGTCAGTAACATTTTATAATCCGGATTATGGGGTGCTTCAGGGCTTTCAATATCAGACTCCCTTCCAACTTTCATAGATATCCAATTATCTCTTAGGTAGTTTGATTGATGGTTTCAAAATTTTAGTGACTTCATTGGTCAGCTGCTGTCGGTTTAATCATAATTAAGTTACCAGATTCATCTGGTGACTTTTTTTTTTGCACAGAATAATCTAGAGAAGCTGTTGTGTTTTGTACTTGCTTATTCAAGGAATTTATCTAATTTTATTCATTTTTCATTTCTTCTTACCAGTAACAAAGAAAAAAAATAACGAAATAAAAAATTTCAATGCAAGAAAATTCAGTAATTTTTTGGATTTCTTTTTGTTTTTCTGATGCCAGTCAATCTAATTCTTGTTACGGCTTTGTATAAGAATTTAATGGCAAAACTCTTACAGCTCACTTCAAAAGGAAATTAGCTAACTTTCCAGCTTTGCTTCATGCAAAGTTTTACTAATTCTTGATATTTTTGATCTTATATATTTGTATATTCCTTTTCTTACATAGATAAGAGGGATCTATTTTAAATTATTTTAAAGAACTATTCAATACATATAAAAAATTACATTTTTGCTTTTTTTTTTTTACTCATTTATATCTCTGCTTCATGCTTAGCAATTTATCAAAATGGGCAACTGCTTTTTAATAGGCTTCCTAAGATTAGTTACTTTTTTCATGTTTTTTAAAAGGAATGTGTCAGTGTGCAAACAGTTCTATGTGAAGTAATTATGCATACATATGAAAGAGAGAGGATGCTGAATTCAAATTTTAAAATTTTATTTTTTTTAAATGTGTTTATGTATATAGACTAGCTGATAGCATTTATTTTATTTTTATTTATGTTTTATCAATTTTGTTATTATGAGGGTTGAAAAGTTCATAGCCTAACTAAGATATGTCATTTTTAACCTTATATATTTAAATAAAGATTTAAAACTAAATGTAGTGAAAAATGTTTTTACATCTTGTGAAATGGTGTGGTGTCTCCCTGGTTTAGTGACAACAAATTCTAGCTCCAGAAAGCATGTCAAGTCCCAAGATTATCAAGTGTTGCAGAATATACCAGGAGAAATAGTACAGATGCATTTCATTTTGTTTGGATTAAATGGCTGGAAGATGAGGATGACAAATGGAAGCTAGTTAAGAAGAAATTATTTATACAGCATCAGAGTTTGAAAAGTTCCATTTGGGGTAAATGCCTTTTGGTGAAATTGTGCATGCAGTCTGCTTAGGTCATTTTAGAGCTAAAAAAAATGATAGCAAACATTTGACAAATAGAAAAAGAGGAAATTGCGCATCTGATTTCAAACTGGGTCTTCCAATGTAGTTATCTGAATGGGAAATTCAAAACAGTGCACATTGTGGAACTAACAGCTCTTATGGTTGAAAGCTGGAAAAATATGAAGATCTGATATGTGAGGGTGAACGAAAACAGCTAAGAGGGTAATTTGACACTGGTTGTTCAAATTAGAGCTTTCTAGCAATGAATAACACAGATAAAAGGAAATTTATTACAACACTCTACAATAAGGCAAAATGTGCTAAACCTATGATGTCTTTCAAATTCCAAAGTCTGGTGATACTGCTGGGGTGTCCTTAGTGATAATAATGGTTCAGTTCAGAATACCA